>CM075941.1:9974932-10680299 GCA_038030265.1 Corythucha ciliata
TTTCACGGAAATTCAGGCAAAAAACTTTCCAATTTAGGCGGTGTTAAGCCAGGAAACTTCCTTTTTCCCAGAAATTTAGCTTCATATGTTGCAAAAATCACTGCTATTCTCCTAAAGCGTGATGAAAAGGCGCTGAAGGCACTGGGTTCCGCGGCTACTGAAAATAAATGGCACGAGTCTTGCGATTTGGTGAAAATAAAGTTCACCTCCGCATCAAGAACATTCAAGAAAATCGAAAAAAATTCAGTCATTTTTTGGGGAGTTCAAAAAGTTTTTCAATATTGTTATGGGCGACATTTTACAATAGTAACCGACAGTAAACCACTAACGTCAATCTTTAATCCGAGTAAATCCCTATACCATCACTTACAGCTACACGAATGTTACACCACGCCCTTTATTTATCAGGTATTTATTATTCAGTAAATTACAGAAAATCAGCCGACCACATTAATGCAAATTATTTCTCGCGAAATCCATTAACAAAATCCGAATCAGAAGACTTATCAAGGTCTACACTGGGAAAAGGAGTCGGTTCCGGAACTCGGTTGAAACAGTATTCTCGGTTGAAACAGTAGTTTCAACCGTTAAACTTAACCGTGAAAAATAAACGTCATTCTGTTAAAGACGGCTCCAACAGTTATTTGTTCGGTTAATAGTGCAAACAACCGTCAAAAAGACTCTTTTACCGTGTATTTAACAGACTTTTCTACACTTTCACGTGCTTAACCGTACAAACAAAGTCGGTTGAGCTGAAAACTTTTCGCCCAGCCGGTGTGAATAACGGTAAAACCGAGGTGAATGACCGTGTAACCGAGTTTGATAACGGTAAAACCGAGTTGAATCACTGTAAAACAGAATTCAATGACGGTAAAACCGAGTTGAACGACCGTATTACCGACCTGAATGAAGGTAAAACAGAGTTGGAAGACGGTAAAACCGAGTTGAATGACTAATTCAGATCAGTTTTTTGTCTCTCCACTTTATTTTATTTTTTTTTAGTGCATGCACTATTGGTCTCGTCGTGATGGTGGCAAACATGGGTCAAGTCATGTTTTTTTCACGTTTCAGAACCTCTAGAACACGAATTCAGTGGTCTCCAGGATTCATATATATCTCTATATATTTCGTTATATTTATACATATATATATTTATTGGTTTATTTATAATATTATGGCCGTTTTCTTGTTAGCACGATAACTCTCGAAGAAATCAATTTAGCAGAACGCGCTTTGGCACAAAATCAGTAGTCATAAGACCCCGGTCGGTATTGCATTTGGGCCAAATCGGTCGAGGTGGAGGGGGGGGGGGAAATAGGGGTTGAAATGGTCACAAAATCACTATAAATCACCAGTTGATTCAAGAAGCATCATATTCGGTACGTATACTCCATGTTAGAGTAGACTTTGATTCCCATTTTAATTTTTTGAAAAAGTCGAAGGGGAGGGGGTGTTGCCCCCGGAGTGGAAGTAAGCATGTGGTCCTGTTAGCACGACAACTCTCGAAGAAATCAATTTAGCGGAACGCGCTTTGGCACAAAAATCAGTAGTCATAAGACCCCGGTCGGTATTGCATTTGGGCCAAGTCGGTCGAGGTGGAGAGGGGGAAAATAGGGGTTAAATGGCCAAAAAATCACTATAAATCACCAGTTGATTCTAGAAGCATCATATTCGGTACGTATACTCCATGTTAGAGTAGCCTTTGATTCCCATTTTAATTTTTCGAAAAAGTCAAGGTGGTGGGAATGGTCCTTCCGGTGTGGAAGTGTAAAAATAGCGTTGAACTTCACTAGTTCATCTTAGCGCTCTAAAATGCGGCTCAATAATCTAATGTAACGAAAGCTCTGGGTTCCGTTGAGATTTATCGAAAACTTTGATGTGGGGGGGGGGATTAAATTTAAAAAAAAACGCTTAAATTCACACGTTTAGGTATTATAAAATGCGGCACAAAAATGTAATATAACAAAGCCCTTGGAAAACTACCGAAACGTTTCGACATTTTTGAAGAGAGGGTGGTGAAAATAGAGGAAGATGTTCGGCTTAATGAAACAAATTATGGTACCAAAATTATTACTTCTGGGACGGCTTAGGGTATCCGTATACATAATGAAATGCACTCTTTCCGACCGCCAGCTGCCGGAGCGAATTTTTTTTTTTTTTTTTAACAAACGGCAGAACCGGTTTTCGAAAACTATGTTTTCATCATCAGTGCCAAAGTAGTGTCATACAAAGTAAACGGTGACAGTACTGGGGCACTGATGATGAAAACATAGTTTTCGAAAACCGGTTCTGCCGTTTGTTAAAATAAAAATAAATAAAATAAATAAAGTGGAGTGACAAAAAACTGATCTGAATTATTGATTCAACTCCACAACGTCGCCATCACTGCAATATTATGCGTTGAATGACGGTGAAATCAAGTTGGAATGATGGAGAAACCGAGTTGAATGACGGTGAAACCTAGTTGAGCGACCATGTTACCGTGTTGAATGACGGTAAAACCGAGCGAAGTGACGGTAAAGCAGAATTCAATGACGGTGAAATCGAGCTGAATGACGGTAAAACCGAGTTGAACGACCGTATTACCGACCTGAATGAAGGTAAAATAGAGTTGGACGACGGTAAAACCGAGTTGAATGACGGTGAAATCAAGTTGGAATGATGGAGAAACCGAGTTGAATGACGGTGAAACCGAGTTGAATGACGGTGAAACCGAGTTGAGCGACCATGTTACCGAGTTGAATGACGGTAAAGCCGAGTTGAACGGTCGTGTTACCGAGATGAATGACGGTAAAACCGAGCGAAGTGACGGTAAAGCAGAATTCAATGACGGTGAAGTCGAGTTGAATGACGGTGAAACCGAGTTGAGCGACCATGTCACCGAGTTGAATGACGGTAAAGCCGAGTTGAACGGTCGTGTTACCGAGATGAATGACGGTAAAACCGAGCGTAGTGACGGTAAGGCAGAATTCAATGATGGTGAAATCGAGTTGAATATGGCGATGTAACAGAGTTTAATGACGGCGTTACCGAGTTTAGTAACTGTAAAGCAGAGTTGAATGACGGTGAACCCGGCTCCATGGCCACTAATATCAAATGTACTGACGTTGTACTGTGTAGGCGGACGATAAATCTAAAACTTCCGGATCTTGCAACTTTCGCAAATTGCCCTGGGTCCCAGGTCACAATCAAAGAAAGCGGGATATTTTTCGATGAAGAACACACACAAAAAATGTAAATCGAATCAAACTCAATGCTCCCATCGGTAGCCAAGTATTTATTTTCAATTAATGAAAGCATTCAGATACATATAGATATAACGTTACCCAAAAGGTCCCCTCCCCCATTTCATCATCCTATAAAACTCTCCTGTTCTGGCAGTCTTAGACAAGCAGTTTTTCACCGACTTCACGCACTCGTAACTAGATGCAACAACTAAGTAGACGGTTCAGTAAGGTAACCCTTAACCGTAAAAATTCTGTTGATTCAGAGTGCTCTATCGGTTGAAGCACTCCCTCTCTTTGTTTTTAGCGGCATCTGCAGAAAACGCGCAAGGTCTGTCTTCCTCACTGCTCCCAGTAACTTCGCACTTCTCATTATTTAGTCCTCGCCTGCTGAAGTTGTTTCAGTCGCTGTAGTCAGTGAAAGAGTTTTTTTTTTTTGTTTTGTTTTTTTTTTCGTGAAGTGATTTGAGTCGTGTTGAAACAAGAACTTGTGACTCCGAAATGGATGAAGATGTTAAAACTCTTTTGCAAGAGTGGAAGCTGAGCGACTACACGATTGAATGACGGTGAAACCGAGTTGAGCGACCATGTTACCGAGTTGAATGACGGTAAAACCGAGTTGAGCGGTCGTGTTACCGAGATGAATGACGGTAAAACCGAGCGAAGTGACGGTAAAGCAGAATTCAATGACGGTGAATTGAAATGACGGTGGTGAATTTTCTACTTATTGTTTTGTACTATGTTTGAATATAATATTTCGTGTTTCTTCTTTCACGACTTCTTCGCATGTGAACTAAAATTTACGTTCATCCCATTTCCAATTTTAATCTTTTTTGACCAATAACAGAATTTCAGAACACTCACTATCACGGTAACTCAAATTTTTTTTTAGGGTCTCAAACGGGCCACAAGAAAGGCTGAACCGAGCGTCGAGAGAAATCAGGATTTGAAATGGAAATTTAATCTGCGGTTTACCTCTGACGCTCGGCTCAACCATTTTTTGCGGCTAATTTGGCCGTAAAGAATCAGTAAGGCTAACCGTGAAAAGTGAAAGCACGTACCGAGAAATTCGGTGACAAATTACCGTTTGTACCACAGTAGAAACGGTATATTCTACCGTATGCCGACGGTAGTATATACCGTTATTTCACGGTTGACACCAGACTCAAGACGGTGTTTCTTAACCGAGTAGAGATACCTGTTTTACCGTTGAGTAACCGTTGATGCAACCGTCATGACAGTAGAATTTTACCGTTTTTTTTTCTGCTGATGCTACCATATAATATCCAAAATTCGGTTCGCCACTACTGTAAACACACTGTTGGACTAACCGCCTGACACGGCTGTGATTACCGAGTATACGGTCAGCTTTCACCGATGTTAGACAGTTCCTGTAACAGACAAGGGAGTTGTGGGTCGGAAGAATCTACCGTAAAGTAACGATTAGAATTAACCGTCTAGTGACGGTTCATTCAACAGATGTGTCTCAACTGACTGGGATCATGTGTTTAACCGTAATTGTGGCTTGACCGTCAGACTCGGTTGCAAACATTTTACCGACAATATGCGCTAACCGAGTGCATTTAACCGTATCAAGCTTGTCGGTAGACTTTACCAACTCATGACGGTTGCAAACATTTTACCGACAACATGCGTTAACCGAGTCAAGACGTGCATTCAACCGTATCAAGCTTGTCGGTTGACATTACAGACTCGTGACGGTTGCAAACATTTTACCGAGATTTCTCGGTTAAAATTAACCGAGAAAGTGCCTCTTTTTTTCCCCAGTGTATTCACACACGTCAGTGCCGTGAACGGGACGTGACCCCAATAGCGTACCGTGGCAGGGGCGAGGGAGGTGGACCGCCCCGGGCCCCCTATCAGGCGGGGCCCCCCGAGAAGCTTAACTGCGGAAAAATTAGGATGTTTAGGTTCATTCATGTAAAAAGGTTGGATTACGATTTGTTTTTTTTTTTTTTTTTTTTTTCATTACGAATTTAAATCTGTATCCGACCTGGAGAATATAACGTTACAAGTGATATCAGCAAAGAGTGTGGGCTGACCATTCGATTGAGCCCCCGAGAGTGCTATTCTGGTAGCTCAAATACATCTGAAATATGCGCCTCCTTGAGGGAAATTTACGGCTAAAATAAAGAAAATACACCGCCCCCACTCACAAGTTTCGTTAGGTCCTTAAACGCGCTAGTGTACTGATCCGCAATTTGCAACGCCCTAATATTCGTGGCTATAACTGCGAAAAAGCGCTGGTTCGTGGTCTCACGATGCAACTTCCGGACCGAAATTGATGAAAAATCGTCGATTCGACGACCATTCCACGGCTAAAATGAAGACATCAATGCAAAAATGTTGCTTCTGGGCCAAGCCCGTGGCTACGATTAAGAATGAGAATACACGCTACTAATTCAAGGCTGTACAAGTAAACAAAAATCGCGGCAATTATTGCGAAAAACAACGCTAATTCGAGTTTAAATTGGACCAAAATGGCAAATTCACAACTCAAATGACGAAAAATCGCCTAATAATAAAAAAAGAGAAAAGATAATGTGCTAATTCGCGGCAAAATTATCAGAAAACGCTATTTCACAGCTGAAATGAAGAAAAATCACTAATTCGCGGCTGAAATTGAGAAAAAGAAAATCTGTATAGCTTCTGAAAGAATCGAGGCAGCTGTGAAACAGCGCTAATCCGTAGGAAAAAAAAATTGCTCATGCGGGGCTAAAACCCAAGAAAACAACGCGGCTGGAATTGACAAAAATATTAGTTAGAGCGGCCAACATTAAGAAAAACATTAATTTTCAACTCAAACTGAGAAAAAAGTGCTAATTCGCTGCTAAAAATGAAAAAATGGCAAATCCGCAGCTGAAAATGAGGAAAACGCCAATTCGTGGCTAAAATGGAGAGGAAAATCGCCAATACAAACGAAAGAATCCCCACTGCACTGCTAAAATTGATTAAAAGCGCTAACCCGTGGCCAAATTGGTTAAAATCACTAAATCTTGAAAAATTGACAAAACGCCAATGCGTAGCTTCTGTTCGAGGCTAAAACTAAACAATAAACGCTAATCCATAGCAAAAATTAAAGGAAAAATGCCGACGTGGGACTGAAGTGTAAAAAAAAAACAGCTAATATTGAAAAATTCACTATATTTAGCATGTCATAAATAAATAACAAAATGGGTAAAAGTGTTATTCCCGGCTAAAAATTGAGGAAATCACCAATTCGTGGCTAAAATTAAGGTAATTTCACAGGTGAATTCACAGGTTAGAAACGCTTCAAAGCAGCTAAAATGGAGGAAAAAAACGGGAATTCGTGGCTAAAATTGAGGAAAATAATCGCGGATAAAGTGTGTTGGAATTTCTAATTATACCTTCTGACGACAGCTTTGTGGCTAAAATTGAGATAAACGGTAAATTCATGGCTAGAACTGAGATGAAGCCCTATTTTAAATGTAGCTAAAATTGGAAAAAATTACTAATGCAGTGCCAAAATGTAAAAGAACCCGCCAATTTACGGCTAATATCGAGAAAATCAGTAATTGTTCTAGCTAGAATATAGAGAAAGGTTAATTTTCAGCCTAAATTGAAACAAAAAGTGCTAATTCACTGTCAAAAATGGAAGAATTGCCGATTTGCAGTAAAAACATCGGAAAACGCCAATTCGTGGCTAAAATGAACAAAATTCGCTAATACACAAGCTAGAAATAGCTACTGCACTGCTAAAATTACGAAAAAGTGCTAATTTACGGTTAAAATTGAGACAAATTTAAATTTGCGTGAAAAGTTGGAAATACGTTAATTCGCAGCTTCCTCGGGAGACTTTGAGGCTAAAATTGAGAAAAAGCGCTAACTTATGGCTATGAGTGAAAAACTCGCAAATTCGCGGCTAAAACTGAGATGAAATCGCTATTCCGCAGTGTATGGTTACGGTGAACAAAAAATGCTAATTTGTGGTAAACATTTCGAGAATTTTACGGCTAATGTTGAGTTATTTTCAGCTCATACTGAGTAAACCGCTAGAAAAAATCGCTAATTTGCAGCTAAAAGTGCGGAAAACGCCGACTCGAGGAAAGTTGAAGAAACATCGCTGATTCACGGGATACCAAATCTACTTTGCTGCTAAAGTTGGGGAAAAGCGCAAATTTATGTCTTTATGGTGGTGGTTGTGTGGGGGATTACCCCGCTAATCAGTTGCTAATTTGCGGCGAAAAGCGCTAATTTGCTGTTAAAGTTGACAAAAAGCACTCATTCGTGGCTAAAATGGAAAAATTCTCGGTTTAAACTTGGCATAAGCGCTGTTTAGCGGATGAGTTGTGGAAATAGCGGTAATTTGCTTACAATAGAATGGAAAAGGCCTTGGCTAAAATTAGGAAAAGGCCTTAGCGGTTACCAATAGATGTTTTTATGTATAGTTAGAGGCTTTTAGGGGCCTCTTGAAGATTTCCGCCCCGGGTCCCGATACGCATAGGTCCGTTAGTGCATGACCCTTCAATTTTCATTGAGAATAATATTTTATTTGCCGGACGGGGCACGTCCCGTTCACGGCACTGATGTGTGTGAATCGACCTTTAGACCTCACTATTTTACAAATTATCTGTCTTCTGATCACTTCAATTGATAACGCCCAAGCAACATCAAAAGATCGGGACCTAAAAGAAGTGATAAAACCACTTCGAATCGTATAAATCGGAATGGTTCACGAGTTTACCTAACAAAACGGATGTCTTTTTAAAGGAATACAAGTAGTCATTCCAGAATCACTACGTCAAGTCATTCTGCAGGAACTCCATGGGGCTCACACAGGGATCACAAAGATGAAGGAGTTGTCCAGACAATACTGCTGGTGGCCATCCCTAAATAAAGATATTGAAAAGTTCACATCCAGCTGCAAAACCGTGCCTTTTCAATAGTAATAATCCTTCAAAGGCTTCAAACCCTTGGTTGAGGACAAATGAACCTTGGGAAAGGATTCACATTGATCATGCTGGCCCATTTATGGGAAACTATTTCTTAGTTGTGGTCGATTCACATTCAAAGTGGACAGAAATAATAATATAAAAAAGATTAAGCTCTTCTTCGACAGTAAAAAAAAAAAAAAAAAAGTTGAGAAATATTTGCGCGATTCGGTTTACCCAAAGTCATCGTAAGTGACAACGGCTCCGGGTTTCAAATCATCCGAGTTCGAATCCTTCGTTCCAGTTAGGACACGTTATTAACAGGTACAAGGTTGTATTAGGAAAAAGTGTTAGGCCCTCCACACATGGTTCGTCTCGTTTTCTGCTCGAACTCGATGCGGAATCGAAGTGCTCGTCTTGCTCGAACTTTGTGATTTTCGCATCTGTGAAGTTAGGGTGTCTAGAAAAATAAACATGCTGAGGAGTAGCGTTAAATCCAACGATTCTGTTGAGAACAACTTTATTGGGTCATATTATATTGTGCACAAGCTTTCCTTAAGCAGCCAGTACACGTACAATGTTATTGCGCAAACTAGTTTATTTTTTATTTTTAATTCGAATCCACCCAAGGAGCCCAATAGTCTAGAAGCTCACAGTATGAAAAATCCGGGTTATTAGATCCAGCACCTGCACAGGACGTTTTTCTGGTCTAGGAGATAACATTTCTGAGATCGTCAGAAATTTTCCGTGGGACAGGCGCTCACGGCAGAGCTAGCTGTGGTCCTTTGGGTGGTTTGAAAACGACTGACGAGAAAAAAAATTCCGTTTCCCACGACCAATACGTTACGAAAACAACAACGTCATCCAATTTCATGGTAGATAGCGCCATGAGCGAACTTTAAAAAATTTGAAATTTCGAGGCTTACTAAGCAGCCCGGGGCTGATAACACGGGTGGTATTCACGTGGCAAGCATTTTAATTGTGACAGAATAACGCCGTGTTAAAATTATAACGCCCCTTTCGTACTTGCCCCGCAGGGCTTCATTCAAATTGCAAGGCGATGGTGGTTTTTCTAGTTTATTGTTTGCGAAGAGCCAATTTTTAAACTTGCCAGCGTTTTCAAGCAGCCCAAAGGTGTGTTTGCCAACAGCCAGCTCTGTTGTGAGCCCATAAAAAACGTGCTGCGCAGGTGCCAGACACGATCAAATGACCCGGATTTTTCATACGGTGGGCTCCCGGACTACAATTGACGTAAAAGAAATGTACTCTGAAAAACTGATATTGGAGAGAAAAAACTTTGCAAATTCCCTACAAATTACGCCATAACTCGAGAAGTGATCATCCCTCGGACTTGGGATTATTTTTTATCGATTCAACACATAAAACTACGTAGGATTAGACACCTTTCGGGTAAATTAGTACACCTCATAAACGGATGAGTTGGCCAACGTCTAGTCTCTTTTAAGAAGATGTTAGCCACCCCGTATCGTTGCGGACTCTTCGAATACTCAAATAATACATCAAAAGAAATTTTTTGAGCCTCTTTTGAAGTTGGGCAGAATTTCGCCACTATTCTGTCGTTTTCAATTTTTATATTCCGCAGAAATAAGAATTTACCTCAATGCTCGGTTGAAAACGAAAGCACACGCGTGATTTCTCGTACCAAACACGTCGCATGGTTCGAGAAACGAGAAAGACGAAAGCTCTTCGAGTCCAAGACGAGAGCAAAACGACCTTTATGATAAACTATTTACAACGTATTGATTCAACACTGCGGAGGCGAAATCACATTGAGTTCGAGACGAGGAGAACGACCCGTGTGAAGACGGTTTTAATACATACGAGAAAAATCACTTCTTCATGTTCGAGACGAGAACGAGACGACCCGTGTGTGGAAGAAATTAATTTACATTGAAAAAAATGTTAAAAAGTAAATCGCGTCGAGCATTTCGACTCCGCGTCGAGTTCGAGCCGAGTACGAGACGACCCGTGTGTGGAGGGCCTTAAGGTTTTTGAAACAAACTTGTACCCGAATCCAAGTAAAGCTTTGGTTTTTGGTCAAAAAAGTAACGAAGGGACGTATTAATGGCCTGATGGCGGTTATTTCATGTGTCATTAAAGGTTTATTAAATAACCGTCTGTGATGTAACAGTAAAAAGTCGCTCCCTCGTCTTTCACCATTTCAATGCTAATTTGACGCAATTCTCAGATAAAGCATAGAAATGCTGATATGCGCTTATGACCGGGTAAGGTTGAAACTCCGTTTTATTGAATAAACTAAAATAAACTGTGGAGAAGACAAAGAATTGTCCATCCTTTGTCTCCCGGTGAGTTACGGCCGGCACTTTCGCTGTGCGTTGCGGGTCTGAGGTGGAACGGAAACTGTAGGTTTTAACGTAGACGGCGGAAGACTCAACAGTTAGCGTATGCTGTACTTTTTTCCGCGTAGAAAGCTATTGTAGACCTCTCAGAACCCGTGCTTGATCGATATAAATCGGTACAAAGCTGCGGACGGCCGTTACCTGTAAGAAAAAAAAGGGGGGAAAGAACGACTTGATTTCGAAAAGGAATGAGAAGGAATATCCCAGGATTGAAGTATGAAAACTAATGGTGAAGGTAACAAGGGTGGAAAAAATAACCGCTAAACTAAAGGTTGCTCACCCTCTTCCTTTCTTCTTCAACTCCACCACCTACGATACACAGACGGAACAAGTCGAAGCCCTACATTATTTTTGTTTGAATCATTGTCCACTGCAGCGCCACCGTCAATTTTTATTTCTTGCCACACTGCAGCTCACCCTCAACATTTCCACCCTCGCCACACAATTTGAAATGAGGTCTTCGGAACTACACGACCATAAGTCTTGAGCCGCTAGTGAAACGAAACAATTCAAGTGCTGATGCTTCCGCTAGAGGCCATTAGCATGCTTTTTACGTAAATGAAGAAGCAAGAAGGCTTGACTTTTTGTCAAGGGTCAAAACATATCGTCTATCCACAAAAGAAGTATACTTCTTCTTGAACCGGTTTTCGGTTTATTACAACTTCATCAGTGGGATGTTACTTATATTATACAACCGTTTCGTTGATCAACCCTAATGAACAGTTGAGCACACTCAATAAAACGTTCTTTCGGTCAGTAGTTCGGCTAAGCCGCTAAGGTAACTATAACCGAGTGAACTCAACCCTCATTGGGGTAGATAAAGTTAAAATGTTGTGGGTAGGAGCTCATTTTGCTGAACGTTCGAACAGTCAACATCGTTCGGAGCTCTCAAAACAAAAGTAAAACAAAGGAACAATAACAGTGATTGCATCATATTATTTCATTATGGTGTGATGACCTTATGCGGTGATGGATGAGGAAAGGGACACCGGTCGTTCCCCCGCGGAAACGCTCGAGGAAATTGTGGAGAAAACTAAACTCGCGGTGAAACACCGAACTACAACCGCGGCGTTTCGCATCCAGGACGAAAACATCAACGTTGCATTCAGTGAGTTGTATAATATAATTCTAAGTCTATGCGACCATTTGGGGCAAGCAGAACTTAAAATCAAATCTCAGATTATCGAAGCAAATGAACGTTTGGACGTTAACCCCCTCAATAATGAACGCGTTGAGTACGCTACGGACGAGGAGCAGCTTGAAAAAGAGACGAACTGGATCCTCAAAAGGAATAAAAAGAAACGGAAAGCATCTTCCTCACCGGACATATCCGATGAGCCCAGAAAGAATAAAAGTAATGATACTGGACCTGCTTCACATGTTCAGCTAGAAAAAAGTAAAAAAGAGGCACCGCCACCCCCAGTAACGGTTATTGGTGTTACTGAGTACAGTACGACACATAATTTCATAAAAAGTTTGGAAACCACAAAAGAGTGTTCCATCAAAGCGTTATCCAACAATGTTCGGAAAATTTTCGCCCAAGATAGCGACTCGTATCGTGCTCTTACTAATGGCTTAAGGCGAAAAAAAATTCGAGTGGGACACATATGAGAATAAAAATGAGCGCCCCTTCAGAGTAGTCGCAAGAGGGCTTCACCACTCCTGCTTACCGGAGGATATAGTGAACGACCTTAAGGAAAAGGGGTATAAAATTACAGAGGCTGTCAACCTAATTAAAAAAACCAGGGAAAATGACGACGAGGGCAACCCAATCGTCATCAAGAAGAATCTTCCTCTTTTCGTACTTAGCTTCGATAACATGGAAGAGACTGAAAAGATATACTCGATCCAGTCGATTCTTAATATAAAAGTTAAGATCGAACCTTTGAGAAGAACTACAAATCTCATTCCGCAGTGTAAGAACTGCCAGGGGTTCAACCATACACGAACCTACTGCCAGCGAGAAGCGAGGTGTGTTAAGTGTGCTGGGAAGCATGACGCCCAAAAATGCCCCCTCACGAAGGGCCCAGCAAAATGCGTCAACTGCGGAGACGCCCACCCAGCGAGCTATCGTGGATGTGAGGTAGCCAAAGAGTTGCAGCGTATGAAAGAAAAAGCCAATAACTCCAAGACCGGAGGGGCTGGGAAAAGGCAAGCAGCAAAGATCATTCAGAAAGTCCAACCAGATGCTAGGGAAACAATTGTTCCGACTAAAAAACAAACGTCCTATGCTGGGGTAGTTAGCGGCCATCCGGCTCCATCCTCAGTTGATAAAATGCTCACTCTACTATTGGAAATTGTGAACGAGCAAAAAAGAACCAATAATCTGTTGGCTGAAAGGGTTAGCACCCTCGAAAAGAGCCTAAAAGTTAGACAAAAATTATGAAACGTCAAAATACTGTGACAATAGCAGCATGGAACGCAAATGGATTGGGGCAACATGCTTCAGAACTTGAGTTATTTCTCCATCAAGAAAAAGTTGATATCTGTTTGATCTCGGAAACTCATTTCACGAGGTCATCTCACATGAAAATCAAAGGCTACTCGTGCTATCATGCGGACCACCCAACAGGTAGACCGCTAGGAGGAGCAGCCATCTTCATTAAGAGCACCGTTCAACACTACGTGGAACCCAGTATCCAGGAAGAGTTCATGCAAGTAGCAACAGTTAATGCATCCGTAAATAGCAAAAGCTGTAGCATTTCTGCCATCTACTGCCCTCCCAGATACGCACTGAAAGAAGAGGACTACTTATCGTTAATGGATAGTCTGGGTGCTAATTTCGTCATCGGCGGGGATTTCAATGCAAAGAACACATATTGGCTTGAGGCTAACAACCACAAAAGGACGAGAGTTGTTCTCCGCTGGGAGAAGAAAAAATTGCAGTTTCCATTCTTAAGGAAAGCCTACGTATTGGCCCAAGGACCCATTAAAGACTCCTGATCTCATTGATTTTTTTGTGGTCAAGGGAGTATCGGACAACTTCATTCACGTAGAAGACTGTGGCAGTCTAATGTCAGATCATTCTGCTACTGTTCTTAGGATTAGCGGCTCAATCATTTTGAAGGAAGACCGGCCAAGGCTAGTCACTCAACGCACTAGTTGGGATGTTTTCAGGGAATACGTCGCCTCTAATATTAACCTTTCAGTCCCTCTAACATCACCGTAACAATTAGAAGAGGAAGCTGGGAACTTCGTCAAATGTATTCAGCGAGCTGCTTGGTCTGCCACGCCTACAGAAAACATTGCAAGAATCAGCCACACCACATGTCCCCGTGAGGTTAGAGAGCTGGTTAGGGAAAAAAGAAAGGCGAGGAAACTCTGGCAAAACAGTAGAGTTCCTTGTGACAAAGCAAAACTGAATTAGCTGAAGACTAGGCTTGACGCCCTGAACAAGGAAATCAAGCAAGAAACACATGCCAGACTATTGATGGAGTTAACTCCAGGAAAGGACACGGATTACTCCCTGTGGAAGATTACTAAATCGCTTAAGCATACCAAAGAACACATTCCTCCAATTAGAAAGCTGGACGGAGAATGGGCCAAAAGTCCCCGAGAGAAAGCTGAACTATTTGCAGAGCACCTCGAAGAAACATTTATGCCGCTGCAAGGGGAAAGAGATGAGGAAGACCTGCCGACGCTGCCTCCATCAGCGTCTTCGCAATATATAAGACCGGTAACGTTTAATGAGCTTAAATATGCAATAAACAATCTCAAAACAAATAAAGTTCCTGGGTATGACCTCTTAACTGGGAATGTCGTCAAACTACTCCCGGAAGTAGGAATGCGTATGTTACTCTACCTCATAAACGCATCGCTGAGACTCAAATACGTACCTCGTTGATGGAAAGTGGCAGAAGTGATCAAGATCCTGAAACCTGGTAAGGAATCATGCGAGAAAACGTCGTACCGTCCTATATCATTGTTACCAGTGATCTCCAAACTCTTCGAGAGGTTACTCGTGAAGAGATTAAAAGCCATAGTCAAAGACAAGGAGCTTATCCCCAATCACCAGTTCGGGTTCAGGGAAAAGCACTCCACTATTGATCAAGTGCATCGCATCACTCGGGTGATTGAGAACTCTTTAGAGAGGAAGCAAGTCTGCGCGAGCGTGTTCCTTGATGTTTCCCAAGCATTTGATAAAGTCTGGCATCAGGGTCTGCTGTACAAACTTAGAAGAAACTTGCCGGACCAATACTTCCACATTCTCAAGTCGTACCTCTCAGAAAGACACTTCAGGGTGAAGCACGAAGGAGCGTATTCATCATTAAAGAGGATAAATGCTGGTGTTCCCCAAGGAAGTGTACTTGGGCCGCTGCTGTATCTCCTCTATACGAACAACGTCCCTAGCAGTGGGGACACAACAATTGCAACGTTTGCAGACGACACAGCCCTACTGGCGGTTGCAGAGTCTGTTGAAGAAGCAACATCACAACTACAGCACACAGTAAAAAATGTATGTCAATGGGCCAAAAAATGGCGACTAAAACTGAACGAACTCAAGTCCTCACACATCTACTTCACAAACAAGAAAATAATCAATATACCAATAATTATCAACGGACAACAGGTACCCATAGTAAACACTGCTAAGTACCTGGGTATGACACTCGACACTAAGCTTAAATGGAAAGAGCACGTTAAGAAGAAAAATGAAGAACTAAAACTGAAGTTTAGAAGACTGTTTTGGTTACTTGGTAGGCACTCTGAGCTCTCCATCCATAACCAATTGCTAATATACAGGGTGTTCAAAAAATGGATGTCAATATTTTGCCCTGTGAATGTACGTCCAAAATGCGTCAAAATTATCCGTATTAACCATAGTCCGATTCCTAATAGTTTCCGAGATATTAAGGAAATAAGCACTTTTGTAATGGGCCTCGTTTTTACGGATAAAATCGTTCGTAGCTTGGCAACCAGAGCTCTCACGTCAAATTAAGTGGCACCATTGGAAAGGACAGACTTTTTTCCATTAGACTTCGTGTTGTTCAATTCAATTTTGTTCGTACGCGCTGAGGAAATCAGCTGAGAACTCAAAATTATGTTCAAGTTCATCATCGTTGCCCATAATTTGAAGTCAGATTTCTGCTCAACAGGTGCTTTCCGAGATGACATTTTTTGAGAAAAGTTGGCGCACGGTACCATCGTTAAAGTGACATGTTCATCCCCACCCTTTACCCACAATTTTTCCAGAGTTTCTCTATTCATACTATAAAAAACGCTACATGCATCCTCATGTAGTCATTACATTAATGACCAGAGTAGCTCCTAATAATTGTAACTCTCATGTTTTATTACTCTTCTTCATTGTGATAGGCGGATCATTTCTCTAGATAATCATTTCTAGAAAAATTTGGAAGTTCTGAAAAAATGAATTTTTTAAATTTACACTTTTCGGTGATCCGGTAGGGTTTTCCGAAAGTAAACCCCTAGAAAACACGAATAAAATTCATTACAAATTCTAAAATTAAGTTATCCATAGAAGTTTTCGTACATAAAAGGGATTAAGTAATTTTCAATACAAAGAAAAAATTCGAATTGCCTCCCTTGTTGGCGGATACAATGTTGTGCGCGTCTTTCCAACGACCGGTGCAGGACCTTATCGAGCAATTCATCACGAATACTGTTGCACGTGTTGATTTTATTTTTTGCCTTAATGTCTCGATGTCTGGAATAGGATCTGCGTAGACTATAGTTTTGACGTGTCCCCATGCGTAGAAGTCTAAAGGGTTCAAGTCAGCTGAACGCGGCGGCCATAAATTTGGACCAGCTCTTCCGATCCATCGGTTCGGGAAAGTTGGGTCCAGAATACGGCGGGCTAATCTACTAAAATGAGGAGGAGCTCCATCATGCATGCAGATCCTATTCCAGACAATCCTAAAAAAAAAATTGAATTGAAAATCCTATTCAAAAAAATTTTGCTAAAAATCTAGAAACATACTTTTCTCCACGAAAATGACCTTTTTTTTTGTCGTCGGGAAAATCAAGAGGAAATAACTACTTTTCCAATAGAAACTGGCGTAGTGGCCTATGTTATTGCTAAACTGCCGTTCTTTAAAAAATTAGTATAGGAGAGACGCTCCCTACCCCAATCCTCCAAGCTCCCCACCCGCTCACTCTCGGAATGAGTTTTTTTTCGCGATCGAGCCGGGAAAAGAAGGATGTGTGTGTGTCTCTTCGAGGAAAGAAGTACAAAAAAACGCCTTCGCTGAAGTTGTCTCAAATCTCAAGGTACCTACTAAAAGTCAGTCTCATTCTCTCTCTTTCCTTTTCCAAAAATTTAGTTAACTCCATTTTCCGGTCTCTCAAAATTTATCAATCGCTCTCCCTATGAAATACAGTCCCCTCTGCTCTCCAGCAACAAAATTTGGTCCTCCGGCCCCGATCAAAAAAAAAAAAAAATTTGAATTAAAATATCATCATTTAGGATAAGTAAGATAGGTCCTTAAAATTATTCATTTAATCGTAGGTCAGTTAACGTAGTTCAGCTTCCAAAAACGAATAAAACTAGATATATCTCTTCTTTATTTTATTTAAAGTAGTTTAAGTTTTAAGGATTGTAGAAAGTTCAACAGAAAAGTTTATACTCCATCTCTCTCTTTCCCCTCTCTGTGGAATTATTCCGGCGCCAATTCACAAGCTCATTTCATTTCACTGAATTTCATTCAAGCTCTCTCTAGCGTCAAGTTTTTTATAACTCTAATTAACCACTCTAATTAATTTTAGTTTTAATCACACTAATCAGTAATCACTAGGAATCAATTGTTTTTCTCAAACCTCTCTAGTAAGTTTTTTTTTTCGGTAAATCTTCAAACTCCTTGCATTGTCACATTTAACGGTCTTTTCTCAATATTAAAATAAAATGAATCCCCAAGAAGATGAACGCGTTAAATTAATACAACGGCTCTCAAAACAAAGAGAGAAGCTTTTCAGACGAATGAATGACTGCTATAAGCTTGCAAAAGAGCTTAAAATCGGCGACCACAACGCCTTTCTCGCTCGGTATGAAAAATTAGGTGGTATATACGAAAGTTATGACGAAATTCAAAATAATATAGAAGACAACATCATGATGCTAGGAGATGCTGGAAAAGCCTATTCACAGGATTCTGCAGCATTCGACAACATGTACTTCCTGGTACAAGAGACGTATTTAGCTCTTCAACAAGCGCTAAAGAAAAAGGCTGAAGCTTCAGCAACAACCAGCTCATCTCAACCTCAACCGGTAACGTTTGATAGAAGTAATCTCCCTAGATTAAGGCTCTCCACTTTCGACGGTGAAAAAACCGAAGAATTCTCCCCCTTTTTAGCGTTGTTTGATTCGTTAGTTCATAACACACCCCTTTCAAATATTGAAAAATTTCATTACTTAAAAACATGTCTGGAAGGTAAGCTTCCAGACATTAAGCTTCTTCCGCTATAAGCGAAATTCCCCTCACTGCAAATAACTACGAATTGGCTTATACCACTCTTAAAGAAAAATATGACTGTGTCCGCATACAAGCGAGTCATCATCTCAACAAAATTCTCTCTTTCAAAACGCTCCATAAAGAATCGCTGGCAGGTCTCAAGGACTTTCTTCAAATCTTCGACACCAGTGTCAAGGCTTTCAAAAATTTGAAGTTAGATCACAACAATTTCACTCTGTTTTACATCGCTCTCCAAGGCCTCCCCCTCGAAACCAGAAAAACTTTCGAATCAACGCAAAATGATGTGCCCACATACGAAAGCCTCGTTGAATTCATTAATCAAAGAGCAAAAATTTTAGAAGTCTCGACCACGGTTTCGGCAAATGAAACTCCACAGCCTCATACAAAATCTAGTCGAGGTCAAGCAACCAAACTGGTCATGGCGGTCTCCGCCGCTGAGAACAAAGTTTTGCCCCCGTGTGACTTGTGTAAAGGCTCACACAAATTCATCCAGTGCCCCTCGTTTCTCTCTCTAGACGTGGCAACACGATCCTCTTTCGCTAAAAAATATGGCAGATGCTATGTGTGTTTGGGCAAACATTTCGTCAAAGACTGTTCGTCCAAAGGCCTTTGCCGTGTGTGCAACGGCAAACACCACACGCTCTTGCATTCTCCGGGGGGAGCCAAAGCCCCGCAAGTTGACTCAACCAATAAATTACCCACCTCTTCCTCAGAAAATAAGCTAAGTGCCAGCACATTTTTCGTTCAGAAATCCACTGACGACGTAACCGTCGTACTTGGAACCGCTCAAATTTTAGCTTTTGACGCGTACGGTGTTGCTCACCTCGTCAGAGCCGTCGTCGACCCCGGCTCTCAACTCAATTTCGTCACTTCACGGTGCGTTCAACGCCTTGGCCTCACGAAGAAACGATCATCTACCGCTGTCTCAGGCATAAGCGATGCCAAAGTTTCATCTAACAAAGGGTTCACCGAATTTGAAATCACCCCTAAAGACGACCGATCGTTGAAATTCGCCCTGCAAGCTATCGTTCTCGACGAAATCACTCCTCCATTGCCAACCGTCAAACTCGATGATGACATCAAACGCCACTTCGACAATCTCAAGTTGGCAGACGATACTTTCCACAAACCCAGCGAAATCGATGTTCTTCTCGGAGGCGGTATTTTCCCCTACTTACTCAAGCCTCAAATACCCTTGCTGCATGGTACGCCCTCAGCTATAAACACAGTTTTTGGCTGGATGGTCATAGGGGAAGCGCAAATCCAAAAATCTCCGTCACCCCACACGTCCTTACTCTCGTTCGCCCCTCTCGAAAGCCAATTAAAACAGTTTTGGCAAATTGAAGAAATAAATAAATCTATTCCGCCTAACCCTGAAGAAGAGGCTTGTGAAAACCATTTCGCGAAGACTCACACAAGAGACTCCACCGGACGTTACACTGTCCACCTTCCCTTTAAAAACCGCTATCCTCTTCCCATTTCGACTCGAGAAGTAGCGGAAAAAAGACTCGTGTCTCTTGAGCGAAAACTCTCAAAAAATAGATTTCTTCGTGACGAATACGACAAATTTCTTAGCGATTACGAAACGCTCGGTCACATGGAATTGGCTCAACAACCGTCACCATTCGTGATCCCTCATCAAGCAGTACTGCGTGAGGCAAGCTCCACGACCAAAGTCCGCGTAGTCTTCGATTGCAGCGCTACTGTCGGATATCACTCCCCATCTCTAAACCAGCAGCTTATGGCTGGACCTCGGCTACAGCCAGACATAGGAGTCATTCTCATGAAATTCAGGCTTTTTGAAGTTGTCCTCTGTGCCGACATCAAAATGATGTATCGACAAATAATGCTGACTCCCGAACATCGTCAGTACCAACACATCTTCTGGCGCGGCAGCCCTTCTCAACCTATATTGGAATACGAGCTGAAGACGGTGACATACGGTGCTACGCCAAGCGCTTTCCTTGCTCAAAGGGTCTTGAAGCAACTTGCCTTCGATGAAGGTGAGACTCTCCCTCGTGGTGCTCAAGTGATTCTCGAGAACACATTCGTTGATGATTTAGCGTTTGGTGGTTCCTCTATTGAAGATGCGCGGGAAGTGAAAAATCAAGTCATCGAACTCCTCGCTCGAGGTCAATTTGAGCTCCGAAAGTGGGTATCAAATGAACCTTGTTTGCTCGAAGATATTTTGCCAGAAAATCAAGCTCAGCACCAGTCGTTTGACAAAGTGGACTCGACTTCGGACTGTTTAAAGCTCCTCGGATTGAAATATAACCCCTCACTTGACACTTTCTCTTTCACGGTCCAAGAACCCGTCTCAGAACCTACCAAGCGAGGCATGCTGTCAATCGTAGCAAGACTCTTTGACCCATTAGGTCTGTGCTCACCCACGGTTCTCTGGGCCAAAACTTTGATTCAAGAAGCGTGGAAACTCCAAATTGACTGGGACGATCCGTTACCAGACAACATTCTTCTAGATTGGCGCAAATTTGTCATCCAACTCCCTCTGTTAAATGAATTGCAAATTCCTCGGTTAATTCCAGCCTTAAAATCCAGTGTATCTGTCGTGGGATTCTGTGACGCCAGCTCTATCGCATACAGCGCGGTAATTTATCTACGCTGCGAAAACTCGGAAGGCACGAAAGTCCAGCTGCTTCAAGCGAAAACTCGTGTCGCTCCCATTAAGCCGCTAACTATTCCAAAACTCGAGTTGTGCGGCGCTCTACTCCTGTCCCGCCTTCTCAAATCCCTAGAGGATTTTCTCAAAACTCTCGACCTCCTCAGCAAAATAAGTCTCTTTTCAGATTCAGCCACAGTTCTGGCATGGCTGAGAACTCCTCCTCACACTCTCAAAACGTTTGTCGCACACAGAATCGTCGAAATTCTAGAAAACACTTCTCCTTCCTTTTGGCGTCACGTACCGTCACATCTGAACCCCGCGGATATTTCATCTCGAGGACTGTCTCCTAAAGCTCTGAAGGAAAACACTCTCTGGTGGGAGGGACCTTCATTTCTCCTTGACGATCCACAAACTTGGCCTGACTCTTCTCTTCTGGAACACTCAGCTCCTCTCCCTGAAGTGAAAAGCAAAACCACTCTAGCAGTAGTAAAAGAACTCGAAACTGTTCATTTCATAACTCGTTTTTCCTCCCTTGAAGTTCTGATAAGAGTGACATGCAGAATTTTGCGCTGGTCTCCCAAATCAAACCGAAGTAAATCTCCAACAGAGCAACTTACAATAAGTGAACGTGAGGCTGCCCTAAAACGATGCGTTTTTGCCTCACAAAAGCTCTACTTCAAGGAGCTCGTGGCTGCCCTGAAAAGTAATCGACAATTGCCACGCAGTTACGCGAAACTTGCTCCTTTCATTGATTCCCTCGGGCTTGTTAGGGTGGGCGGCAGACTCAGGCATTCTATACTTCCTGATGAAACGAAATTTCCCCTTCTCCTTCCTCGTCAAGCCCCGCTTGCATCCCTCATTTGTCGTTTTTACCACCACGTCTCGCTACATGGAGGCGCCCAGCTCATCCAATCGTTGATTCAACGCAAATTCTGGATCCTAGGCTTGCGACGACTCATCAAGTCTCAGAATCGTAGCTGTCTCAAATGCTATCGCTTTCAAGGTAAACCCCCTCAGCCGAAAATGGCTGACTTACCCGCTATTCGTTTTGAACAAATTCGGCCCTTTCTTAACACCACTCTCGACTGTGCCGGCCCATTTAAACTCAAGGAGCACCTACGACGTAATGCTCGAATAGCTAAAGGTTATCTGATCTTGTTTGTTTGTCTCTCCACCAAAGCAGTCCATTTGGAACTCCTCCGCTCTTTGACAACGGAATCCCTCCTGATGGCTCTGGATCGCTTTATCTCCCGTCGAGGACTGTGTGCAAACATATTCTCAGATCGAGGTACCAACCTAGTTGGAGCTTCGAACCATCTCAAAGAGGTGGCAACCCTTATCCGGGACTCCGCTCCGGAGATCGTGAAACTCCTGACTTCGAAGGAAATAAAATGGCATTTCAATCCGCCGCAAAGCCCTCATTTCGGCGGTCTCCATGAAAGAATGATTCGGGAAGTAAAGCGGCATCTCATTCGCACTGTCGGGGAAACCCCTCTTACCCATGAAGAAATGTCGACGTTTTTCTCAAAAATCGAAGCCATACTCAACAGCAGACCGCTTGGATACGTGTCTAATGACCCGAACGACAGCGTCGATTACTTGACTCCAGGCCACTTTCTCGTGGGTAGTCCTCTCCTCGTTCCTCCACAGCCCTTAGATCCCGATGATCTTCGACTCAATCAACGATTCACTCTGATACACCAAAACTTGAGATCTTTTTGGAATCGGTGGTCCAAAGAATATCTCCAGGAGCTCCAAATCCGGACGAAGTGGACAAAAAATTCGCCTTCTCTTCAAGAAAACGACATTGTAATTATCAAAGATGTAAACGCCCCTCCTCTTACATGGCCTCTCGGCAGGGTAATTACCACGTACCCAGGCCCTGACCAACAAGTTAGAGTCGCAGATGTTCTCATCAAAGGGAAAACATACCAGCGAGCCATAAACCGTTTGCTGCCCCTGCCCCATCTCGATTAAACCTATTGCTAGCTTCAAATTTCTCTACTTAGGTTAAGTTAAGTTAAGTTTGCCTAGAAAAGTCTCGTTCTCATTAATCTAAATTATGTTTTAGTTTTACCCAACTCTAGTTAAGTTTACTCCAAAGTAAAAAGCTCTCGCTTTTGGTGGGCGGTTTGTTATTGCTAAACTGCCGTTCTTTAAAAAATTAGTATAGGAGAGACGCTCCCTACCCCAATCCTCCTATGCTCCCCACCCGCTCCCTCTCGGAATGAGTTTTTTTTCGCGATCGAGCCGGGAAAAGAAGGATGTGTGTGTGTCTCTTCGAGGAAAGAAGTACAAAAAAACGCCTTCGCTGAAGTTGTCTCAAATCTCAAGGTACCTACTAAAAGTCAGTCTCATTCTCTCTCTTTCCTTTTCCAAAAATTTAGTTAACTCCATTTTCCGGTCTCTCAAAATTTATCAATCGCTCTCCCTATGAAATACAGTCCCCTCTGCTCTCCAGCAACAGCCTAGATACTATCAATTTCGATCCGGAACCTGACTATAATGAAGCGGATAACTGGCAATCCGGCTCTCTCTAAGAATCTGATTGGCTTGGCTACAAAAAGTGCATTTTAGCCAAGAAGCATTCATTACGGGCCTTTAAAGCTTAATTAAAGCGTGCAATTATTGCGTTTTAATTACTGAGCGACAGACTACTGATCGGTATTTTGAACTCTAAGCTGTTAGAATCCCTTCAAAATGACCCAGAACTTACGCTCGAAAAAGCTATTATTCGAACCCGTCGGGTTGAAGACGTAAAATCTCAACAGCGCGCGCTTAGGGACTCATCGGGAACTGTTGATCAAACAACCAATATGGGACTTGCTAAAATTCAACGGTACTCCCGTAATGATGATGACGAAAAATGATTTACATCCCTGAAACCGTGTTTGGTTTTGTGGCCAACCCTGGCATCGGCGTGATGAGTGTAATGCCCTCATGCTACGTGCAACTTTTGTGACACCAAAGGGCATTTCTCTTCTTGGTTGTCAAAAGAAGAAACAGAAAGTTGAAGACAAATTACGTCGGAAAATTCTTCTAGTTCAGGGTCCTGCTCAGGTGAACGAAACTGTACATCAGCTTTCCTCGATTCAGTCGTCCTAAACTCATTGAATGCTAACAAAAAGTACCCAAACTTTGACCTACAAATAACTTTGAACAATAAGCCGGTCACATTCCGAGTCGATACAGCAGTGGATGTAACGTGCATCTCTAACTGCGATGTTCAATACATTGAACTTGAAGCCTTGTTCTTAAACCTTTCGCTGAGAGTGTTCAACATGCTGGAAACCAAAAACTTTGCTGTGTTGGCAGTTTCAAATCGCACATAAAACACGGAAGTTTGACATCAAAACAAAAATATTAGTTATACCTACAAGATCTCAGGAGCCCTCTTCTTGGTATCCTCTGCGATCCGTGAACTTCAGGTTATCCCCAGTATCAGCAAACAAATTTACGCTATCATAGATTCACCCCCTAAAACACAAATTGACGACAAATTCAAGTCATTATTCTCAGATATACCCCGAGGGTTATGAAAGGCGGAGAGAAGGCGCGGTGTCATATGCTGCTATTTCGCCAAGACGGACCCCTCTCTCTCAATTCAAAAAAGTTCTGGGAAGAAATTCAAAACATGCTTCGGGATGGTATCATTTCTAAAACCACAGAAGCGACTGAGTGGTGTGCCCCTTCCCCCCCCCTCACGGATCGTTGTTCCGGGAAAGGCTCATTCTGCCAACAATAGAAGAGACTCTAGCCAAAATAGGAGAGGCACGCGTGTTCTCTAAGCTAGACGCACGAGCTGGCTTCTGGCAAATACCATTATCTGAAGAAACGAAACACTTCACGGCTTTCCTTATCTTTCGGAGTGAGCTCAGCACCAGAGCATTACCAGCGCCAAATCATCGATGTCCTAGAAGGTGCAGTGGCGGCGGAAGTATTTTGGTTCAGGGGGGGGGCGAAAATTAGGGCTATCCCCCCTACCCTTCCCGACCATAACCTTCACTACCATCCCATCCTTAGTTTTCATCAATAGAAAGGTGAAGTGTAGTGTACTTCTCAATTTTAAGAAAATAGAGGAGGCAAGGTATTGTATGGAGGTGCTCAGTAGTCTTGAATTTTTAGCATTTTGGGAATGATTTGAATGTGGTTTCTCCCTGATTCTTGATAGGTTTTTGACTAATAACTTTTTTTTTAATCCTACATGATATTAAAATCGATTTTACGGCCACGAATGAGTCCCAAAAGTGTCTCTTTTCATGCCTAGGAGGTAAAGTATTTTTCACGCGACATGCTCCGAAAGTAGTCATTTTCTGTACCCAAAAATGTCTGGGAAATTGACCATTACCGCACAGTGACATTTGAGAAATTTTCTGTACTAGTCCAGAAAATATTTTCCGTCCTAGTACGGAAAGTAAATGAATTCGGGTTACAGCCTCGTTTAAGGTCTTCTTGAACTAACACTCGAGAAGTCAGTGGTCAGTTTGCCAAAGTCCTTCACAACAAAAACCAGGAATTCCAATCGAGTAAAGTAGGTGGATGGTATTTTAGAGAAAATTTAAATCAATTTCTTTTCTTACCAAGGGGAATGAAACACTGCTGGATACACAAAAATACTTGACACAAACACCGACACCGGCTCTCTCACCTCACTTGTTCCAATTCCACTCAAGAAAACAAACCTTTCTGGTTTTATAACCTCGTTCGTAGGTTCTCTTCAGTGTCACTGGTCAACCCCCTATTTTGCAGCTTCACGTTTTAACCTCAACGTTTTAAATAATTTTATCATTTCCTTGCTGTCGCGTGAAAAAAGTCGTACATCACTCGTAGGAAGGGGATTTACCTACTCGTTTTTTTTTTAGCGGGCTTGGCCTCCGCCTCGCCCGGCAAATGGAAAAACTCGCAGGTAATAACCCCCTTCCTGGACTTGTAATGTAATATACTATTACCGCCGCAAATTTTACGGCGTTTTACGGCCTAGGCTCTAAAGAGATTTTTACGGACTGTGCTTCATATACTTGCGTTGAAGTGCTCTTCACTTTACGAATTAAAAAGCTTGAAACAACTGTGTAAGGTTATTAGCTGTTCAGTTAGAGAACCTATAGTTACACACAGGTACCGACAACATCCGCCATATGTGATCCTTTGGAGTGGGGAGGGCTTGTGATTGGCTGGTGAGCGTAACCCACACGACCGCAGCAGCGAATGAGAGATATCGAATCCATTTGATCCGCATATGGACCAAACATGGCATAATTATATGAGAGATTCCAAATCTATTTGATCCACATATGGCGGAGACCAAATATGGCGACTGTCAGTACTCGTAGGAACTTATAGAGCCTTAGTTCAGTGACATTATCTAAACATGGAATAACTTTTTCGTATTGCCATTTGCCATCAAATTTCAAATCTTATCCTGTTTTCAATATTAATGCCCTAAGAAGCCCTAAGCCCTAGAAAAAAAAATAGGTTGTACACCACGAAGCTAAAGTATCTTTTTATCTCTCCTCTCGTCTCGAAAATACGCACTTTAGCTCCTGCGTATACAATACGATTATTGTTTTCTTAGTTTTTTTTTTGCCACAGGAATATGACAAGTATTCGTTTTAAATAATAAAATATAATCATTCGTACTCAAATAAAACATTCAAATATACTTACGTAGCAAAGAGCCTGAGGCTACCGGAGGGGAGATGTAATAAATGTCCTTCATATTGCTTAAATTTGGGCTAGAACCCTCTCCGAGGAGGGGGGCCGATAGGTGGATCGCCACCTATCCAGATGGCAGGGGTAAAGTGTAGAAGAAGAATCAATAATATAGCTACCTAACAAAAATTCTGCAGAAAAGTGAAAGATGGGGGGGGGGGACGAATGTTCTAGGCATTGCTATTTTTCATCTTCTCGTAAATGATCCAGGATTTTCGATGTGAGAGACGGTCGCTTGGTCCTCGAGTAAGAAGCGAAAATTATAGAATAAGAACCTTGGGTGCAGTCTTCGGGGTAGAATAAGATTGACATTAAAGCCTGGGGGGGGCTACGCCCCTCAGGCTAAATTCCGGTAGGGCGGCCGCCCTCCTGCCCCCCGGTTCCGCCACCACTGAGAAGTTGCCAACACTGACGGACCTACGCGTATCGAAGCCCGGGGCGGAAATCTTCAAGAGGCCCCTGAAAGTCTCTAACTATACATAAAAACTTCTATTGGTAACCTCTAAGGCTTTTTCCTAATTTAAGCCAAGGCCTTTTCCATATTTTTAAGGCAAATTACCGCTATTTCCACAACCTATCCCTTAAACAGCGCTTACGCCAAGTTTAAACCGCGAATTTCTCAATTTTAGCCGCGAATGAGTGCTTTTTGTCAACTTTAACAGCAAATTAGCGCTTTTCGCCGCAAATTAGCAACGGATTAGCGGGGTGATCCCCCCACCTTATAGACATAAATATGCGCTTTTCCCCAACTTTAGCAGCAAAGTAGATTTTTTATCCTGTGAATCAGCGATGTTTCTTTAACTTTCCTCGAGTTGGTGTTTTCCACAATTTTAGCTGCAAATTAGCGATTTTTTCTAGCGCTTTAGTCAGTTTGAGCCGAAAATTACTCAATGTTATCTGTAAAATACCAGTTTTCTCGAAATGTTTACCACAAATTAGCATTTTTTGTTCACCATACCATAACCATACGCTGCGGAATAGCGATATCTTCTCAGTTTTAGCCGCGAATTTGCGAATTTTTCACTCATAGCCATAAATTAGCGCTTTTTCTCAATTTTAGCCTCAAAGTTGCCCGACGAAGCAACGAATTAGCGTATTTCGAATTTTTGACGCAAATTGAAATTTGTCTCAATTTTAGCCGTGAATTAGCGCTTTTTCGTAATTTTAGCAGTGCAGTAGCTATTTCTAGCCCGTGCATTAGCGAATTTTGTTCATTTTTGCCACGAATTGGCGTTTTCCGATATTTTTACTGCAAATCGGCAATTCTTCCATTTTTGACAGTGAATTAGCACTTTTTGGTTTCAATTTAGGCTGAAAATTAACCTTTCTCTTTATTCTAGCCAAAACAATTACTGATTTTCTCGATATTTGCCGTAAATTGGCGGGTTCTTTTACATTTTGGCACTGCATTAGTAATTTTTTCCAATTTTAACTACATTTTGATTAGGGCTTCATCTCAGTTCTAGTCGTGAATCAATGGTTTTTCATTTACTTATAACCATAAATTTGCCGTTTATCTCAATTTTAGCCACAAAGTTGTCGTCAGAAGGCAGAGAAATTCCAACGTACTTTATCCGCGATTATTTTCCTCAATTTTAGCCGCAAATTCGCGTTTTTTTTTTTTAATTTTAGCTGCTTTGAAGCGTTTCTAACCTGGGAATTCACGAATTACCTTAATTTTAGCCTCGAATTGGTGATTTCCTCAATTTTTAGCCGGGAATAACACTTTTTCCCAATTTGAGCTGAAAACGAGAGTTTTTATTTATTTATAGTCCGGTCAACGAATGATTCTAGAAGGAATGAGCGAATGCAGAAAGTTTGACTCCTCAACCATGTTTGGACCAGTTAGGAGGTAAACATACTAAAGGTCTCCACCCCTAGGAGGTGAGCCTGAGTGGGGGGAGCACAAAGAAGGTACCATTTTTCGCATTTTCACTGATATCTCGAAAACAGAGCATCGTAGGCAAAACTTTTGTGATAACCAATTAAAGCTGACATAAATATCAGAAACTTTGGTCATATGTTTGTTTCACTAATTCCTAACCGTTCTCGAAATACATGCCCCGCAAAAGTAAAAATGTCCGAAAAAAATATTTTTATTCCACGTTTTCCGTTGAACATTCTTTTATATCATCTAAACCGTTTATCCTAGGAGAAAGCCCTCAGGAAGGAAGTTTTAGAGGATTTAAATATCTTTGGAAATTGTAGAAACATAAACAAATTTATATTGAACAGGTCAAAAGTTATACGTTTTTTAAAAATGTTGGCCTTCAACTGTAGACAATCAACATGTACAGTGTAGTTTCATGTACTCCCCCCCCCCTTTCATACACGCAATGTACATTCCTGTTAAACTTCTCTGCCTTTTATCAGTTCATTTCAAGGGGTGATGAGCCGTGGGAAAGTTGATTGGTGGAGGGGAATTTCAATGACGTGGGAGGGCTTGCGTAGTCGAACAGTGGACCAACGCCGCACGGGGATTACGTACCAAAACTGTCTAGTAAAAGTCCGATGATCCTACTATATTCCAGGAATTTCGGAATTTTACCATTCTTGTAATTCTAGTGGTATAAGGAGGGTTAGTTCTCGACAATGTCAGTTTAAGCGTTGCGTTGGGTTTAAACGATTTTGTATTCAAAATACCAAAAATTGTGATTGGAGTTTAAGCTCCTAAGCTCAGCTTAGAGAACAGAACTTCAAGCCATGTGCTCGTCCCGGGCCTAAGTCCGAATTTCATGAATCATTTGAATTTTAACGAACGTCGCTGGTGAACGCTAGGATTCACTGGTCGGTGTTTCACCGTATTATATACGTATATTTAGTTCTGCTCACGCTGAACGTAAATTTAGTAGGTATATGAAAAGTCTGAACATATCAGAATAACTCGAATAATAAACCTCTCCACTTATGAGGGGAGGAAGATTTAAACCCGTTGTTCGTCTCTTGAGGCGATGGCACTAAAATGTATCCGTGTCATCATCATCATCACCCTTTTCCTGAACGTCAAGTGGCTCCTATTGACGCAGCTCCCGTAGCAGCTTCGCAGATGTGGGCGATGTGGCATCGATGCCTTCCTGCATCCAAATTTTCCACTGCTGCGGTCGGTAATACACTGACGAAATAATATAAGATTGAGGGTATAGTATACCGGTGCAGTGGAGCTGGTTGCTTGGTTTGAACAGGAACAAGGTGGCTGTTGCTGTTCTCATCCCATACCGAGTTTTAGGGCTCAATGCATTTCCAAACGAAATTTGAGGCCGGAAACCCGGAAACTGTGCTCCTGGGTGACTCCCTCGGTTAGTAGAAGGGATGAAATGGCTTCTATATGCAATTTTTTGTGGATGATGGAGACATATGTCTCCATATATATCGTGGTTAGAGGGAAGGTATTGTCGACACTTTTTGAACTTATGAGGCAGGCGATTAAATTAGTGGAGGAATGGTGTGAACCAAGAGGGTTAACCATTAACCCGAGCAAAGTGAAGCTGTGTCTGTTCACCCACAAAAGGAACAGGCAGGAGCTTCAGACTCTACAGATTAGGGGCAAGGAGGTGGAGTTAACAACTGAAGTTAAGTGTTTAGGGGTGTGGCTAGATCATCGACTGAGCTGGGAGAAGCACGTAAGGGAAACTTATCAAAAGGCGATGGGCACCTTTTGTCAGGTTAGAAGGGTAGTGGCGAAAACATGGGCCTGAACCCCAGAATGACCCTATGGTTGTCTATCCTTGTCTATCGACCAAGGATCCTCTATGGGGCCACGGTCTGGTGGAAGGCGGCGAACAAAAAGGGAAACGCAGCTAAACTAGACAGAGTGCAAAGGCTGGCCTGTCTGGCAACCCTAGGGGCGTTCAGAATGACACCAACAAGACCGATGGAGGTAATGCTGAGACTACAACCCTTAAGCCTTGAATTGCAGGCACGGTGTTATGTATCTACAGACTAGTGAAAACACATGCCTTTTAATTATTAAAATAAATAAAGATTTTTCATTCGGTCATTGTACGGAATAAAATACACATCAAATCTGTCGACGAGGATGGCAGCGAACGACCTCATCCAATCGCTCATTTCGACGCTGCAAACGTTCTCGCAGCAGCAGCAACAAATTCTTTCCTCCATTCAGCCAGCAAGCCACTCCACGAAAAGTATTCCTGATACAGCCGACGGTTCCAAATTCAAAAGTAAACTCCTGCTAAGTTTCATTGGACCTCATTACTTTCAACTTCTTACCAACCTGTCAGCTCCTCAACATCCAACCGACTTTACGTACTAGCAGCTACTACAAAAACTCGAAAAACATTTGACCCCAACGGAAAATGTTTACATAGCTCGACACAGGTTTTCCAATCGAGTCCAAAGCTCTCAGGAATCAATTGCTGACTACGTTTCGGCCTTAAAATGTCTATCAATTCCCTGCAAGTTCCAATTTCCCTCTCCCGAATGCAACAAATCAATTGATGACACATTTTTGAGTACACAGTTCATCCGTGGACTCCACAATGTCACTGTTAAAAATCGAAAAAAAAATGGAAGGAATATGGAAAAATTAGGAGACAAAAAAAATAAAATTATTGATTTATTTTTTCTTCTGTTAAAGCAAGACTCGACAGAATTTCTTTTTTCTCATTTTCATACGGTTCGTATTTCTTCAGCTGATTCCTTTTGAATGGAGTGATTCAATTTTCAACATCCTCCCACCAGAGTTGAACGAAGGACGACTCAAAGAATGGACAGAACTGGTTTCTTCAGCATCTGTGACCATCTTCAGCATTTTCTTTCTTCTGACTCATATTGAAAAACTGTCAACAGAGTCTCAAACAAAACAAAACAAAACAAAAATTGAAAAATGTTGACAATAATAAAATAAAATAGCTGCAACTATGACGATGAATCATCAAGTTTCTTCGGGCGTACGACAAGTCGACCACTTTTGGTTTTGAATGTGATCGCCATCCTTTCAGAATTCTCAGCTTCGGCGCAATCCAGTTCGAGAGGGAAAATCCGTTGAACAGGTCGAGTGAGTTCGCCACTGGCTGTCTTCAATTTGACCACTCGAATTTTTCCGTCGACACCTGGAACTGTCTGAATTATTCTGGCTAAAGGCCATTCTAGGCCATTATTCTTCATTTTCAATCAAAACTAATTGCCCCACTTTAGGTTCTCTAGATATCTTCCTTTGAGCAAATTTCACAAGAGATCCCAGATACACGCTCCGAAACCGATCACGTAATTCTTGACGAAGTCGAGAACGATAACGAACTCTCTTCTGTAAATCTTTGGCCTCAACCATATCCAAATCGGGAATTCTCGTTTCCGGAATTTCGTGAAGAAAAATCGAAGGACTCAAATGAAGTAAATCGTTAGGATCTTCAGAAAGATAAGTCAATGGACGACTGTTTATAACTGCTTCACAGTCGCACAGTAACGTGTTCAATTCTTCATATGATACGCTGGCACGCCCCAGGCTCCTTTTCAAAAGTCCTTTGAGAGTCCGAACCATCCGTTCCCACAATTCCCCCCACCAAGGGGCAGAAGGTGGCATCATATTCCACTGGATTCTTTCAATTGAACAGAATTTATTCACGTTTTCCCAGTCTATTTTCATCAGAGAATTGGAAACGCCCACGAAATTAGTTCCATTATCACAAAGGATTCGTGATGTTCTACCGCGTCGCGAAGTAAAGAAGTAAAACGTCTCAGCGCTAAAATAAACGAGTCAGACGACAAGGATTCGACGATTTCGAAATGTACAGCTCTGATAACGGCGCAAGTAAACAAACAGGTCCATATTTTCACTCCGCCTTTAAGGATTAAGGGGCCACATAAATCTACACCGGTCACTTCGAATGAAGCAGCTTCTCTGACTCTGTTTTCGGGTAATTCTACACTAGGTGCTTCCAGCTTTTTTGATGCCAATCTCCGACAAGGAAGACACTTATTAACAACAGACTTTAAAGATTTTCTGCCACATATCAACCAGAAGTTTTCCCTCAACAGAGCCAATAAACCTTGCACTCCACCATGACAATTTTTATTATGAATCTGCCTGACAAATCGAGACACAACTTCATGTTTTCCAGGAAGGACAATAGGCGCACAAAATTCTTCATAATCGTCGCGACGAAATATCTTTGTCTTTATTCTAATTAGCCCCGAAGAATCGAAGAAAGGGCGTAAACACGATATTCTATCGTCGTTCAAACCACTGAATGTTTCTTTCTGGACGTTTTTCCATACAAACTTTTCAGCCCCTGACAGCTCAACAACTGACAAAGGATCGTGAATTTGACTTTTCGGCCGCCGACAATTATAAATAAAACGAAAGACCCAAGCAACGAGGCGGACAATCTTCTCGAAACTGGAAAACTTGTTGTAATACCACGACACGTCCACATTATTCACCAAAGTGTTTAATTGAATTATTTGCGATCTCTTCGTTTCTGTCATCACCTGAGACTCATCAAAGACTACATTAGGCTCAGGCCATCGTTCCGAATTTTCATAAAGCCATTTGGGACCCTCCCACCAACGGGAGTCACGCAAGGTCTTTCCACAACAACCACGAGAAGGTAAATCAGCAGGATTCATGCTTCCAGGAACATGACGCCATTTGTCGAACGGTGTTAAAGAACGAATTTCCTTGATTCTATTACTGACGAAAGCCGACCAAATATCATCTCGAGAAATCCATGCTAGAACGGTCGTGGAATCGCTCCAAAATTGGCTATCAACTTTTTCGAGACCAACAGAAATGACTGTGGAGGAGTATAAACGAGATCCAATAGTGGCCGCGATGAGTTCGAGTCGAGGTATGGTGTGTTTCTTCAGAGGAGAAACTCGAGATTTGGCACTAATTAATTGAACATAGACACCATTGGAGGATTCCAATCTAACAAAAACGACAGCCGAGTATGCTAAGGCACTAGCGTCAACGAAAGTATGGAGTGAAACGTCATTCACAGAAAAACCGAATACCCAACGAGGAATCTCGATTTCAAAAATCCAAGGAATTTCTCTTAACCATTTCAGGAACTCTTTGGACCACTCCGACGGCAGCTCTTCATCCCATCTTAGTTTTGTTTCCCACACCCTTTGCAAAAGTATTTTTGGAACGACTGAAACAGGCGACGTAAAACCAATGGGAACAAAAACACGTTGAGCCGCAGAAAGTACAACCCTTTTTGTAATCTTGGACGTATCTAATGTTCGAAAATTTTCGGGATTCAATTTCAGGACGTCATTTTTCCTATCCCACAACAATCCCAAGACTTTGGAAAAACTGTCCTCACCAACACCAGTCTCCAAGTGGGATGACTCCCATTCATGAAGTTCAAATTTGTATTTTTCCAATAGAGAAGTCACCGATTCGATAACTACGTTCATTTCACGTTCACTTTGAACGCTCAAAATACAGTTGTCGACATAAAAACTATTTCTAATTTTCGGAGTGAGATCTTTGAAAAAATCAGTCTCACCATGTCCAACGTTGTCAAGCGATAACTCGAAGATGTGTTCCAAAACAGCTCCAAGTAAAAACGGACTGCATCTCACTCCAAAAACAACGCGCCGGTGACGATAGCTGACGATTTCTCCATCTTGAGAGCGCCACAAAAATCTTAAAAAATCGCGGTCGTTTTCTTTGATCGATATCTGTAGAAACGCTTTCTTAATATCGGCAATAATACCAATCTTATTGAGTCTAAATCTTAATAAAAGGGATGGAATCAACTCAATTAGATTTGGTCCAGTTTCCAGACAGTCATTAAGCGAGGGATGTCCAGGAGCTCTTGCTGAAGCATCAAAAACTGGTCGAACGTTTGTGGTGCTGTTTGTCTTAAAAACAGGGCGATGTGGAAGGTAGTGGTTCCTAGCATCGTTCTCCACGTGAGGTACTCTCTCGATGATTCCTTTGGACATCCAGTCTTCGAAAACTTGAACATATTCGCTCAATCGACCTTTCTGTTTGAGCAAATCGTACTGCCGATTCATCCTCGCCCTTGCTAAGTGATAGTTAGAAGGTAGGGGCGGACAGTCATCTCTCCAAGGCAAAACTACTTCAACTCTACTTTCTTTGTTTACAGATACATTACGTTTGAAATGACGCATAACTTCGTAAGTTTGCTCTTGACGAGAAATTTTCAACGATGGTTCCGTAATTCCGATAGCATCTAGTTCCCATAACTTGGGTATAGACTCGTCAGCGGAGAGGCAACACATCGTAGACGCGAGCGAATCCTTCGAGAGCGCTCCTGTTTTACCCATTACGGTCCACCCGAGTAGAGTCTCTAAGGCTACCAATCGTTCCGTTGATCGTTCTTGTCGACCTGTAATCAATTTACCCATTACATCGGCCCCAATAAGTAATTCGATTGGTCCATTAATGCTATCCGACAAAATTATCCCCATTTTTGCGAGTTTACATTTCCATGGCCCATTAGCAGCGTTAACTATGTTACCACAAATTACTTCTTGACCGAGTACTTCCAGGTTGCAAAAATAATTGAAACCAACATCACAAAGATTAACTCTGAAAACGGGATGACGTGTAATTTTGGTAACATGCCCCTCAAACAACGAGTGTGTCATCTTCTCATGACGTTGAGGAACTAGGCCGACCTCATCAGCCAATTTCTGCGAAATGTAGCTCCGTTGGGCTCCCGAATCAAGTAACGCTCGAACACGACGGTGACCCTTTTCCGTTCTGACGATTACGGCGAGGGTTTGAAGCAAAACAACAGGTGCTGAAGCGACGCTCGAAAGAACCTGTCCAGACGATGACATTGACGAGTTTCCGTTACTTTCGTCCCGATTACCAAAGCACATCGTTGATGAGTGCCCCTTTTGACACTTGGAACACACAATTTTAACGCGACACTTACTTTGTGTGTGTCCTCGGCTCATGCATCGAAAACAACGGCCATTTTTGAGAAGGATTTGTCGCTTCTCACCCAAGGAAAGTCGTTGGTCACCGCATTCCAAACTGTTATGAGCTTGTTTGCAGAACAAACAGTTGGCGAGAATGTTCGAAACTAGTTCAGAAGTGGTAGGCACGCTGCCAGTACCCGACGAAGATGACTGAACTTTCTTCTTTAATGGTTGAACATTCTCCTTCATGCCGAAACCAGCTACTGCGAGGGCGACGCGCTCTTCTCCTTCAACTTCAGACCTCATGAATTTTACGAAACGATCAAGTTTCGTGGCTGAAGAAGCTTCACGAAAATCATTTCCGTCAGAAACAATCGCTTGACGCTGCCACGTTCGAAGAAGTTCCTCAACCATCGGGAAAAGAATGGCAGCACAAGTGTCGGTTGACACTCCGAGTGACTCAAGAGCTCGTAATTGAGCTTCTAGCCGATCGAACAGAGACGATAAACTAAAGTTTCTCGGATCGAGGCTTTTCTGCACGACCAAGGACAAAAGTTCCCGAGAATAATTTCGATTAATAAATCTTTTCTCCCAAAACGATCTTTTAAGGCTTGAATAGCTTTCGAATAATTTTGACTCGATGGAGGATAGGCATCGATCACTTGCCGAGCCTTTGAACCAGGGACTGTGGACTGTATAAGGTACTGAAATTTTTCAGCTTCGTCTAATTCCTCATCATTATCAATTTTCTCAAATAGGGCCCAAAATTTCAACCATTCTTTCAAATCACCGTTAAATTTACTTAAGTGTAACTTAGGTAGCTTCAACTTACAGTTTCTCGACGAATTATGAGACGAGTTTACACTGTTACGGCTGGTTGAATTGCTTTCGTTATCCGTCTCGTTGATAATCTTTTCAACGCTAAATTTCATAACGTTGAATTTCGAAATATAGTCGTCACAAGCCGTCGTTTCATCGGTAATTATTTCGACTTCGTCCTCAATTTCTAATAAAAGATCAAAAAAATTACCATCGGCTTTTTGTAACTCCTGATACCTTATTGTCAGAGTTTCGAAAAACGCTCGGACTTCCACGACGTCGATTTCAGCTTCTTTTAGCTTTTCAGTTAGCTGATTGAAGCATCGCGTGAAACTTGCTCTCTTGACTGCTCGCTCTTTCTTTAATTTTTCTATTCCTCCGGTCCTGTTATTCACGGTCGCCAGATGTTAAAAATCGAAAAAAAATGGAAGGAATATGGAAAAATTAGGAGACAAAAAAAATAAAATTATTGATTTATTTGTTCTTCTGTTAAAGCAAGACTCGACAGAATTTCTTTTTTCTCATTTTCATACGGTTCGTATTTCTTCAGCTCATTCCTTTTGAATGGAGTGATTCAATTTTCAACAGTCACCATTCGTGAGAAAATTCTTCAAGTAGCGTCCAGTGAAGACACACCATTCACTTTCGAACGCGCTGTACAACTTGCTTCGACATTTGAAATTTCCCAACAAAATTCTCTAGAGATGAGCCATTCTTCGGTCAATCGTCTTTCCAAAAAAAGGTTCCCTAACCCTCTTCCCAATCAAAGGCCACCATACCGTAGTCAACGACCCACTAAATCACGTCATGACCTTGACGCGCTCAACGTCAAAAACCGTTGTTTACGTTGTGGGAACTCCAACCACACGACTCGAGACTGCCGCTGCGACGCCCGAAAATTGAAATGCTCGTCCTGCCACCGGACTGGTCACGTTTCTCGAATTTGTCTCAGTACTCTTTCCAAAAACCGTTCACATCGTCCCTCACACCCAAACGTCCATTGTATATCAAACATGAAGATTTCAGTGACAACGAAATCAATCAAGTCTCGTCACCTGTTTACCAAGAGGAAGCCACCAAGGACTCTAAATTTGTCATCCCGGTCAAAGTATTTTCAACCTCAATCAACTTCGAAATTGACTCAGGTAGCCCCGTGTCAATTATTAGCAAAACGCTGTACGACTCGTTCAATTTTCCTCCATATCAACCAGCGCACCATCTTTTTACCACCGGCAAAATATCAGCCCCTATTCGGTACGGTAGACGACACTCTCAGCAAACCCTTTGCATTGTGGATGCTCCTTCTTCAGCGATCCTTGGCCGTTCTTGGATGAGAGCAATTGGGTTGACGATCGAATCGATCAAACACCTCAAAATGGGAATTCATCACCCGGTCAGCCCCTCCTACCTTCAAAAAAAAATTTTGACTGATTATCAAGACGTATTCGAAAAAAAAAAATCGGCTCCATCCCAGGCATGACTTGTCAGCTGAAGACAAAACCCTCAGTCAAACCAATCTACCTCAAACCCCGTCCCGTACCATACGCTCTACTTGCAAAAGTTAACAAAGAGCTTGAAAATCTCGAGTTCCAAGGCGTCATTACAAAAATTGAATACAGTGAATGGGGTTCACCCCTCGTCGTAGTTCCAAAACCAAACCAAGACGTTCGTTTATGCATAGACTTCAAAACTACGTTAAATCCCCAGCTGTTAGACGCTCGTTATCCTATTCCAATAATCGAGGATTTATTTCATAAGTTACAGAATGGAAAATATTTTTGTACGCTCGATCTTCACAAAGCGTACCTCCACGTTCCAGTCGATGAGGAAAGTGCGCTTCTCCAATCGCTATCGATACACTTGGGCACGTACAAGGTGAACAAGTTAGCTTTCGGAGTGAAGACCGCTCCCAATGAGTTTCAACGCATCATGGATGAAGCCTTCCTCTGTATTCCGGGTACAGCCGTCTATTTCGACGATATAATCGTCCAACGCCTCGTGATGTGCTTCGACAAACTGCGTTCATTAAACCTTCACGTCAACCTCGAAAAACGTCTAGCTTGTTTTTACCAAGTTCCTACCATTCGCAAACAGAATAACAACACCAGCGAACAATACCCTGGGAATTCTGAAGAAACCGTCCGATCTTCATCACCTGCGACGGAACCCCTACCGCTTCGTCGCTCGATCAGGAAAAGAATTCCTAGATTTTTAGATCTGTGAAACTTCGCCACAAACTTCAAAATACAAGGGGAGACTGTTATGTATCTACAGACTAGTGAAAACACATGCCTTTTAATTATTAAAATAAATAAATATTTTTCATTCGGTCATTGAACGGAATAAAATACACATCACACGGGCTGTGGAAGCGGCATTCAGATTGGACTGCTTGTCAGGGAAGAGGGGAAACGGGGGGATACGAGAACACATGCGCAGAGTGGCACCGTCCACGGGCATGAGATCGGATCAAATGGTAAAACAAGGCGACTTTGCAAAGTCGATCATGGTCAAACTATCCCGGGAGACTGGGCAGGGGGGGGGAATGGAGGGATACAGAAGAGATCAAGTGTACGGACGGTTCAAAAATTGGGACCGGGAAAGGGAAGGCTGGGTCGGGCATATACATTCCCGGAATGGGGGTTGCAGAGAGCCTGACGTTGGGGAAATATGCGACTGTGTTCCAGGCGGAAGTTGAGGCCATGGAGGCCTGTGCAATTGAACTGGGACGGAAAGAAGTGACAAATAAGCGAATAACGGTATACTCGGACAGCAGAGCCGCCTTCGGGGCCATTTTCAGGCCGGTGGTCAAGTCGGGGGGGTGTAGAGCTAGTATATCGGCACTGTTTACGGAGGGTGACACGGTTACATTAGGGTGGGTACTAGATCATGCTGGCATCCCGGGGAACGAGAGAGCAGACGAACTGGCCAAGACGGGGGCCATGACAGAATATGTCGGCCCAGAACCAGTGGTGGGGATAGCAAGGGAAGTAGGACTCAGTGAAATCCGCCGCCTCGCCCAGGGAAACTTGGGCTTGATACGGTGCCGTGAAGACTGGGCAGAGCGCATTGGTATTATGGCCGATGAATGGGGGGGGCCGCTTGGGGCATCCGCCTTCTCGATGACCTAGTCGAGGCTTGGCAGGCGCGTTGGGCTAGCAGTCCAACGGGTAGGCGTTTGTTCGGGTTCGTGCCCGATGTTCGGACGAGACTGGCGGCAGCCAAGTGGTTTACTCTTGAGCACGCCGCCACTTCTATCCTGACAGGGCACGGCTCTTTCAACGCCAAGCTGTGGTTCTTCCGGCGGCGGAACTCTCCAATATGCCCTTATGTTGAAGAGGAGACCGCCGACCATGTGCTTCGTCGCTGCAGCCTCTACGGGGATCTGCGGCGGGCGGTATGAGGTAGGAATGGCCCGCCGGACGACTCGGCTCTCGTCAGAGACCGGCGGGCGTACGGCTGACTCCTGGTTTTCTCGCGCTCCTGGTTGGAGCGCAGGGGACCGGCAATGCCCGAGTAGGGGCACCTTCCCTGCCCGGTCTCGATCCATGGCGCAAGCCAGCATCCTCAGCTCTGAAAGACCCACCTCCACGTGGTGCCTCTCGGGCGCGACTGGCTGGCCACCAGTCGCGGCTAACGGGTCGAGCTGAGTGAGATGGGACCGACTCTGCTGGGGAGTCCAGAACAAAGATGGGGTACAGGTCAGGTAAGGGCCTGGAACGGCCTAGGTACTGGCCACATCTTAAGAAGATCCCCAGAGAGAGTGAAATCCGGGATTGGGCCAAAGCGGAAACCCAGGCACGATGGGAAGCAGAAGACCACTGCAGACAAGCGAAAGAGGGTATTAAAAGGTATGATGCCAACACGACAAAGTGGCTGGTAGGGTTAGGACGAAAGCAAACTAGAAAGATAGTAGGAATATTTACAGGGCACTTTGCAGTTCAGAGACACTTGCACATGATGGGGCTAATAGGGGCCCCTACATGTCAGAGGTGTGGAGTGGAGGAGGAGACAATGGGTCACTTAGAGGGGTTTGCGGCAATGAGGTTTGCTGTATTTGGGGGGGGGGACAGGTTGACCGACCTAGAATTTACCAGGGCTCAGAGGGTCCGAGTACTGGAGTCGGATGGGAGCGGCGAGGGTGAGGTGGGGAGTAATCCCCTAAGTGTCCGTAGAAAAGGGTCTTCTAATTGCAATTAATTCACTAATTGCTGAACATATAAAGGAATTGTGAAAAAGTTTAGTCAACCTCGGTCGTATCTAATCGAAACAGACAGACTGATTCTTCCTGAAGGGGGAATGATGTTGCATGAGGCTAACAGGGCTCATGTGTTTTGTTAAAAATGAGTTTGAATATTAATAGGGAATAAAAAATAAATAGAAAGTTTTTCAATCGCTCGCTTTCAGCATTTCCTACAATTCTGGACCGTACTTTGTTTGTTTTTTGGAAAGAAAAGGCGAACAATTTGCCCATTAAATTGGCTAACCGGTAGATTGTCAAGGGTGGGGGGGGAGAACCGAATTAATATACTCCACGCTGAATTTCACTGTTACTCGCTCCGAGAGGTGACGAGGTGCGCGTATTGCTCAAAATTAGACAAGGTGTAAAGTCAATGGAAATTTGATCGTTCCTCGAGTTTAATAGTTGACTGTCGCCATATTTGCCGTTTTCAAGGCGGCAATATACGAGGTCTTAACCTTGTGTCCTACGTGAAGCGCAATTTCAGCGTTTAAAAGCGGGTTTAGCGTTTTTTTTTTTCGGCGTAAAATTACCAGTTCCAACTGTGATTTTTAGTTTTCTGATGGACTGGGCATTACTGAGATAGATTTCCTCATTTTTAATTCCATTTTAGGCTGAATGTTCTCTTCAGAATTCAAATAAGTGGTATTTAGCCAAAAAAATTGTTGATTATTAGGCAAAACGTTGGACATTTTAGTGGGCATCGAACATAAAACAACAGCCGGTCGAGGATCTTGACGTTTTTCCGAGAAACTGACTGTACCCCCTGAAAACTGTCAGTTTAGCGTTCTGTGATCAGTGGGTTAAACAGTGAGACTTCTTGGGCAAAATCACCTGCTTTTCAATCCCCAAAAAACACTCACAAAAAAAAAAAAACTTCCCCTCAGCGTTGTACCGGTGGAGAGAGCGTAGGCAATGGCCCGCACGACCGTACGTGTTATGCGGATACTGTAGCTTTTTCCTGTCCAAGTTTTCCCCTCCCAACCATTTTTTTTTGTTTTGTTCTTTTTAGAAATCAACAAAACAACAATTTCTAACAATGCGCCTACCTATAAGTTATGTTTGATTGATGGTCACGACAGAAGAAAAAGCAAAGCGGTCTCTGAACGTAGGACAGCGCGTAAACAATTATTGAAGAATTAGTCGACGAAAGCATAAAGCATACAAATTGAAGGGGGGGGGGCATTGGAACTGAGTGTCTTTTTTTTCTTATACCTAAACCAATTTTACTATCTAATTTTCTTTTAAAAAATGTACAAAAGAAATATTTTGAGATAATTCTTTCACGTTCCCCTTTGGGAAAAACCAAAATTGATTTCAGCTTTGTATAGCTAAAAACAAAATACCTTTAAATTAACAATATTTCTTTGAAAAATGCAATTTAACAATTGAATTCCTTAAAAATAGCAACAAAAAGAAACAAAAGTGCGCAAAAATTATGAACACATTACAAAATTAACAGTCTTTTATAAATTTGTGTATGCAATGAAGCGGGAAAATTGTAGAGACTTTTTTTTTTAAGAGTCTCAACGTTTATACGTCCGTGTGGTGCACATCAGCACTGAACGTATGATTCTCTCTCCGTAAACCTCCTTCTTCCCGCCTGAAAATGACAAAGAAAAGTTTAATTTTAGTTTTTAGGGTCAATGAATCTGTCAATTTATTGACAGATATGTGTGGGAGGATGTATGGGAAGTTCAAAAGAACTCAAAAGTTGGTGGTTTTTTGATCTGACAGAACCTTTTTAAGTATATTTATCTATCACCTGATGTTCTTTGGTCAAACGGTGAATGGTGAAGGTTGTGGTTCGAGGGGGGAGGGAGGATGAAGAGTTCGATTGAATCTCGTGAAAAAGATTAGATTCGGACTTTGTGACTTTCGACAGAAGGAACTTCACCACTTTTCACATTCGGCTTTGCGTGATTTATTAATAGCCTCAAGGATGAATCCAAGGAAATTGAGTGTAACGTTACGGTAGTCTCGCCTAAACGCCCCTTCCCACCATTTCGACACTATCTGCCCACCTATAAGGTTGTACGGACAGAATGGCACACGTGTTAACTGGGGCATCAAATGGGCCACGTGCGAACTGGGGAGAAAGAGAGCAAAAAAAAATGGCCCAAATCGAAATAAACAAAATAGCGAGGCGAGGGACTAAACAAATTCTCGATTTTGAAGCATAAAACAAAACTACTAGGACCGACTGCTTATTTCCATCTATCCATCCACGCTCTTTTAACGTTGAACCTCGATTTTACTTGATTTCAAGGGCTGATGCCTTAACAGCCTTTAGTTTTTTTGCTTATTTTAAACACAAATTACGCAACTAACTCGGTAACAAATTTATATAACGATATCTGGAATTGAAGTTTGTCCAAGATACCCCCCCCCCTCCACAAACACATCCAGACTCTTCGCTTCTTTCTTTTTTTTTTTTACTGAAGCACCACGTTCAATTATTTATACAACTGTGTTTCTGAAAATACAATTCATCAAAATGACGGATCAATCAACCGTGTTGCTTCAATTTTTTTTTTTTTTTTTTTGTCTCCCCCATCTTCGCGACATTTGCCAAGAACAACAAGTGTACAGCTTGAGGTGACACTTGAAACACGCGGCTGCAAAAGAAACACCCACCCACCACCACCACCACCACCGTCCACACTCACGTTCAACATCATCAAACGAATGGCAAAATATAGGGGGGGGGGGGAACCAGCAGTGAACTCCTCGCCTTCACGACTCATTTTCCCGTTTCTTTGTTCTCTCTTGTTGAAAAGCTTGGTGTGCCAGGTCCCCCCCCCCCACACAACGATTTTTTATTTGAAACGAAATAAATAGGTCAGACGGAGATGGTTGGGGGGGGGGGGTACGATATTACAGAAAATCTTAAGTTTCGAGATTATTACAGGGCGTGGAAGGGGTGAGAGTTATGAAGAATAACCCAAGCTAATGGGGCATCAACCTCTTTTCTATTTATACGCAAGCACTCTCTCACTAATTCCAACTCTCCCTCCCCCCCCCCTTCAGGAAATTCTTTCAATTTAGCAGGTTGTTGGAAGAAGTATATTAATGCGGTGATTTTTATCATGATGAGAAACCAGTAGAACGCTTTCATATCTCTCACGACGGCTAATGAAGACGTGATTTCAAGGGCATTCCTATTGAGGAAAAAAAAAACTTGGAACAGAAAAAATTTCCAGTTTTTCCATGGAAATATAGCCCAACACTTCAAGGCGTTCGATTGCGTACATTGAACATCAGCGGGACAATTTCAGCGGAGCCACGAAAAACTCGCAGGAATAAAAGGGAAAGCACCGTCAATGTCTCGTCTGATTTTCGGATTCTCCGTGCCACCAACCCCCTCCCCCCAACCTCGCTTGTTTTTAGAGTGAAAACCGCCCCCACAAAATTGATTCTCTATGATTGAATCGAGCACGCAAAATTTGGTTTTGAGTAAACCAAACACACGAAATAGATTTTTTTAAAGCGCCAAACAGGCGAAATTGTTTTTTGAGTGAGTTCAACACCACGAAGTTTGTTTTTTGAAAAGCCAAGGACGTGACACTGTTTTTTCAGTGACCAATCCTCGTGAAATTGGTTTGATTCAGAGCGCCAAATCCTACGAGAATGAATTTTTCAAGTACCAAATTTGCGCAATTGTGGTTTTAAACGACCCTAAACACGACAAAACTGCGGGTTTTCGTTTCCAGGACCTCCACTTTTCTTGTTCATGCTCCCATCACGTTTTAAAAATGTTAAATCCGTGAAGCAGGGGCGTAGCTAGGCACGGATCCACAGTGGAGGGAGGGGGGTGCACGTCATGAGAAAAAGTTATCGTTCGCGGATGAAATCTAGAAAGGGACATTTTACGGCTAAGACTGAGGAAAAACACCCATTCACGGCTATAATTGAGAAATAGCGCTGGTTCACGTTAAACTTGAGAAATAAATCTCGTCATTCGCGGTTGAAATTGAGAAAACACGCCAATTTGCGGTTTCGCGATGCAAAATCCGGGGCGGCATTAAGAAAATGCGCTAATTCACGGTTTATAGAACTCTTTTCACAGCTAAAATTGACAAAATAAATTGCTCGTTCAATGTAGAATTGAGAAAAATCACTCATTTGCGGCTGGAATTGAGGAAAAGCGCCAATTCACGGCTAAAATTGAGAAATGGAGCTCATTGACGCATCAGGTAAAATTGAGAGAAAGGCGCCAGTTCGTGGTTTCTCAAACATCGGTAAACATTGCGAGCAAAAGCTAATTGACCGTTGTTATATATATTTATATATGGCAAGTTTGCGGGTGAAATTGAGAAAGAGCGTGACTTAGCGCATACATTTTTGACAAAAGTGCTTCTTCACGGCAAAAATTACGGAAAATTGTTCGTTCGCCCGTAAAATTGATGAAAATACCCATTTAAAGGTTTAGCGATGAATTCTCTCACGCGGGTTATGTGAACCTTTTCACTGCTGAAATTTGAAGGGAGAAAAAATTGCTCAAGGCAGAATTAGGAAAAAGCACTAATTTGCGCCTAGAATTCAGGGAAAACGAATTGGCGAAATTGTCACCATTTGTTGTTGATTGGTCGAATTCTCGTGGCTAAAATTGAGAAATAGCGCTCATCCACATGTTAAATTGAGGAAAAACCTTTTATTTTTGCGGCTGAAATTGACAGAATGCACCAATTTGCAGATAGGCGATGCCCAGTGCTGGCCGAAATTGGAATAGTAAATCAAAAATGCGTTATTTCACGGTTTTTTTGAGACCTTTTCAAGGCTAAAATGAAGAAAATGGACTAGTTCGACTTGGAATTGAGAAAAAGCACTCAGTTTCAGCTAAAATTAAGGAAAACGTCAATGCGAGGCTAAAAACAGTACTCATTCACGAGTAAAATCGGGGGAAAAAAGCTCTGTGCAACTACTCTTGAGAAAAACTGGATCCACGCCTGTGGGCCAGCTTCACTGGCGAAAATATCAGATGCACCATTGCCTTTTAGCAGGCTTATAACAGGATCTGGAGGTTAGAATCGCGTCAATTCGCGGTCAACGGAGACTAAATTTGCACAGAAACGGCCACTATGCGTCAAAAAATAAATATCTGCTGGAAAACTGTCGTTTGTAACCTTCTATTTCGGATTTTATGTCGAAAACCTGAAACTCCCCTCCCCTCCCCCCCCCGGAAAGTGATACTTTTGGAGCTAAACTTTGAATTTTAGACCTGAGACGGTAAACAGAGCTGGCATTTCCTCTCCCACCATAATTCGGATGGCACAGCGGGGTAAACACGATTTGAGCTAGCCAAAAACACACGAAAATTGCGCGTTGAACCTGCGAAAATGGGATTTTAGTGTGAAAAATCGGTTTCCAAGCTAAGCCGACCTTTGAAATCAGTTTGTCAGCAACAAACATCGGCGAATTTTTGATTTTTGGTGAAACCGATAAGCGAAAATGTGTTGTTTTTTTTAGTGAGAAAAATCCGCAAAATTGGTTTTATGAAGAGGAATACAAGAAAGCCAAATCAGGGATTTTTTGGGGGGTGAGCAGATGCCCCATGAAATCTGCGCTTTTGATTCTAGGGGAGGGCAACTGCCCACCCCTGCCGCCCGCTGGCTACGCCCATGCCGTGAAGTTGGCTTTTTTAAAAAGCCAACCTCATGAAATTTATTTCTAACGTGCCAGATCCGCGAAAATTGGGTTTTTGAAAGAGCCAAACACTCCATATTGCTCGCTTTGAAGGAGCCCAAAGCGAAAATAGGCTCTCGAATTAGCCAGAGATGTAAAATTGGGTTTAGTGAGTTCCGAATCAACGAAACTTCAACTTCGAAAGAGCACAATCTTCGGAATTACTTTTATGAAAGTCCCCAAATTTGTGACATTGCATTTTTGAACTCCGTTAAATTGAACTTTTGAATCGGACAAACCCCACAAAATTGGATGTTTATAGGGAGTCAATCCTACGAAATTCGACTTTTGCAAAACCCGTGAAATTTGGTTCTACGAGTACCAGGCCCACAAAACTTGTTTGAAAGACCGTGGCCTTAAAATTTACACAGAATTGCGGGAAATTGGCTTTTTCAGTGAGCCAAACCCGTGAAATATGATTCTGTGAGATTCAAATCCGCAAAATTTGGGTGATGATTGGGATGTAAACACGCAAAATATATTTTTTTCTTAAAGTGCCAAATCCTCCGGAATTGGGTTTAAAGGGGTGAAAATCGTAAAGCCCAGCCATCGTACCATAAAGAAGAGAAAGGTGTCTCGGGATATCAACACTTTTTGGGAGCGGGCCCACTCTAGTTTCCATTTCTTGATTAAGTCTGCGGAATGACTAATTTTGAGGTCATATTCTGTCAATATGTTAATTTCAGATCCTACTGACAGGGCATTTTTGGCTAGGCTGACAGCCATAATGTTGCCGGCAAAGCAAGCGTGCCCTTTGACCCACAGAAAAAGCAAACCCGATACCCATCGTTAATTAATCTATCCAGCTCGTTTAAGATGTTTTATTCCAACCAGCTTAATTTTGTTCCAGCGGCCTTGATCTTTACTAGTGTGCTTCTAATGTCAATGAGTATCAAGTAGTGTAAGCTTTTGTCCGTAGCGATTCGGCCGACGTATTCTAATGCCTTCCATATAGCTGTCATTTCTGCTGACATTTCACTACAGTTTGATACCCTGTCACATACGGCGCATCCTACGCCTAAAGGTGACTTGGAGCCGTCAGTATATATCTCGTACTTTCGAGGGTAGTATACTTTTTTTTTTTTCTTCTTCTTCTTCCTGGCATTGGCATTGAGCCATACAGCCATTGCATTTATGTGAGATATTACGTTGTTGGTGTGTTTGTTGTTGCTGTTGTTGTTGTTGTTCTTCTTCTTCTTCTTCTTACTACTATTCTTATTGCCTAGATATGTGTCATTGTGGGTTCTTGGATTTTGTTATTGAGTAGTGATACTGTTGGGGTTTTAGTTATGTTATATTTGTTAAATAATAGTTGAATGTTGATTATTATTGAATATAGGTGTATATATATTTTTATTGGTGTTATCGAGTTTTACTGAGTTATTGATGTTAATACATGGTTATGTTTTTATTTATTGTTTATTGATGTCTTTGATGTTTTTATTGCTATTTATTGTTTTAATTAGTGAGTATTCAAGGAAAAATTTTCTTTATTTAATTTTTTTTTTTTTTATTCTTATTTTCGCATCCTTGATAAATTTGATTATGTGTTCCGTTATTTTACCTGGATTTTGGAGGATGGAATTGTAGTCGAATGGAAGGTCTAAAATTGGTGATAGTTGAGCGAACATTTCTTGTCTCTGCCTGTCAAACTTCTTACATGTGAGTATGATATGTTTCATGTCCTCCTTTTCAAGACACTCACTGCATTTTTCTGACGTTCTTCTGCCAATTTTTGCCAGATAGGCCCCGCACAGAGCGTGTCCCGATCTTAGTCTGCACATTATCTTTATCTCTCTACTTCCTGGTGAAGCTAAATAAAACCAAGGATGCCCACCGACCCTTGTTAAGAGAGATTTGTAGAATCGTCCTTTTGTACCGGTATTGTACTGGTCTTCCCATGCTGTCAACGTGCTTCGTTCCAGTCTTGTCACGCAATCGGATGGTGGAGGTCTATAAGGAGTTGCAACACCTTGAATGGCAGCTTGTTGAGCCAGCCTATCTGCTGCCTCGTTCTCCGTGATGCCGACGTGTCCCTTCACCCAAACTAGTTTGATCTCTTGTGATTTGTTACGTGTTAGCACTTCTGCTTTTAAGGTTAGTATCAGATGATTGGAATGCGAGCTGTACTGAGTATTATCCATATATTCTACCAGGCTCCGAGAATCAGTTAAAACTGCATATTTTCCTGCTGAAAGACTTCGAATGTATTTTACCGCTTCGATTACTGCGACTATTTCGGCTGAAGCACTTGACATATATTGATTTAGTTTAAATTGTTTGACAACGTCATTGAGTGGATCGTACACTGCTGCCCCCACTTGGTCGCCCTTCTTCGAGGCATCTGTGATTATCAAAGTGTGGTCAGGGATTGTGCTGTGTATATCTTGTTTGAATATAGCATTAACGGTGTATTTTGAATGCCAATATTCTGAAGGCAGCAAATTTGAATGCTAATATTCTAAGGGCAGCAAATTTGAACGTCAATATTCTAAGGGCAGCAAATTTGAATGCCAATATACTTCCAACCTCTATATAAACCCAGGCAGCTATAAAGTCCGAATTTTGTAGAAGTCCGCCACCTATATACACGTCCAACTTGCAACTTATATTCAAGTCCAGCACCTACAAGTCCGCCCACTACCCACAAGCCCGGTATCTACCTACAAGTCCGAGTTGTAGTAAAATGTCCGAGTATGAAACGGTAGCGAACCTCGTGTATCCTTATAATTTTGCAAACAAATGGTATCTACTTCCTCGGTTACCGTGGTAAAGGCATTTTCGTATATGTGATAGGTGTAGGATCTGTACGTGATCATGCTGAATTCAGATACTCTGTTGAAACTATCGACCATGAGAGGCCGCGGTTTATTTCTCCAGTATGCATATGTTGCTACCATTCCGACCAGTTGAGTCAATTTACCTGATATCTGAGGTTTGAAAGGTAGGACATTCATCGTATACCTGTCAGTTAGGATCCTCCTTCTCAAGCTAAGAGGCATTTCTGCTGTTTCGACCTGCATCACGTCGATAGGCGTGCTTTTGAGATACCCAAGGCAAATTCGTATGGCAGCGTATTGGATTCTATCGATCGCATTTAGTCTTTCCTTATTTCCATTGCCATAAAATAAAGCTCCAAAGTCTATAATTGAGCGGATGGTTGCTCGGTAAAAACTTAAGCAGGTTTTTGGGTCTGCGCCCTACTTGCTATGCGCTATCATCTTCAGAACATTCATGTATCTCTCAGATTTCCTAATAATATTATCAAGATGAGCCGTCCACTTCAACTTTGAGTCGAGATGAAGGCCCAGGAACTTTACCTCCCGGGAACATGTAATTTTTTGTCCTCCTATTTCCATTTCGTTTTCCATTAGAAGAGTTCTTTTCCTTGTGAACATACAGACCACAGATTTTTCCCGTGCCACGGCTAGCCCGTTCGTATTTGTCCACTGTTCAAGTATACGAAATGCTACTGATAGCTTGTCAATGCACTCGTCCTTAGTTTTTTGGGTACTAAATAGACACAAGTCATCAGCAAATTGTATTATATTACATTCCGGTATAATTTTCTTCTCTAAATCAGCGACGTATATAGCATATAAAATATCAGACAATATTCCGCCTTGAGGCAGTCCAACCATGGCGATCCTGGGACCGAAAAGTATATTGTCATATCGGACGAAGACCTTCCGTTCGATCAATAGTTTAATTATTTTTCTGGAGAAGGCCGGTGGGAGGCCCAATGTCAGCATTTTGTTAACGAGTATGTTTAACTGTACGCTGTCGTACGCACTTTCAATGTCCAGTAATAGTCCCATTAGCACTTTGTTTGTCGTAAATGCCATTTCTATTTCGCTGACGAGGTTTGTGTGGCAATCATATATATTCCTCCCCTTCCTGAAACCATACTGGGTTTTAGGAAGTAAATTGTTGTACTCCAAGTGCCATTCTAAGCGATTTTTCACCATTCTGTCGAACGTCTTTAATATACACGACGAAAGCGAAATGGGTCGGTATGAACAATAATTATTCGGTTTCTTACCACTTTTCAGAACCGGTACCACCAAATACTCTTTCCAGCTTTTCGGATAGTTTTCAGTTGTCCAAATTTCATTTAATATGCGCAACAGGAGTTTCTGAGCCGTTTCCGGAAGGTTAGTCAATATGGGATAATGAATGTTGTCCAACCCCGGGGATGTATTTATCTTATGGCGTACAGCCAAGTGAAATTCTTGCAAGGTAAAGGTTTGTTGTAGGAAGTGTTGTTCAGAATTTTTGGGAATAATATATGGGGGTTCATGCAAGGCGGAAACTGTAACATGGGGAGGGGCACTGTTTCTGGATGAATTCGTCTATCCATTCCTCTTTTGCGGCCAAGTCTGTTGGAGGTTGGTCCGATTTATTGCTTAATTTCTTTAATGTGCGCCACACATAATTAATATTAGAATGTCTATTTAAGCTTTCGCAATAAGTTTTCCATGTTACTTTATTCCTCTCACTAATTATCTTCTTAGCCTTAGCTTCTGCTTTTTTATACTCGCAGTATGTATTGGCTGAACTGTTCCTCTGATACGCTAGGAATGCCTGCTTCCTTTCATTAATTGCCTGTTTGCATTGATCGTTCCACCGCATCTTGCCTAATCCGCCCGTGGACCGGGGAGTGACTTTTGGAATGGCTTTTTCACTCGCAGCATTAATGAAATCGACGAATTTTTCATATTAATATTATCAGTTTTTAAGCCATAATACTTGATAAATGTTATATTTTTAGGGTTTTGGCTTTTTTCTTCTTCTACTTCAACTTCTAGCACAAGAAGGCGAAAGCTCAGGAAACGAAGAAGTAGAAGAAGAAAAAAGCCAAAACCCTAAAAATATAACATTTATCAAGAATTTTTCATAGTTTATGGGATTGTTAGTTACGTTTGTATCTGCTATAAATCGCTCCATACTTTCTTTGTACTTTCCCCAGTCCGCCTTTTCGATGTTCCATTTTCTCGTGTTGTGTTTAACTGCGTGGCTGGGGCTGTTGATACCGGAGACTACCTTGATTGGGAGGTGGTTGCTGCCCATGGGGTCATGAAGAACTTGCCAGTCAAAATCGGAGGCAATGTCAGGCGAGGCAATTGTGACGTCTATTGCGGATTTGTTGTACTGAGCGGCATTATTCACCAAAGTTGGTGAGCCATTATTGAGAACAATCAATTGAAAACTGTTCAGTGCATCTACAAGGTTTTTCCCCATTGCTGTTGTTTTGGTGCATATTTGACAAACCATACCTCAAAGTCCTCATTGTTCGGGACGAAGGATTCACAAGTTACAATGCGAGAAATGATCGCCTGGTTTGCACCCGAATGTCGGCTTTCGCTCTCTGAAAAAGAAGGCTCGCCTTGACGTTTTGCCCTTGTCGTTGGCATCCTCGTCGTCAGTTTTATATTTTCTGGTTGAACATTAACTTTTTTTTTAATTGATATTTTTACAAAGAAAACAACATGTGAAAAATCGTAAACTTCTCGTAGGTAGGTGAAGTACATAATACCCTCGATGGTCAGTAACATTTGTAGGGACAGACATTTTTGAATCACTTCTGTTTTCGAAGGGTCCGGTGAAATCCCTTGGTCACTAAAAATGTGCCCGAAAAATAGAATTGAATTTGTATGAAATTCGCACTTTTCTAAGTTCAGAGTAATATTGTTGGCCGCCAGATTTTTGAGAACTTTTTTTCAAATGACGGTCTTGTTCCACCTGAACCAAATATTTATACGTCATCCATCATGTTGAGACAGCCGTCTGATTTCTCAAGGATTTGATTCATCCGGCGCCGGCAGTGTTCTGGCGCACTACAAATTCCAAAGGGAAGGCGCTTAAAGAAAAAACGGCCGTAGGGCGTAATGAATGTGGTGAGAATTTTAGACTCAGGTGATAGCTCAGTATAATCCACACAAAGGCGAAGAGAACCTTTATGTAATAACGACAGGGGCACACCATTCTGTGGCGACGTCCACTCTGATGATTATGTCATTGTCCAGCATTCGTTGTAGCTCAGCCTGAACCTTATCAAGCAACTTTAGAGGAATTCTTCGAGGAGTGGTCACCGCAAATGTTTCAATTTTATGTTGTAAGAGTCACCTTTAATTTCCCTCCAAATCGGCCGGGAACAAGCGTTTAAAATCTTTGTCGTTGTCCAAAGTGGCAACTTCCTCAATATGAAAATTTAAACGTATAATGTCGCGTGCTTTTATGGCGGGGCGACCAAGCAATGGACGTCCCAACGCTTGGATCACGAAAATGCGCTCAGTTGAGGATCTTTTGTTCACGGAAAGTTCAGCCGAAAACGTTCCTAAGCCGCATAGATTCATCTGTCCGGCGTGTGGAAGACTGCTTTGAAATTTCGAAAGAGATTCGTAGGGAACATTGATAAAGCCCAATAATTCCGGAGGTACGCACGTTACGTCGGCGCCTGTATTACTTTTGAATAGAACCGTAACCTTATTGACTTTAATAGAAGTTGAAAAAATGTCGGATGTGTCTCAGTATCCATGGTGGACGGAATCATAACCTTCCTACTGAAAGCCTCTGTGATCTGAAACCTCTCACATCTTGTCGTTAGTGTTTTTCCATTAAATTTGCATTGAAATTGGAACTCACTATTATTTTAAGCTTCAACAGTTCAACGACACACGAAATAAAATTGGAACCTCTACTGGAAAGATATTGAAGACAAAGAAAGATCTCTCCCACTTATTTGTTTTATTTTATTTGTGACCGCGGTTTCGGCAGCAACGCCATACTGCTCTACTGGAATTCTCTTCAACTTGTAGGGAACTGGGCCTCGGAACTGGAACCTTGGCTGGCCATCTCCAGGACGGGTAGGTATATTGTCCCGCGACTTCTTCGTCAGCTTTTTTAAAGTGCGCTTATTAATTTTCGGCATGGGTATTGGTACCTGGCACCATGTACAAAGAGCTAAAAATTACACAGAAGAGCACAACGATTGTTTAGGAAAAACGCGAATGAAAAACTCAATTATTATTCATTCAGATCATGTGTTGTATAATGTTGCAACAAGTTCATCAGGGGGCCGATTCTCTAAAAAAAAAAAAAAAAAGCAATATGTTTTTCGAAGCAATATGTCTATTTCATTCATTTTCTTCAAACAAATGAATGAAATAGAAACATTGCTATGAAAAACATATCGCTTTTTTGTTAGAGAATAGACCCCCAGTCCATAAAATCGGGTTTGCCGTTTTGCTGCTTCGAAAAACTAATTATTTGTTGTTTCAAAATTTGGGTCATTCTAATAACAAAATTCGTTATTTTTTCTCTTAAAAACCCCAGTTTCACAAATTTTCCATCTCTATAACGAAATTTAGTGGTTTCATCTCGTTCAAATCACAATTTCTGGTAGTTTTTTCAAAAATCAAATTTCGTAGGTATTGGTCTCTCAAAAACCAATGCGAGTTTTGAACTTTCAATGCCAAATTATTTGGGTTTCGCTCTTTCAAAAACCAAATTTTGGGGGTTCGGGTCTTTCAAATTTATTATTCTCGTATAATTCATATTCTCTCGTTCAAACCCAAATTTTTTGCTTTTGGCTCATTCAAATCCAAATTTCGATTATTTACGCTTTATGAAAACTAAATTTCATGGCTGCAGCCCTTTCCATAATTCTGGTCAATTTTTGAAAAGTTTATTGGGGCCGTTTGAAAACCAAATGTCTTGATTTTTACTCCTACAAACTACAATTTTGTGTGGTTTACTGTTTCAAATCTCGATTTTGCGGACTTTCACTCTTTTCAAAACGATTTTTTTATTTATTCAGCTATGATCAGGGTTATTTATTTGAACAGAATTCAAATTTCGTGGCTTTTGGCAGTTCCCAAAAATTAGTTTCGCCGGTTTGGTGAATTCCAAAACTTTTATAGGCAAATTTCGCGGGTTTCACGCCCTCTAAAATCAAATTACGCCATTTCGGCTCTTACAAACCTCGGGTGGGGGGCGGACGACAAGAAACGCTAAAGCGGTCGTCTAGACCTCGAGCGCTATTTGGCAAATAAGGGCTGGTCTGGCTCTGATCCAATAATAATCGGTGTAACTCCGCATTCAAATGGGTGTGAGAAACTCTCTAAAATAATACTCTCTGGACGAGGTGTTTGTGGGTGTACATTTGAGGTGCGCCCCGGGCGATCGCTCATCTACCTGTTACGCCACTGGCCATAAAATCTTGTATTTCGGTCCAAAACTATAATAATTTTGACGCCAAAACTGACTTTATGATGCAGCAATCGTTTTATTCGGCTCTGAGAAACCGATTACTCGACTTTAAAACTGACCATTAAGTGACAAAATCTTTTTTTGGGCACAAAACTTCGATAACTTCAGGCTTTAAAAAATGACTATCGAGGCCGTTTATTTTGCACCATTTGGGCGTGCTTTCCATGACCGAAGAATCAGATTTTGTTGTCCGTAACTAATAATTTTCAGCCAGAAAATATAGGGCAGAATTTATATTGTTTAGACACAAAAAATTTCCTCTCCTCCCGTGTTTTTTTCTTTACCCCATTTCTTTGAATGAGTAACGATTCCCTCCCGCTATGTCGTTACGCCACTGCTTAAACAAATGACGTAATTAAAGTCATTGACAAAAGAAACGCAGGCTCAGCTATTTTGTTTACAGTTCACATTTCCAGAAATCTTTGGCATCTTACAAACCACAGAGCACAACACAAATTCCTTGAAAACAGGGGAAGCTCCCGGGTACTTTCTCGACGCGCTCGCCCTCCCCTCCCCCGCCAACCCGGTCACCCTAGTGGAAAGGAAACGCTGCGTGAAATTGGTGGGACGTATAGTTTTGGCCACTGGCCAGTAGTTCCTCGTGGTTGGAGTGATATAATGAATCCTGCGTGATCGAAATCAACCTCCTTTGTTTTAGCGTTGCGTTCATTACAAATAAATAATTGGGATGGTGAGGGGTTGGGAGTGTTAGTATTCCCTTGCCTTGTTTTTTTTTTTTTTTTTAGTGAAGCGTTAAGGGTTCGTAGCATCTGTTTCTACTTACTGAAGGGGGCGAAAGAAGTACTTCATTGCCTCCGACAAGGACTGAAAATTATTACACTTCAACCCACTTCTCCATCTGCAATCAATCGAATTTGATGTTATACGCGTTTGGAAAACCGTTTTCATCGTTTAACATTATTTTTATGCTTGAACCACCCTACTCTAACTGTGATTTCCTCCCCTAAAAACCTTACAAGGAGTTTTTTAAGATGCGCTGGATAAAAAAGTTTCAAAGAGAAGCTAAAGTACAGAAAAAAGGTGGTGTAAAGGGATCATCCCCCTCCCTCTCATACTTTATATAAAACTAAGTTGATAATACATTCACGAAAGTACATTTTCCTCCCTGAATCTGAAGGAACTGGACAACTTTTCTCCCCTATTTCTTTAACACAAAAAAAGGGGGAAATAAACGATGGAATTTAGCCTCGCAGTCATGTCCATGCTATCGTTGCATCAGAGGAAAATCTGCACCTGGGAACCTTTAGGGACGTTGTTTAAAATTCTCACCCTCTCTTCAAGACGATTTTAGTGCATTTTTGAGATGGTTGGAAAATATTTGGGCAGGTGAATGAAATGATGCTTAGGAAAAAAAAAAACGGAGAGGAGCTACGGGCAATGTGAGATCGTTTCATTCACACGTGTGTGCCAAAACATTCATTTAGGATGATGTGACAAATTAGCCAAGCCGGCAACTCGCTCTCTTTCTCTGTCTCTATCTGTTCATCTCTTAACCAACCCGAGGGGGAATAAAATAAAATAAAAACGACAACGTTTACTAACCTCGTGGGCTGGAAAATGGAGTAGAGCAAAGGCTATGGCTCGACGACGGGCTTGTGACTGCCCAACCTCGAGGCGAGTTCGTGAATGACATCGCGGAAAATGATCGAGTCGATGTTTTCACCCAGCATGTACAAAAGAAACCAGTCGCCCATTTTTGACCGGCGAACAATGGCGTCGATGGCTTCACCGCGAACGAGGCGAAATCTCAGCCGTAGAAGGTAGACCCTCATGCGAGGGCTCAGTATAATTATCACCCTGGGCAATTGTGCGGTGTTAATAATTAATAATTAATTACATTTTAAACGTTTTATTTACCTGTAAAATATTACCATCGTCGTAAGAGCTCCCAATATGAGGAACCAAAACCAAAGGAAGACGTAAATTTTTTCATTCACGACATTCAACGGCAGTATACAGACGGCGTCGTGTCGTTCGACTTCACCCGAAACGCCGTATTTATAGAAAGTGCACTTCGTCATTCTCGGAAAAATGAAAATCATCGGATCGACCCGTTCCTCTTGGTCGGACTCGAGGAATCGGAACACGTCAATGCCGAAAGTGAGAAAGGCACCGTCGAAGAAACGGTCCATCAGAAACATCTGGCCTACGCAAAATGTAAAGCTTCATCGGACATTTGCGTTGAACTGTGCCTTGAAAAATCGTCTCGTTTACTATTCAGACGAAACCGTTTAAAGGGCTATAAGGTTTCATGAGAAATCCTTTGTTTGTGTGACGAAAATAGACGAGTCAATTCAAAAAAAAGGCAATCAATCGGAAAAAAAAAAGGATCGAGAACATATTTTTTCATTGACAGTTAAAGTGCCTAATTTCAAACCCAGGGAGCCAGATTATTTAACTTGACAACAATATTAAGCAGTTTGACACGCAATAAACGTCAGGGGCAGGGAAAGAGTTAATCGAATGAGACAGTGCCAGCTGTGGGTCGTTCATTTACCTATAGGGACAGGTTGGTAAAGCGTCGAATGACAGGGTGGCGGTGGCGGGGGAGTTACAATATCTTTAGAAACAAAAAAAAAATAGAACAGTGACTCAAAATTACAAGAATTTAGCTACCCCCCTCCCCCCACCTCCAACGGGCACTCCTCAATCCCACCACCCGTGGGGGCAAAGTCGGCGAATTGTGTTTGAGGAGACGACGCCCCACCACCCTCCCTCATCTTCGTCGTTTCTTCATTCCTCACCTGAATGAAAATTAAAAAGAATGAGATTTTCTTCTATTCCTTCTACCGCTGTCAAGTTTCAACCGAAATTTTGGCTGCAGTCCAGAATAGCTTAGGAGCACGTGCCACAACACTGTTACGATGGGGAAGGGGGTGTGGGGGTTTATTTAGAAATAGTAAAACACAACGGACAACAATCATTTCGCTAAGTAGTACGAGACGAGTTTTTAACGATCTTTTTTTTTTTTTTTTGTCTACTTTAAAAAGTGTTTAAAGTTTTTTTCGTTCCCGTTTTTAACTCACCGATGACATTGACTAGCGAGAGTACTTCACAAAGGAAATAACGAAAGCACCACCAGTTGTGATACCTCAGGTTTTCCCAAAGATAGTCGAGGAGAAGTCGTTTTTTCTGTCTCTTTTCTACTTCGCTGCAAATTCCAACGTCGAGATCCATCATGAGAGCGTGAATTTTACCGCCTTCCCAATGTTTCCACAGCCATCGGGGCATATAAAATAGGACTGCCTGGAAAAAAACACAAGACAAAAAATAATTATCATCCTGTAAACGATGTAATGATGGGAGGGGGAGGGGGGGTATAATCCATCAAAATTAAATTCACGGTTCGTCACGTTTCAATGATGGGTCTCCGGTAATAAAAACTAGTAATGGGTCGAGTGCAACATCTGGAGCCCACTTGGAAAAACAGTTTCGACCCCGGAAGATAATATCAAAGTTTGTCTGTAAGAACGTGCGCTGAGTGGGAAGGGGGGGGGAGTATAATAGTCGGCCTTTATTGCACTTGCACTTTGTCGTTCAATGCTCTTTTTTCCCTCTTGTTGCGCCTTGTTCACAAACTGTCCCCCCCATCACCCATCCCCCCTCCCCACCTCGCATCACCAATACAACATCCACTGCCAAAAGCTACATGATTTATCTATTGAGAGGCGAGTTATATTGAGGAAGTTGTCTTTTGCCGAGTCGTGACATCTATATAAATACTTGGTTGGAACAAGCGGCGGGGTGGGCCGCCGAAAAAGTTGTGTTTTTTGTTGTTATGAAACCACCCCGCCTCTTCATAACAAAGCCTGGCAGTCTTGTTAAAGGCTAGACAGTGAAAATTTACTCCGCCGATTTTTTGTTTGTCGGTGGGGGGGGGGAAGGCTATCGATCTCGATTGACGGCGAAATTAATTTATCTGTTAAACTCAGGGGAAATTCAAAAACAAGAGGCAGAGTTGACCTTTTCATAAGGGTGGAGGCCTGTTTTCCAGTCTGCGGTCATACCGCGCCGCTTAAACCATCAAATTCCCTGTTTTTACGTCGTAAATAAAGCTTTCGAGCCCGAGATTTTCATTTCACGTCTCATTTTGTTTTGATTGCGAAGAGTTTCTTTGGCACAGCTTAGAGTACTGCTACCCGTGAGCTTAAGCGCAAAAAAAAGAAAGAAACACACTCGTCCAAAAACACGTAACTCAATTAAAGAACGCGAAAAAAACCCCTCCGAGAAATTGAGATGTTGAAAATTCTTACGCTTTGCGAGCGCAATATTTACTAATAAAACGACGATGTTCATTGTTTACCCCTCCCCATGTAAACCTTATTTTGGAGTGACGAAAGGGAAGAGATAGTTACATCTGCAGGAAACTACCCCCATTTGAATGGCCCTGAAGTTTCAGTCGTACTAACTGTAGTCGGAAATTTAGATTTTGGGTGCATAACAGCTTTTTATCCGCCCCCCCCCCGCTCAGGCAGCAGCGTAACCATCCCTCGATCTATTGGTGGGCAGCTTCACACAGCATCAATTATATAGCAAGAGTTTTTCAGAATATTCAGCGGGGAATTAACACTTTTTCCAACTTTGAGCTGCAAATTAGCGTTATTATAAATTTCAGCTATAATTGGACCATTTTCCAACACGAAAAAACCGCTGTTTTGGCTATGAAACCTTTTAGTACGTGGTGTATTAATGTTTTAAAGGCAAATGTTTGCCTTGAATTAGCAACACCAATCTTGAAATCAAAGATTAAAACTGGCAGGATTTTGAACTTTCCCACTAGAAAGTGACGTCACTGCACTGTAAAAAGAAATAGAAGGTTTGTTCGATTGTCGTCCGAAGCTGCTCTGGACTGCACGAACAGTCCGAAAAGCGTTCTTTTGTAATCCCGAACTACACTAAAAGCGTTCGTTTGTCAAATCTCGGACTGTTCAGTGCAGCACTATCTACACTGAAAAATTAGGAGGAGCTTGCCAAGGGATCGGGAACGGACACGAGATAAGAGTTGGGTTATATTACCTTTCCTGGTTACCCCAAATTTATTACAGTATTGAGTTATTTATTAATATTTACTTAATTTTAACGTTCCAAAAGTTGTTTTATGTTTTATGAGCTGAAATTTAGGTCTTTTGTAAGCAATTGATCCAGAGACGGTGATAGTTTCTTCCGGGTTTCAGTCACTGAGGCAGAACAGAATGTGTATTCCCCACATCGCTCGGCCAAGAAGTCTTGTTCCTATGTTACTTGGAAAATGAATTTTCTAACTAGATTTGTTAACTAGAGAATCATCAAAACGTGGTCTTTTTATTCTATAATACACAAATGGCGTTTATTCGACCGATCCAAAAAGAACGAAATGCCGATGAACTAAGCGTTTGTTGGGTGCTACTCGAGGGCTGGAAAGGACCGTGAATCCTTCTTCAGATTCTTTTCCAAGCATCAGAGTGAGGTAATCTTCTTCAGCACTATAAAAGGAGCACGTGGACATTCTACGTTAAGCATTTCCCAACGCTCTTTTCACACAAACGCGGTTTCACGAGGCCCCCGCGTGTAATCCGCGTGAATGTCGCTTTCTCATCGAATCAAGTAATATGTATACCGCACGTGTGCAAAGGTGTACGTGGTCAATACGCGGCAGCCAAAACCGCGCCGCGAGAAACCTCGTATATGTGAAACGGGGTCTGTCTAAAACGCGGATCTGCAAGATTAACACCTCGCATCTGCAGATCTGAAGATTAACACCTAAAGTTCCGTAATTCAACGAAAATGAGACTACAATTGAAAAAGAAAGTTTAAATAGACCAATAATAAGCACAACATTACTGATCGTATTTTAATAAGACTATGATTAAGCGCCACACTCGAACAATCACTTTTACTTCATTCGTTCAGACTTCAATTGCATGCAACAGACAATCATACCATTTACAAAACTATGCTTCAATTTTGACGCTTCCTTGTAAATACAACTGGCACTACCCCCGTAACGCGAAGATTTGCAGATTCATAAAAGTCTGCAGATCGGCCACTTGACGTAAATTATTAAGCCTCAAAATGCATACTACAGCTAATCCAACAATTTGGGATGATTCACTTCAATTTTGACCCTTCCTGGTCAATACAACAGGCACTTCCCCCCCCCCCCCCCCTAGCGTGCAGATCTGCAGATTCATAAAAGCCTCAAAATGTATACTGACAAGGAGAGGTCAAAATTCAGGTGAATCATCTTGTACGCATTTTGAGGCTGAATAATTAATGCTAAGTGGCCGATCTGCAGGTTTTTATGAATCTGCAGATCTGCACGCTACGGGAGGAAGTGCCAGTTGTATTGACCAGGAGGGGTCAAAATTTAGGTGAATTATCCTAAATTGTTGGATTAGCTCTAGTATGCATTTTTAGGCTGTACGATTAACTCCAAGTGGCCGGTCTGCAGGCTTTTATGAATCTGCAAATCTGCACGCTACGGGCAGAAGTGCTAGTTGTATTGACCAGAAGGCGTCAAAATTGAGGTGAATCATCCCAAATTGATGGATTAGCTCCAGTATGCATTTTAAGGCTGAATAATTGACGCTAAGTGGCCGATCTGCAGGCTTTTATGAATCTGCAGATCCGCACGCTACGGGGGGAAGTGCCTGTTGTATTTACAAGAAAGCGTCAAAATTGAAACATATTTTTGTAAATCGCGTGATTGGCTGTTGCATGTAACTGAAGTCTGAACGAATGAAGTAAAAGTGATTGTTCGAGTTTCGCTTAATCATAGTCTTATTAAAATACGATCGGTAATATTGTGCCTATTATTGGTCTACTTTAACTTTCTTTTTCAATTGTAGTCTCATATTCGTTGAATTACGGAATCTTAGGTGCTAATCTGCAGATTTGGGGTGTTAATCTACAGATGCGAGGTGTTAATCTTGCAGATCTGCAGATCCGCGTTTTAGACAGACCCTGTGAAACGAGCCTAACGCGCTAGTTGAAAGTTAAGCCACTTCAAAATTGACGGGATGGCAACGTGAAAGGGTTTGAAATGAAACGATTGGTCTGGTCCGACTACTGTCACCCATTCGCATTTACGATCCCGTACCGACAATAAATTGTGAACTGGCCATTTTTTTGAATAACAAGGGAAAACTCACTCTTGTCATCACAAAGCCCTTGTCTCCGGCATTCCGAACTCCCGAAGTACTAACTAAGCCACTTCTGTTGACGCGAAATTCCTCTTGTGTGAATGCACGCACAACGTCAACGAGGTGATTTACATTACCCAAGCTCGACATCGCTGGGAAATGACGGGCGTCTGTCGAATTGCCACTAATGAATCTTTGTACTAGAAAGGACGCTATGATTGAAATAAGTTGCCCGATTTTTATTGATGACAAGATGTCAAATGTTGAGCGATTGGATACTCACGAGCAAGGACCTGCACCGATTTATTTTCTTTTTTTTTTAGATATCGGCGATCCTTTCTTCGATAATCCCCCAGCGTAGTCACTTACGTTCCATTTTACGTAATTTTGATGCCTACAAAGCCATCAAGACTGAGTTATTGAAAAAAAAACGATTAGCAGCAAGATTTCAATGTAGAACTTACACGAACGGGGCAACCAGGAATAGATAAGAATGCAAAGCCAACTCGATCGTAACCTGCCGTGTCCTTTCCCAATAGACTACAGAGGTATGCTCGTATCTAGAGGCTACTGTTGAAGGTGGTTAACTTGAAAATATTCTGCGTCACATGTTATTGTTCTAAAAAAATACTTTTTACGTTTTTTTGTCGGCTAAGGGCCAATTTCACCACCGGGAGTTAGGTTGGAGTTACCCAACTCCAACATTGTTTACATAAATAGTGACGCCTTTTTTCAGTTAATTCTGAGTTAACGTAACTCAAACCTTAACTCTCGGTGGTGAAATCCACCATAAATATAAAAGAACTTTTCTTTCTTTCTCCGTGGTTATTTAAAATAAAACTTCTTAAACTCCAGCGCACCTCCAACAGGTTATGGGCCGCAGCTTGGTTTGAAGGATCGTCGAACCTCGGAAAATTAAAAAAAAAAAGAAAGTCGATTTAACATAAGTGTTTAAAACTCGGTCTTGGACATGAACGACACGGATCTCTCGGTCAAAATTAAAAAATTGGAGAATCCGGAAAACTGGGCGGTATGGAAGTTTCAGGTGAAAGCTGCCGGCTTGTTCGAAATTGTAAACGGCGAATACCCGGAACCTGTTCTCGCCCGTCAAAGAGATGAGTCCGAGGAATCTGCCCAAGCTCGATTTGAGATTGAAAAAAAGGCTTATAACAAGATGGATTCAAAGGCTCAGCAGCTTTTCGTCACGACTGTTAGCGAAAATAACATGACACTGCTTATGACTTGCCGCAGCGGAAAAGAAATGTGGAACAAGTTGCTCAGCATTTTCGAGCAGAAGTCGGAGTCGAGCATCCACGTGCTACAACAAAAATTGTTCAAATATGAAATGGATCTACCGACTTGGCTACTTTCTATCTCAAAAAAATGAGTTCAAAGAAAAACTTAAAACTTTTTTGAACATGGTCGAAACACAAATTGAACAAAAAGTTAAGATTCTCCGAAGTGATAACGCTAGTGAGGAAACCTCCAAAGAAGTTTAAAAAATTCTCGAAAATAAGGGAATTATCCATCAAAAGACGGCTCCCTACAATCCTGAACAGAATGGATCAGCAGAGAGAGATTTTCGAACAACTATGGAGTCTACCAGGGCGATGCTTCATCGCAAAAATGTAAACATAAATCTCTGGGCGGAAGCTGTGAATACGGCTGTTTACGTTCTGAATCGAACTGGGGCCTAGTTCAGTCAAAGGGAAGAACGCCGTTTGAATTGTGGCACAAAAGAAAACCAGTTATTTCTACTCTTCGTGTTTTCGGGACAGCTGTTTATTCTCATGTACCAAAAAAAAAAAAAAAGAGGTCAAAGCTCGACGCTAAAAGTGAAAGAGGCATTTTCGTAGGGTATGACGAAAGAATTAAAGGCTTCAGGGTTTGGTAACCTGAAAAGTGTAAAGTACTGACTAGTCGCGACGTGATTTTCATGGATAAATGTGGAGACTCCAACCACCTAGAAAACACTAACAAGGAGGAACCTAACGATGGAAATGCAACATTAAAACTCACTTGGACAGGCTCTAACAATAATGAAATCTCCGTTGTAGGAAATACGAGTACAAGTGAAAATGAGCAAAGAGCAGATGGATCAGGAAGTGTTTCTTCTGATGACTTCTTTGGATATGACGAAAACGACGACCGAGAAGAAGATAATGAAGAAAGCAAAAGCAATAGTGAAGCAGAAGCAAGAAGCAATAATAAAGAATCTTTCTCCGCGGTTATTTAAAATAAAACTTCTTAAACGCCAGCGCACCTCCAACAGCTACCCCTTGGCAACCGTTACGTCACCCGGGATAGACTTGAGATGACGTGAGAGGTGATGTTATCGCACTCGTGGGCCCTTTCTGTCACTGTGTTTTTCAGTCTTTCTTGGTTTGTTTTTGCCTTGTTCATCACATTCACCGAGCCTAGTATATTTGTACAGCTTTGTTATAGCCTATTTTGAATAATATCGTGGTTGTTTTACCCGAAACCAGACTACCGTTAGGAATTTCTTTGGATTTACATCACCTCTCATATTGTTGGGGTAAGTAATTCAAAGTAGGTATTGAATTAGTATTTTATTGTTTAATTGTAAGGAAGCAAACCTTACAATTATAATACTCCCACACCTACTTTATGACCGAAAGTCATTTTCATATTTGATTGATCGGGCGCATGAAAGCTCGTTCCAGCCGCTACTTTTTTTTGTAAACTTGTTCCCAACAATTTTTAACGTAAAGACGTTCCGCTCACATGTCGAGGCCTGTTCCCCCCACATGTCGAGGCCTGTTCCCCCAAGTTTTAGCAGTGATTCCAGTCACTTACAAATGTAAAACTTGGATTTTTTCCTGGTAACGAATACTGACGGGGACATTTTATTGAAACACCTACCGTCTGATTTAAATGGATCTAACCCCATGACGTCATTGCGCGAATGATTATGATTGGCTAAAAAGTTAGGAGCATACCTCTGTAGTCTAAATACCTTGGGAGCTTGCTGCTCGAATGTTATAACCTGCTCAATAATTAACTTTCGTCAATCATTTCCTTCTGAGAAGCGGAAATAAATCATAAAGGTAACGTTTTTGTTACCGTAAGGTTAGCCATTTGCACGAAAAGCGTTCGTTTGCTTTATAGAAATGACGTAAATCCCGGACTGCTCGAACTACACCTGCACTACTACACTGAACAACAAACTAACAAACGTAGTGGTAAACGTTTTCTCCGTTGTTATGAAGAATTTTTTTTTAAACAATTGAACGTTATTTTGTGGCTAGATCGAAGTCATATGGAAAACCAAGTCATTCAGCTCGTGTTGATAACGTGTAACCAATCTGGGGTTGGGATAATTGCTCACTACAGATAATATTAATAATAATATATACTTATTGCGCCCGCCATAAAGAGGCATAACAATGTCAAAACAAAAATAAATAGATAAAATACATCAAGAAGAATTAATTGTAAAACTCTTCTACGGATAACAAGCGATTCGCCAGCAAACGCTCCTTCACACGACGCTTAAAGTGGCGGCGGAAGTATTTTGGTTCATGGGGGGGGGGGCGAAAATTAAGGCGCTTCCCCCCTTCCCTTCCCCACAATACCCTACACTACCATCACTTCCTTGGTTTTCATCAATAGAAGGTGAAGTGTAGTGTAGTTCTCAATTTTAAGTAAATAGAGGAGGCAAGGTATTGTATGGAGGTGCCCAATAGTCTTGAATTTTCAGCATTTAGGGAATGATTTGAATGTGGTATACAACGGCCTGATTCTTGATAGGTTTTTGACTAATAATATTTTATTTTTATCCCACATGATACTAAAACCGAATTTTACGGCCGCAAATGAGTCCCAAAAGTGTCTCTTTTCATGCCTAGGAACTAAAGTATTTTTCATGCGACATGCTCCGAAAGTAGTCATTTTCTGTACCCAAAAATGTCTGGGAAATTGACCATTACCGCACAGTGACATTCGAGAAATTTTCTGTACTAGTCCAGAAAATATTTTCCGTCCTAGTACGGAGAGTAAATGAACTCGGGTTATAACCTCGTTTAAGGTCTTCTTAAACTAAAGACACGAGAAGTCAGTAGTCAATTTGTCAAAGTCAGTTTTATCATTTCCTTGCTGTCGCGTGAAAAAAGTCGTACATCACTCGTAGGAAGGGGATTTACCTCGCCTCGCCCGCCGGGCTTGTAATGTAATGTACCGCGGCAAATTTTACGGCGTTTTAGAGCCACGAATTTAGCTCCTGCGTATACATATACTATTATTGATTTCTTAGTTGTTTTTTTGCCACAAGAATATGGCAAGTATTCGTTTTAAATAATAAACGATAATCATTCGTACTCAAATAAAACAGCAAAGTGTGGGAATGCAGGTAGGGGCATAACTAGAAATCCGGATCCGGGGTTCGGATGGGGGCCCCTGAATAGCTTGAAGATGAAAAATCGGGGTTTTCAAGTAGATAAGATGAAAACGAATGGCTAAACTCGCTTGTAAAAGTGAGTAAAACGCTGATTCGCGGCTGAAATTGAGAAAAATTGCTGAAATTTGTGGCTGTTAATATTAATAAAAAGCGCTAGCTAATTCACAGCTGACATTGAGATAATGCAAAATCACGAATTGTTGGGGCGAAACTAGGAAAAAGCGCTAATTTACGCAGCTAAAACTGAGAAAAGCGCTAATTCAAGGATGAAAAAGAGAAAAACGCAAATTCGCGTCGTCTTGAAAAAATAAATAAATAAATAAATAAAAAATTTCGCTCCGGCAGCTGGCGGTCGGAAAGAGTGCATTTCATTTTGTATTCGGATACCCTAAGCCGTCCCAGAGGTAGTAATGTTGAGACCATCACCTGTTTCGTTAATGTTTGACCCTCCCTCGTACTGTTTGCTGCCGGGTTTGTTTAAGCTGAACTTAATGGCAATCAAAGGCTGTTTCAAAATGGAATCATCATACCGAATATAATGCTTCTGGAATCAACTGGTGATTTGTAGTGATTTTTTTACCATTTCAACCCCTATTTTCCCCCCTCCACCTTCACCGATTTGGCCCAAATGCAATACCGACCGGGGCCTTATGACTACTGATTTTTGTGCCAAAGCGCGTTCCGCTAAATTAATTTCTACGAGAGTTATCGTGCTAACAAGGCCTCACACTTACTTCCACCCCGGGGACATCACCCCCTCCCCTTCGACTTTTTTAAAAAATTAAAATTGGAATCAAAGGCTACTTTAACATGGAGTATACGTACTGAATATGATGCTTCTAGAATCAACTGGTGACTTGTAGTGATTTTTTGATCATTTCAAGCCGTATTTTTCCCCCCACTACCTTGACCGATTTGGCCCAAATGCAATACCGACCGGTGTCTTATGACTACTGATTTTTTTTAGATAAGCGCGTTCCGCTAAATTAATTTCTACGAGAGTTATCGTGCTAACAAGACCACACACTTACTTCCACCCCGGGGGCACCACCCCCTACCCCTCGACTTTTTCAAAAAATTAAAATGGGAATCAAAGGCTAGTCTAACATGGAGTATCCGTACCGAATATCATGCTTCTAGAATCAACTGGCGATTTTTGGTGATTTTTTGACCATTTCAACCCCTAATTTCCCCCCAGCTCAACCGATTTGGCCCAAATGCAATACCGACCGGGGTCTTATGGCTTCTGATTTTTGTGTGAAAGCGCGTTCCGCAAAACTGATTTCTTTGAGAGATATCGTGCTAACAAGACCACACACTTACTTCCACTCCGGGGGCAACACCCCCTCCCCTTCGACTTTTTCAAAAAATTAAAATGGGAATCAAAGGCTACTCTAACATGGAGTATACGTACCGAATATGATGCTTCTAGAATCAACTGGTGATTTATAGTGATTTTTTGACCATTTCAACCCCTAATTTCCCCCCCTCCACCTTGACCGATTTGGCCCAAATGCAATACCGACCGGTGTCTTATGACAACTGATTTTTGTGCCAAAGCGCGTTCCGCTAAATTAATTTCTACGAGAGTTATCGTGCTAACAAGGAAACGGCCATAAAGATATATATATATATATGTGTGAATCCTGGAGACCACTGAATTCGTGTTCTAGAGGTTCTGAAACGTGAAAAAAACATTACATGACCCATGTTTGCCACCATCACGACGAGACCAATAGTGCATTTTCAGAATGAAATGCACTAAAACACGCTAATTTACAGCTAAAATTGTGATAAAGTGCTACAATTTAGCAACTTTCAAAATTTAGAACAAGCGCAAATTCACAGCTAAAAGGGAGAAACGCCAACTCAAGGATTCTCGGGGCAACATTGGGACTAAAATTTAGAAAAAGCGCTAATTCACGGGTGAAATAGTCAAAAACGCGAATTCGCGTCTAGATAAAAGTGGAGGAAAACTCAGCTAAGGTATGAAAAATTACGATTTTACGGATAAAATCGAGAAAAAACGCTAAAAATCGTAGCTAAAATTAAGAAAATGTGCTAATTTACTGCTAAAATTGAGAAACAAAACGCTAATTCACAGCTGAAAATGAGAGAAAACGCCAATTCGCCAATTCTTAGGGGCAACTTTAAGGCTGAAGTTGAAAAGCGCTAATTCAAGGATAAAAAAGAGAACAACGCGAATTCGAGTCTAAAAATAGAGAAACACGCTATTATGATAAAGTGTTACAATTTGGCAGCTTTAAACATTGGGAAAAAGCGCGAATTCACAGAAAACGCCAACTCACGGATTCTCGGGGCTGGGACTGAAATTGAGAAAGTGGAAAAGTGGAGGAAAACTTTAATTCACAACTAAGGTACAAAACATTTCAATTTTGCAGATAAAATCGAGAAAAAGTGCTATAATTTCCAGCTAAAATTAAAAAATGTGCCCACTCACTGCTAAATTTGGGGTAAAAAGGCTAATTCACAGCTGAAATTGAGAATACCCCAACTTGCACATTCTTGGGGAACTTTGGGAATAAAATTGAGAAAAAGCGCTAATTCAAGCGGCTAAAACTGTGAAAAAGCGCTATTTCGAGGGTAATAAATAGAGAAAAACACGAATGGTTTTTTTTGTAATGGAGAAAAGCGCGAATTTACGGCTTAAATTTAGAAAAATTGCTAATTTGCGGATAAAATTGGGAAAGAGCACTTAAACGCTACCTAATTTGCGGATTCTTAAGGCAACTTCACGGTAAGAGCTTGTAAAAAGCGCCGATTCGCAGCTAAAAATGAGAAAATGAGCTAATTCGCGGAAAAAATTGAGAAAACGCACTTTGTAGGCAATTTCGTGGCTAAAATTGAGGAAAATATATACTTCAAAGCTGCAAAAAAGTATGATGGCAGGTGTAAAGTGTAGAAGAAGAATGAATAATATACATAACAAAAATTCTGCAGAAAAGTGAATGTTGGGGGGGGGGGCGAATGCTCTAGGCACTGCTATTTTTCATCTTCTCGTAAATGATCCAAGGTTTTCGATCTGAGAGACGGTCGCTTGGTCCTCGAATAAGAAGCGAAAAGGATAGAATAAGAACTTTGGGTGCAGTATTCGGGATAGAAGATTGGCATTGAAGCCTGGGGGGGGGCGACGCCCCCCCAGACTTAATTCCGGGGGGCGGCCGCCCACCCTGCCCCCCCGGTTCCGCCGCCACTGCGCTTAAACGTAGTTTGAGGCAATGCTCTGATATCTTCGGGCAAATTATTGAAAATTTTTGTCGTAAGATTTTAAAAAATATTCATCGTCTTCGACAATCTGAAGGTTCCGGAAACCAAACATCCTTTCCCGCGGGTATTATGGGAGTGAACATTGGCAAACGATAAGCCACGGCTCTCGTAAGCGAGGCAGAGGCATTGATAAATGAAGACTCCAGGCATGGTCATAACTTTAGAGCTCTTAAAAGCATCTCTGCAGGAGTCACGAGGCCCGATTCCACACAGTAAGCGCATGTTTACTGAGTTGCCCCACAATAATGTGACGTACCAGATGGCAATGAAAAAAATGAAAAGTACGCACGGCGCAGCACTTCGGAATCGACACTAGATTTCAGGCGACGCAAAATAAACAATCCCTTCGCCAGCCTTTTCATGAGAAGATCAACGTGAGCTTTCCAATCCAGAGACTCGTCCACGATAACACCGAGCATTCGTACAGATTCACGAACAGGCTTCGCCTCACGTTTCAAAGAGAAATTAAGGAACTGCGTCTTCTGCTTATTCAAACGGAGCTTGTTGGTATCAACCATGGTGGTAGGAACAAGTGGAGGGAGTGAAACGCATTTTTCGTGAAGCCGGTCGCCATTACTACACACCATCTGTTATCAGGTCTCACCCAACAAAAACATTGACAATTTGATACTTGATCAGTGAAAAAGTGATAAACTCCCCTCCCGTCCTCTCGTGGTCAATGATAACAGTTGGTGTGTAATGGCGGAAAAACCGGCTTCACATGTTTCTACATTAAAAAAGCCTTTCTCTCTCTCTCCACTTGTTCCTACCTCCATGGTATCAACCCATTGCATCACCTGACTCACTGTCCTCCTTTAACGAAGCATCAGGCACCACAATAGAAATATCGTCGGCATAAATAACAGGTTTGACACCACAGTCCAATTTAAGGTGAAAGTGCAAGTCGTTTATGAGTATAAGAAAAAGTAACGGCCCCAAAATCGAGCCATGCGGCACACCAGACCAGACCTCGCGGGCGCCGGAAAGACGGCCACCAAGACAGACACTCTGAAGACGACCTTCGAGATAACTTCGAAGTACTTGCACTGAAGACGGGGAAATACCGTAATGTCCAAGCTTAGAGACCAAAAGACTATGGGAAACCATGTCAAAGGCTTTTGACATGTCGAAGAAAGAAGCACAAGGACTCTTCTTGTCCTCCAGAAGTGTCAAAGCCTCAGAAAACATCTTAACGACGCCATCCACCGATCCACGACCCGAGCGAAACCTATATTGAAATTCGGAGAGCAAGTCGGACGTCTCCAGGTGCCTCACCAGTTGTTCGTTCAAAATTAGCTCCAAAGCCTTCGAAACGACGGGTACCAAGGCTATCGGACGGTAATTACTGAGGGAATCCGAGTCACCACCTTTGAGCAGCGGAATGACTTTAGCGTGTTGGAATACTGTTGGGTAGACACCGGAAGACAAAATCTTGTTGAAGAGAAAAGCCAGTGGTTCACAAATATACTCAGAGACGCCCTTCGACATGACAGTGGAGATGTCGTACACGTCAGTCCCGTGACTCAAGCTCATTCCTTTGATAGCCGTATGAACTTGTTCAACTGAAATTTCCATGAAGTCAAAAGTAGGCACAGATCGGAGAGGAAAACACAAATCGGCAAAAGTGGTCAGCACATTGATAAGGTAGTCCGCCAACACTTCCGTGTTATCCAGGCTGTAGAAATCGAGCCAGTTGAAAGATCTGAAGCATTCTTTGAAAGAAAACGTATACTTTTCTGAGACGCATCGAAACGTTCTCGCGCAAGAAGTTAAAGACTGCTCCTTTGATGAAACGATGTTGGATCTTAGAATAATGGCTGAGGGATCGGACGACACACCAGGGGAGATAGCAGCAGAAAAAACATTTCGTATAAGAGAGGTGGCCATATTATCCGGACGGGTGCCACTGATCGAACGTGTGCACCACTATTACGATAAGCTCTAACACTAATCCATGGATGTAGGAACAAGTTGTGGGGTGAGAGGGTCTCGAGTATTTAACGTATGACCAACGATATATAAACCTGGATTGCTCACAGTGGACTGGAGGGGCGTGGATGGGGCAGGTCGTCCCCTAATAAACAATCACCCTGTCCCTCTCCTTGTGTAGTTATGGCAACACAACTCTCATCCACTATGGGAGCTTATTTGATGGCTATTCTTTATCAGCAGTGATGAGCAATCCAGTATTTTATACATCGTTGTGTATGACCTATTGAGCATAAAATTTAACAAATCATTAAAAAAGCAAAACTTCTATTTTCGACTAAATTAAGGGGGCTGGCAGCTACTCAGTGAAGTTATGGTGTATTGGCTTGCAGAAAGGGCTCCTAATCCACGGCCAGCTCAAAACGAAATACATCTCAATGTGATAGGAGACTTTTCAACCGACCAGCGTAACGTCAAACGCTCAGCTACTTGAGCTACTCGGTCCTGGACTCATCAGCCCTGCAATTGAACTGAGTACCGAGCCCCTATGGACTGCCCCTCGCCGGAAGCGGAGGTGCCACTGCCGGGTCCTCCTAATGTGCGGACCAGCCCATAACTCGCCCTAAAGTGTTCCGACTGGGCTGATTTTCTTTATTTAGACTCTACTCCGGTGGTAGTACAAGCCATCGAAATTTGATAACGATCCGGTAAATTTCTGACCCCCTTTCTCGCCGCACCGGAGTCCAAATACAGAACGTCTGCCCAGTCGGAACACTTTAGGGCGAGTTATGGGCTGGTCCGCAGAATTCAACTCGCTCCGGAGCGTTGAGAAGTGGGTTCAGCAATTTACCGGATCGTAATCTTTCGATGGCTTGTACTACCACCGGAGCAGAGTCTAAATACAGAAAATCAGCTCATTCAGAACACTTTAGGGCGAGTTATGGGCTGCTCCGCAGAATTCGTTCTGTTGGTCCGCAAATTAGGAGGATTCCATTGGACCCGAGTTGAAACTTACGGTTTTGTAGTGAAAAAACACCATTTCTTAGGAACAATGGCCAATTACTGAAGATTTTTCGAAATGAAATGAAAATGTTTGCCACCATCACGACGAGACCAATAGTACATTTTCAGAATGAAATGCACTAAAACTGTAATACCTTTTCAGCAGTGACAAGCAATCCAGTTATTTTATAAATCGTTGGTTTCGACCAACGATATATAAACCTGGATTGCTCACAGCTGACTGGAGGGGCGTGGAGGGACAGGTCCCCTGCTAAACAATCACCCTGTCCCTCTCCTTGGGTAGTTATGGCAACCCGGTACTTATTTTGAAACTCCACCCCTCTCATCCACTTGGGAACTTAAATGATTGCTATTACTTATCAGCCGTGATGAGCAATCAAGTTCTTTTATATATTGTTGTTACACACGTTTTGTTATCATTCACCTAGAGAGGACGGGAGGGGGATTTATGACATAATCTTTCAATTTTTTCACTGACCGTGTATCAAACAGTCAATGTTTTTGTTGGGTGAGTCCTGATAACACATGGTGTGTATTAATGGTGACCGGCTCCCTCCACTTTGTTCCTACCTCCTTGATTAATACTTTGGCCTCTTTTTACAATGTTGTGAAACTCAACACTTCCTCAGCACTTGAAGCAGTATCGTTGTAAAACTCCTAATAGAGCACAGTGCTGGACAAGTGCTTGGCCATCAGATGAAGCACGTCTTCTCGGTGCTTAGGTAACAGCTTCAATCACGCTGAAACCTTTTATTCCGCCTAATAGTACAATTTGACATTAAATTTGTAAAATTATGATAAGATAGAAACTAATGAGAATAACCTTCGCACAAATACCTCGATAAGAGTCATCAAGCGGCTTCAGCTTGTGTTAAACCGCTTGAAGAAAGGGCTGAGTTTTACAACGCAACCAATGTTCTGACGTCAAATCCATATTTTTCATCTTTTCATTTTTCTGCGTGGGAGGGGGGCAAAAAAAAAGTTTAAAGAGTTTTTCCGTGATCACTTCACCCTAATAACTCATTTTCCACGCATTTTAATTTCAGTTATTTTTCCAGGAAATGTTCCATTAGTGATGTTTCTCAATATTGCCCCAAATTAGCGGTGTATGAACTATTTTGGCCCCGCATTATCAATTGGATGACAGCGCTTTTTCTCAGTTTTAGGCCGGAAAATGCATTCAGAAGTAACGAATTTGTGTTTTCCTAAATTTTAGACGTCAATCAGCGTTTTACTAAATTTTAGCCGTAAATAAGCGTTTTTTCCCTCAATTTTAGCTGCAAATTATTTAGCGATTCTTTTCAAATTGCTTTGCGAATTATAATTTCCCCAATTTTAGCCGCTAATTAGCGCTTTTTGTCAATTTCATTAGCGAATTAGCGATTTTTCTCAGTGTTTGTCGCGGATTAGCGTTTGTCCCATATTTTAGCTGCTTTCCAGCCACTTTTCTAAATTTCAGTTGTGAATTAGCATTTTTTGCAAATTTAGTTGTGGATTAGCGGTTTTTCTCTTTTGTATCCAAGATTTGGTGATATTTTGGAATGAAAGTTGCGAATTGGCCATTTTTCTCAATTTTATCCCCGAGAGAGCGTTTTTTTGTTTTTTATGTTTCTTTTCTAATCCGCCGAGCCGAGGCTTTTTTCTCAATTTTTGTTACATTAACGTTTTTTCTTCCCTTTTTGCGCTTGCAAAAAAGCAAAAACCGTGACACGTATCAATTTTACCAAAGAACAGCAAATAAACGTTTTTTTCTTCGAGGAAGTGGCATGTGTCTGTACACCACGAATCAGCGATTTTTTTTTTACAATTTTGGCCTTGAAGTTTCGTGGAGATACCGCGAATGAACGTGTTTTCACAGTTTTAGCCACGAATACTAGTGCTTTTTCTCGACTTTTTGCTCCGTACTTGCCCCAAGAACAGCATAATATTAGTGCGACTTCTCATCTTTAGGGATGGACACGGGCCGGGCCGGAGATATCAAAACTCGGGCCGGACCGAATCCATCCCTACTCATCTTTATCCGCTTAAATACCTAAAAAACTATATTTCCTCTATTTTAGCCGCGAAATTACCCTCAGAAGGCGCAAATTCTCTCAATTTGAGCCTTCAGATATCGCTTTTCTGGGATAAATCGAATATTCAGCGATAATCGAATATTGACTCTTTGTTGATCACCCGTAACGTTCCATTCCGACCAGGGTCGGATGGACTGAAAATCGTCGAAAGAAGAGCCATTATCGCTGTCCAACCTAAAAAACCTCATTCGTCCATCTTTAAGCTTTTCGGGGGACCCCTCCGGTACAGAGGGGGTCTGGGGGATCCGCCCACCACGCCACTATACTTCGGTACGCTACTGATTCACGGACAGAAGTGAGAAAAAGCTAAATGACGGCTAAAATTAAGAAAAATATTTGCGGCTTAAGTGTCCTATATAAGTATCCAAAAGTGTAGAAAAATCGCCTTATTAGAAGCTAGAAGAATCGGCTTCTGAAAGCAATTTTTTGGCTCAAACTGACAGCGCTAATTTATAGCTAAAAGCGAAAAAATCGCTAATTCGCTGCTAAAATCAGGAAAACAATAATTCACTGCTAAAATTCAGAATAATCGCTAAATCGCGGCTCAAATAGTGAAAAATCGCTCATTTACGGTTAAAATGTAGAAAAAAAATCACTAATTCGTAGCTTTTTTTTCCGAGGGCGCCGGGTTTTGAACCCGCCTGACGCCGAAGCCTGCCTTGGGCTCCTACGCTATACCCAGATCAAACTGTGCACTTCACACCCGTACTACGCGGGCGTTTCGGTCCGTGCGCGGTTTGTTAAACACACATCGCCGGGAACGCCCACACGAAGCCGAGTGTGCCGCCGTGTCACAGCTCGCCGCAGCCTTATAGTGTAAGCGGGCAATGGCTGGATTCGAACTCAAGCCCGCTGGGTTGCGAAGCGAGCGTTGTATCCATTACACCATCGAGGCGCACACTAATTCGTAGCTAATGCACCGATAAAATTGACAAGAAGCGCTAAAGTGAGGAAAAAACGCTGATTCCCGGTTTAAAGCAGATTCTAGTCCTAAACTAGTGGAATCAGGAATCATCCGGTTTATCTCCGCGGTAACGAAGAATCACGCACGTGATAAGGATTGTGGTGAAGATGGGGTGTCCTTGCCCCTCCCCGTAAAATGCTTTGTTACGCCCCTGCTCACCAATTAAGGTTTTTTTAGTGAGCTACAAACTATAAACGGTAAAGATACAGAGCATAAAGTGAAAGAAGGCATTTGATGGAAAGAGGGCGACTCATAGTAGACGAGATAGACTCAATCTCCTCCCCCCCCCCCTAGGACTCAACGCTGCTTAAGCGCCGAAAAGCGTTGGCATCTGTGTGAGTGACTCAAACTCACCCCTCTGAAAGGTGTGATGGCAAGGGGGGACTCGTTCATGCCGCGAGAAACTCATTATTCACTTTTTTCATCTCCCCCTCCCCTCTTGTGGGCAGCACTGATTTACAAGTTGTAACGCCGTTGCAATTGGTGGATAGTGATGGGTTTACACCGGGAAAATAAAATTTCGGGTTTTTTCCCTGGGAAAAAACCCAATTTGGGAAAATACTGGGTTTTTATCCATTTTTCACTGAATGTTGCAACAGACTCAGCAAATGAATAATAAACAAACGACTATAGGTATTTATTGCACCCATAGAATCATACGAACTCTCTGTTTACACAAAAATGGTTAAAATTCTAACCGTTACGGGAGACAAAGCTGAAGCCGAGCCTTGCCACCAAATATCCATTAATTTTTCTATTGGAATTCATCGCCAGAGGTTTCCTCGTTTGATGACGATGATGATGATTCAGATGCCGTTGCATCAGTTTCGTTGGTCCTTTGAAAAATGAAGTGTGAATTTGCCTGCCGAACCTGTTTTCGGTATCCCAGCGTCCAAGAAGGTTTGAGGAGTCACTGCTTTCTGTTTTTGCTTCTTGGAAGATTTTGAATTCTCCAATTGTGGGACAGATAGGTCAGTTTTCCGGCTTGATCAGTCGTTAAACGGGTTTTTTTTGGTTTTTTTGCTGTCATTCAAGAAAACGTGCTAAAGGATCTTTCTGTCGCAGCTGATAAAACTCTAACCGCAACGGAAGACAAAGTTGAAGTCGAACAAAGTCCTTGCCACCAAACACTTGGCGTGACCGCCGAGGCACTTTCCCACAAAAATGTCTTCCCCCAGAGTCCATCCTTGGAACGATAGTTGGCCAAATCCACCATCGCTTTGTCGACATTAACCTTCATCTGTGTGGCAACCTTATGCATTTTTAATGCCTTCTATTTGCTCGTCTTGCTCAGCAGCGTCCCCTATGATGATGGGCCCAGGAGTGTCGCAGCGAAATGAATACTACTTTTAACGCTGGAGTCCATTCTGTCTTTCAGTTTTCGTAGAATCAGGGACTGTTCATTCTTGGAAAGTGACGACCGAGGTAAATTTTCAGCGAGCTTTAGCTCAATGTGGCGTACTGCGAGATGAATTATCTCTATGGAGCAAATAGAGACTTCTCAGAGTTGAGGGCAAGGTTACAAGAGGCTGCGCGAGGAAAAAAACTCACGCTTCGAGGCTGAATTCTCTAATTTCTGCAGTGATAAGTTCTATTCAAATTGAACTAATAAAAACCCAATTCGGGTGGGAAAATACTTTCTTGGGAAAAAACCGGGTTTTTTCCCAAAAAACGGGAATATTCCCAATGGGTTTTTTCCCTTGACCCATCACTATTGGTGGAACGTATTGGCAATATAGACAATGACCCACACGACAGCAGGTGCTATGCGGGTACTGTTGTCTTCAACGTTGGCTTTCTCCTGTCTCGATCGGTTTATATATTAATTTACCTCGACAATAATTGATCATCTCAGCTCCGCGTTATCACCTCAAAGGGTCATTTTACCCAAAAACCTGAGGGGGGGGGCTCATTAGCAGACAGGAAACCAAGTAAACTTAATTTTTCTCCAGAAAAGGGGTCATCTCGCATGTTTCATTTTTCTTTTCTTTTTTTCGGGGGTGCCTTTCCCGGCCAATCCGAGTCCGGCGACGCTAAGGCCACTGAGTTTAAATGTGTAATGTGGTTGTGTTAGGGCTTGTACCCTGGGAATGCTCGGGTGTAGTAAATTTGTCAAAATTGAGCTTCACGTAACATAACATTTCATATAATGTAGACACCAGGGTGTGAAAGTATGTCGTACGCCTCAAAGAGTAGCCTACAGGATGTTCCAGAACGAACACCAGCCAGAATCCTCACAGTAGTCTTTTGCAGCTTGAAAACAAGCTGGATATTCAGCATTTCCACCAGAGAATCACTCCCATAGGAGAGGTGAGAGTGAAAATAAGAATGGTACACCATCAGCAAAACGTGTTGGGAGACTACATTCCTTAACCGGAGCAGTACGTAGAGGCTTCTCACCAGTGTATTCGACAAATGACGTAGAGGATCATCCCAGTTCAGGGCAGAGTCAACGTGGGAACCTTACCGTTGGAGAAGCAGATGAGATGTCGATCATCAAGTCCCGAGTATTAGAGACACTCAATACCAACCTGTTGGCCTGACACCATGCCAAGAAGACAGAGGAATAGTCGTCCAAGCGCCTCGAAGCGTCATCAAGTGACTGTGCACCACTTATTGCCGTCACATCGTCAGCGTACATTACCAGACGTACGAAGTCCGTGGCAAGAGTGGGAGCCAGATCATTCACGAAGAAAAGAAACAAAATGGGACCCAAGAGCGAACCCTGCCTGACACCCAAATCCAAACCGTCAACCAGCTGAGATATCTCACCCCTGAATTCACAATACTGCGCCCGGCCAGACAAGTAGGCTCTGAAAAAAGACGGAACCGAGTCGCTGAAGCCGTAGTGTTTCAGCTTGGCTATCAAAATATCAATATCAACATGACCAAAAGCCTTGGAGAGGTCATAAAGACGAAGCAACACGTCCCCTACCCTCAAGTAGTTTCAGGCACTTCTTCAGCAGCCAAACAGCACCCGTTGTCGCGGACTTCCCCCTCAGGTACCCATGCTGTCTCTCACCAAAGATGGAGTTATTCTCCAAGTATACGACGAGCCAATCCGTGTAATTTGAAGTGAGACGGGAAATCGCCGGTTTCGAAGCACAAATTAATCAAGCAACTCAGAGGTTCACAAATTGCTTGAGCGATCCACTTCAGTGCGAGTTAGAGGATAATCCGTAGAAGTCCTGCGAGGTAGACGGCTTTAAGCGCCTTTCCTCGCTAGATTGAAGAGAGTTCTTTAGTGAAGACGAGTCTGAAGGCCAGGCGAGCAGGAGGATAATTTAAGGAAATGGCGATAGCAATCCCTTTTAAGCTCCAATTCAGGGGAAAACCGTCTGCATTTATCGCATTGCACTTTTTTCCTCGGTACGGTCAAAGGACAGCATTCGTCCAGCGAAGACACCACCAAGTTCAGCGGCGTGTAAACCCCAAACCAAACACTCTCCCTATACCTAAACCAGTCCGCAAGCTCGCCCAACGAGCAGTCGTAGAACTTGGTTGGAGCTGGTTTGTTCAAAGCATGGTCGTATAGCCAGAGGGGGGCAGGGTTGGCCGCTTGCCCTCCCTTAAGTCTTGAAAGCGCAGACTTGGTGGGGCAGCTGCCCACTCCCAGACCCCAGATACCATCAAAAAGTTGAAATCCAGCAGGGCTGACACATTTTGTTACACGACAATTTTCGCAGGTCCGTCTCAGTGATAAACGAATTATCGGATTTGATCGCTAAAACACCAATTTCGCGGTTTTTCTGTGCTGAAAACCCAACCTAACTGGTTCATTCACACTTGAATCCATTTTTGGATAGCAACATCACTAAAAACACAATTTTTAATATTTCAATCAATTTTTCTGATTTTTATTGCCAAAAAAAAAAACATTTTCCAGGATTTGGCTCACTAATAGACAAATTTCTCCGAGTTCGCTCTCTGTAAAACCCAACTTTGTGAACCATTTTTACGTGTAGGCTCACTAAAAAAAAATCGTTGCTGGTCCGCGGACCTCGTAGACGTCGATAATGTTTTTCGTACTCACTCACTTGTCTCCACTCTCCACTCCACTAGAAGTGGACAGGGACGCCTTCTCCTCCTCCTCTGCCTCGCTACTTCAACCAGAACGCAGCGCGCAAGCGCTCTGAGGTCCCTTTTACGTTTCATCGAACCACTCGCTATACACCCCGAGTTAAACGTTATCCAAGTTGAAATCAATTTCGAGGATTTTTGTTACTATGGAACACGCGTCGTGATCAAATTCCGAGATTTTGGGCACTAAAATCCAAGTTTTGGCGGGTTTGACTCACTAATCAAACAACATTTGCGGTTTCCACTCGCTAAAGATCCTTTTTGGCGGCTTTGGCTAAAGATCCTGAACACGCAAAGAGCAACGTTATATTCTCCAGGTCGGATAGACTGAAATAAAGTAGAAAGGAGCCAAATCGCTGTCCAACCGTCCGAGAACCTCTTCACATACCTACATTCATGGATAATCTATTAGAAATCTTCGCTTGTGGATTTGGTTAAAGCCTACCAACAAATCCCTGTTCACTCGTCCGACATCTGTAAAACAGCAATTTCAACCCCATTCGGTTTATTCGAGTTTCCATTTATGTGCTTCGGCTTGCGAAACGCCGCTCAGACGTTTCAGCGTTTTATGGACGAAGTAACCCGAGGGCTCGATTTCTGCTACGTCTACATCGACGATGTTCTTATTTTTTCGCGATCCCCGGAAGAACACGCAGCTCACCTCGAGGCACTTTTCAAACGCCTGTCCCACGCGTTGTCATCAACACTTCAAAAAGCATCTATGCCATTAATGAAGTCACGTTTCTCGGCTATCGTATTTCTTCCGACGGTATTTCTCCCCCTCCAGATCGCATCTCAGCAATTCAATCGTTCACCCAACCGTCCGATGTCCAAGGTCTCCGACGTTTCCTTGGCATGCTAAACTTTTACAGAAGACACGACGTACCGATGGCAGCTGAAATACAAGCCCCTCTTCATGACATTCTCGGTCCGGACGTCAAAGGTTCAACTCCTGTCAATTGGACGCCGTCTCTCGAGCAAGCTTTTCAAGCCTGCAAAGACAAGTTGACGTCTGCTGTCTCACTCGCTTACCCCGTCACAGGAACAGAACTGGGGTTATTTACGGACGTCTCCAACCTTCGTCATTCAGCAAAAAGTTGACAACGCCTGGCAACCCCTCGGCTTCTTTTCGAAAAAAGTTTCCCCTCGTCAAGCAGATTGGCCCGTTTACTATCGCGAACTGCTAGCGATGTACGAAGCGATCCATCATTTTCGCCATCACCGACCACAAACCCCTCACATTTGTTTTCACTCAAAAACTCGACAAATTGCCTCCTGTTCAGCGCAACCAACTTACTTATATATCGCAGTTTACGACCGAAATTCAACACGTTTCCGGATCTGACAACACCGTAGCAGACGCTCTCTCTCGCGTCGATTCCATACCCTCCACCCATTTCGACTACGAATCCCTCTCGCAGTCACAAAAAGTGGACGTAGAACTTCGAACTTGGAAATCGATGGAGTCCTCGCTCAATCTTGAGAAACTCACGGTCCCCGGAACAAACATCGAAATCGTTTGCGACACTTCAACTGGTCGTCCTCGCCCCTTCGTTCCTACACCTTTACGTCGACCTATTTTCCTCCAACTTCACAACCTCAGTCATCCTGGTGTTCGCGCGACCACAAAACTCATCGTCGATCGATTCGTTTGGCCGTCGATAAGAAAAGATGTTACGGCTTGGACACGTTCCTGTCTCGCCTGCCAGCGCTCAAAAGTCCCGCGTCATGTCCACTCGCCACTCGGTCACTTCGACACTCCCACGTCTCGTTTCTCGCACATCCACCTGGATCTCATCGGCCCTCTCCCCACTTCTAGCGGCATGAAATACTGCCTAACATGCATCGACCGAGTGACACGCTGGCCGGAAGTCACTCCTCTACCGGACACATCGGCTTTAACCGTTGCAAATGCCTTCGTGTCCACATGGATGAGTCGATTCGGCGTACCCTCAAAAGTAACAACCGACCGTGGCCTCCAGTTCACTTCGTCACTGTTCCACACTACAACGAAAAGTTTCGGCATTGACATCTGTCATACCACCAGCTACCATCCGGCAGCTAACGGCCTAGTGGAAAGGCTGCACCGTCAACTCAAGACAGCAAGAACGTGCCACGCCGACAAAAATTGGGTCGAAAAACTCCCTCTTGTTCTGCTCGGAATACGATCTGCCTTCAAGGAAGATATTCAGTGTACTTCCGCGGCACTTGTTTTCGGCGAATCTCTCAGACTCCCAGGTGAATTCTTCTCCCCACCTGAGGAAAAACCCCCTTCGGAGATCATCAATCATCTCACTAAAATCTTTAACGAAATTCGTCCTATCCCAACCTCACGCCATTCGAAACCCGGAGTTTTTGTTTATAAGGAGCTTGAAACTTGCTCCCACGTCATGATTCGTGATGATAGCTGTCATGATCGTACTCATGCCTCACTCCAACTCCACATAGACGCCCCTCTGATTGTCATTCTACACTTGCAATTGTTTCCTTTTAAACCATATGTGTCTTTTCTTTTTATTCCTTAGTTCCTTTTGATGATTCAAAGATATGATATAAAAACTATTCAAAACTCGCGTCTCCGTGTTTTATCCCTCATTAATACACAATAGTTGGCGACGAGGAAGAACCTTGTAAAGTCTATCACGATCATGAATTTATTGTGAAGTGCTCCTGTGATTATATTATTATGCCGGAATGGATGCCGAACAACTTCTTGCGGTTTTTCAACGTCAACAAGAAACTCTGCTATCCCAGATTGCCGCTCAGTTCAACCCAGAACCACGATCAGTGAGTTCATTAGCTTTAGTACCACCATTTGAAAATTTCGATAGCCACAAAGAAAAATTTATTTGCTACGTGGAACGTTTCGAGAATTACCTTGCCATGAAAAATGTCACGGACCCAGAGAAAATGGCTCAACTTCTTTGTGTTTCGATCGGTCCTGTTTATTATAATAATTTATCTGCGTTTCTTGAACCGGATAAACCAATAAAAAGTCTCAGCTATTCGGATTTACTGGACGCTTTTAAGCAGATGCTAATTCCGAAGAAAAATGTTGTGGTTTCCCAGCATTATTTTCTGAATATTTTTCAAACAGAGTCCCAGTCAATCGCGGACTACGTCGCATCCTTACAACGAGACATTGCTGAGTGTGAATTTTCAGTTCTGTGCGAATGCAAAAAATCAGTCTCAGTCACTGACGTTTTTCTACGAACCCAATTTATCCGAGGCATTCGTGATGATTGGGTACGAGAACAACTTTTACAATCAAGTACTACCAAATTCGAAGAGATTGTTAGTAAGGCGACATCACTTGAAGCATCCCGAATTGAGTGTAAAGAACTCACCAGGAAGCCCAATTCCAGTTTCACGAACGACGACACGTATAAATTGTCACCTTCCCAATCTGTACTGTATTGGGACAAAACAGTCCTCTAGCCCCCCAAACAGAGATGGGACCGATTAGGTTGTAAAATAAGCAACGAGGATAAAAGCCAGCATCTCTTATTAAGAAAAATATTTAATTTCCCGTCTTCCTTTCCCTTTTCGAAGACTCGAACAAAGAGGAATGAAGAGAACCCCCCCCCCCCCCCACCAACAATAGGTAAATCAAGTGTTTCCATTAAGTCCCTGCGCTGATTTCCCACCTTAGGAATAAGAAAAATAACTGGTGGGAGAAATATTTTAAATTCCCCGGAAAAGCCCTTCTCGAGGCTTTTTGACGGGCTCTTGAACATCTAAGAAGGCTTGTGACGAAATTTTGACTTTTGGTATTCAGTCCCGGCATTTGGCAAATTCTCCCCTGAGCACTCATCGAAAATTAAGGTCGGTACAATTTACCTTTTAAATAATCACCCACGGGATTGAAAAGTAACAATCGATTAATAATCAATTTTTCTCCAATTAATAAAAATCCTCTCTTCTCAAAATAAATAAATAATTTTGAACTTGATTTAAATAAAAGAAATAAACAATATAATTTTATCCTCGGTGTCTTGTTAAAGTTTCTTCCACTTTTCAAGCACCATAAAATAACGTCAATTATTCTAGTCGTAATCGTACGAAATAACGAGTCTTTATAATCTATTCATTTTTTTGATCTAAAATACCAACGAAACCCTCTCGAATTGCCAAGCGAGTTAAACGTTTCCCTTTCAAGTAGTAGATCTTTAAAAATTGTAAAAAATAATAAAAATTTAAATTTTAAATTGATCAACTACCTTTTTCGGGTTACTTTCTTTTTCCACCCTAGACAAGTGGTGGAGGCGCCGGGTAACGATCCCGGTACCTCTCGCGTCTCGTTACGCGTAAACGTACGCGTACCTCCTCAAATAAAGTATATTTGAGGAGCCTGGCTTATGTTTTATATCAAATGTGAAGTCGACTAATTTGAGTAAGTAAGCGCGGTAAGTCGCGTTGAACCACGACTCCCCTGTCCATGGGCATTTCGGTGCATGCAAAACGTACCACCGGATAGCCCAGAGGTACTATTGGACAAATATGTTCCGTCAAATCAAAGATTACGTCCGGAAATGCCCTAGCTGCCAGAAAAATAAGTCCAAGCCATTAAAGAAAACTGGTCTTCTTCAACAGCCCACGCCTTCCATAATCCCCTTCTCAAAAGTTCAAATTGATTTTCTAGGCCCCTTAAACACTTCTCAAGGATATAAATATATCCTAACGATCCAAGACCAATGTACACGGTACTTGGAAGCCCACCCCACACGCCTAAATGACGCAAAAACAGTCGCTAGATGCCTTCTGAAAACATTTTTGCGCCACGGTTTTCCTGACGTCATACAATCAGACCGCGGTAGCCACTTCTTGAACCAAACTATTTCCCACTTCACGCGTCTCCTCTCCGTCCAACACCAATTTTCCACGGCCTACGCTCCGAAAACCCAGGGCCTAGTGGAAAAATCCAACGGCCTCCTAAAAGGGGTACTTTCACATTATGTAGGTGAAAACCCCACCCAATGGTCCCAATTCCTCCCAGCCGCCGTTTTTGCGCTTAACACGAGCTACCAAACAAGTGTTAAACACACCCCATTTTTTCTACTACACGGATATAATCCGCGAGTACCGTCCGACGTTCCCCTCTTCCCCGACATAAATGACCTGCCGGACCGCCTCACAGATTTAACTATACTCCACGAACTTCGTGAATCAATCCCAGACGTCATACAAAAGGCCCAATTCACCCAAAAAAGTCAATACGACAAAAACGTAAAACACCGGACCTTCAAAGAAGGCGACCAAGTTCTCCTTGAGCGAAAGACATTTTCCTTGGACGCGCCCCGAAAATTCCAAACTAAGTATTTAGGCCCCTATCCCGTTCTCCGCCGCCTGAATGATGTTAACTACGTGATTCAGATGGAAAAATTCGGAAATCTCGTGAACGAAACAGTTCACGTAGACCGCTTAAAGCCCTTCCATGCCTAGAGAAGAACTCCGCTCCAACATGCCTTAATCGCTCACAGAAACATACACCCACCTAGAAAAAAGGACATCCATAGGATCACTGCATTCAAGAAGCACAACTACACATTTATTTACACATTTTATAACACATTCATACTCTAGCATCGCTTTTCACAATGGACGTAAGACGTAACTCCGAGCATCAATGACCTGACCCCCCCCCTCCTCAAACACCACCACTGCCCATTAATCTACAAACCATTTCGCTAAGATCGCAAAAAAAAAAAAAACAAAAACAAAAACCAAAAAAAAAAACAAAAAAAAAAAACAATTGCTAACGTTTCATTTTAAGTCTCCACACGAGGCGTTTCGACTATGCACTTATTAAAAATCCCCACCTCTCTCCTATGCTCTTGGCAGTCTCGTCAGCCCCACCCGCTATCTAAGCTTCGGCTTTCTCTTCGGAGATTCTTGAACTTCCCGCTGACTTGACGTACCAAAGGCACCCTCTAATATACCAAAAAATTGAAAAATAAAGATATTAGATAAAAGTCGAAATGTCTCAGAAAAAATAAAATGCATGGTCCAATCCCCCTCTCAACAACTAATAAATAGTCCTCCTGAAACCATCAAACAAAACACCCCCCCCCCATCTCAATGTAGTGCATTGCTCATTCCCTTCATGACAATGTTTCATGTAATACCACACCACTTTCGCCGAGAGGACAACGGCACCTCGAGGACGCACACTTCCCGGCAACACGTCAAGGACAAGGATCCAGATGACATCACCCGATCCCACCGAGGACATCCAGCCCCGCGCACCCATCTCCAGCATCTCATCAAATTAAAAACAAAAACAAAACTTTCATTGTATAAAGCCAACAACCTGGATTTTCCCAGTAACAGCCACTCTGGGTTTTTTTTCCACCCATCTCAGTGACCCAATGACATAATTTTTCCCTTTAAACAACTCCTAGGGTTTTTTCCCACGGGTCACACCAATGGATTCGCGAGGACGCGAAATTTTTCCTGACCAGGGGGAGATTGTATTGGGACAAAACAGTCCTCTAGCCCCCCAAACAGAGATGGGACCGATTAGGTTGTAAAATAAGCAACGAGGATAAAAGCCAGCATCTCTTATTAAGAAAAATATTTGATTTCCCGTCTTCCTTTCCCTTTTCGAAGACTCGAACAAAGAGGAATGAAGAGAACCCCCCCCCCCCACCAACAATAGGTAAATCAAGTGTTTCCATTAAGTCCCTGCGCTGATTTCCCACCTTAGGAATAAGAAAAATAACTGGTGGGAGAAATATTTTAAATTCCCCGGAAAAGCCCTTCTCGAGGCTTTTTGACGGGCTCTTGAACATCTAAGAAGGCTTGTGACGAAATTTTGACTTTTGGTATTCAGTCCCGGCATTTGGCAAATTCTCCCCTGAGCACTCATCGAAAATTAAGGTCGGTACAATTTACCTTTTAAATAATCACCCACGGGATTGAAAAGTAACAATCGATTAATAATCAATTTTTCTCCAATTAATAAAAATCCTCTCTTCTCAAAATAAATAAATAATTTTGAACTTGATTTAAATAAAAGAAATAAACAATATAATTTTATCCTCGGTGTCTTGTTAAAGTTTCTTCCACTTTTCAAGCACCATAAAATAACGTCAATTATTCTAGTCGTAATCGTACGAAATAACGAGTCTTTATAATCTATTCATTTTTTTGATCTAAAATACCAACGAAACCCTCTCGAATTGCCAAGCGAGTTAAACGTTTCCCTTTCAAGTAGTAGATCTTTAAAAATTGTAAAAAATAATAAAAATTTAAATTTTAAATTGATCAACTACCTTTTTCGGGTTACTTTCTTTTTCCACCCTAGACAGTACCCGTCAATCGAAGCCGCAATTCAGTTTCTAACTCGCGGAACAATTCTACTTCATTCCGATGCGACTCCAGGTCATCCAGCTCCAGCCGAGCACGATCGAGAAATAGAAAAAAAAACAAATTACAAAGCTCTCGGGATCGACAATTTGTGCTTCCGGTGTGGCAAAAACAATCATCGGATCAACGAGTGTCGTATCGAACGACATAAGGCTAAATGCAACTCATGTGGCAAAGAAGGCCACATAGCTCGTGTGTGTATCAAAACCCTGATGGGTGAGTCTCAGAATTCCGTCGAACCAGTTCAAAACGTTTCCAGTCCTTACGGAATAAATTTGCTTACTCCGGCATCGCCTCAAATCGTCGAGTTATTCGGGATAGGCTCAGATTCCAACAAATATATGATCTCCGTTTCGATAAATGGTCGCTCTCAGCGTTTTGAGGTCGGTTCTGGCGCAAAATTCTCGATGCTGAATGAAGCCGATTTTCAGCGCTTAAACTTGCCACTTAAACTTCAAACTCCAAATATAGCATTCCGATCATATTCTGGCGATATTATTCAACCGATCGGTAAAGTTCAAGTTCAAGTTTCGTTTAAAAACAAGACTATTACAGGTGATTTATACATCGTACCTAATGGTCACTCTGCTCTCCTTGGCCGCTCATGGATTAGGAGTCTTAAAATCAACCTACACGAGATCGATTCTGAAAACCTCTTAGTTTCCTCTGCAAACAGTATTTCGCCTGTTGATCTCGTCCCTAAGATTTATCAAGAATTTGCCCCCATCTTCGAGGAAAAAATTGGTTGCACTCCAAATTTTGAAGTCAATCTCCAGTTAAGAGAGGGAGTCAAGCCAATTTTCACAAAAGAACGCAATGTTCCATATTCTTTGCGCCAAAAAGTTGAGAAGGAACTCGACTCCCTGGAATCCAGTGGCATTATTACACCTGTTACAACAAATGATTGGGGATCTCCTATTGTCGTCATTCCTAAAGCAGACGGAGGAGTAAGGATATGCGTCGACTATAAACGTGGCGTAGATGAGCGTCTTGTTAAAGCAAGTCACCCCATCCATCGAGTCGAAGACGTATTGAACAATCTGCGTGATTCCCGTTATTTTTGTAAGTTAGACTTATATAAAGCTTACTTACACGTCAAAGTGGACCACGAAAGTTCCCTCATTCAAACCATCACAACGCACAGAGGAACATACAGAATGAATCGTCTCAGTTTTTGGTGTAAAAACCGCACCTTCTGAGTTCAACAGAATATTATCACAAATTTTACAAGGGCTTAGAAAAACAGAGCATTATTTCTACGACATCATCGTCCATGGTGCATCACTTCAAGAGTGCCATGAGAATATTCGAGCGTGTTTGAAGCGACTGTCACAATTCGATCTCCATCTCAATAAAAACAAATGCCAATTTTTCGAACAAAAAATCGAGTATTTAGGCCATATAATCGAGTTCAATAAAATTAGAACAAATCCAAACAAGGTGCGTGCTGTTAACGAAATGCCTCGACCTCGCAACGTTCAAGATATTCGACGTTTTCTTGGGCTTGTCACTTATTACTCGCGTTTTATTCCGCATTTCTCTTCAGTTTCGGCTCCACTTCGGCGTCTTCTAGAAAAAAATCATCGTTGGCATTGGTCAACTTCATGCGAATCTGCCTACCTTCGTCTGAAAAAGGAACTTTCGAGCGATACTGTATTGACGCCGTACAACCCTGATTTACCTCTTATTCTCACTTCCGACGCTAGTCCGGATGGAATCGCTGCTGTCATCAGTCACAAAGTTCAAGGAGTGGAACGGCCAATAGCTTATGCTTCACGATCTCTGACCCCTTCTGAGAAAAATTACAGCCAGCTTGACCGAGAAGCCCTGGCCATCATATTTGCAGTTAATCGTTTTTATAATTACGTTTATGGACGACATTTTTTCCTAGTTACCGATAATGAACCGCTGACTCGAATTTTTCATCAAAATAAAGCCTTACCACAAATGACGTCATCAAGGCTTCTTCGGTACGCGTCTTTTCTTTCTGGTTTTGACTATACTGTTCAATTTAAAAAAGGCGTCGACAATAAAAATGTTGATTGTTTATCTCGGACAACGCAATTACAATCGGCAGACTCTACGGACGATCTGGGTCTAGAGGTAAACCAGTTGTTTACTGACACAATTTTCCAAATATCCAGCCCAAAAATTACCTACGATTCTATCAAAACGGAAACAAAGAAGGATGTCGAATTAAACGCGATAATTAATAAACTGATGTCCCATCCAGCCGATTCGGAATATACGCTTCACAACCGTACTTTTTCGAGGTGATCGAATCATTATACCTTCGCCCTTGAGAACACAAATACTTCAAGAACTTCACAAGACCCACATGGGTATTATGAGGACGAAACAGTTGGCTCGCCGGTACGTTTTTTGGACAGGCATCGACAGCGACATTGAGCGCATGATCAAGAGCTGTACAGAATGTGCTCGCACCCGTTCAAATCCACCGATTGCTCCTGTTCACCCTTGGGAGGAACCCAACAGCAATTGGGAACGCGTCCACATGGACTATGCGGGACCTTTCCAGGGCCATTTTTTCCTAATTTGCGTAGATGCCAGGTCAAAATGGGCCGAAATTCGAGCTATTAAAACTGCTCCAACCAGCTCAATTACGATTTCTCTGCTTCAAGACATATTTTCCTTCCACGGTTTTACAAATTTTCTCGTATCAGACAACGCATCAATATTCATCAGAGACGAATTCAAGAGTTTTTGTTGCAATAACGGCATCTTCCAAAAATTGATCGCCCCTCAACATCCATCCACGAATGGGCTTGCGGAGCGATATGTGCAGACGCTAAAACGTTGGCTTCGTGCCTCAGCTTATGACTCTACCCCCATGCAAGACAAAGTACGCTCTATCCTCATGCGATACAGAGCAACTCCACTTGCTTCCGGAACGCAATTTTTCCGGACGCAATTTTTCCATCCCCACTGAAAACATCTCGGAAACAAATTTCTAGCCGCACGCGTCAATTTCAAAAGGGGGAGAGGATTCAAATAAGAGTTTTCGTAAATAACAAAGAAACTTGGGAATTCGGTGTAATTAAAGAGAAGCTTGGCCAACGTCATTATCTAGTAATGCTTGACTCTGGAAGAGTATTAAAACGTCACATCGACCAGTTGAGATCGACTCTTGTACCAAAACCAAAGAAGAAAGTCAGCTTCGATCTTCTCGCCTCTGCTAAACCTCGCCTCAACGTCCCCAGATTGACGACTCCTGCTGTCCCAAACCCTCCTGTTATGGTAGGACTTCCATCTCCCAGTATTCAAGACAGTTCTACTTCAGAGCGACAACAACATCTTCAACAACCCGCCTCTGATCAAGTGTCCCCTAGACTCCAGATTCGACGATCATCCCGGCAAAGACGAATACCTGCCCGATTTCAGGACTATCAATTATAATTTTTGTAGCGATTGTTGTGTCTTATTGTTCCTATCCATGTTCTAATATAAGTGGGCAAGGTGACTAAATTTTCTATAGGTGCCGCAGATCACTGTCCTTCACCTACGTCACGAGCAGTCCCAACCGCCATTGCGCTGGACCCAGTACATTATTAATTGTTATTGGGTTGTGATTTTTGAGAATTCATAAACTTTCATAATTTCATAAATTTCAAAATTAACTTGGTCTGCTGTTCTAGGGTGAGCAATCGGGAGCAAAGGACTGCTGGTGACGTCAGTCTCTACCCCTCCTGTCCGATTGGCAGGGGGAAATCTGCGGCACCTATACTAAAGTTTAGTCACCTTGGGTGGGGGAGACTGTCATGATCGTACTCATGCCTCACTCCAACTCCACATAGACGCCCCTCTGATTGTCATTCTACACTTGCAATTGTTTCCTTTTAAAACATATGTGTCTTTTCTTTTTATCCCTTAGTTCCTTTTGATGATTCAAAGATATGATATAAAAACTATTCAAAACTCGTGTCTCCGTGTTTTATCCCTCATTAATACACAATAATAGCGTCCGCCCGCAGTTTCATCCTCGATACTCGGGTCCCTACCCAGTTACCAAACGGGACCAAACCGTCAAAACTATAACCGTTCGTCTACCTAACTCCAAGGAAACCACCGTTTCAATCGATCGTGTCAAACCAGCCTTCATTCTCCGCGACGAAGACTCGTCATCGCCCAACTTTCATCGTAGAACTCCGAGAGTACGTTTTCTTTCGGTACGACCTAAGTCTCTCCCTGTGGGAGGGTGATGTGGCGGCATTCCCCGCCATATGATTTTATTTTGCTACTTTTTAGTCAGTCGCGTTTCGTGTTTAGAAAAATATAAAAAACACCAAAATCTTTCCTTTTTATTTTATTTTATTTCCGAAGTGGAACCAAAACCACTTCAAGCTCTTCCGAGCCATCTTCGGACGATTCAAGTTTTGAGCCACTGGGGCATGTCAAGCACAACTCCGAAATTATGACTTCGATACAAGCGTGCAAATTGGCAAAGGTGCGTGTAAAGCTACTCACCTCTACGCCCCTGGTTCAAAGAAATAACCATAATTTAAAATTAAGCGAAACTGCGAATCCGTGGGGTTTCTCGACTCGGGTAGTCAGAAAATTAGATGCTGTTTCGATCTCGTGAGCGATTGAAGGAGTTCTCCGTTTTTGGCCCGTCTTCACACACATTTTCAAGGGGCGCACGAATGAAGGACCTCCCATCCCTAGTGGCCCGTGAGTATCACAACGTAATCTTAGAAATCACCGAAGCGATGATCGCCAAAATAAATGAATGAATAAATAAATAATAGCCAGTCATCGTCCTATCGTAATCGTTCTATGAGTGAGGCACAATCAAATTTATTGTTTACAGGACTGTACGGGATCTATAGGAAGAAAGTTTGCCAGTTGCGCTTTCTAGAAAGAAATAACTCCGACTATTATTACAAAAAGTATAGGAAAGAACCCTCTAAATAGCCATCAAACGAACATTAAAGGGCGCGTGACCTAGCTGCAAATATATTCTTTCGTCTCCCCCGTCTTTCTCAATGTTTCTACTCCCAAAGGCTTCGGTAAAAAAAAGGACGCAAGCCATTCGCGTGTGTTGATTCCGACGAACAAAAATACAAACGAGAAAAGTGGGTTCATACTTTACACCCTCGATCCATCAAAACAAAACATTCGAGTAAATATTTGATCCACGCAGTTTTACAAGAGTTTGCACATATAGGGGCGGTTGTGGAGGCGGGGGGGAGAGAAAGTGAAGCTTTTCGGAAACACCTTATGGGTGCAAAGAAAATATTAAAATAGCTTTGGAACTTTACGACCCTTCAAGGTGTTCACACGGTGGGAGGGGCAGAGGACTATAGAAATACTGGAAATGACGCAACTTTCGGAGATTTCAAACATTATTTGATTGACTGCCGCCCGGAAATAGTTTTTTTGAACTGTTTCCACGAGTTCGGGGGATAAAACCGGCGAATCTAGGTTGAACAATAATTTTTAAAGGCCACTAAAATATCTTTAAAAATGCTCGCGCTTTTTTTTTCCATTTCCGATTTAATTGACCCCCCACCACTCACCCGCCCGTCCGACTAATCGCCGTATGTAGGCCGTCGTTGCATGTGAAATGGACGACATTTTTCACGCTCGGAAAGTGCATTATTGGATCGCTAACTATTACAGGCTCGCGTCTCCAGGTCCCGCGTCTCTTTTGTTTTGGCAAAGCGTCAGCATCAAGATAACGAATTTATAGAGTCTCTCAGTTCCCGTTTATTTATCTTCTTGGACTCCCTCCCCCACCCTTCACCCCGTACTGTCGGATTAGTGTCAGTGTCGGATTAGTCGACACAAAAATGTGTGACTCCTCTCAAAACTCGGGTTTTTTTTTTTTACCATATAGCGCAGTGTAGCTTGAAACAACGCATTCCTGATAATTTAATGAGTCATTTGCGTAATAGTCCAGGGACAATTGACGCGTAACTAGGCTAATATTCACGTACCGTTTAAATGGATGTTTATCGTTCATAAGGGCTTTAAATCGAAAGTGGTTAGCGGTTGATAAAAGTCACCCCAACTTTCTTTTTTGAGCCCCGGCTATTGCCGTGTTATTGGGTAATCGAAAGGATTTCAATAATTCATAAAGCTATCAGTTCGAAAATGGCTGTAAGACAAAGTTCTACCGTCATCAACCCTTCTTTCCCAAGATTTACAGTACGCCTATACGTGTTTATTAAAACTCAAGATATACCCAAATCACGGTGGGTTTTCCCTTCTGTTGGACTGGGGGGTGGGGGCTTTTAAATATGGAGAGTAGTTGACATTTGAAAGAACCACGCAAAATATTTATACAAACGATCGTTGTTATTATTTACCTGAACACAAAAGCTGAACAGCCTCTCTTAACCCACCCCCCCACCCCCACAACCACCCATAGCACTCCCGCCAGAAGTAAGAGGCTTAAATCTTAAACGTAGTTTAGCTATTTTTGGCACAATATCAACACAATATTGCACTACTCATGCTATAGAGAGAGTTGGACGGACAAAAAATGTACGAGCCATTTCTTCCCCTCCGTCCGGCCATACAAGAACAAAATAACTTCCAGCCTACTTAGCGGCCAATAAATTGACTGCTGAATTAGCCGAATCATCACAACCGTTTATCAAGACAAAGAAGATCAGACAGTTTGATTTTATCAAAATCCAAAAATTTGGACGAGAGAACAATGTAAAACACCTGGTGAGTCAGCCTTTTAAGTTCTTCACCGATCGTTGGATTGAAATAAACAAGCCTTTCCTATAATTGACAAGTTTACGGGCTCGTTAGTGGGGAGTTTTAGCACTCTCCCGTTAAATCCTCCGGAAACTTTATTTTAAAATTTCAAACCAATCAGATGTTTCGTAACCGGACTGATTTATCGTTTGCGTTAGCGGTGGTGTTGTTAAAAGTCTCTATTAACAATAGAGAGATTTTGCAACAAGTCCCGTAAATGCTAAAGTTAATTTTTGTGTACGCCGCTGCTAGGGTAGTAAACATTTCGTTGGTTGAAATGTGAATAGCGTTAGCGGAGCTGTTTGCAAAATCTCTCTAATAGCGTCGTTTCCTGGCAGACATTTCGGTTATAAAACATATTTTAATAGAAAAACTGTTTTCCGGGGAAAACGCTATTTTGGGGGGTGGCTCATGACTGTAACTCATTTTGTTGGTTGTTTGACAAAAAAGCTCTACATATTATTTCTGAGGTGTTTTTCCCCTCCGCTCTAATAAAAAAACACACAGAAAACACGAATAAAAAAAGTTTTTTTTTTGTACCTGAAAAAACAAGAAGAACGCGACCCATTGGTAAAATTTGTAGACTTTAGTCGGACGGTAGCCTCGTGACGAGTCAATGCCCGGATAGGGGACTTCAACACCGACTTGTTTCATAAACGACGCTGGAACGTTGTACGTCGAATGTATCCAACACCAGGTGTCAAGAACGTTCGACGGTATTTGTCGAGTGTGCTCGCACTCGATCGGATTGCCCACAAATTGTCGCGCGGCGAGAACGAGCGACGAGCCGATGAGAAATGCCGGCGTCGCTCGACACGCCAAATACAGTATGGCACCTTCGTTCTTCTCGATTTTCACGTAGCTTTTAACGCTTCGAAATATTTCCAACATTTCTACTTCTTTTTTCTATCGTTAAATCTTCGCGATATTTTTATTTATTTATGAAAACGCTTGTCAACGTTTCTCAAGAAAGTGTGCCTTGTTTATCTCACGGTGGTGTCTTATTCAAGTCTGTTCCGAGCCCCTGTGTCTTCTTCATACGTCTTCCTCCTTCCTTCCACCTCGTCAACCTTAGAACATCGCCGCCCCCTTTACCACACCCACACAAACTATTACTTGCATTTCACACCTACCGATACAACCACACATATAAACCGGAGACTATTAATGACTTAATGAGCGTACTTAAGTTCATTATAGCCACACAAAAAAACGCCGAGGTTGGTGATTATGCCACAAATTAATCGGCCTAGTTAACATTTGTAGCGTCCCAATTTCTTTGAAAATATGCCACGGTACTAATTAAGCGAAAGGGACGAAGGGGGGAAGGGGGTAATTCGACGTTTTCCGTCACCTTGAAATTGTTGTTTTCGCGAAATAAAATAGAGTGATAAATCAATCCAAACAACAAAGTTAAATTGATAGCGTTAAAATGACGGTCAAAATGACGTTGGTGGAGAGGAGAAGGAGGCCTGTCAAATTCTACGTCGTTTCATTTCTCATACATGAACACCTGTTGATTGAAACAAACTGATGTCACATCGTTTTGCCCCGTGAAAGAAACCGCGGGGCTAAGGTCTCTCACAAGGCTACAACCACAACCCCGCCCCCTCACACAAATACAAAAAATGAAACGGATTTTCGATCGAAGCAGTTCAACGGACTCTCACTGGGATTCCGGTGTTTTTGATCACTTTGGGCCGTTCTCAGGGGGCAGTAACGGACCTACACTATCGTGGCCCAGGGTGGAAATCTCTATTATATGCATACAAATATTACATAATACGTATAATACAACAAGGAATATAGTTTTATAGAGCATTAAATTATGGCGTTTTCTCAATTCTAGACACGAATGATTGATATTTCTCGACTTTACCCGTGAGTCACCCCTTTTTCTCAATTTTAACCGCAAATTAGCGTATCCCTACAAACCAGACATTTTTGCTCACTACAACTGATCCAAAGGATGACCAAGGATGTTTTCCTTGATCGAGCTAATAGACTGTTTTTTTGTTTTTGTTGTTTTTTGTTTAACAGACATGTTAAAGACCTGAAACAAGGAAAAGCTTCGATTTTGGTCAAACCACAAAGGGACTCACCCGTTTTTGCCCACTTGCACAGTTTTCGTAAAGTATAAAGGCAGTGGTCACGTATCGAAAACTCGTTGTTCGAAAGTGCAACGAAGAGCCTCCACGCCCGAGAACCATGGTTGACCGCCTTGCAGTCGAGAAAATTGACCGAAATGGCAAAGATCAAACGCTCATTTATGGCCCCTTTTAAGGGCAATGACAGCCCCTTCGGTGCATTTTGATCGAGACCCAAATACCAGGACCGAGGAGAGAGATATTCCAGCCCAGGGACAAAAGTCAATGAGGCCCTTTCACCTGGGTGACTAGCAGTCCCGGTTTGTGACTTTGGGGGGGGGGGCGCCGGGCTTTAAACCCGGCAGGCGCCTAAGCCTCCATTGGGCTTCTACGCCATACCCAGATCCAACTGTGCACTTCACACGCGTACTACGCGGGCGTTTCGGTCGGTGCGCGGTTGGCCCAGGAGGCCTGGGAGAGAAGCGTGCAAGCCGTCGAGAATCCTCGCGGGTGGTTATGGTGGAACCACCGTAAATGCCAGTGGCTGTGCGGGCGTCGTTGTACAGGTGACATTCGAAGAGTACATGGGAGGCCGTCTCGTCGACTAGTTCGCCTCAGGGGCACAGGGGGGAGTCGCGTCGGCGGAAAAAGTGTAAGCGACTGTTGCAGGCACCATGGCCAGTAACGATTTGGGACGCCGCGAAGGAAGGCCGCCACCACCTCACCTGGAGTCGTCCTGCTACAGTCGGGAGAAGGATGTGGGTGTGTCGAGCTGAAGTGCCCGTGTCTCAGCGTTGTTGCTGGCTGTAGGCCATCTTTGATTACGGGCCCCGCCATAGTTTGAGGACCCTGAAGCCGGGCGATGGTCTCCAGCAGTTCGGAGAGGGGTCCCGAATATGACATTAGGTCGTCTGAGGTAGCTATGTGATGTTTCAGTACGACGCCGTCTAATGCCAGGTCGACCGGCATTGTGACGCAAAGCATTTGTAAGCCTAAGTGCGATGTAATAGCAGCGTACGTGGGGCGAAGGCTTAAAAAGAATTCCCGCTGTAAGGTTCTGACCCGCTGGCGATCGCGGTTGGAGGGGTTGCGCCACCAGATAGCAGCACCGTAACTAACGATGGGCCGGAAAATGCTGTCGTAGTACAGCAGCCGAACTCCGAAAACCACCAAGAAGACCCCAACACAGTACCAGACCAGGCCTAACCAGAGCCATGGTTCAACCTCAGTGAAGCTGTAATTTCAGTAGAACCTCCAAAGACAGCAACGTCTCAAGCACAATGAATGCTCAGCCACAGCCAAGGTCCAACCACTGCAAAGGTCTGTCCACTGCAAAGGTCTAACCACAGCAAAGGTCCAACCACAACAAAGGTCTAACCACTGCAAAGGTCCAACCACTGGAAAGGACCAACCACTGCAAAGATCTGTCCACAGCAAAGGTCTCAACCACAACAAAGGTCTAACCACTGCAAGGGTCCACCCACTGCAAAGGTCTAACCACGTCTATGTCCAAACACTACAAAGGCCCAACCATAGCAAAGCTCCAACCACAGCAAAGGTCCAACCACAGCTAAGCTCCAAACCACAGTAAAAGCTCCAAACACAAAGAAGACCTAACCACTGCAAATCTCCAACCACGGTTGAGCTCCCAGTAAAGCTTTCCCTTTGTTTCTTAAGCCCCATGCACACGATGCATTTTTTGAAGGAGGATTGTCTGCCTGTTTTAAAAAACCATCCGGTCACTACCCGGGATCATATTTTTTTTTTTCACCCTGCATGTAATCCTCCTTCAAAAAATGCATCGTGTGCATGGGACTTTACTTTTCTTTATTTTTGAAATCCGGGCCCGAGGATAAAGGACCCAGTGCTCCCTCCCCCTCTCGATTAATGAATCAGGCGACGTTTTCGAAGGCTTCTTCCCATGACAAAACCACTCAACGTCGTGGTAGGGGGGGGGGGACACAGCGATGAATTACAATTTTCGTGGGATACATGCATTTAATAGAAAATAAATTTGAATTTTCAGGGCTACACACTCGTAGACAACGATACTGAAAGTTTCGGTGATTAATCAGCCGCGAAATTGTGAATTTCTAGTTTAGCCCTAAAAAGACACAAAATTGAATATTTCGGAGGATAATTAGACGCGAAATTGCATTTTCCCAGGAAGCAATAGCAGCAGACTTCCGGTTTTGAATATAAACAGCCTCGAAATTGTAAGTTACTGAAGAAATGCGTCCCAGCAGACCCGTTCAGTAGCGTACCGAGGTAGTGGCGAGTATAGGGCGGACCGCCGCGCCGCCCCCGAATAGCTTGAAGATGGAAAAATTCGGATATTTAGGTTTTATGTTCATGGGTGAAGGTTACGTGGAAAGGAGTCTTGGTATCCGGTTGGACGGGGATTTGACTCCTTTCGACGAATTTCAGTCCATCCGACCTGAAAGGATAGAGCGTTGAAAGATGCTCTCCAAATTGTTTGCTGAATATTCGATTAAGCCTACGCAAGCGCTATTCTGGAATCTGAAATTGAGAAATGTACTAATTCGCGCCTTACGGAGGCCATTTCGTGGCTGAAATAGACAAAAAATACGCTGATCCCTACAGATCGTGTTCGTTTAGGTACTTAGACGGCTGAAATACTGTTCTTAGGACAATTACGCGCCATGAAGGCTGGAAAGAGCGCAAATATTCGTGGCTAAAACTACGAGAGAGAGAGAGAAAAAAAAACCTCATTCGCTGTTTCACGATGCAACTTCCAGACCAAAATTGTGAAAAAATCTCAGAATCGCGGATTATATAGAGCCATTTTATAGCTAAAATTTAGAATAAAACACCATAATGTTCTGTGTATTAGCTGTAATTAGCCGCTAAAATTTCTCAATTTTGATCGTGATCAAGCGCTTTTTTATCAATTTTTAACGCTAATTAGTGCGTTTTCTCACTTGTGTTTGCGAATTAGCGATTTATCTCAATTCTAGACGCGGACTTTGTTCAAGAACAGCATATTATGGAGTTTTACCTTATTTTAGCTATAAAATAGCTCTATACTCCGCGATAGCACTCTACCTCACTTCATGACAAACATTTATATTGTTTAAAATTATGTTTTTAATAGAAACACTGTATATTGGATGGCTGTGAGAGGAGTGGGCTATGGAAATGAGAGGGGTCCCCCTCGTTGTATCCGCCAGCCTTGGGCATGGGCTTACCTCATTGCTTTTTTACGGAGTCGAAACACTTGAAATTTGTTTTTGTGAGCAAATAATTCACCAAATTTTGTATTTCGAAGTGGCAAAACCCCCTGAAATTGATTTCTTAAAAGTGCAAAATGGGGGTTGAAATGGGTAAAATCCGCAGTAGCGTACTGATGGAGGTGTGAAGGATGGGCCACCGCGGGCGCCCGCGGTATATTGTATAAGAAGGGTCCTCCCAAAAAGGTTAAATATGCAAAAATCGACTCCAGAGTAGAGAGGTCAGCGTGCTCTATTCTTAAGAAATGTATACGGGCACGGGGGAAATCCTCGGCTAAAATTGAGAAAATGCGCTTCTGTGGCGCTGCGTTCTTGTGGAAAGTCCACGGCTAAAATTCAGAAAATGCTCTCATATGCGAGACTGAAATACATAAAATGCACCTACACACTTCAAGCATTCGCGCCTGTGGGCATAGCCGGGGGGGGGGGGCATGAATGGCCAAGTTCCCCTCCCCTAGACTCAAAATTATAGACTTACAAGGGGAGTATCAGTAATGTCCGACGATTTGATCATCGATTTTTTTATTGTGTGTTCTACATCGAAAACCATGGGCGTAGCCAGCGGGGGGCAGGGATGGGCAGTTGCCCTCCCCTAGAATCAAAAGCGCAGATTTCATGGGGCAGCTGCCCACCCCCCAAAAAATTCCTGATCGGGCTTTCTTGTATTCCTCTTCATAAAACCAATTTTTCGGATTTTTCTCACTAAAAAAAACAACACATTTTCGCTTATCGGTTTCACCAAAAATCAAAAATTCGCCGATGTTTGTTGCTGACAAACTGATTTCAAGGGTCGGCTTAGCTTGGAAACCGATTTTTCACACTAAAATCCCATTTTCGCAGGTTCAACGCGCAATTTTCGTGTGTTTTTGGCTAGCTCAAATCGTGTTTACCCCGCTGTGCCATCCGAATTATGGTGGGAGAGGAAATGCCAGCTCTGTTTACCGTCTCAGGTATAAAATTCAAAGTTTAGCTCCAAAAGTATCACTTTCCAGGGGGGGAGGGGAGGGGAGTTTCAGGTTTTCGACATAAAATCCTAAATAGAAGGTTACAAACGACAGTTTTCCAGCAGATATTTATTTTTTGACGGATAGTGGCCGTTTCTGTGCAAATTTAGTCTCCGTTGACCGCGAATTGACGCGATTCTAACCTCCAGATCCTGTTATAAGCCTGCTAAAAGGCAATGGTGCATCTGATATTTTTGCCAGTGAAGCTGGCCCACAGGCGGAGTTTTTCTCAAGAGTAGTTGCACAGAGCTTTTTCCCCCGATTTTACTGTTTTTAGCCTTGAATTGACGTTTTCCATAATTTTAGCTGAAACTAAGTGCTTTTTCTCAATTCTAACTCGAACTAGCACATTTTCTTCATTTTTGCCGTGAAAAGGTATCGAAAAAACCGTGGAATAACGCATTTTTGATTTACTATTCCAATTAAGGCCAGCACTGGGCATCGCCTAACTGCAAATTGGTGCGTTCTGTCAATTTCAGTCCCAAAAAAAATTTCGCTCCGGCAGCTGGCGGTCGGAAAGAGTGCATTTCATTCCATATACGGATACCCTAAGCCATCCCAGAAGTAATCATTTTGATACCATAATTTGTTTCATTAAGCCGAACTTCTTCCTCTATTTTCACCACCCTCTCTTCAAAATTGTGAAAAGTTTCGGTAGTTTTCCAAGGGCTTTGCTATATTAAATTTTTGTGCCTCAAACACCATCTCAAAAACCATAAGTAATCGGACCATGGTGTATAGGGTCATTTTGGTTCCAAAGGTGACCAAAAACCACCCATTTCATTTATGCCAGACTTTTCCGTTACACCCTGTATATGATGGATCCGTATAAGTGTGACAAAAATTTTTGGGTAAAACTACGTTAAAAGTGGAGTAAAATGGTACCTTCGGAAGTGTCCTACGTCGATCCGTTCCGGAGTTATGATTTTTTTGTGTTTAAAAAAGTAAGCAATGCTTGCTTCAAAAAATCCGCAATTTCTCAGCCTAAATCGCATCAAATCCAAAAAGTGATGCCATTTTCACAAACTACGGAACATTTCCTTTAGGATAGAGACCATTTTATTGCTTGAAATAATCGTCAACACCCAGAAATCTGGCATTTTTTCCATAAATTTACGTGGCCTCCAAAATTTGTCCGTTATACGATAAGTCGCTGTACCCAAACAGCTTTCTTAACAGATTTTCGATGTATCACAAAAACTTCCCCGTCTTCTAAGCTTCTTTTTTGGCGTGTTCACATTTCATGTTACCACTGACGTTTCTCACGAAAACGTCACGAGAACGCCCAAAAACCGTGTTTTTACGGAATTTGGACCATTGTCTACGATATTCGTGAAGGGTGCAGGGAGATCTGCAGTAAGTGAGAACAGGATATCTTACCATGGAGAAGGCAAGAGGCATTCGATTTGACCCCTTCCCCCATCAGTGATTCATTAAATAGTCGCCATTCAGAAGAGGGGGGAGGTATAATTGAATGCCGTTTGCCTACGATATCTTCTCCTTCCTAAAATATCCTGCCCTCCCTTTCTAAAGCAGTATTTTGACAGAAAAATATAGGCAGTTGCCTATGTGCCAGGTGCCAACAATATTCGTGAAGGGTGCCCAGAGATCGGCAGGAATGGATTGGGGGGGGGGGGCTGGTCAACTTGAATGTCTCTTGCCTGCGATATCTTCTCAATGGTAAGATATCCTGGTATTACTTATTGCCGATCTCCCTGCACCCTTCACGAATACCGTAGACAATGGCCCATATTTCGTAAAAACACGGTTTTTGTGCATTCTCGTGACGTTTTCGTGAGAAACGTCAATGGTAACATGAAATGTGAACACGCCAAAAGAAAGCTTAGAAGACGTGGAAGTTTTTGTGATACATCGAAAATCTGTTGAGAAAGCTGTTAGGGTACAGCGACTTATCGTAAAACGGACAAATTTGGGAGGCCACGTAAATTTATGGAAAAAATGCCAGATTTCTGGGTGTTGACGATTATTTCAAGCAATAAAATGGCCTCTATCCTAAAGGAAATGTTCCGTAGTTAGTGAAAATGGCATCACTTTGTGTATTTGGTGCGATATAGGCCGAGAAATTGCGGATTTTTTGAAGCAAGCATTGCTTACTTTTTTAAACCCAAAAAAATCATAACTCTTGGTGGAACGGATCGACGTACAGGGTGTAACGGAAAAGTCTGGCATAAATGAAATGGGTGATTCTTGGTCACATTTGGAACCAAAATGACCCTATACACCATTTTCCGATTACTTATGGTTTTTGAGATAATCAGGGTTTTCCTAATTTTTAATGTACCCACGGTTTTCCTCTGTAAATCGTCTGTACCTGATGAAAAAATGGTCTCATTGAAATTTAAAAGAAGTCATTGGAAAGAGCACTAAATTCTCTGTAGGATTGGATATTTTCATCTCTAAATCGATCAATATTAAAGTGATTAAATTGCTGCTGAACAGACAACTTCTTAGATTTCCAGAAAACTCCTAGTCTTTCAGCCAGCAGTCAATTCTTTTATGGCCCTCGTAGGAAGTGTAAAAAAATATTAAAAACTTCTACTGTTTGCCAGCTTTCGAATGGGCTGCTTAGTTCTGGATTATTCTTTTTTTCTTCCGAGATAGAAGCAAAAACGCGTGAAAAAAACACCAAAAGTATCCGTTTTTAAGCATGCCTTCAGGTAAGGCAATTGCTTCCGCGAGCGCGCCCTCGGCTTGTTGCACACGCAATGTTTTTATCCAGATCAGACGACGTTTACTACGTTTTGAATCAGCTTATTAGCGAGGAAGCTTAATTCCGGAAGTATTGGTGATATGGTGATGTAGTCAGAAAATTACGTTTTTTCGTCAATAAGCTGATCCAAAACGTAGTAGATGTCGTCTGATCTGGATTAAAAAAGGCTCTTTAAATAGAAAATTTTGTGGTTTTTCCAATCGGCTCATCATTTTTGCCATTGCAGCAATTACTGCGTGTGCAACAAGCTGTTACTGAAAAAATCAGAAAATGGCGGATATCTCGGAAACAAAGAGGAATTTCGGAAAAGTGCAAATAGACATTTCGATCAGTAATGAGTTGCCTCTTCACTGGTTTTTCTCTGTCCAGTCGCTTTTTGTACTTTCTTACGTCAATCGAAAGCTCACATAGTGGGAATGTTTTTACGATATTTGGTCAATGCCCAAGTGAAGATTGAGCGATATTCGCCTCTGAAAGAAACACGAAAATTCAACGTAACACTTTATCGATTTTTTCAAAAATAACTAAACGTACATAAAGACGTTTATAATATGTTACTCCTGATTTTTCTAATGTAAAATTTTGTGCTCTTTTCAAAAATGTAGTTTATTTTGTTCTATGTTGAACGGTTAGTCCGTTAAGACCGCTTTTTGTGGGAAAGAGGTGATTTGGCTTAAAAAAACACTAAAGTCCCTGTAACTCTGAAACAAAGCGTTTCCGACCATATGTCCATATAGTCATTTTGGTTCGCCCTAATTAGTAGTACAACATGTGCAAATATTGACGTTTCCTCCTGGAACCGTCAATACTTATACATATATGTATATGAATTCTGGGGACCACTGAATTCGTGTTCTAGAGGTTCTGAAACGTGAAAAAAACATGACACGACCCATGTTTGCCACCATCACGGCGAGACCAATAGTGCATTTTCAGAATGAAATGCACTAAAAACAGTTTTTCCTCAATTTAACATGTGTATGAGCGCTATTTCTCAATTTTAGCCACGAGAATTCGACCAATCAACAACAAACGGTGACAATTTCGCCAATTCGTTTTCCCTGAATTCTAGGCGCAAATTAGTGATTTTTCCTAATTCTGCCTTGAGCAATTTTTTCTCCCTTCAAATTTTAGCAGTGAAAAGGTTCACATAACCCGCGTGAGAGAATTAATTCATTAATTTTGACCCGGACGTGGCATCGCTAAACCTTTAAATTGGCATTTTCATCAATTTTACGGGCGAACGAACAATTTTCCGTAATTTTTGCCGTGAAGAAGCACTTTTATCAAAAATGTATGCGCTAAGTCACGCTCTTTCTCAATTTCACCCGCAAACTTGCCATATATACATGTGTATAAAAACGGTCAATTAGCTCTTGCTCGCAATGTTTACCGATGTTTGATAAACCACGAACTGGCGCCTTTCTCTCAATTTTACCTGATGCGTGAATGAGCTCCATTTCTCAATTTTAGCCGTGAATTGGCGCTTTTCCTCAATTCCAGCCGCAAATGAGTGATTTTTCTCAATTCTACAATGAACGAGCAATTTATTATGTCAATTTTAGCTGTGAAAAGAGTTCTATAAACCGTGAATTAGCGCATTTTCTTAATGCCGCCCCGGATTTTGCATCGCGAAACCGCAAATTGGCGTGTTTTCTCAATTTCAACCGCGAATGACGAGACTTATTTCTCAAGTTTAACGTGAACCAGCGCTATTTCTCAATTTTAGCCGTGAATGGGTGTTTTTCCTCAGTCTTAGCCGCAAAATGTCCTTTATAGGTTTCATCCGCGAACGATAACTTTTTCTCATGACGTGCACCCCCCCTCCACTGTGGATCTGTGCCTAGCTGGCTGCCCACCCCTTGATCACGGGCTGGCTACGCCCCTGGACAGTACTCATGAGGGTTTCATGAAATTGAAGGAAATGTTGTCTTCTGCGCCAGTATTATCGTTTTTTGATTTAAATAAACCAAAACGCGTAGCAGCGGACGCAAGTTCAGTGGGTTTGGGTGCGGTTCTGGAGCAGGAAGTTTCGTCGGGTGAGTGGAAACCAGTATTTTTCGCAAAGAAAAGAAGTAGTCACTCCACGATTTCAATTTATTTCACTCCAGACCGGTTTCAACCGTTCAAGGTCATCTTCAGTGGTCTCCAGGGGCAGCGTGGCTGGGATAAATTCCCTTATTCAAAATTAATGTGAGGAGAATTCTCGTTCAGACAAGTGATGAGAAATCACATTTACATTAATGTGAGAAATTTCAAACCTACTTGTTAGGTGATAATTTCGGGATTCTCACGGACCATAAACCACTTCTCACTCTCTTTGGGAAAAGGCCTCTCGAGGAATTGACACCAAGACTCCAACGGCTCCAAATGCGTATGACAAGATTTCATATTCCATGGAATTCAATGTATTCAACATTAAAGCATGTATTCAGCACGTATTCAACTTGCAAACGTCGCGGTTTGGTGGCCTGGAATCTCCCACGCCATAAAAGATAAGGTCGCCAGTTGTCCTAGATGCCTAGAACACCGTTGACAAGGAACGGAACCATTGATTCCAACAGACCCTCCATCGAGACCCTGGGAGATAAGAGGAGCTGATCTCTTCAAATGAAAAGGAGCGTGGTTCATAGTGGTTGGAGATTATTTTTCGAAGTACATCGACATCAGGAAACTGAAAAATTTAACATCGTCGGCAATCATCACCTACCTAAAACAATTGTTTTCAAAATTTGGCATTCCCACGACTTTTCGGTGTGACAATGGATCAAATCTAGTTAGCTATGAGATGAAGAAGTTTGCGGACTGCATGGGTTTTGACATTATCACTTCAAGTCCTGAGTTTCCTCAAAGCAACGGGTTTGCTGAAGCTGCGGTAAAAATTTCTAAACGAATAGTCAGTGATGGGGATGTGGAATTGGGTCTCTTAGCCTACCAAACCACTCCTCTCGACGGCGGTATATCAACAGCTGAATTATTGATGGGGAGGAAAATCAGAAACAGGCTTCCTACCGATAATGACAAGTTCCACCCCGGCTGGTAAAACATCAAGATACACGAAGAAAGCGAAGCCATAAAAAACGCTCGAATGAAATATCTCTTTGACAAACGCCACCGAGCCAAAGCTCTCGCAGCGTTAAACGTAGGACAGGAGGTGTGGATCTCCGATAAAAAAGAATATGGGCGCATTCTAGCACAACTCGAACTCGAGAACGGACGTTACATTGTCAGGAATCGACGGGCTTTGATTGCAGTAAGAAGCTAAGCTTAAGAGAGAGGATGTTAGGTGGTTGTTGATACCACATGACAAACATTTACTTAAGGGGTCCATAGACGTACAATACTATTGCACAAACTAGTTTGCGCAATATTTTGTTTCCAGATGTTTACAGAATAAAAATGAGTTGAACATTATTGGCCCCGCAAAGATTTCGCGACCGCCCCTGGTGACGTCTGAAAGAACATTCCTAGAGTAGACACACAATGATGGTAGTTACTGGTTGCTATTGCTACAGCATTGTTTACAGTTTTGCCTTCTCGTGGATCAAGGTGAATAAACTAAAGAGGTATGCTCTTAATTTTCAACCAATTATTATTGTTTGTGCCATGACGTCATGGGATCACAAATTTTTAAAAAATTAACAGGTGGGAATTTTTTCAATAAAACAAAATGATCGACATTTCTGGGGCCACTTTTGAAACCGGAAGAACTACGCATTATTGCCTGGAAGAAAATTTTCCTATGAAAGATGATTGCAAGGCCCCTAAGCGTAATGATTGGAGCAAAGAAACTGCTGCAGGTGCAGGGTTGTGAAACTTTTAGAAATTCTTTCTAGATAGAGCTAAGTCCAGCAATTTTCTCGTTAAACAATTAGTTTTGGTGAGGACTCATCATGGTAGAGACTTCGCTACCGTTACAATTAACAATAATACAAGGCTGCTAGCTGTGCCCCGAAAAACTTGGCACCGTATTAAGGGTTCTCGGCGGTGTTTGTGCACCAAACCGCACATCTTCCTCGTATGGTGAGGATGTGAATAGCCCAACTCCATCCTGGGTATGCGGCCAGGGGCTAGTACGAACTGTCGAGGAAAAAGTCACATGCGGGATCCAAGGACTCCGAACATGAATAACATTGTCCCGCCATAGCAATCACTTCTAGCGGCATTTCCGCACGAGTTCGTACTAGGGCTCCAGATGAGGCAAACAAATTCCTCGATATCGACAGTGATTGAATGCGGATGGGTTCGAAGCCGGGAATCTGGTCGAAGGACGCCATTAGGTCATACTAAAATACTAAATTAGTTCTACTTTCATACATGACAGAGAACACTTTTAAACTTCAGCTTTATTGTCCAACCTATCTGAGAAATGCTCGTGAGCGTGATTGTCGCGGGCAGCAGCTAAGGGAGCCCTTCCTTGCTACTTCATGAAGCTTTCTGGGCGTTTCTCACTGATTCACATTATAAACTCACCCATCACTGCGCCAGTGCTGTCTGTCTGTGACACGTGGCTTCACTTGGTACATGTAAATTAATTGGGCCATAAAATGGTACATAAGGTGTAAGGAACAACTTCGCCAATATAGTATATTACGATCCAAGGGCGGTATATAATGCTCATTACGGTCGAGGGCGACGGGAAGTGCCCGAGGTGAAGCCGAGGGCAGTTGTCGCCCGAGATCGTAATGAAGAATACCGCCCGAGTGTTGTAAGCTATTTTTTGTATACAGCCGAAGTCCATAATTATTACAATAATAATCATAAAACCAGTCTTTAAAGCCCTGTTCAGAAGCTTTGTGCTATGCATCTGTGGAGTCTACTAAGCAAAGAACAATTAATTCCTTCGAAAAATGAAGCATTTTGATAGGTTGCACCATAGAGATAAAAATGAATGGAGAAGGCTTGGGCTTGAAATTTGTTGACCGTAGTTATGGTGGGAGGTGCACCTTGTGAACCACAAAGTAACCTCAAGTCAAGTTGTTTTTTATTTACACATGTCCACTTTGAATTTCTAGTTTTGTTCTTTTTTCCTCTAGTATGTCTAGAATTGTCACTGTGAGTTTTTAGATTGTTTCACAGGGCATTAATAAAGTGAGTAACCCACAACTATACTCCGGAGAATCTTTATTTTAAACGGTCGACCATGTGCGAGTTGTTGGACTTCTTTTCCGGATATTTCAACGTGCGCAAGTAGCTCCAATCCTCTTCCGGGAATCACGACAGAAGCCACCGGGAAATCCGTCACTCATGTTTTTTATGGAATACGTCATGTTTCTGAGTTCAAGATAACTTGTTTTTTAATGATGTGTTGTGTATTTTTGGGTATATTTCTTCAGGGGTCGATTCTCTGATAGCAAAGAGAAATACAGGGCTAAGAAATCACGAACGTTTATTTCACATAATAATCGCTCGCAAGCAAGAAACAAACTAATTCAGAAACATTATATGTACCAGCACTGCGAATGAGAAGACCCGTGGTTCGAGCACAGCGAGAACTGCATGAGTGTGGCGACTTTTGTTCAAATCCTTGTTTCGCAGTCCTCAAGAGACGGAGCTGCTCTTTCTGAACTCGTGACTGTTTCGCCCATGTGATATTTTTCCTAGTATTTTGATGGAACGCGATCAGGGATCAGGGCCACTTATTTTAGAAAATAAACACCAAAATTCTCTTGAAAACACGGCTACCGGCCACGAACGTTGACATTTACAATGAAATCGTATGAACATCAAGTCGTCCACGCTTTGAGAACGAGAGTGTTGACGAGTTTGATTTAGTTTTTACCGAACAAATTCTCCGAAATACCCCTAGTTCATTCTAACTCGGGCTCTTTTTTTGTAATTTTGCATTAATCTCAGGGGGGAGGTGAGCATTTTTGTTGATAACCTGACCATGTAGAGGTAAATTCAAGGTTCTGAAGGTGTACTTTGGCGGCCATATTTGTGACAACCCTTCTACCCACCCCCCAGCCCATTCAGGCTTTCTACAGTTATTTACCTCTATGGGTTGCACGGACTCCATAGACGCATATCATATGGTTTTCTTAATAAACTGAAGTGAACACACACTCTAGCCAGCGAATGGAAGGATGACGTAGCTGATACAAAGAGAACTTTAATCGCCTCTCAGCGTAATTTGCAGTGCTTATTTTTGTGTTTTTCTGGCTAATGTACAATTTAAAAACAAAATTAGGAAAAACTATTTTCAAAAAAACAACAAAAGACCTAAAAGAAGACGTAGCGGGCTGATATTTTTCTTTACGCCCGGCGGGCGGAATGAACCTCATGTCGCCCGCTCAAGACTCTCCCAGCGATTGAATTTCGAGTCTTTACAGGCACTTTTTTTTTTTTTACTTTTCATTCATTTATTGCTTGATCTACGAAGAAATCCCATGGGAGGGGAAGCTTCATATGTGAAGTTTGGTCCCTCATTAATTTATTTACTCCCGTGACGTCAATTTTGACAAAAAATTCCTTAGTAACGAGCATACCTCTGTAAGTCTATTTACCTCGCTGATGGATGTGTTTAAAGCGGCATGAAGTTATGCAGAAATTCGCTCTTAGTTTTTTTCTAGAATTTTGTCGGGGGTACCGGCTTTAAGGGGGAGTTGCACATGTGTTTCCTCGACCCCCCTCCAATCATACCTCGCCTACTCCGCGTTACGGAAATTACCGCCGTATTTCTGCACCAATCGTGGACTTCAAGGGCTCATTCAAATCTTCAGGAAATTCCGCACAAGCGTACGATCTTCCTTTTTCATATTTCATCCCTAAAATAACTGTAAAACGCACACAAACTTTTACCTTGAAAATTCACACTCTTTCGACGACTTATTTAGGAAAGCAAGAACGTACGCTTGTGCGGAATTTCCTGAAGATTTAAATGAGCCCTTGAAGTCCACGATTGGTGCAGAAATACGGCGGTAATTTCCGTAACGCGGAGTAGGCGAGGTATGATTGGAGGGGGGTCGAGGAAACACATGTACAACTCCCCCTTAAGGGTGGGCGAGCCGGGCGACCGCCCGAGGGCGCCGTGTCCTGAGGGGCGCGCCCAGCAAAATGATGGAGGGGGGAAGGCGGACGAGAAAAATATAACTAAGAAGCGCACTTGCTTTACGAATATTGCATTGAATATATAGCATTGAGGTGAGCGGTACAAACTCTATTTCTGTCTTCTCAAGATGAGTTGTAAAAAGTGTGATGATGAAATCTCCCCTACGAAAAAAGTTATTTGTTGTGGGTGTAACGGACAATTTCACCCTAAGTGCACTCCTTTCGGGTCTTTCTCAAATTTTAAGAAGGAAAATCCGAAAAAATCTGCGTGGAATTGCTCGGAATGTGATGAAAAGGTATTTACTCGTTCCAAAAAGAAACTAGCGGAGAAGTTGGATGAAGAAGATGAAAATAATTTTTCGGACTCTTCTGAGGACAATGCTCTCGATGATAATAAGGAGAAATTAAAGAAACTGAATGTGAACGTGGCTAAAATTCTAAAAAAAGTAGGGTCAACAGATAATCGCGTTGCGGAGCTCGAAAATTCAGTCAATTATTGTTCCAATAAGATTGATGACTACATGACAAAAGTGGATAAGCTTACCTCGGAAATTAAAACAATTTCAAGGGAATATAAAGAACTAAAACTTGCCAATGCTAATCTTTTGAAGGAGATGGAAGAATTGAAATTTGAAGTATCGACCCTTGAACAACAATCTTTGAACAATGATGTTGTAATTTCAGGAGCAGATGAACTCCTAGATAAAAATTTACCTGAAGTTGTTTTGGAAATCTGTAAGACGTTGGGGGTGGACATTAATCTTGAGGCTATATCTGATTGTTTTATCTTTAAGCTTCCTAATAAAAATAAAGATCAGCAGATCGTTAATTGTAGGATTGTTGTAAAATTTAAGTCGCTTGAAATTAAAAATAAATTAATGATGGCTAAAAAAAATAAGAATATTCTTGTCAAAACTATTTGTCCCGAGTCTAATTCGGATAGGAAAATTTACATTAATGACAGGCTGAGCAAGGAAATAAGCCATTTGTTTTGGCTAACAAGAATGTTTGCCAGATTATACAACTATCGTTATGTATGGACTAATAATGGTGTTATTTTCATGAAAAAAATTGAAGGTGCTAAATACACTGTTGTTCGTAGTCATGCCCAGTTGCTGGGAATGGATACGGATTGCTAGTTAAAACATATTGTTTCTTAAGATAATTATTGTTTTGTATTTTCCCCCCTTTCCGTATAATTTATGGTGATTTCAGTGTGCATCAAAATTAGTATTATATTATGGTAGATTTATCTGACTTAGTGGACTTATCTGGTAAAATTTAGGTAATTGTTTAATTAATTGAGTATAACATTCTTTATTATATTTTAAATATGCCGACTAGTTTCGGGGTAAGTGCACCCCATTTTCAAGGCATCCGCAGTTCGCAAACAAATTTCCCCGTCACCCGTCAATAAACACAGACTTCCAAATAATCCTGCTGACGGACAGGTACCACAAGAAAACTTGTCTCCTCACTTGTGTGTGACTTGTGAGTAAAGGGTCCAGAATTTGCGGAGTGTTTCGGTTTCATTTTGTATGCTGATATCACCAACCACTTACCGGTGGCTTTGGCACTCAGAAAGAAAGTTGATCATAATATCGGTGGTTCTACATTTAGTAATTCTATTGTTTTGAATAAGATTGATTATGATAAGTTTCTTGTTAAATTAAGGAATGTTGATTGGGACGTTGTCTTAGATCATAATAACGTAGATGTTCTGGTGGCTAGTTTTATAAACGAAATCAAATCATTAATTGAAGAATGTTCGGTTAATTATAGCATTAAGACAAACAGTAAATTTCGGAAGATTAAACATTGAGTTTCAAAAGGAATTATTACTTCTATTAGAAGGCGTGATCATTTATTTAAAAAGGCTAAATTACATAGGGATGATGAACAAGCATGGGATAAATTTAAGACGTATCGAAATATTCTAAATAATGTGATAAAAACAGCCAAAGTTATGCATTATAGAAAGTTGGTAAATGAGGCAAAAAATGATGGAAAAAAATTGTGGTCAATTGTAAACGAAGTTACAACGGGAGTAAAAAAGAAGTCCTCTACTAGATTTGGATTTTGATGTTGCACAGGCCTTTAATTCTCATTTTGTTAGTGTGGGAGAACAAGTGAGGCAAAAAATTAGGCAAGGTAGTGAATCCTATAGTGACCCAAATATGATTTGTAATTTTCGAAATGTTAAATCTATTTTTTTGAAACCTGTTTGTAGTATGGAAATTATGAATTTAATTAGTAATTTGAAAACCAGATGTTCTTATCATGAGGATGGTATGACTAATGAGCTTTTAATAAGGATAAAGGATTTTATTGCAATGCCCCTGGAGCGAATATTTAACAGATGCCTGGAGTCCGGTCATTTTCCGTCTTATTTTAAGAGAGCATTAGTCATTCCACTATTTAAAGCTGGGGATTGCAGAGAGGTCAGCAACTACCGGCCTATCTCTCTGGGATTAACATTGGGTAAATTATTGGAAAAGTGCATTAAGTTCAGGATTTCAGAGTTCTTGCTAACTCATCAGATTATCTCCAAAAGGCAATTCGGTTTCCAGGCTGGCTTATCAACGGACCACGCGCTGTTTGAAGTATCGAAGTTTATCAGTGAGCGCTTGGATCAAAACTTGAGCGTGTTTGGAGTATTCATTGATCTTCACAAAGCCTTCGACTGCATAAGCCATGAATTACTTTTCAAAAAATTGGAGAGCTACGGTATCAGAGGGGTTGCTCTCGACTTGATGGTCACGTATATCACAGGAAGAACGCAAAAAGTCAAAATAAATGACACTGTCAGCCATGAGATGGTTCTAAAATCCGGTGTACCACAGGGTTCCGTGTTGGGTCCGCTGCTGTTCATCTTGTACTACAACAGTATTTTCGATTTGGACATTTCGGCCACCCCATTCTGCTTCGCGGACGACACGGTCTTCATGTTCAGTGGCGCCAACTCTGGAGTTGTTATTGACAGCTTGTTGAAGGATTTAAAAGTGATAACGCAATGGCTTAACACAAATTGTTTTTTGTTAAACTTTGAAAAGTCTTCGATTATTAAATTTTCCATTGTTTCGCGATTCGAGGATGAAGATGATAGTCATTTGGTGATTCACTCCGAAGGTTGTAAAGATAGGTGTAATTGTGTTGTGTGGGACTATGTCAATTTGCCTCCATATGTATAAAGTTTTTTCCTCTGAATACATTAATAAGCACGCTCATTTTACAAGATTGTCTCAATGCACAAACATTATTGTTCCTATTCGTAATACTGCTTTCTATGACAGACACGCTTCAATCCTAGCTTTAAAAATTGCTGTTATTAATAGGTTTAATTATTGTCAGTTCGAGTCCCGTAAACAATTTAAAAGATATCTAGTCACTAAATTAAGAGAAAATAGTCTTAAGGTACCAGAATAACTTTGTTCATGTTTATATCTATTACGCTGTAGCTGTTGTCATTGTTGTTGTATTTGCTGCTGCTTTGAGTAATTTGGCGTAATTGTCATTCATTTGTGTTTGTTGAGTTATTTTTGTTGCTCATTGTACTAGGTAGTTAGGTAAATGATTATTTATTCGCCCTTTTTCACTCGCCGCTGTTATGAGTCAGCTCCAGTCCTCTACTCAAGTTTACCTTCTTGAGGGCTGGTTAAATAAATAAATAAATAATAAATAAATATGTATATCATAACTATAAAATTCTGAACAAATTAGATAACAAAGATTAGTAGAACTACAGAAGCCAGGGCGCACAAAGCGCTAATACACAGTAGATACTTGGGCTTAGCTATCAAGTAAATCGATGGAAATAATTGGAGATTTTCCTGATTTTCCAATTTTTGCTGCAAATTAGCGATTTTTTACCTTTCCAGCCGTGAGTCTAGCACTTTTTTTCACTTTCAGCTGCAAAGAAGCGTTTTTATTATTTGCAGCCGCGTTAATTATAGTGATGTTCTCAAAAACATTGACCACAAATTAACAGCGTATGAACTATTATCATTTTTTTTTTTTTTTTCACTTTTATCCATGGAGCGCATTAGCGCTTTTTCCTAGTTTACGGCCCGAAATTGCCTCCATAGACCATGGATTTATGTTTTCCTACATTTTACCCGCAAATCAGTGTTCTACTAAATTTTAGCCGTGAACTAGCGTATTTCTAAATTTAGGCATGAATTAGGCGATTTTTTTCATTTTTATCCGCGAATTAACATTTTTTGTATAGGCATTTTATCTTCGTTTTTCCCAATTTCATCCGTGAATTAGCGATTTTCTTGATTTTCCCAATTTTAGCTGCTAATTAGAGCTTTTTCAATTTTTCATTAGAATTAGCGATTTTTCTCAATTTTAGCAGTTTTTAATTAGCGATTTTCTCAATTAACGCTGTGGGTTAGCGTTTTTCTAAATTTTAGCAGCTAATTAGCCATTATTTTAAATTTCAGTCGTGAATTTGCGTTTTTTGCTAATTGAGCTGCAAAATAGTGGTTTTTCTATTTTGTATCAACAATTTCAATTGCGAATTTGCCATTTTATTATCCATTTCACCCCCAAAAATTAGTTTTTTCCCCACAATTTTACCCACGGGTTTCCCACTTTTACTTTACTTTACTTTGTTGTTTCCTTCTTTTTTCTCCTTTCTGCTCTTGCAAAAAGCGGGGCATATCTCAGTCTTACCAAAGAACAGAAAAATGACGTTTTTTTCTTAATTTTAGTTATGAAGTGGCATCTTGTCCATTTTGCGACTTAAATTTCCATATAGCTCTAAAGTATGCTTATAAGAAACGCTACTCAGGCCCATTTTCACCAACAAAATTGATCTCGTTTAAAGTTGATCGTGATTAGTTGCCAATGACGACCACGTTTACATTGTAATCGCGATTAGTTGTTGATCGTAGTTTAAGAAGTTGGTGAAATCGGGCCTGAGAGGCTAGATGTGTGGAAACGACAATTTTCTGCTTCTGACGGCAAGTTGCTGCCTCAAAATGAGAAAACTGGATAATTCATTGCTTTAAGCGCAAGAAAAAGTGCTAATTCATGGAAGAAAAATTGAGAAAAACGCTCATTAGCGGCTAAAAACAGAAAAAATGCTAATTCATTGCAAAAATTCAGAAAAATCGTTAAATTGAAATAAATCGCTAACTAACGGCTAAAATGGTGACAAATCGCTAATACGCCGCTAAAATGGAAAAAAATAGCTAATTCATCGATAAAAGTGAAAAGAAGCGCTGAAGTGAGGAAAAAACGCTAATTCGCGGCCAAATTAAGAAATACCTTTAGGTAATGCGCGGCGAAAATTGGGAAAAACTCTAATTCGTGGCTAAAAATGTAGAAAAATCTGTAATTAGCGGCTTCAATGAGGAAAAACGCTAATTTGTGGTTAGAATAAATAAAAAGGGCTAATTGAGGGGTAATTAGGGACAATTTGTTAATTCACAGAAAATTGAGAAAATGACAAACCACGGTTTGCGGAGGAAATTTTGTGGCCAATTAGGAAAAAGCGGTAATTTACGGCAAAAATGGAGAAAATTCGCGGCTGAAATGGAGATAAATCGCTTGTTCACCGCTAAAAAGAGAGACAAGTAGCTGATTCACTGATGCAATTGAGAAAAATCGCTAAGTGTAGGAAAAATGCTAATTTGTGGTTAAAAACGGAAAAAACGCCATATCGCGGCTTTATTCAGAACGGTGAATTTATAGGGGCGCCGGTGAAACATTCACCCGGGGGCGCCAAATGCCTAAAGCCGGCACTTTTTGTCGGTGTAATTAACGAATGGGAATTAGGGAGACCCATGAGGAGATGATGACAGGAGTGGATCACAAGATCTGAACCCAATGAGCGGGGGGGCAATACTGATGTTTTCTACCGGTAACTCTAAAACGGCGCGTTCTACAGAAGCATCTTCTCTGCAAATTGTTCAATAATTGTTGCATCGTGGCACGTAGCGATATTTAAAAATCTTCTTGTTTTTGTTTGTTTTTTTTTTTTTTTAATTTGAATTTGACCACGATTGACGTCGAATGTCCTTCACTATCATGGTGACCGATGGTGGGGAGCCGTTTACCGATGGTAACTAAAATTGATGTTATAACGCACGTGCTTGTGGTTGTGTTTGGCTTCACTACACTCCAACTATTGAATCATGTACTCATGTAGTAACCATTGCAATTATTTTATTCGAGTTTTGTTGAAGCACCCCGCTCGTCCCGCAATGTCCACTGTCTACTCTACGTCAGTTCGCAAAAAGTCCGCCAGTTGCACTGAGGTGAATCTTGGCGGTGCCAATATTGTGCAACCCATCAATACAATCCACAAACGTTCAATTTTATTGTACGCACAGGCGTAGCAAGGGACGTGCGGCTTGTGCGGTCCGCACCGGGCATCACTACCCTGGGGGGCATCAAACCCGCTGTTATGTTATGCGATCACCGCTACCTAGGAATAGGAAACAAGAACGTGAATTTGTAAGGAAACGTTTTTAGCGAAGACATCGGCCGACGGCCGCAACATTACGGCACGCCTTGCGCCTTTCTAGGAAACCCAAGCAGTTAGCAGCTAAGCTCCCCACCGATCCAACACGCAACATCCGTTGATGGGTGGGGCCACTGGCGGACCTACACGTATCGGGGCCCGGGGCGGAAACCTTCAAGAGGCCCCTAAAAGTCTCTAATTATACATATTATCTATTACAAACCTCTATTGGTAACCGCTAAGGCCTTTTCCTAATTGTAGCCAAGGCCTTTTCCTTGTTTTAGGCAAATCGCCGCTATTTCCCCAACCTATCCGCCAAACAGCGCTTATGCCAAGTTTAATTCACGAATTTCTCCATTTTAGCCGCGAATGAGTGCTTTTTTTCAACTTTACCAGCAAATTAGCGCTTTTCGCCGCAATTTATCGCAAATTAGCCGCGGATTAGTGGGGTATTCCCACCCCTCCCCACCTTATAGACATAAACACGCCCTTTTTCTCAACTTTAGCAGCAAAGTAGCTTTTTTATCCTGTGAATCAGCGATGTTTCTTAACTTTTTCTCGAGTTGGCGTTTTTCACAATTTTCACAAATTAGCGATTTTTTCTAGAAGGAACCAGAGAATTAGCACTTTACTCGGTGTGAACTGAAAATTAGCATTTACTCAATATTAGCCGCAAAATAGCGGGTTTTTCTAAATGTTTACGACAAATTAGCATTTTCTTGTTCACCATAACCCGGATCAGCGTTTTTTTCTCAGTTTTAGCCGCAATTTGCCTGTTTTTCACCCATGGCCATAAATTGACGCGTAGTAACCTTACTAACCCGTCTGTTCATTTTAACCACGAATTGGCGTTTTCCGATATTTTAAGCGCAAATTGGCAATTTTTCCATTTTTGGCAGCGTATTAGCACTGTTTTCAATTCAGGCTGAAAATTAACCTTTCTCTTAATTTTAGTCAGAATAATTACTGATTTTCTCAATATTAGCTGCAAATTAGCGGGTTCTTCTCCATTTTAGCACCGCATCAGCATTTTTTAAATTTTAACTATGGATTAGCACTTCTTCTCAGTTCTAGCCGTGAATTTTTTTTTTTTTTTTTTCTTATAGCCATGAATTTGCCGTTTTTCTCAATTTCAGTCACAAAGTTGCTCTCAGAAGGCGAGATGGCGGAATTAGAAATTCTTGAACGCTTTATCCGAAATTTTAGCCGTCAATTAGCGCTTTTTTTCACTTTTAGCTGCTTTGCTTTTTTCAATTTTAGCCACGAGTTGGCGTTTTCCTCAATTGTTAGCCGGGAATAGCACTTTTTCCCTATTTGAGCTGAAAACTAGAGTTTTTATTTTATTTATGCCGGGCTAATTAGTGAATGTTTTCAATATTAGCTGCGTTTTTTTGTTTTTTGTTGTTTTTTTTTCACATTTCAGTCCCACATTGGCATTTTTTTCCTTTAATTTTTGCTATGGATTAGCGTTTATTGTTTAGTTTTGGCCTCGAACTTTTAGTGATTTTCCCCAATTTTGGCCACGGGTTAGCGCTTTTCCTCAATTTTAGCCACGAATTATCGTTTTCCTCATTTTCAGCCACAGATTTCATTTTTAGTAGCGAATTGGCACTTTTTCTCAGTTTGAGTTGAAAATTAGTGTTTTTCTTAATACTAGCCGCCCTAATTAATATATTTTTTTCAATTTTAGCCGTGTTGTTTTTTAGATTTTAGGCCCGCATAAGCAATTTTTTTTCTACTTTCTGCTTTGGCTTAGCGCTGGTTCTCAGTTGAGCCTCGAATCTTTCAGAAGTATACGGATTTGCGTTTTCTCAATTTCAGCCGGGAATTGGTGATATTCTTCATTTTCGTATCCACGAAATAGCGTTTTTCCTCAACTTTATCCGCGAATTAGTGATTTTTCTCCATATCAGCTGTTAAATAGCGTTTTCTGATAGTTTTGCAGCGAATTAGCAAATCTTTTCGCCATTTCAGTTGTGAATTTGCCATTTTGGCCCAATTTTAATTCGAATTAGCGTTGTTTTTGTCGATATCAGCCGCGATGTTTTTTTTTAACTTGTACAACCTTGAATTACTAGCGTGTATTCTCAATTGTAGCCGCGGGCTTGGCCCAAAAACAACACTTTTGCATTGATTTCTACATTTTCTCCGCGGAATAGCCCTCATACACTGTGAATCGACGACTTTTTTTCTCAATCTCTGTCTGGAATTTGCATCGTGGGACCACGAATCAGCGCTTTTTCGCAGTTATAGTCACGAATATTAGCGCATTTTCATAAGTTTTTCCCGCTTCAGCCAGTTCTAAATTGCCTATCAGTATATTAGTGCGCTTGTAAGGACCTAACGAAACTGGGGACGGTCTGTTTTCTCTATTTTATTCATGAATTTTCCTCAAGAAGGCGCAAATTTCTGTATTTCAGCCACCAGAATAGCACTCTCGGGGGCTCAATAGAATAGTCAGCCCACACTCTTTGCTGATATCATTTGTAACGTTATATTCTCCAGGTCGAAAATAGACTGAAATTCGTAGAAAGGAGCCAAATCGCTGTCCAACCTTTTCACGTGAATGAACCTAAAAATCCTCATTTTTCCTTATTAAGCTTTTCGGGGGCCCCGCCTGTCAGGGGGCCCGGGGCGGTCCGCCTCTCGTTCCTTACCGCGGTACGCTACTGGGTGGGGCTAACTCACTTGAGAACTGAGAAGGAAGGGGTTTCACTCATAGTTCCGCGCTAATTTATGCTCGCATCGCTGTGTGCTTGGTGATCCTCTTTTGTTTGTGTTTCGGAATAGCGAGTGGATAATGATCTATCGAGGTTGGAATGCCTGGAACTGTCGGTATAATTATGCTATTGAAAGAAAACGTGATATTTTTCGTTTTGGTTTTAAAAGACGAATGAACGTTAGGGGTATTTATGGTCAAAAGTTTAACCCGAATTTAATCCTCAGGGGGGGGGGGCATCAAAAAGAGACCCGCACCGGGCATCACTTGCCCTTGCTACACCCCTGATTGTACGTGCGTGGGCCCCTTTAAATATAAAAATAAATCAGTTGTTGTCTAGATCTCGAATAAGTGTTTTCATTAATTTCGTGTGCTAGATGCCGCGAGGACGAGACAGTCGTCCCTTAGATGTCCGTCACCGACCTACCCGGTCACGGAGACAAACAGGTACAGACATGGACTACCTAGGGCTCATTTGAAAGCTAATTTCATTGGCTTTCCAGGAAAAATATTGGATAGGAAGGGTTAAGATCATTTCAGCCTGTAAAAATCTGTTTTCCAACAAAAATACCCGTTTTGAACAAAATCCACAGGGGGTCCCCTGGGACGAAAGAGTGCGAATTTGCGAAATGTTTTCTACGCTAATAAAAAATGGTTTAGAGTCGTTTAGTAATGAATAAAAATATTGGGTGACATCCTTTTCGTGAAGCACCTATTCTAGAGTAGGGCTCCCCCCATGATCGACAACATTTTCTCCAATTTGCCAAAAAAAAAATGGGGAAAACGTTGTCGATATCATGGGCGGAGCCCTATTCTAGAATAGGTGCTTCACAAAAAGGATGCCACCGAATATTTTTATTCATTACTAAACGACTTTCAGCAACATAAATGTCAGACACTTCAGAGTAAACGCACCTTAACCTTTCTCCAATTCAAAACCAATCTTTCTCTCTGATTTCGCTCACTAATGGCGTTTTCCATTTACACAAAAATCTGCTTTGGAGCAGTTTATTTCCACCCGTCCTCGCTGAATTAAAACATACTGAGAAGACTGGTGGAAATGAAATGCTCCGTAGCAGAATTTTAAGCAAATGGAAAACGCTATAAGAAACCATTGTGGAGGATCATCACAATAAGAGAAACAACGTTTTCGAGGGTGTGGCTCAGTAACACAAAAAATCGCATATTTTTGTAGCTGGAAATCCAGCCTCATTCAAAAAACAAATTTTGCACATCAAAACGCAAACTAAAATGCCAATTTTGCTCGTTAAAAAACAATTTTCGCGAGCCCACCTAAAAACCCAACTTTATCGGTTTCGGCACGCCTTAAAACTCAATTTCCAGGGTGTGCTCCCTTTCAAAAACGATTTTGCACACTTATTAACCATTATCGCGATTTCCCCAGTTTTGCACCGCTATTGAGAACCATATTCACGAGCATTGTCTTACTTAAAACGCGCAATTTCGTGGGTTTTGTCTTGCTCAAACCTAGTTTAGCCCCCCTACGTATGTCAAACTTTTGATGGGAGGGGACATGCCAGCTCCTTCAGTCTTTGTCTCTTTCATAAGACCAAGAGAGCTGGCTACGCGCTTGTTGCGAGGACTGTTCCTAGCGATTAACTACTCAAATCGACGTGGGAAGGGTCTAGTTTGAGGTACTAAATTACCGTAATTTTCCATCTGAGGGGACTGAAATTTTAAGTACACCTATAGCTCCAAAAGTATCACTTTCCAGGGGGGAAAATGCTGCAATATAGGAATTGAAAAAATCAACCAAGTCAACCATTTTAGCCTAAATTCACCCCTGAACAGGACAACACTCACTTATACATATAATTCGTTGTCCAAATTTTGCCTTTTTCCCCCCCTCAATTTTACCCCCACGAAATCCGGCAGCTCGGTTCGTCACGACACCGTCGCTGCACAAAATTAGAGACGCACAGTCCCTTTCCCACCCTCCCAATAACTCGGTAAAAAAACAAAAAAAAACTCCATTTGGCTTCCCCCCTCGCCTCTTCATCAGGTGGCTTTGAGAATTAATTTTATCTGCAGAGAAGAGATCCCTCGCCTGATTTCTAAAGAGTGGAGGAAGAAATCGTTAAATTTCCATTTCATTCAGCCTATCAACACACATTTTTTTGTACATTTGGAGGATTGGTCCAGTTTTGTGTACATTCACTAATTCGGTCAAGTTTGTGTAAGTTTTTTCTCGTATGGGACGTTTGTTTACTTTTGTGGGATTGGCGGGCGGGGGTGGATTTGTTGATTTCTTAATCCAATTTCTTCCTTACACAACTCCACTTTTTTTTCTTCTTCTTCGACCTAGAATGATGGAATGCACTGACCATTTGGTCCTTGAACCTCTTCTTGCGGGTTTAATTTAAAAGAAGAATTCCTCTCTTAAGCGACTGACCGCCCTCTTTGCATTTTTTTCTGAGCGTTTCGCGTCTTGTTTTCGTTTTATGAAAATAAGCGGATAATTAAAACGAAAAAGAATAACAGCGAGGTAAGTTCGCCTTAAAGAATCATAAAAAAATTGAAGAGCTCCCCCCCCCCTTTGAGGGAGGGGGAGGGCTTGTTTTCTAAAAAAAACACAAATGGAAGTCGGGCGAGATGAACGTGCTGCCCCTCTCCCGTAAAGTACTAACAATTGGGTTTTTCACGTCTTGGCGTTGCTAAGTTTTATGGGAAATTCATTAAAGCTTTCTGGAGAGGACCCCCCACCACCACCACACCCCCGTGCCAGTACCATCAACACCGCGGCTTTCCACGCACGATTTTAAAACTGAGCGATGTGTTTACCCGAGAGGGCAATATAGCATTCTTCCCATTATTAATCATTCTATTTTTAAAATTTAGAGGCTGGCTCCCTTTTTTTTAGGACTATACGCTAAGTGGTCGAATAAAAAAAATCTGGGGCGATTTAACAGCAGGGTGATTGCAACTTTGGAATAATCCTCGCCGGTGGGATCCACGCAGTAACAAAATGGCTCCACCGGATCAATTATTTTGGATTCAACGTATAAAAGTTTCAACACCCCCTCCCGGGGGGGGGGGGGCTTTGAGTCACCAGAAAAAGGAGGAAATCGCCTTTAAATCCGCCTCCGGATGAGAGAGTGATTCATAAGTGCAACCCCCAAAGTCCGAACGAAAAAAAAAAAAAGAGAAAAAGCTGCGGAGGCGCGATGGAGGAGCGGGTGAAAGCAGTTGGCGAACGTTTCAAGAAGTGCTGGGCGGTTAGAAGACAAATTTAGCAGCAACTCTCGCGAGAGTTTTTTATTGGAGTAAAAAAAAAAAAAAGTTGTAGTGGCGCGAACGCATTGGGCTATTTGCCGATCTCTTTTGTACTGGTCTCATTCAGACACTTACAATTTAGGTTAACAAGAAGCACATTTTGCATGGTTTTTAAACGTCAGAGGACTAATGTTTAGTTTTAACGTTGAGGCCACGTGAGCACGTGGTTTAGCGAAGGAAAAATTACCTGAAAAAAGAGGCAAAAGCAAACCCACTGGTAGTAGGTGTAGATTTTCTTGTCTTCAGTCTCTCCTTTGGAATGATCCACACCTGGATAGGGCACGACGACACCCACTTTTTTTTTAAAGGCCGACTTAATCGTGTACGTCGAATGAATCCAACAATAAGTGTTTAAAACATCCTCAGGTATGTCCTTCGTGTGAACACAGTCGATTGGATTGCCGACGTACTGTCGCGTCGTCACTATAAGTGAAAAAGCCATGAGCATCATAACCGTTATGGAGTAGTGAAGTCGAAAGACGGGAGCATCGATATGGATGTGATTGACTTTTATCAAATTTTTGAGTCCTCTGAACACGTCGAGCATCGCTGATGGCGACGCATCACAACCGAAAACCCGAACCCGAACACCCCTTTTGCCTTAACTCTGACCTACTACTGAGGGAAAGACAGAAAAAAAAAAATAAAATAAAACGCGTTAGCGCTACTAAATATATCCCGGGCCTAGTCCGTATAATGAGGAGAGGGCCAGTTTAGTTTTCTTTCGGCGCGCGTTTAGTAGCAGCCCCTTCTCCGCTCAATTCATTTTTTTCCCCCAGTTGGCAGTATTTTGAAAAAGAAATAAGAGCGACTCCTTCTTCGAATCACACAAGCATCCGTCCAAGATCCCTTTACCTCCTTTAGATTTACCTTGTGATTATGACCCGTGCAAACAATTTAAAAACTGTTCTGACATCCTACCACCCCTTTATTGACTCACACCAACAAGTCAACGTAACCTGAAGGACAAGAAGGTACAAGAAACACCGGAATCGTCACGGGAAGAGACCCCTTTTAACATCACGCCTGAACAAAAATCCGTTACAATTTTCAAGTGGTGATTTTTCAGGACTTTTAAGGCTAAAGTGGACGACAAGTGTGCGAGAGAGACGGAATATAGCCGTAGCGATTCTACCTCTCACGGCCGCAAAAATTCGCCGATTTTGTTTTTGTAAATTGATTCCTACTCATTGATGCCAACAATTTTAAGGAAATTGGGGCGCTGATTTTTAAAATGACTCTAGCCCATAAAATTTTAAATTCAAAATTTGAAAAAATAAATTTTTGGAGAAAACTGGATTATGCCACGAAGCAGCGTAAAATCTTGAATACGGAATGATTTTTTTTTTTTTTTTTTTCGTCTGAAAACGTCGCCCGAAAGAGAAAAATGCGACATCAAAAAGAAAAGCCGTCTCAAAGCCAGGGAGGTCACGGTGGTGTGTACGGGAGGGGTCCCTCGAACGCCGCGCCGCCTTCTCAGCTAAGCTCCTTCTTTTGCACTCACGCGCTCCAGGAATTAGTTTCATTATAGCACCGCAATTATTTTCTCATAGCTTATCAATTAATTAATAGTAGCTTATCAATAGTAGGCTCCAAGGTGACTAAACTTTACTGTAGGTGCCGCAGATTTCCCCCTGCCCATCGGACGGGAGGGGTGGAGACTGACGTCACCAGCAGTCCTTTGCTCCCGATTTCTCACCGTAGAGCAGCAGAGCAAGTTAATTTTGAAATTGAAGTTTATGATTTCTCAAAAATCACAACCCAATAACAATTAATAACGTACTGGGTCTAGCGCAATGGCGGTTGGGACTGCTCGTGACGTAGGTGAAGGACAGTGATCTGCGGCAGCTATAGAAAATTTAGGCACCTTGGCTAAGGCACTATAAAACCCGAGTACTGCAACACGAAAATCGGTGCCATACTTGGTCCCTCATATGATTATAATTGTCACCTGATATCATTGACAAGTAGGATATTTTTATTTATTTCGACCGCATTCCGCGTTTGTTTGCTGCTACGATGACAATTTTTTCATTCATGATATTGTGTTTACCCTAACGACTGAGGGACCAAATATGGCGCTGAAATCCGTGTTGCAGTACCTGTGTTTTAAAGGTTCTCTACCTTGGCAGGCTCTGTAAATCCATATTTTATTTATCAAGTTGAGCTTCGCCATGGCAACTTACATTTTCAAACAGTTCAACCAGAGGAGGAGGGGAATAGAAAAGTAATTTGGAAATAATTATCACGTTAATCCAATAACGCTTTCCCAGATTTATACCTGTATATATTACCTGTACTATAGGTTCATACAGGATTTTTCAGATAGGTGAAAGTATAGTAACTTTTAAAGTTTACGTGCCCCAGTTGTCGCAACAGTTGTCCCAGTTGTTGTTCCAAGCCCATTGAGAATTTCAGTAATAAATTTATGAACAACAAATGGGAATAAACTCAGTTTCCAGCTGACATTTTGCAACTTTTGATGACAGATTCGGAAACAGCACATTTCTGTCAGGATTAGCCATTTACGATAAAATTCAACCATTTTCTGGGGGCTCATGAGCTGCTCAAAGTTTTGCAAATCGAGGATTTCTAATTTTTCAAAAAAGTCAACCCCCGCTTTTCTACTCGAAATTTGAGCGCACCGACATCCCATGGGTCGGAAAAACTTCCCCATTGTGTCCTTTTTAAAATTACTCATGAACGTATTTTTAGTTAATCAGTGATTTTTCGGCAGAAATGACCATTTCTTAGAAAAAAGAATGGTTTTTCTCTTCAAAATCGCTTGTTTCGACCTACAACATTTGAACGAGCTTTGTGATTTTTAGCATTGTGAGGAGATCACCTTTTATCGTCCCCCCCCCCCTTCTGGACGATGGCTCGGCCTCGCTACGCGAAGCCGACTTGGATTCATTGTCTCTCGGGCTCTCTCTCTGGTCTCTGCGCGACATCCTCGGTGCGAACATATATGTATATATCATTTTATTGAGTTATAAACACGTGAGTTCAGATTACTTATATCTATAAAAAATACAGAAGCTTCCTTTTATTTTAATAAACTCGTCCAAGTTTATGTCAACCTACGGCCTTCTCCTCCTTTCCAAGTGCTTCGGCACTTTTTGATTGTGACCCCCTCACAATTAAATGGCATCCCTTGGTTAACGTACAACCCCCCCCCCTCAGATTACAAGTATATATATATATATTAACAAAAGAAGAATTAATCGTAATTGGTTTTTTTTTCTCTTTCTTTAAGAGCCTTCTCTTCTTACCGAGTAGAGAGTTCTTTCGTTTATTTTTGAACCTTGATCGAATCCTATATCTTTTCCTTTCGAGTTGTCAGAATTCTTTCTAAATCTTTCCTCTCCTCACAAGATACATAATTTTAATTATTCATAAAAAGGTGTCACCTCAATTGAATCCAAACCAATTTGACAACATGCCCGATCCGCCAGTCACTTGCACCAAATGCGCTCGCGTTCAAGGAGAAGGCGAACGACCAATTATATGCACTAATTGCAAAAAACCACGCTGTGAAAATTGCTCAAGTATCACGGTGGAAAATTTCGTTAAACTGCGAACGGAATTGAAAGAGAAATATATCAACGATTGTTGTAAGGTAACACTCGATAAAGTCTACGTTTCCCTTCAACAACTCCGACAATCTGTCGAAACAATGGGTAAAACCGTCTCATCGCATACGAAAGACATTGAGAGATTGAACACGAAGACGGACACTCAAAATACCCAGTATAAGGAAATCCAGACTCAACTCGCGACGATTCTTCAAGCATTAGAGCAACAGAGCACTCGCGTTGAGCGGCCAAAAACGCCGCCTCCGACCGTACCGCCCCCTCCTCACAGTCAGACGGACACAACCGAGCCGAAGAGGTCTGCTTCGTCCACGGAGGAAGGAGAAGGGGTCTCCTTTGCTCAACAAACCAATGTCAATGTTCTCCAATCTTTTATGCCGGAACAATCGACCTTTTTTCAGCCGTCTCCACATTTCTTGCAAATGAAATTGTCCGAGCCGCTCGTCCGCTTAATTGAAAATCTGCCAAGCTTGTCTACTCATGACCCGAGATCCATCTTCAGATTTCTTTATAAGCTGTCGGAAATTAACGATATAGCTAGTGACTTATTCCACGTAATATTTTTCCACGTAGTAACTATGCAACAAAACCCTCTGTTAAGTCAGATTTTGTCCAAATATTTGAACAAAATAACCTTCGACAACGTAAAAGAGGAGCTATTCGCTCGAGGTCTAAACTACGTCAGCATAACGAATTTGAAATTACACTACGTGTATGAGCCGCAATTACAACATCAGTCCTTTACCGATTATTGCGCGAGGAAAGTAAAAATAGCAAAGCTCTTGGATCATCCCATTGACCAAATTCTACCTGCTACTTTGGCAGGAGCGAATGCTCGTACGCGTGCGAAGTTCCACTTTAAAGTGCAGCCAGTGTCAATGGATCAACTCCTGGAGTTTGCGCAGGAAATAGACCAGTCTCAAATCTCGTACTATCAAAATCCAAGTAGTCCATGGCGAAATGTATCGAACACACAATCTATTAATCGAGTCGGAAACACTTCCTCGAATGGAGACTCCGGATATCACAGGCGGCAACAGTCTAAGCCATTTGATGGTCCGACAAAGGGACAGCAACAGTATCAATATCAACGCCAAGCCTCTCGAGAAAAACAGGCGAAATCTTCAACAAGATTTCCCGTTCAAACATCTAAATCCAGACCAACGTCAGAAAAGAAAAATCCAAAACAGACCTTCTTCGTCCTATCAAAAGATTCAATCCCCGAACCGACTCTGCAGCAAATTATTTCAAAGGCCAATCAAGATCAATCATCGTCGGACACAGAAGCAACCAAGAAGAATGGCTCCATCAAAAGAGGAAAAAAAAAGTCGACAAAAACTCAGTCAACGTCCACATGACTAGACGACGAAAGGGAAGATTTGATGTTCGCGATAACGTTAACAACTTCGAATAAAATTGAAATTATGATAAATTCCTCTTCTCACCCAGCGCTGTTGGATACGGGCGCTACAATTTCAGCGATTGACTCGGATTTCTTTAGCACCATTAAATCAAATCTTCCTTCTCCACCTATCTCATGCTCCTGCCGGGTAGCTCTAGCCACTCGGGCAGCGGTTTTAGAAATTTCTCACTTCGTCAACCTAGAAATTTCCGTCGGAAATTTCAGATCAACCCACAAATTTTACATCGTCCCGGACCTATCGATCTCAGTTGTCTTGGGTTACGACTTCATGGTTACATCGAAAATGATTCTAGATCCAGCTGCCGGAACCTTCCATTTCTCATCGGATCCATCCACTAAGTTCAAATTTCTGAACAGTCTTTCTCAATCGAACCGGTCCTTTTCTCGCATACAGCTTCTTTCGTGCTTGGACCAATGTTCTAAAGTCGTTCAGTCGGAACATCAATACTTTGTCGAAAGCTTGCAGCTCGATTTTCCCTCTGTTCTCAATGACTCCATCGGAGAGACGCAGCTTCTGGAATACGACGTTCGCTTAAAAGAAAACGTAGAGTGGCGAGCTCCCAAAAAAGCCTACAGTCTACCCCCAGACAAAACCAAGGTTTTGCGTCAAATTATCGACAACCTCAAGTCGCAAGGCATTATTGAGCCATGTCTTTCCGCTTACACGTCACCATGTTTCCTGGTTCGCAAGCCACACGATCCGCAGAAGGCACCGTCTTATCGCTTAGTAGTCGATTACCGTTATCTTAACTCCTGCATCGAATATATCCACTATCGACAGTCTCTTCATGTTCCTTCAGGATGCGAAATATTTCTCGATTCTTGACCTGAATTCCGCATATTACCAAATTCCACTTGCGGAGCAATCTAAAAAGTTCGTTGCGTTTAATTGTACCTTTGGTACTTACACATTCAGAAAAGTTCCCTTCGGCTTAGCTACAGGAGGCCAAGTATTAAATCATCTAGTTCAAATGGTGCTGGGACAGTACAAATTCAAATTCGTCCTCACCTACCTAGATGATGTACTCATATATTCACCAACGTGGGAGTCTCACAAAAGCCATGTCCGGATTGTAATGACAGCTTTTCAAAAGGCTGGACTGACGGTGAACCCACAGAAAATTTCCATCGGTTGCACCAAAATAAACTATCTGGGACACGTGATCTCACAGGGCGAGATCAGCATAGACCCCTCACGAATTAACTCCTTGTTAGCAATAGCCCCACCAAAAAACCCAAAACAAGTTTCTCAGTTTTTGGGTGCAGTCCAATTTTTTTCGAAATTCATTCCGGATTTATCATTGATCGCCGAGCCTCTAAACAGGCTACGCTCGTCTAAGCACCCGTTCCAATGGACTGCGGAATGTGCCTACGCGTGGGAAACACTTCGCTCACGGCTGACCAACACCGCATCTCTTGCGTTACCAAACTTCCAGAGACGTTTCCGAATGTATACGGATGCTTCTGGGGTAGGTGTATCGGCGGTTTTAGCTCAGTTGGATGATACGGGAGTCGTCCGTCCAATCGCCTATGCATCTAAGAAATTCAGTGAGCAGCAAAAAAAATATTCTATTTACGAGCAAGAATTGCTCGCGGTCCTCTATGGTGTGGAGAGATATAAGGATTTCCTGTCTGAGAGAGAATTCGACCTCTATGTTGATAACGCCGCACTAACATATCTCGCATCTATTAAGCAGAACGCGTCCGGACGTCTGGCAAGGTGGTTGCTACGATTGACGCCATTCCGTTATCGCAGTTTTCATATTTCCTCAACTCAAAATGGTATAGCCGACTACTTGTCACGACACCCGGTGGAGGAGCCCGACGCATTTGACAACGAAGGCGACCAACCCCATCAGTTCCTTGGCAGCACGAATCAGCTACAACTAGACGCCATTGCCATTCTGGGAAATTTCCCCGAAGTATTCTCCGATTTTCTTGGGCATCAAAAATCTGATCCAGACTTAGCAGTTATAATCGACAAGCTGGAGCGAAACGTGGAAGTCCCGAAGTTTTCAATGCGGAATGGAAAACTCTTTTACTACGGCATACCAAATCGGCCAAAGGTGGCAGTACCGAACTCTTTAAAGGATCAAATTTTTAAATACTACCACGATTCCTTGTACGGGTGTCACCAGGGCATCACCAAGACTTATAAAGCTATTGCAGCCATTTTCTACTGGCCTGGATTGTGGCAATTCGTCAAATCTAAGGTAAATGGGTGCCTGGTGTGCCAACGGGCCAAAGTCCCACAACACGCCCCCTATGGCCAACTATCGTCAACCATAGCTACCCGACCGAACCAACAGCTATTCATTGACCTAGCAGGTCCACTTCCACTCTCTAAAAGCCGAAACCAATACATTCTTATCGCAGTTGATTCATTCACCCGTTTCACTTTCCTGTTCGCTTTAAAAAAGGCCACAGCAGCCGAGGTGGTGAGGGCCCTCGAGACACAGGTATTCAAACACTTTGGAGTATGGTCGGTCGTCTGCAGCGACAGAGCCTCTATCTTCAGAAGTAAAATTTACGGGGATTTCCTTTTCAGACTAGGAATTAAGAAACTCTTCCTAATAAGACATTATCCCAACCCATCTTTAGCTGAGAGGAAAATTAGATCTTTAAAGACAGCCCTCATAGCCTACCACGGTGACAACCACGTAAACTGGGATCAGCATCTGGATAAAATCGAGCTCACGCTGAACAATACGGAGAGCACATCAACAGGATATACTCCAGCCGAACTCTTCATAGGCCGGAGGCTGTCCACCCCTCTATCGATATCCTTGGACCTGGAAGAGATTGTGGACTCAGAAGTCACACCTGATTTGTCAACCGTGTGGAACAACGCATACGCCAACCTTCTTCAAGCTCATAAAGCACTAGAAACTCAGTACAACAGACGGCATAAAAGCGTTACATTCCAAGTAGGTGACGTTGTCCTACTAAAAACATACACCTTGTCATCAAAAATAAAAAAAATCGCTTCCAAACTTGCCTACAAATACTCAAATCCTTATATCATCCTAAAGCGATTAACTCCTGTCTCCTATGAAGTCCAAAACCAAGCTAACCCCAGTGACATTAAAACGGCTCACGTGAGCCAACTAAAAAAGTACAACGTGAACTCTTAAAATATAGAAAAACAAAAAATACACTTAATCTTGAAAGATATTCTTGTTTTGTTTCATAAACATCCCCACCATAAGAAAGTTCAAGCGTTTGTTCCACAAAACGGAAGCAATACCGCCCCCTCCCATCAGCAATCCCTACGCGCCAAGAGAGACCAGGACAAGAGTTTGGACATCTCTCAAGCCCACAGAAAATAGTTGAATTTTATCGAAAATGGCTATTCCTGTCAGAAAAAAGTGTGCTCTTTCCAAATCCATCGTCAAAAGTTGCAAATGTCAGCTGTAAACTGATCTATTCGCATTTAGTTAAGAAAAGTGATGCAAGCCTAAAAAAAAATTCGCTCCGGCAGCTGGCGGTCGGAAAGAGTGCATTTCATTCCGTATACGGATACCCTGAACCGTCCCAGAAGTAATAATTTTGATACCATAATTTGTTTCATTAAGCCCAACTTCTTCCTCTATTGTCACCACCCTCTCTTCAAAAATGTCGAAAAGTTTCGGTAGTTTTCCAAGGGCTTTGTTATATTAAATTTTTGTGCCGTATTTTATAATACCTAAACGTGTGAATTTAAGCGATTTTTTGAAATTTCATCCCCCAATTCACCCTCCCCCATCAAAGTTTTCGATAAATCTCAATGGAACCCAGGGCTTTCGTTACATTAAATTATTGAGTCGAATTTTAGAGCGCTAAGATGAACTAGTGTAGTTCAACGCTATTTTTACACTTCCACACCGAAAGGACCACCCCCACCACCTTGAATTTTTCGAAAAATTAAAATGGGAATCAAAGGCTACTATAACATGGAGTTTACGTACCGAATATAATGCTTCTAGAATCAACTGGTGATTTATAGTGATTTTTCGACCATTTAACCCCTATTCCCCCCCCTCCACCTTGACCGATTTGGCCCAAATGCAATACCGACCGGGGTCTTATGACTACTGATTTTTTAGATAAAGCGCGTTCTGCTAAATTTTGATATTCGTCCATTTTGGTAGGAGAAATTAGGCAAAATGTCTGAAAAAACACAGGTGACACGAGCAAAATGGGTTACATGAGACATATTTTTTTCGGGTGTTTTTTCACTGAAATTGGTTTTCAACAGGAACAACAACCTGAAAACGACTAAGGTTATGTTTATGTAGAACCGGTGACCAAAGAGGAGAGCGCCTCTAGGCAAGAAAGTGGCCCTTAAAATTGCACCGGAACTAACATGACAATTTTCTCTGCTACATTCTCCTCGCAGCTCTCCTCTTTATTCACCGCTCTTACATAAACATACCCTAAGGGGAAATAAAGATAATTTATGTTATCCAAGCTTTCTTGAGTCAGTAATGAAGAGGAGTGGCAAGAAGTAAGATTAATGAAATATGTATAATTAAGCATGCATAAAGCTGTAGCCGTAGAAGCCTACATTGTCTGTCTTCCATCGTTGAGGTTCGTCAAAAACGGACCGGTTTCGGCTGCTCGCCATCTTCAGCCTTTGGTTTTCCGACTGAAACTCGTGGCGAGCAGCTGAAACCGGTCCGTTTTTGACGAACCGCAACGAGAGAAGACAGACAATGTAGGCTCTTTCGGCTACAGCTGAATAAGTCAGAAAATCCTAGTACTTATGGTACCTCCCCCCGCACCCAAGTTGGAAAATGTCAAAGAAAACGCCCGGTACCCCGAAAAAAAGAGTATTTTTTGGTATTTTCCTACAAACGCAGAATCCACTACCCAATAGGCAGGAACGTACTGAGAAATAAGTCAGAAAATCCTAGTACTTATGGTACCTCCCCCCGCACCCTAGTCGGAAAGTGTCAAACAAAACGCCCGGCACCCCGAAAAAAAGAGTATTTTTTGGTATTTTCCTATACATGCAGAATCCACTACCCAATAGGCAGGAACGTACTGAGAAATAAGTCAGAAGATCCAAGTACTTATGGTATCTCCCCCCCGCACCGTAGTCGGAAAATGTCAAAGAAAACGCCCGGCACCCCGAAAAAAAGAGTATTTTTTGGTATTTTCCTACACACGCAGAATCCACTACCCAATAGGCAGGAACGTACTGAGAAATAAGTCAGAAAATCCTAGTTCTAGAAAATAAAAAAAACGAAATTAACGTAAACTTTAAATCAACATGAGAGTTCAGCAACAGTAAAAATACCTTGAAATGGCTTTCTACTGCACTGGAAGCGTACTGGGAAGATAACCTGTGAATTTTAAATAAACAAATATTGTCATGTGAAGACCATAAAAATAATAGAATAAAAAAATAAATAAAAACATGCATAATGGCAAGAACCTATCGTTATTACAACTATTAACAATATTCTTGAAGAAATACTGCCAATGTATACCACAATAAAGAAAAAAGAACAAATATAATGTCAGTACCATTCGTTACCGATGTTTCAAAACTAATGCGATGTCAATTCCGTAGGTTTGAAACAGTCGGGTATCATCAAAGACTGGTAGGCCCCGCGCACACTAGGAGAAAAAAGACGCCGACGCGCGGGTCAGCGTCCGACTCGTGCAATAAAAACACATAGAACTCTATGGGGCCTTTCACATTGGACGCGTACGCGAGAGTCGTCTCTTCCCCGAGAAAAAAGACGCCGACGTTGGCGTCTTTTTTCTCCTAGTGTGCGCCGACCCTTATACACGAGTTTACATAAAAAATGAAGTATGTATAATTAACAAGTACAGCAAAAGTACGCAAATATTTTTTTCGAAGTAATTTATCTCACTAAAACTTTCATTACAATAAAAATAAAAGATTCTTCCGTCCTCTTTCCCACACCACGGTGTCGATGGAAGACGGTTAGCCCCAAAAACGTAATGAAAGATAAACAGGCAACGATCACTCGTCGCTATGGGAGCCGGACTACAAGTCGGGAAGAATCTGAATGGTACAAAGTGGACTAGGCCTATTGGAGATACACTATTAAAAAAACGCACCAAACAAGTATATGGATTCGTGGTGCCGGGCGTTTTGTTTGACACTTTCCGACTAGGGTGCGGGGGGAGGTACCATAAGTACTAGGATTTTCTGATTTATTTCTCAGTACGTTCCTGCCTATCGGGTAGTGGATTCTGCGTACCTATGTAGGAAAATACAAAAAAATACTTTTTTTTTCGGGGTGCCGGGCGTTTTGTTTGATACTTTCCGACTTGGGTGCGCGGGGAGGTACCATAAGCACTAGGATTTTCTGACTTATTTCTCAGTACGTTCCTGCCTATTGGGTAGTGGATTCTGCGTTTGTAGGAAAATACCAAAAAATACTCTTTTTTTCGGGGTACCGGGCGTTTTCTTTGACATTTTCCAACTTGGGTGCGGGAGGAGGTACCATAAGTACTAGGATTTTCTGACTTATTCCTCAGTACGTTCCTGCCTACTGGGTATTGGTTTCTGCGTGTGCGTGAAAATACCGAAAAATCCTTTTTTTTTGCGGGGTGCCGGGCGTTTTTTTTTTACATAAGTGCGGGGGGAGGTACCATAAATACTGGGATTTTTCTCTTTCTGTTGATGGGGTAGCCTGTCGATGATGTAATTGAATCATTGTGGGTCATAAAAAATGGGAAAATTTCAATTTTTGAGGGGTGCCGGGTGATTTTTATGTGCGTCAGTAAATTAGGATGTCCCATAACAGTTTTAGAGCCGGTACGCAGTGAGCGATACAAGTATGATCGGAGAGAACAATTGATTATGTTAACTCGAGATTACGAAATCACTATTCCCCTCCACCCTTGTTTGGTATTTTCTTTAATCCAAGTACCTAACTGAGGAAACTCAATACTTGGTAAAGAAAAAAGTGCCTGACATGATATTTGTTCTTGGAGAAATAAATGTCGTACATTATTATTGATGAGTGCAAAGGAAGGAGAAGCCAAGAGGGCCTTCTAACCACTCCCGTACACACTGCCATGTCTATACCCTTGAGGCGGCTACTCTTTCTGATGTCGCATTTTTCTCTTTCGGGCGAAGTTTTTGGAAAAAAAATTAAAACAAAATGCATTTCGCATTCAGTATTTTACGCTGCTTCGTCTAAAAGGCGTTTTTCATCAAAAACATATTTGTTTTAAATTTTGAATATAAAATTTCCGGGTTACACTGATTTGAAAAATCAGCGACCCAATTTCCGCAAATTCTGTGCCATCAACGGGTAAAAATCTTTTCACAAAAACTAAATCCGTCAATTTTTGCAGCCGCAAAAGGTAAAATGGATTCGACCATCTTCCCTCTCTCTTGCTCACTTGTCGTCTTCATTAGCCTTAACGCTATTCACATTTCAACCAACGAAATGTTTACTACTCTAGCAACGCGCACAAAAAAATTAACTTTAGCGTTTACGGGACTGGTTGCAAAATCTCTCTACTCTTCAGAGCCCTTGGGAAAACGATCAATTCGGGGAATTTCCTTGGCTGAGAAGTTAACCGCTAAAACTATCCATTCCCATTAGGGTCACTTAAAAATGTAGCGTTTTTACTTTTTTTAGCTCTTAAAACTAGCAATTTTCGTCCTAATGACTTACTTTTCGTTTCATCAAAACGTTCATCCACAGAAAGCACGCTTGAGTTTATTTTCTTGTTTAAAATGTGTGTAAAAATAAAAAAGTTCAAAGTTTCAACATTGATCTATTTTACGATTAAAAAGGTTTTTGTACAATAATTCGATTGGGTCAACAGTCATTATTACGCGCTTCGACTGCACATATAAAACTTGTAAGAATTCAATGAGAGAACGATCACCCTTGGAAAACTATGGGACCATATTTACTGCGTAGTGACACCAATGAGAAGATTGAGTTCGGCGACCAAAAGAAAGTGAGTTTTTTTGTTTTTTAGCGACTAATAGCGCGAGTACTGATCAACATCCCCCCCCCCCTTATTTCTAGTTCAAAATTGGTCGATGCCGTACAAGCGACTTGAGAATACCCGAAGAGGGAATTTCGAAGGATCAGTGTATTTTTACATACTGGCCTCGGGTCGATAATTGGATAGTGACGGATTTGGTGAGTAAATATGCTTGTCGCCCCTCCCTCCCCTACTGATTTTTTTTGAGGGGGCGGGGGTGACAAATCGAGGCTGTTCTTCAGCCCATAAAACTGTCTTTGTGTCATCATGACTGGGAATTTTGTCCGGTAAACTTGATTTTCAGGTTCGATAACTGACGACGATTCCGACCTTAATCCTAGCATTACCAAGTTCTTAGAGTTACCATGGAGGGGGGGGGGCTTTTTTTGCCCGCATTGGACAATGGGTTCAAGTCTCTACAAGTCTGTTTTATTGGCAAAATCCTTCATTTACAGCGTGTGACTTGACTTCCACTGGATGAAATGACTGGTTTTTTTTGTAGTTTAGCCTGCTAATGAATATAAAATAAGTAAAAGGGGGGGGGGGTCGTTGTATAGGTATTTAAAAATGGATGGCCTCTAACATTTTTTTTTTTCCACGTCCTTTTTCTTACAGAGCTCCTCGAAATCAACCAGAGTGAATGAAGTTAAAGTGCCTAACATCGGAAAGTTTATGATCACCGCAAACAGACTGTCTTTCGCCGATGCACCCTACATCGAGTATATTTTCCATAAAAACGATTTTCGAACCTCCTCCCAACCCGCACCACCAAAGTCTGAAAGACCTCGGTTAAACAACAATGAAGCGTAAGAGCTAGAACTTGTTCACCGCGTCAAAAAACTGATACCCACGAGACCCCCCCCCCTTCATCCTCTCCTCACTCTCCGTTACAGAATTACGAATCCTAGAGAGCTGGTAAGAATGGACGACCTCGCGGAAAAACTGTCGTCTTTAGAAGAGCAAAATGCGACATTAAGAACGAAAAAGTCCTCTATGTGGAGGGAATTGAAGACAATGAAGAACAAATTTAAAACACTTGAAGACGAACATGTAAAAATCGCGAATGAATTTATTCTGAATCAAGTGGTCACCGAAGAGTTCAGGTCAGATTTAGCGAGCAGCAGTCTTGAAATTGAAGTGCTAGCTGGCGAACGAGACAGGCTGGTATGGATGAATTTATTGTTGCATGTTTACGGGGGTTTTAACTGTTCAACTGTTGAACTGTTGAAAGGCGATGGAGCTTGAAAAGTCCGAAGCCATTCCGAGAGCCGCAGGTATGGTGTGACTCACTGCAAATTTTGACGGATCTGTCGTTTTGGGGGTGAATTTAGTTTGATTCTGGCGTTACTTGTCCCTTAGATAATGACGGCGAAATTGAAGCTCTTCAACGCGATCTCCTTCAAACTAAAAAAGAACTGAGGGAGTCGAATGCAAAACTCGAACTCAATGACAAGGAAAAGAAAGTTCTCATCGACGCCTTAGTGGACATCATCGAACAAGAATTAATGTGCTGCGTCTGTAATGAAGTCATTTTTCAACCAGTTGTCATGAACTGTAAGCACACGGTGTGCCGACAATGTCTCGACCAGTGGAAAAGAAGCAAGAAGGAGTGCCCGGAGTGTCGAACGAGAATCAAAATTGAAACACAGCCTCTAATGTTCGATAGATTGATAGATCGTGTCGCACCGCTACTGTCGGCGGATTTTATGAAAACACGACAAGACGTGAAAAAAGAGCGACTGTCCCCGTCGATTGTAGGTCTCGCTTCGCCGGTACGGAGGACCGCCGGAGAAGATCGCGATCGATTCGGGGACGACTTAACTGTCGTACAAACCGTAGGTGTGGTCGACTTGACACTTAGTTGAAATAATTTGATTTGTATGCGCTCTGTCTGTTATTTTTCACACTCTTAACTTAATAAAACGTATCTTTAATTACTTTATCGTTTATTTTGATGCCCCTCCCACCATATGGCCCACTTTGCCTCCTGGCTCCCTTTAAAAGAGGCTAACGCTCCTCTGAGGTACGTTTTGAGCGGGGCCGGCTACCATTGCTCTCGAATTTTGTAACTTCCACCTATGGTCAAACGGCCTTTGACCTTACTTCCTGCTAAAATGCAAGTTTTAGGCCTTTATTTAAGAACTTAATTAATTATCAACTAATCTTGGAGAGAAAAAAAAAAACCTGGAACATTGAAAGAGGAAACAAGGATTTTCAGTTGGGTCGTAAGGACGAGTTCTACCTCATTAAACACCTTGGACACGGTGACATCCGTAACGCCGTAACGTTAAGAGTCGCTGGCATATCAACGGTGGTGGTTAGTAGTCATGAATCAACTTTTTTCTTTTTAATATTAAATAATGAACGTAAGGAAGAAAAAAAAAACGCCCCTCATAAAGTTTGAATGGGGGCCAAAAACGATTAAATAAATAAAGAGTCACGTGAGCTTCGATGTACAGCATTAGCTCCGAATATAAATTGAAGACTTTCTTCTTTTTATGTCCTAATAAAGATCACTAAATATACATATATAGTTATTAAATTAGAATATTGCCTTACCATTACTTACACAGTAAATAAATACTTTGATAACAAAAATAAGAATGACTGAAACATTTTCAATGTCTAAAAAAGCTAAATTTTTTGCGGCTAATTAAATTCACGCTTTGGTACAGTGTAAATAAGGTTAGAAAAAAGCTATTTTGGTGGCAGGTCGCATACGAAAGACCCGTGAAAAGAGTACTCAAGTTTGATCGGTGAAAACTTGAGTCACTGCCTAGCTGATAAGTGGAAAAAGGTTCTCGACGACGCTGCCCGTACAAAACAATAAGTAACAGCCTAAAATATACATTTTTTGGCAATGTTTGTAATAGCGGTAAGTGAAATATTATCGAATAAATACGAAATTAGTGCCTATAAAAGTGCATTATAAGGAATGAAGTACTATTTCGTCTCGGAAATAGTAAATAAGGATTAAGTATCGCTTTCAGCAATAATTAAACTCAAAACGGAGGCACGAGTAGCTGTCCTAAAATAGTTCTGTAATCTAAATACATGCTTCCTTTCTATATGGAGACATGGAAGTGTAAAAAGAGGCACCTCCTTAAACCACTGGACCTCTCGGTCCTCACTTTCTACACTCATGAGACTACAATTTGTCCCCTCTCATTTTCACACGTTCAGAAGGCTGGCCTACTCTCCATAGACATCAAGTCATAAAAAACTTTAGGAATGTTAAACGAAACAGCCCAGCCACTGTTTCCCTTTAAAAATATGCGATAAACATAACTGATGGGGGAGTCCTTAAAATTGAACAAAGACACCCGAAAAGCGGAGGGTGCTCAAAATGTATTTTTCTAATAAAAATCCCGAGCCGTCCAATAATTAATTACGAAAGGTAACTTCTGGTGAATCTTAATGACTTATTTTAAGGCCAGATTCAATTCTTTATGAACTATACAAACATAAAAGTATAATGTCGCGCCTAGCCGCTTGATAAATATTATTTTGTTAAGGTTTAATTAATTTACATTAATTTTTCTTTCACTTATAACTCTTTTTTATCACAATTTTTGGGTGAAGAATAATAATTTAGTACGTTAACGGAGATAAGCTAATTTCTTTGATTTCTATCTACCAGAAGTGTCGACAAAATATAAAGAAAGGAAGGGAAAAAAAAATTTAAACAGCCTAATTGCTAAGATTAGCCAGGTTGCTGAGAAAATCTTCCGGCGTTAAAATATGAGACGAACCTTTAGGCATGGGAAGAGTGGGTGGAGGAGCAAGGCAAAAAAAGAACGCAACTGTCTTAAAAACAAGTTTCAATTAAGAAAAAAAAAGTCAAACTCACCGACGATGACCTCCCAGTTTTTGACGGCGTTGGTCACTTCGTACGCACAGCGGACTTCGGAGAAAGTGGCACCGCCGATGATGAACACGATGAGTCGAGGGACGTTTTTGACCGTCTGTTGACCTTTGTCCTTGTGCCAGTGACCGTAGCGAGCGCTGAAAAACGGATGACAGAATGAGATAATCGTCGAAATTCAATAAAAAGAAAAAGCGCCCCCCTCCCTCCCTTCACAAGTGCCGGTGGATAGGGCCGGATCAATCCGGCAATGACTATTGGTCCTTTGGTTATTTGGAGAACAGGGAATCACAGAAAAGACGACAGCACCTAACGAAACGAGCACAGGCATTTAAAAATTCCATGGGCGTACTTTTCAGGAGGGGGGAGGGAGTGATCGCAGAATGGTCAGCCACGAACCCATCGCAACTCTACCAGCCATTCGAAGGGTTCTCCCTATTATTCCGGCGTTTTGTCCCGTTTCAAGGGCCATACGAATTTTCTCTACAACGACCTTTGGACCTCGTTGGCTCGCCTCTGGAGTCCGCAATCGCAATCAGCCGTAATCAACGACATCTTTACCCATATAAGCGGCGCTGATGCCCCCCTTTGGTGCGCGTGGGTCGGAGCCGAATGCATTCCGCAATTTACCTTTGCGCTTTGTCCCCAAAAATTTCGTCCAGCTCAAAATTGAAACACTTCAGTGAAAAATGGTCCTAAAAATAATAATTTGGGGGGATTTCGGCGAAAATGACCAAAATTTGGACGAAACCACGTAATTCACGGTTATTCCGATACGGCGAAGCCAAAATAATCAAGACGGATATTCGATCAGACGAACAGGGTTTTCCCTGGGATTCAGGAAATGTTATCAGGGGTCGCACTAATTTTCCCGAGGACGGCCACAGTCGCGCTCTCGACAGCCCCGAAGTCCGTTCTGGGAAGCAGCGTACATCGCATCGGGAGCGTACATATCGCTGGTCCGCTCTGGAGTCTATTAAATACGGTTGTAACCAACAACATCGTAAAATGCTCATTTTTGCACCCCCGCTCCCTTCAATGGGCGCTCACCCGTGAGTTGTAGGCCTTTCTGTGCCGCACAAACCCAAGTTATAAAAATGTGTGCCCGGCCCCTTCTTAAATGTAAAAATCCCACCCGATAGTTGTGACCTCTCCCCCCCCCCTATTTCAAGCGCCCAAAACAAAGGCGCCTAGCTCTGGAAATTAGTTACGTAGCACAAAATTGTTCAATATGAATTCGGCAGAAGTGGGGAAATGGGCCTCACAGCGCGTGCGCCGCCTAGTGTGGGTGGTGCTGGGTGGAGGGTATTGGGGTGGTAATGAGGGATATCACTAAGATCCCAACCAGTAACGTACTGAGATCAGGGCGAGGGGGGCGGACCGCCCCGGGACCCCAGAAAAGCTTATACGGTATGACGATTTTTCGGTTCTATATTCATGAATGTAGGTAAGTGAAAAGGTTGGAAGGTTGAACCGCGATTTGGCTCCTTTCTACGTATTTCAGTCTCTGCTAACGTTGCAATAAGTGATATCGGCAAAGAGTGTGGGCTGAATACTCAATTAGCCCTTGAGGAATTAGCGCCTTCTTGAGGAAAATTCGCGGCTAAAATGAAGAAAATACCCCGGCCCCTGTTTCGTTAGGTCCTTAAGCGCACCAATGTGCTGATCGTCAATGTGCAACAAGCTGACGTGGCAAAAACTTTGGAAAAAACGTTAATATTCGTGGCTAAAACTGCGGGAAAGCGCTGATTCGTGGTCTAAAATTGAAAAAATCAGCATAATTAGCGCGGCCAAAATTGAGAAAACTCTAATTTTCAGCTCAAATTGAGAAAAATTGCTAATTCGCTGCTAAAAATGGGGAAAAAGGTTAAAAAAGAAAACGTCAATTCATGGCTAAAATTGAGAAAATTCGCGAATTCACGGGCTAGAATCGCTACTGCGCCGCTAATATTGAGAAAAAGCGTTAGACTGCGGCTAAACTTGAGGAAAATCACCATTTCACGGCCAAAATTTCCAACTGCTGACTGTGGCAAAATTTCCAACTTGAACACTCTTCTTCGCGCCTTCTGAAGACAATTTTGTGGTTAAAATTGAGAAAACCCCAAATTCAGGGGCGTACCTAGAAATCCTTCCGGAGGGAGTGATTCCGGCAGTCCACATGTCTACTAAGGACCGGGGGGGACGGGTGTTGTAATGAATGCCCTTCGTATTGCTGGAATTTTGGAAAAACTTGGCTAAAAACGGCTTCCCAGATCCACAGCAGATCCACCTGCCTCCCCACCCCTCACACGGTACGCCACTGGGGCGAATTCATGGCTATAAGATAAAAAAAAACACCGCTTATTCAAGGCTAGAAGTGTGAAGAAGCGCTAATCTATAGCTTAAAGTAAAACAAAATTGCTCATGTGGTGCAAAACTTTACAAAAATGCTAATTTGTGGCTTGAAAAAATCAAACTTAGGAGAAAGGCTAATATTTCAGCCTAAATTGTTTTTAATAAGCCAATTCGCTACTAAAAATGGAAAAAACCGCTAATTTGCATCTAAAAGTGCGGAAAACACCAATTCGTGGTTAAAATAAAGAAAATTCGCTAATTCACGAATTAGAAACGCTACTACGCTCCTAAAATTAAGAAAAAGCGCTAATTCACGGGAAAAACGCTGCAAATTTTACACATGGGTTTATTATTCATGAATATAGTCAAATACGGCAAATCGACACCCCACACCCCTATGATCCCAAAACCTTTGGAAACCCCCGTTTTGGACCCACTTTTGGCGCATAAAACGCCAGGGAGTTATTTGATCAAACTGATCAGGTGTTAGGACCACCTAGATCGCAAATGGAGTCTACGTACGAAAGAACGAGTTTTTTCGAGCAATCCTAGGGCAAGATATGGTCCGGACAGCAAATTGAAAGTTTATGACTACCACGGCCACTGGGTTTTGAATGGGCCAAACCCGCAACTTGATTTCTGTAAGCGCCGCGAAATTGGTGTTTAAAATGGCGAAATCCACAAATTATAGCCATCGATGAAACCAATACCGGTGAGGGTGATTGAGAAACTAGCCGTTTCGTCACCGCGGTAACGAAGAATCACGCTTAGCTGTGTAATTATGCTTTTATGGTGTTGTCGGAGGGGGGGGGGGCGCTACATGAACAACTGGAGAGGGGTAATGAACACTATGAAGGTTGACCGGAGACATTAAATGGACCAAGCGAGACTGGGGAAACGTTCGTAAAGGTCACACGAAATGACTCTAGCCGCGGTCTGGACTGATTGAGGCCAATGCCCTGGACCAGCTCGTACTCCATCCTAGCCATCTCCAGAGACCCTATAGTTCGCCCATGAGCCGCAAAATCGGGAAAATTCCACCAAAAAAAGACTCACCTAGCAGGAGCATGGTAGCCAGACGAGGCCGCTCGACCTGCCAAAAATGGGAAATGCTTGTGATCCATCTTGTCGTCAATACAGTCCTCCATAAGATCCTTAACGACGGGAGTCCATCTAGACATTTGATACGTTTGCTCCGTAATCCTTTCCTTCCTGTTGGGCGTCCACAGTTTTTTACGATTCCCCTGCAGGGGCAAAATCCCAATTAAAATGACAATTCAGCGCCCCCCCCCTCCACCCTTAATGCTTACATCTACGACAACGTTAAGTCCCAGATTCGCCAGATTGATGATTGCCTGCTTCTCGTGCGGTTGTATCTGAGCGTGTTGAACGAGTTTGTTCAAATTTTCCTCCGAAATTCCATTTTTGGACAGAATGTACAGTAGGATGATGCGCATTTTGTCGTAGTTGGACACGGTCTGATCGAGAAGAATGGGCACGATGTTTCTCATGTGATCTTTAATTCGTTCGCCCTCAGCGTCGGTCCCCATAGCCAAATCCTGAAACAGAAGAGTGTCAGCACGAGTGTTTCAAAGTTTTTAGGTCGATTTTGAATGGCATTTTACCTGTTCGACTTTGCACAATTTGTCCACGTAGCCTTGATAGGCTTTCATGCAATCCTCCGCTAGATGAAGATGAGTGGAATACTTGGAGAGCTCTTTTTGATACTGAGGCATCTTTTTGATCATTTGACTCAAGTCTCGCATCGACTGTTTGTCACCGGCTGGCATACGTTTCGAATCGATAAATTTCTTCAAGTTCTTCGTGACGTTTCTAGGCGAACAGAATAAGGAGGGAGGATAAAAATCATTAAAAAACTATTTAAAAAGGTTAACGAGACCTACTGGGAAACGACAGCAATGTGCTGGTGCCTCATCTCAACCCAGAGCTCATCATTTTCATCCAGAAGAACCTCTTTTTCTGGATTTCCCGCCGTGGCTTCATATCTGACAATAAAAAACATCAAGTCAGTGGAATGGCAAGGTTGTATAGAAAGTGGGAGGGGGTAAAATTACTTGTAGACATCATTTTCAATTGGAAGTAAATCGTACGCCATGGCCTGTAGAGTGAGTTCATGAAGTAGAGGTGAAACACAGTCAAAGCCACGGTCGAGTATCAATAGCTGTGAACGAGCCTTCTCAGGGCCTTCGCCCATGGTGGGCTCGTCAGCTTTGTAGGCGTCCAACTTTTGTTGGATAATTTGCGCCAGTTCAACGTTACGGTCAAAATCACTTCAAAAATTTTCTATAAAAGCTGTCGATTAAAAAAAAGGGGGGGTCTTTTCGTTACTTTCTGTATCGAACCGACGGGTATTCCCCCAGAGTAGCGCACAGAGTGGCGATTTGTTCGGCTATTCGTTCCATGTTAGCCGCGCGGCTGCTAATCAACGATGGATTGTAGAAACATTGGAACGTTTCAGGAGCGTCCAGAGAAAAGACCTGAGCCAAAAATTTTAATCAAAATCCGACCGGAAAACAATCCTTCGCCATGCGTTAAACGAGAAAAACAAAAATTAGTTCTAGTCAGTCGATTACATGCAAAAGAAAAACAAAACAACAGGCGATCACTAGAGCAGAAAATTCTACAGGGAAATTTGTCTTTATATTGGACAGACCTGACTTTCATAAGGCAAGAAAGCAATGTTGATTTCTTTCAAGGTCTTAATCTTTTTCGCAGCGTAAGACTTGCACAATTCATTGAACAGTTCCTCGGGGCAAACTGAAGGCACAAAATTAGGGAAATTAGGCTGCTGAAATATTAAACTGTTCGGCAGGGCCGGATCTAGGAAATTGGCACACGATCCAGGGGTAGCAGCTTTCCTCTGAATTGAATAGGGGGGGGGAGGGAGAGTACTATAGTGAGTTTCTATCACAATGTCAGGGGGCAACGAAACTTATTTTTGCCCGCACCCCTAGAAGGGTAATACCTTGATCCGGCACTGGATTTAGTGAATGTAGTAAACTCCTAATGACCAGCATTGCCCAAAGCATTGATTAGTCGGTGAAATAGTACCCAACACCAGGCTTTTTAGTACACATCGAAGGATAAGTTAGTACACTCCCTCGAAAACCTGTTTTTTTTTTTTTCTTTGTTTACCTGCTGTTCATACGGGATAAACGCTATATTTATCTCTTTTAACGTCCGTATGTATTTGGCGGCATTGCTATGGGCAAGCTTGTCAAATAGTTTCTCTGGGCAGGCTGAAATACACAAGACGATGATGCACGAAACAGAATCCTTGAGGTGAGTGTGAACTTGCCGAGGTTGTTTCGACTGTTCGTACACTTAGGAGCTTCTGGAAACCCCCCCCCCCTCACAGTGACCGCGTACTAACCTTCAGTGAAGTAGACGTGAGCACTTCTGTACATGTTCCGATTCGGTGAGGAAAAGTCATTCATGAGAGCGTGAACTGACTTTTCAGATGGTGTGATCAAATACACGGAGTCCATCGCGGGCAGAGGTTCCCTTCTTTTGTGAATGTCTTCGACGACTATAAAATAAAAGGAAAATTAACAAAAATCAAACGCTTTTTTATAATAGAAGGGAGAAAAATGTACTTGTAAGGCCTTCAGCGGAGATCTCGTGCATTTTACAGCACGCTGACACCATGCGCATGGCGAGTTGATCAACCACAAGCACCCGCCATTCGACTTCCTTGCCTTTGGGCTTTTTCTGTCGAATAGCATCATTCATAATTTCTGAAAACGTTACAAATTGAAGTTTAGCAAAAAAGTAATGGCGCACAGAGTGAAGAAAGGAGGACCCCGAAAGGGAACCAATTTAAACAATTTGGCCATTAGAAACTATTTATTGATTATTTACAATAATTACATCCCGAAAAACCGTTCACATTTTCATTTTTTTAGAACTTGGTTCGTCTTCATCCGTTTGAAAAATCGTTTTAGGTTGAGTCTTCTTGTACGCAGGCGCAATCCAATAAGGATTCTCCTCGGCATCCTTGGCGAAGCGAAGAATCGCCTCACGAGGGTCCTGTTCATCGTCCACCCGTTTCGACAGACCCAAATTACGAATAACGTACGAGCTAAGCGTGCTGCCTGAGGCAGCGACACGACCCCCCTGCCCTGAATTGATGGGCAGGTCGGGTCGACGAGATTTCACCGGGTCGAGACGGTCCTTTTCCATGCGCTTACGGAGGGATTTCGGTTTGTCCTGACGGAACAAAGGTAGAGCGTGCGGTGTGATAATCTGCTGAGCGGCGACTAGTTCGACGTGTTTGACTTTTTTCCGCGTTTTCGAGGCGCACATTTGAGCTCCGCGGGCGAGTTTGAGTTCGTTGTAGTACGCTTTAACGATACCGTTACCACAGCCGACGTATATTTGCTGTAGACGAGGATGCCAAAAAGTTTGAATGACGTGTGAGTCGGTGACAATGACATCTTCAACTTTATTAAAAGTATTTGTGTCAAATATAACCATTCTTCCGTCTTTCTCGCCTCGATTTAAAGACACGCCAGTCACGATGACGGAATCGGTTGGACTGAACATGCAGTTTGTGTTCGGGTAGCGACTGTACAGCCCACTGGCTTCGTGAACTGGTTTTTTGAACGATTTCAAATCCCACAGTTTAAGTGTGTCATCACCGCCCCTAGTCGCCAATAAAGTGGACCCGTAGCTGAAAGCGACGCACGAAGTTTCCGTGCCTCTCTGATGTGCCGTTCTCACAGTTTGACACGGATTGACGAACATTTTCCTGTGATCCCAAATTTGAAGCGACCCATCCTCACAGGCACAGGCGATCAGATTACCGTCACGGTTGTACGCACAAGACGTTGGATTGGTTTTCAGCCCATTCCCCGCCCTACACTTCAACACCGCCTTCTGCCTGCCCTTCTCTCTCACGTCCCACAGGCGACAAGTGCCGTCCGCCGCCGCTGTAATAAACTCTTCCCTGACTCTCGGATGCCAGCCACCGCCAGTCAACGGAGCGATGTGACCCTTGGTTTTGGACATATCAGAAATATACTGGTCCCCTTTGACACACTCGAGAACTTCATGGCCGTCCCTGTCGAGTACTTTGGCCTGCGACATACCGGAAATGACTAGAATTCTGTCTCCGGTGGCTGAGTAGTCCAAAAATTTGATTGGATTGTTACCACAGGGTGTCATTCGTCTGAAACTTTGCAACGAAGTGTCCATACCGGCGAAATCCCAGAATTTGACTTCGTAGTCGACCGAACCAGTGGCCAGACGAGTGCCCGAGGGGTCTATGGTGACGGCGACGACAGGCTTACTTCCGTGATTAATCTCCAGGTTTTTCTGCAGCGGTATTTGACCGCTCATGTTCAAGTCTTCACCTTCATCTTCATCGCTTTGTGATCGGTTCTGCAAAGCACGGAGAAAATAAGAATACACCCACTAAAACGGAAAAACCTCGAACTCACATCTTCTTCCTCCTCCTCCTCATCGTCGTCGTCATCGTCACTGACGCCTTTCGGTGGACCAGTGTCTAGAGGAGGAAGTGTCCCACCAATATCCGGTGGTACTGGAGGTCCAACAAGCCCAGACTCTTCATCAGCATGCTCGTCTATCTTCAAAACTCTCATTTGTTCAGCATTTTCTTCCGAGTGGCCGGCGGTTTCATTCGGGGGCTTATCCCGAGGTGCACCTAATGGCACTGAAGTTGTAGCGTCTTTGCCTCCAATTAGTTCTTTTGGTATCGGCGGCCCTATGAATTCTTCGTCTTCACTTTCACTCGCGTAAGCCGCTAAATTGTCCATTTTATTTGGTTCCCGCGAACTCCGACGAAATAACAGGGGAAAAAAACAATGTTTATCGACCACAACACTTTAACAAGAACGTCACAGGGTGGAAGAGTGAAGGGGGAGCGAACGGAAACAGCACCACTCCCTCCCGTATCACACCGAGTTGGTTTCTCTTGCGGCCCCTGAAGGAACTCTGCGTACAGCCGCCTATGCTTTGAAAATAATGTATCACGGCCGAGTCGTTGACATTAAGTCAATAAAGCGCGTTTTCTACAATTACGTGTTTTACTGGCTGTACTTGAGCGTCTAAATTGACCGAAAATTCTTATTTTATCGCGATAAAACCTTCAAAGTTCATCACAAAATCATTCGTCCCTTGAGGGAACCCACAGAGAATAGATGCCTCGTTGCGAGGTCCAGTAGCGACCGTAACAGCAAAGCCGGAGTCAAGTTCGAATTTGATCAATAATACGAGCCTGAAGTTCGAATATGATAAGTTGATGTTGATGCAACAAGTAAGCAGGATGTGGAGGGGGGGGGGTTAGAGAAAAAACGAATTATCATGATTTTGTGGTTCAACGAAGGGTCGGGAAACGGGTCATTTCCAAGGATTAGGTCTCTGATTCTTCTCCCAGGAAACCATTGGAAGCGGGATGGGGGGTCATGGGTGGGCAGTTGCCCCTCCTCAAGCCTCGGAGACGCAATCATAATGGGCCAAATGCCCATACACTGGTCTGGCTCAAAAAAAAAAAAAATTATGCACTCACACACACAAAATCGTCTGGTCCACGGACCCGGAGTTTAACGTGAATACGTTTTAGTTCGTTTCATTCAAAAAACATTTTTATCCCGTGTTTATCATGAAAAAAAATCCCAGACAGCCGCTATTTCAACCACCCGCCAATCTGGCCTTTTACTGAGCTTACTCGTTCTGTTATCTTTACTTGAACCAGGAAGAGATGACAGTAGTTTTGCCTTTGAAAAGCCAAAATACTTAATTCCTTTAAAAGAACTGCTCATCAACATTGCCTATTTTGGCCATTCTCGCTTTCCTAGCCGTCAACAAGTAGACAAAAATTCAAAGCGGTCTTGATTGACAGTTGAGTAGGTGTCTTGGTGGGATCACCGGCGGATACAAGGAGTGGGCAAATGGGGCGATCGCCCCTCCCATTCTCTACAATGTACCGATACCCTTTAAAAAATGGTTTTTGGGGTGAAGTAGTCAGTTCGAAGGGGTGAACTGACGGTTTTCTAGGTTTCCGGTTTCTAGGGTTGTCATTAATGAGTTCAGTGGTCGTGTGTGTCTTTGCAATTCCGCCGCAGAGTAGTCAGTCTCTAAGGGTTATAGATCGGGTCTAGGTTGGAGGGGGGGGGGAGTCAAGAAGCAAAATTTACAGATGACCACCCATAGACCAAATGCCCTGAAGTCCGTCAAAAAGAGTATCGATCCGAGTGGACCTCGATGTGTGCCGCCGCTCTTCTGGAGCTGAGAAAATCGACCATGTCTTCGTACGTCAGTACGATGATACAAAACACTCATTCATAGAAAATTAGCCAAAACCAAAAAATTGGCAACAAAAGACGGAGAAAAAGTGCACTGAAAAAGAGCTAAGGTCAAAAACTGAAGAAGTGCCAAGTTTGGACACCCGGCCCCTCCCCTGGTAAGGCTCATGATGAAGGGCAGACCTAACTATGGTGAAGAGGGGGAACCTCCCAAACATCCTTTACTCTTTGAGGAAAAAAGCGTTGTTCAAACGACGTTGTCGTATAGCAGTCATTTCCAGCCGTTAGCTGGTCTCAAATGAGCCAAAAGCCCCCCCCCCCCCGCAAAACAAAAGACCAAGGGCCTATTTTTTGAAAGTACTTTTCAACTCTTCTCTTTTCACTTTGCACTTTTTCTAACTCTTTCCATGTGACAAATTTGAAGAGTGCAAAGTGTAGAGTTGAAAAGTACTTTCAAATAGGCCCCAGGTCCGCAAAATTTGGGGTTTGATAGAATTAAATAAGAAAAATTGTTTTTTTTCTAATGATCAGCAGTTTGATTCTTTTTATTGAGGCAACCCCTTCAAAATTGGTTATTTGACTGAGCCAACCCTCCGAAATTGCTTTATGAATGGGTCGGCAGCGCAAAGATGCGTCTATGGGGACCGCCAGTAGTGAGGGTGCTGACCGCCCCTGGTCCGCATATACATGGTATTTTTGAACACATTACACGGATAAAAACTGAGAAAAGGCGCTAATTCGCGGCTAAAATGAGAAAATAACGCTAATTACCAACTAAAACTACTAGCAGTAAAAAAATTGCTAAAAATATAAAAATGTTATTCGCGGATAAACCTGAGAAAAAGTGCAAATTCATGGCTTAAATTGGAGAAAAAGAGCTAAGTCATGGCTAAATATGGAAATAACGGCTAATTCGCGGCACTCAACCATGTTCTGAGTTGGCACACACAGTACGTCAACGTGACCCCACCTATGGCTTATGTATCGGAAATCTAGTTGCGTGTTTGCGTGTATGTGTCCAGGGGGGGGGGATCATCCCTTGAAGATGCCACCCGGTCAGGGCCGTGGAAAAAATGTTCGGGCACGGGGATGAAACTCAACAAGACCCTTTCACAGACGCCAGACACCCTCCCCCCACCGTCAACGTTTTAATATTTTAAACCACAAAAATGCCCAACCCTGGCAAAGCTCCAAACCACAACAAATACCTCCAAAACCCAGCCAAGCTCGTAACGGCAGCAAAGCTCCAAACTAGAACAAAGCTCCAAACCACAGCAAGATATCAACCACGAAAGATATAACCACAATACAGCTCCAACCACAGCAACGCCCCAAACCAAATCAAAACTCCAGAGCCAAGCTGTAACTACAATAAAGCTCCATACGGCCACGCCACAGCAAACTCCAGAGACAAGCTCTATAACCACAATAAAGCTCCGTAAAGCTCCAAACCATAGTAAGGTTCCAACCACAACAAAGCTCCAAACCACAGCAGAGCTCAAAACCACAGCAAGACACCAAACCAGAGCAAAACTCCAGAGACAAGCTCTAACCACAATAAAGCTCCAACCACAGCAAAGCTTCAAACCACAGCAAAGCTCAAAACCAAATCAAAGCTCCGAACCACAATGAATCTCCAAACCACAGCCAATTATCAAACACCAGTTTTAAAATTTTAAGGGCACAAATTGACTATGTAGACATTTTTAAGGTGCGAATAGTCAATTTTGGCCAATTTTAGGGCGTAATTAGCTAGTCAAACACCATTTTATTCCACGAGAGTAGTACTAAGTTCCTCCGTTCATGGGATGGGAGTAACTAATGTGCTTGGGGGGGGGGGGGCAAATGACCATTTTATCATTGGAAGGGCACAAAAATAGCCAGTTTTGGCAACCTTTTGGCCGCGAGAGGTCCTTTTCACCATTTTTTGGGCATGAATCGTTACATTGTACGCATTGCTTGAAAGGTCAGTTGCAAATCGTCTGCGTATCAATTTATTTTAGGGTCAATCAATATCGTCAATTTTATGGCGCGAATCGTCAGTTTTCCAATGCATGAGGTGTGAATAGTCCGTAAAGCCAAACATAGGGCGCGAATGACCGCCATTTTTAAGGTGTGAATTTTCAGTTGCGTTATTTTAACGGCACATGCCAGTTTTTACCCATTTCCAAGGCTAGGAAATTCAAATAGCCAACTGGGCGAGAATTAGGGGGTGGAACAGGCAGTTTGGCCACTTTTAGGGCACGAATCATCAGTGATGGTTGGGAGGTGAGGTGTACACCCTTGGATGAGCTCTTGAGAGTAACAGCGGAGGACCAGGGAATATGAGCTGTCAAACTTGTCTCATTTACAGGCCCGAAATTGCGCTGTTTAAAAGCATGTAATTTTGCCACAGTAACCAGTTTTGTTGATATTAAGCTGAAATTACACACAAAACATTTAATTGATGGCACTGTAATTGCAATGTTGACCTTGGAAACTTGAACAGCCCCTCCCCAACCAACGCAAAAGTGGCATTAACATTTGGAATTCGCCCCCTGCGTTCAGTCCTGCTAAATCCGCTAAGGGTGGGATACCCCTCTACCACCCCAATTCCCTCCACCCAGCACCACCCCCAACAGGCGGCGCACGCGCTGTTAGACCTATTTTGCCACTTCTGCCAAATTTATTTATTTATTTATTTATTTATTTATTTTGTAAGTTTTCCAGCCCCCAAAAGCACAGCTTGTGGCGAGAGCTGGAGTTGATTGCAGCATTAAACATAATTAAAAACTCGACAAAAATGCAAAATAAATCCTAATTATGTAACGTAACTACAGAACCAACAATCAACAACTAAAGGGAAAACAATGTTAAATCCAACAAGCATAATATTACAAAACAGCAAAACCCAAAAATACTACGGTAACTTAATCGTACCATCATCAATTCGATCACACAGAATTTTTTTTAGTTTCTTACATGTGGGAAATTTAGCATAAATAAACTTATTAAGCAAAGCAACTTTCAACGCATATATGCTCGCATGACCGGAATAAAAAGAATTGTTGTGTTTAGGAACTATGACATTCGTAACTTCCGAAAGCCTAGTTGAATAAACATGTGAATGGCTACAGTACATCGAGTTAACTTTATAGAAAATTGTGCAAGCTGAGATGGTGAATAAGAATCTGAGAGGGAACACTTGGAATTCTTCAAAATTGATCCCTATACTCCCGTAAAACGTATTCAAGTTAAAAACCATTCGGTTTGCTCATTCACAAACCAATTTCGCAGATTTTGGATGCTAAAAACACATTTTCGCAATTCTGGCTCACAATAACGGCGACTTCGCGGTTTTTGCTCTGTAAAGAACCACTTTCACGGACCTGGCTCTCTGAAAACGCAATTTGGCTTTGGCTTGCAGAAAAGCCAATTTCGTGGGGTTGACAAATTTTAATGATCCGTTTCATAGCTTTGGCTGTGGTTCATTTCATTCGTTCGTTTTTCATTTCATACGTGGGTATGAGGGAGCTGGTAGGCGTTTGGATGTCTTGGAAGCTTTTCACATTCAATGTGAGCTGAATGAGCGTCCAAGAGCGTGCGTCAACGAAAGAGCAGAGGTGCCAGTTTCTCCTTTCCTATCCCTTCTTGGTCTCCTCCCTCACAGGAACCCCCCAAAAGCTTTCTCGGCGAGCTCAATAATATAATTGGTTCACCACAACACTTAGACTGTGATAGCCTCTAGTCAGGCCACTACAAAATTTATTAAGGTATTTTATAGGTTTATTTATTTAGTAATTTGATTTTATATTTATTGTTATTATGTTTATTTTGTTTGGTTGTGTTTGCTATTCGTACTGGACTAGGAAATTGTGCCCAAAACTGATTGTATTAATTAATTTATTGTTTTTGTGAATTGACATTGCCCTTCAGACACTGATGATGGACAAGTAACCGTCCGAAAATCGATTCTGTCAAAATAAAACAAGTGAAGAGGACAACATCGTTTCCGAAAATATTGACTCAACCTTCACAACAACGCCAAAAGTATAATGGATCTTCTAAGGATGATTTTCTTCTGCCTCCTCGCATCCTCTTCGGACTCGAGGGTTATTTTCGTGATGCTGATCATTCACAGAATTGAGACACGCATGCCCCTTGCAGAGGGCACAAGTGGCTGAGCACTTGATCCCGACTTTTCTACATGAAATTGAGTTGAGCGATATAATCCTCAGGTACTGGAGGCAGAGTGGTATGGATGTATCAAACCATCTGGAGCGTATTTTCATCCCAATTGCTTTGCCAGTCCCTCCACATCTGCACCTGCAAGAACGTCCTGGAAGAATGTTAGGGAGCGGTCAGTTTACTGGGGGGCAACGTTGCCAAGTTGGAAGAGTTTTTTGAGAGGGCACTCTGGAACAGAAGGAATCTCAGTTGGTTCAGGAATTGAAGGAGATAATCGCTCCAAAAAATATTATTATTATGGTTAACCGGTTTTCGGTCCATTCTAGCGACTATCTTCGGTCTATCTAGACGGGTCTGAAGATGGTCTAGACTAAAGTAGAATGAAAACCGAGATAATAGGTAAATATTGTGTGGAGAGATTACCTCCTTCGTAAACTACTTCAAGAATATTCCACTAATTCGCAACCATCGAAACCATTAAATCTGTGTCCCCTTCAGACCTCGATCTTCCTACTGAAGCAGCCATAATATTGGTATTTGCGTCGTAAACAGATAAATCTGAATTGAGTGCGTGCACCTATGAACTTTTCTATGAGCATCGTAATTGGGCGTTAGAAATGTATGGTTGTCAACTGTTTCGCGAACAGTTGAAAAATTGACAATCATTGACTGGCGATTGCGACTGAACGACTAAACCGATTGTGATGTTTCAAACGTCATTCGACAGAGACTTTGACGCTCTTTGAAAACGGAAATAGTAACATTTTTCGTAGAATGCGTACTTTTCGAGTTATACGCGAAAAACTGGAAAAAGTGCGAACATTTCGCGGTTTTTAGGCTCTCAAATCTGAAGCACAGCCTAGAAACCGTCGCAAACTCGTAAATTTGTTATTTAGGACCCCTAATATTGAAACGATTTCCAGCTCTCGAGCAATTTTTAGGTGCTAGAGCACTAATTTGCGTGGACTAACTGTAAAAATCCCAAATTCTGGAGTTTGGCTTTTTCAAAAACATAATCACGCCGGCTCGCATGAAACTCAACTTTGTTGTATCTTTCCCCTGCGCTAGGCAGACTTTAGGGATGTACCGAACACTGAAGTCTTCTAAGGTGGGCGGTGGCCCTCTTCTGTCCTTAACATCATGCGATTTTCTTGGAGAAGCTGCCTTTAGCTTATTGAGGACTGTAACTTTACAGACTTGGAGTCTGGAGTGGACGAAAACTCCCTACAACGTAAGGATCCAGTTTGATGGGCTTAGATCAAGGCGCTTACCGAGCCCCAGAAGACCAAAATTTCAAATTTGCTCCGTATCACTTTCTGGAGGGGGGGAGAGTGTCATTTTTTGGAACAGAAAATACGGAACGCAAGGCTACAACGACAGTTTCCCAACAGAGATATTATTTTTTGACAGATATTATTGCAACACTTTCTGAACAAATTCATGCAGATTTCCAGCGCCACGTTCTGAATTACTAAACTCCCAGCTTTTTTGGTTGAGGCTTCATCCTCGAATGCTTCCAATAGGCAAAGGTATTCTCCAGAAAAGTTGCCGACCTCTAGATCAAGGACTGGCTAAACCTCTGTACTGTGCAGTTTCATGGATTTAGGCATGTGACCGTTTGGGAGGGCGGGGTTATAGTGATGGGGTTTTCAGGAAGCATTCACCTGAGGACATAGAGCACAGACAGATCGTTTGCATTTTCGGTGAGTCCTGGTACGCACATGGCCTACGAGGACTGAATGGCCTGTAAACAGTTTCGCAGGTTTGGTTAATTAGAAAAACTACTTAAAGGCACATTTGGTTTCTTTAAAAGGTGGAATTCCTTATGTCAATGCTGTCATCCCGATTTCAACCCTGTTGATCATTCAAACCTAATTGTCTTAAAATTGGTTTTTCAAAAACCTAAATTTCACGGATTTGGCTCCTCCAAAAACAAGTTTTGTGGGTTTGACCTACTCAAGGGCTCCTTACGTCGAACCGAATACCTCGTATTCGCCTTGATCATAATTCAGGCAGCGCTGTAGTTGGCCATTTAGGGAAACAGTTTTTGTGGGTGATTTCCATTAGAAACTAGTAGAAAACTGCCCACATGAGCTAGTTCCTAAGTGGCCAACGACAGCGCTGCCCGAATGATGAAATAGGCGAATAACAATTCAGTCACCTTAGCGGCTTATGAGACCTGCGAGGATTAAGCAAGGCCAGGTTTTGCCCCCCTCGCCTCCAGGTTCCAGAACAATCTAATTCTAGCGGGGCGTTCCAGCGGGGAGGGGGTCTGGAAAGATTCCGGGCATAGTTTTTTCTGGTAGGGGCTGTGGGAGGGGGTGCCAATGACAGGGCGTTAAATGACCATCTATACGGTGGAGTCAGTTAGTTATTGGGGCAAAATGACGGCGGCTTAATAGGCTAACCAACCAATTTCTGCGATATCAAATTTTGGATGTGCTCGGGTCAAGAGCTCTCGATAAACTTTAACTGTAACAGAACTGTAGCAGTTAGCATTAGCACGCTGTTAATCACTGAGGTCGTCTGAGCGGTTTTTGGGCTCCACGGTTTCTTCAATTGAGCAACTCTGACAACTAGCACCCAGGCGTCCGATCTCCACAATGGACCCACGAGTCCTCGTTGTCGGACACTCTTCGAAAGTTCGAAGCGTCCGACTCGTCCTGTAACGTTCAACTCCACAATTTATCAACCAACATAGTCTGGCGGCCACGCCTGCGAATTCCTGGTGCTACGGCCACCGATATTACACCCCCACTGACGCCTCAATTGTCAATTTAAGTTGATTGCAGTGAGATTCCTGTAGAGAGATGTCCGTGCCAATGGACAAACAGGGTGGGCCAATCGGGGACGCGGTCTTAAAATGCCAACGTTGCTATAGGAATCCCGCCCACGCCGGTCTACCAAATCATATGTGGCATCCAAGGATCCACCAATCATGTTCGAGAAAACTTGGATGCCAAACAAAAGGTGCCCGTCCCGGTGTGGGAGGGGGGGGATTCTAGATTTGGATGGCCTGATGAAACCAAAACTTAGGCCCGTATTCAGAAACCAAAACCTTTATATCTCCTTTAAGCGCTTCAAAACAGATTACAAATTTTTATAAACCATCACATTTCTCAACTCCTTAAGTAAAGGCTTTGTAAAGGTGGGTTTCTGAATACGGCCCTAATTATACTGCCAGGACCACACTTGAAACCAACCACTCCCCTACGAATAACATCAAGGAGCACAGTTTGGGCCGTGCCTGAGCTAAATGCTTTTTGAATGAATCATCTTTGCTCAAAAGCGTGCAAATCAGAGCAATTGATGGAACTGGTTGAAGCAGCTTTCAACTGCTCACAGGCGTTCCAGTGAGGGGCTCCCACGCAAGAATAACTCCATGTATACCCTCAAGCCATCTAAAGGGACCGTATTAACAATTACGGGGGGCATTTAACAGGGAAATGAGGAGCAAAATACCTAAGGTAGATAAGTCGTACATATAATACGGGACACTCAGAATCGCGTGCTGTTCCCCTTGAAATATCAAAGGTCAGGATGCCTCTTATGCATCAAAATGGTTTACTTGTCTATAAATTCCTATAAAAGAAATACAATTTCATGAAATAAACCCAGGAAATGATACTAAGGCGAAACCCGCTGGTGATAAGCGATAAAACACGAATTGTTGCTTGCTCTAATTTTGGTTTTGTTTTCCCGTTTGGTGAAACAGCACCCAAGCGAGAGCTCTTAATTTACAGCTTTGCTGCTAAATAAAAACGGATAAATTATGTGTTAAAATGCATAAAAAAGCGCTTACTTTGACCAACGAGAGCTTTGAGCGCCATCTTATACGCACTGACAATTCACCCTTCCACACTTCAACACTCCCAAAAGCAGACTGCCTCTTCTTCTGTCACCTTAACTCTCTCTCTCTCTCACACACGCTTGGGAAAGCCTTGAGAGGTGAAATTTTCAGTCGGATCCCGCCCCCAATAGACCAACACGCTCCCAGGCGGGGGGATCTGAGTCACGGACATGGGGGCGGTATAATTCCCTGTACACCCCCATCCATCAACCCATGGCGAGGGATTCCAAGGGAAACGAACGTCGCGTTGTTCATATCAAGTGGAAAAACGTTTAATTGCGATATACCGCCCCAATCGAGCCACCCCCGCAATCCCTATTCCCTTGTTATTTCAACTGCGTCTTTTCTGCCCACTTTGAATTCGCTGGAGGAGGATGCTCTTTTTGCGTGGGCAGTTGAAATTTTCAGCTTCGTCAAATAAATCAAAAGTTAATATCGCAACCTAATAAACAGTTCTGTAACTGACGAAAAAATCCAACAGTTCGAACAAAAATGTATCCTTAGAAAAAGTATAGGGCTTGAGGCATATATGGGCGCGGGCAGTGGGTGGAGAGGTACAGTTGCCCTACCCTAAAAACTTAAAAGCCTATAGACACCATCAAAGAGTACAAATCCTATACCTACATGGTCATCACATTTTAATTGGTCCGTCAAAGTGAGTGTGGCATAATAATACCTACCTTCACTCTTTCTACTGGCCAATCTGGTAGAACATGGGGGGGGGGGCGATGAGGGACAATTGCCCTCTGCCGTCACTCCGTAGGGGCAGGTGCGGGAATTGAACCCTGATGAACCCTGATTTGAATATTACTTTTAATTTAAAACATTTCAATTTATCCTCAGGATACAGTTTAAAACTGAATAAATTAATAATGTACTTTTCCCTTATTCCTATACTCTAAAACCAGTTCTAAAAGTTGCAGGGGCGCAAATTGAGAGGGTTTCGGTGGTGCCCCCCCCCCCCTCACAGACCAAAAATTCGTTGAATGATTTTTCAGGTGGTAAAACTCACTCCGCATTGTACTTTGGGGTGATAAAATCCCTTTTTGAGTGGATAACATGGGGTGGAACACTAACACACATGTGATGGAACATTATGTCATCTTACAATTTTCACGCAATTTTTAGTGGGTCGTCCTAATTTGCCGAATGAAGAAAAGCTTGCCGAATGAGCCTTAAAATTTTTTTCATGATCCCCAAACTCAACACCTGACTTGTTCCAAGTACTTCCCAACAGATGCCAGTGCGAATTATGTAATTACTCGAAAAGTACTAGTACTTCTCCCCGTGAGGTAACTTGCCGAATGAAGAAAAGCTTGCCGAATGAGCCTTTAAAATTTTTTCATGATCCTCAAACTCAACACCTGACATGCCTCAAGTACTTGTCAACAGAAGCCAGTGCGAATTATGTAATTACTCGAAAAGTACTAGTACTTCTCCCCGTGAGGTGACTTGCCGAATGAAGAAAAGCTTGCCGAATGAGCCTTTAAAATGTTTTCATGATCCCCAAACTCGACACCTGACATGCCTCGTGTACTTGCTAAAAGATGCCGGTGCGAATTATGTAATAACTCGAAAAGTACTAGTACTTCTCCCTGTGAGGTAACTTGCCGAATGAATAAAAGCTTGCCGAATGAGCCTTTAAAATTTTTTCATGAACCTCAAACTCAACACCTGACATGCCTCAAGTACTTGTCAACAGAAGCCAGTGCGAATTATGTAATTACTCGAAAAGTACTAGTACTTCTCCCCGTGAGGTGACTTGCCGAATGAAGAAAAGCTTGCCGAATGAGCCTTTAAAATTTTTTCATGATCCCCAAACTCAACACCTGACATGTTCCGAGTACTTGCCAAAAGATGCCAGTGCGAATACAATACAATTTTCAAGCAATTTATTTTGCAATTTATTAGTACTTTTCGAGTTATTACATAATTCGCACTGACATCTGTTGGCACGTACTCGAAACATGTCATGTGTTGAGTTTGGAGAACATCACAAAATTTTAATGACTCATTCGGCAAGCTTTTATTCATTCGGCAAGTTACCTCACAGGGAGAAGTACTAGTACTTTTCGAGTTATTACATAATTCGCACCGGCATCTTTTAGCAAGTACACGAGGCATGTCAGGTGTCGGGTTTGGGGATCATGAAAACATTTTAAAGGCTCATTCGGCAAGCTTTTCTTCATTCGGCAAGTTACCTCTCAGGGTGAAGTACTAGTACTTTTCGAGTAATTACATAATTCGCACTGGCATCTGTTGGGAAGTACTGGATTTTTTCACCCAATTTAAGCCGAATTACAGCCTCTTCTACACATTATCTGCGAATTTGTGATTTCCCCCAATTTCAGCCGAGAAATACCACTTTCTCCTAATTTTAGCGGCGACGCAGCGTTTTTATCCCACGTTAGCGATTTTTCTCAATTTTTGCCACGATGTGGAGTTTTCCACAATTTTCTCCGCAAATTATTGATTTTATACCTTTTCAGCAGCGAATATCACTTTTTGTCACATTGAGGTGCAAATTAGAGTTTGTCTTAATTTCAGCCGCACTAATTAGTGATTTTTCTCTAGGTCGTAAATTAGCGGTGCATGAACAATTCTTACTCCACGTTATCATTTCCCCCCCTCCTCACCATTTTTAGCTATGGATTAGTGCTTTTTCACAGTTTAAGGAATAAAGTTGCCTGCATAGGTAAGCCACAGATTTGTGTTTTTCCAGAACTGGCGAATCAGCGTTTCAATGAATTTTAGCTGTGAATTAGCCAATTTTTTTTATTTGTATCCGCGAATTAGCATTTTTTCTAGACTTTATCCGCGAATTAGCGTTTTCCCCATGTGTCCATGAATTAACGAATTTTCTCAATTTTTGCCGCAGCAAGGCTTTTCAGTTAATTCTTCTTCTAGTTCTAAGCTTCTTGTTAAATTAGCGATTTTGCTCAATTTTAGCGGTTATTTTTCACAATAATTTTGAGTCGCAGATTATTGTTTGTCTCAATTTTAGCTGCTAATTAGCCATTCTACTAAATTTCAGTCGTGAAATACCGCTTTTTGTCTCTCACTGCGAATTAGCTCTTTTTGTCTTTCACTGCAAATTAACGGCTTTTCTCATTTATATTCGCGAATGGGCGATTTTTTTTGTACAATATCTGTAGCGAATTTGTTTTATTTTTCTCAATTTTAGCTCCGAATCAGTGATTTTGTTCTCACTTTATTAGCATTAGATTAGCTTTTTTTCTTACCTTTTCGCGCTTGCAAAAAATCAAAAACCGGGACACGTTTCTTTTTCACGCGTTGATCCTCATTTTAGTAATAAAGAGGCTTATCTATACACCGCGAATCAGCGATTTTTTATCAATTTTGGTCTGAAAGTTTGATCAAGATACCACGAATGAACGCTATTTCACAGTTTTAGCCACGAATATCAGCGCTTTTTTCAAACTTATTGCTGCTTAATTGCCGCAGGAACAACATAAAAGTGCTTAAGGACCAAAAAAAAGCTGGAGAATTGTGGGGATCAGCGTATTATGACTAAGATTGATTAAGATAATTAGTTATTTATTTCGCGGTTTTCTTGAAGCTTCCGCGGATAAAGTGTAGAAACAGCGCCAATTAGAGGCTAGAAATAGGTCGCGGCTTCTGAAGGCAGTTCGTGGCTCAAACTGAGAAAAAGAGCTAATTCCCAACTAAAAGCGAAAAAAAATTCTAATTCGCAGCTAAAATTAAGAAAAGGTGCTAATTCATGGATGATGAAATAGAGAAAAATCGCTCCATGAGCGGATAAAACCAGGAAAGACATAAATTACTGCATATAAATTCAGAAAAATCGCTAGTTCGCGGCTAAAAAAGAAATAAATCACTAATTCTCGGCTAAAATGGTGAAAAAACGCAAATTCGCTGTTCAAATGGAGAAAACGTCTATTTGCGGCTTCTAGAGGTAAATTTCGTGCCAAAAAGTGAAAAAAACAGCGACCGAATTCAGAAAAACCGTTAGGTAATTGGCGGCGAAAATTGGGTGGGGAAAACTCAAATTCGTGGCTGAAATGTAAAAAAATTGCTAATTGGGGGGTTGATTTGACAAAATTTGCTAATTCACAGAAAATTGAGAGAATGGCGCGCGGTTGCCGGCAAAAACTTCGTGGCCAATTAGGAAAATACGCATATTTACGGCAAAAATTGAGATTGAGAAGGCGCACTTATACGCTATTCTTGGGGCAAGTAATAAGCAGATAAAAGCTTGGAAAGTGCTAATATTCGTGCCCACTTAATCCAGACCAAAATTGAAAAAACGCTTATTTGGGATTGAAATGGAGATAAATCGCTAATTCACTGCTGAAATTATTGTGAAAAATCTCTGATTCACGGACAGAAGTAAAAAAAATTGCTAAATCACGGCAAAAAAAAAAGTAATTCGAAGGTAAAATTACGAAATACGCTAATTCAAGGATAAATTCGCGCCTTAAATTATGAAAACTCATTCACGCACGGTCGTGGCTCAATATGAAAAAAAGCGCTAATTTTTTACTAAAAGTGAAAAAGTCGCAAATTCACAGGAAAAAAATGAGAAAAAGTGCTAATTCATGTATAAAATTAGGGAAAATCGCTCTTTAGCGGCTAAAATCATTAATTCATGGCTAAAGTGGAGAAAATCGCTATAATTCCTATAGGAAAAATTGCTAAATCACCGTTAAAGTTCAGAAGAAGCGCTGAAGTGTCGAAAAAACGCTAATTCGCGGTTAAAGTGGAGAAAACGCCAATTAGCGGCTTCTGAAGGTATAACTTCGTAGGTGAAAGTGACAAAAACGCTAATCCACGGCTAAATGTGGGAAATGCGGTAATTTGCGGATAAAATCCAGAAAAAGCGTTAATTCGCGGTGAAAATGGGGAAAAACTGTCATTCGAGAAGATTACAATTAGTTAAAACGCTAATTCACGACTAAAATAAAGATACAAAAATGGCTATGAAAGGGGTTAAAAAGATAAAATTTGCTGTTTCTCAGAAAGAAATTGAGTAAGAATGGCAAGTCACGGTTTCCGAAGGTCACTGCGTGGCTAAAATTAGAAATATAGCGCTAATTGAGGGGTAAAATAGATAAAAATCGCTCGTTAGGGGCTAAAATAAAGAAAAACACAAATTCATTGTAAGAAAAATCGCTAATTCGCTGCTTAAGTGGAGACAAATCGTTAATTGACCGATGAAATTGAAAAGGAGTGATGACGCGGGAGGGGGGGCTAATTCGCGGCTCCTGAAGGCAACTTCATGGTGGGTGGTGAATCACCACTGGTGATGAAAAATTCGCCCGGAGGCGCCAAATGTCTGTTGGCTGGCACTGCAATGAGCTCTGCCCCAGGGCACATTTTTGTGCAAATGGAAAACACTATTATACTGTCTTTAACTAGAGTTGTTGTTATTGAACAGGCCCCCATGCAGTGCGTTTTATTCATACTGCACGGCCTTTTGCTAAAAGATCAAAGTCTTGTGCTGAAGTGGGGGGAGAATGAGTATGGGGGCCCGCTTAGTTCTTACAACCAGGTTTATGGCCCACGACCAAAAAAGGTTGGTCGGCCCTGACCTAGACCCGCGTTTTTACTATTTACGAGCCTAACCCACGAAATGAAATGTGAATTACGAATTAAAGTTGGTATTCTGAAAGGGCCAAACATCCAAGAAATTATGATTTGTGAAGGAGAGAAAATCTGCGACATTGAGGTTTCAAAAAGCTGAATCTACTGATGAATTAAAATTATGAAAACTGGCTTTGAAGACGTCAGAACCGCAAAATTGATATCTATTGAAAGAGCAAACATGCGAAATCGGGTTTCCACTTGTATAGGAGCCATAATCTTTGAAATTGTTTTCCCGAGTAGCCCAAACCCGCGAATTGAAGAGAAATCTGCCAAATTACGGTTTTAAAGGGCAAATCCAATAGAAAGGGCCTTGTTCAAGGGCAGCTGACGGCCATCCAGGTAAAACTTTTGTTTGTTCAATTCGAGTCGTTATGACTTTTCGTTGCATTACGACGCATTTTTTTATTGCCATTATTAAATTTTTACGTTATTTATGTTTAAGGGTTTGGCTTGTTTTATTTTCTTTTTCTTCCACTTCTTTTCAGAGGCATAGCCAGAAGGGAGCAGGGGCGGGCAGCTACCCTCCCGTAGACTCGAAAACGCAGCCACAGTGAGGCAGCCCCACCACTCGTTCATGAAAAGACCAAAATTCCTGGTCAGATAGTGTTCTAAACTTACTGTCACATCAAGAGCGCGCACTTCATGAAATGACTGGTCATTTCATGAAATGACCATCCATGACCATTCATCCACCATTCATCCATGACCATTCATGACGTTTCTGACTCACTAAAACCCCAATGTTGCGAACTTTGTGGCTGGAAAACAAATAAAGCGGGGTTGACTAATTCAAAACCAAATTTTGCATTTTTTTCTCGCCAGCTCATTTTCGCGGTTCCGTCTCACTAAAAAATCATTTTAGCGGGTTCCTCTGGCCAATTAACCATTTTGCAGGACGGGTAAACAATGAAAATATGGGTCACTTGCTCATTTTTCAAGCATTGGTGTTTCTTGAAGAGAGCTCTTCCACAAGGCTATTGCTAACATTAAACATTAAAATCAATCAAGAATTTTTTTAAAGCGAATTTTTCAAATTTTTGAGTGGGGGCTTGGTTACGTCAACGATTGATAACGTGAGGGTAAGAGGGGAGCATAATGAATTTTCAGGGGGACACATTTTCTTGTTATTAGAATACAAAAAATGTTAGAGTTCCCTCACATGATTCACAAGTGACCATTGACGTCATTTTCCCACCAACCATCAATCCCCTCTTGAAGACAGTGCATGGCGTAGGTAGGAATTTGTCCTGGGGGGGATCAGTAATGGTGAGGGGAGAGGGGTAATTTCACATTTTAGTCATCTTTCCTCCCAACCAGCACACTCTTGAATCTGGATATCTTGCTTGCCTCATCATAGCCTCAATCTCGCAGTTAAGGGCGAGTTTTGGACTCTACCCGCAAATTAGCGCTTTTCTCAATTTTGGCCGAGTGTATCGTTCTTCTCAATTTCAGCCGCAGATTAGCGGTTTTGAATTTGAGCATTCTCAATTTAACAGCAAAGTATCGTTTTTATCCCATGAGCGATGTTTCTTAATTATCCACGAGTTTTGGCGTTTTCCTCAATTTTAGCAGCATATTACCGATTTTTAATTTTTTTTTACTTGGGGGTTAGCACTTTACTCAGTTTTAGCTGGAGATTAACGTTTTTCATAAGTGTTTTTCTCAATATTAGCCGCAAAATAGGGGGACTTTTCACGTATTAGGATTTTTTTGGTTCACCATACGCAATGCATGAGAGATTTTTCTCAGTTTACTCGCGAATTAGTGGTTTCTTCACCTATTGCCATAAATTGGCGCTTTTTTTCAATTTCAGCCTGAAAAGTTGCCTTCAGAATCCGCAAATTACAATTTTTCTCAATTTCATTCGCGAATTAGCGCTTTTTATTTAAATTGTAGCGGCGACGCGTCGTAGCTGTAAATTGGCGAGTTTTTACATTTTTAGCCGCGAATTAGCAATTTTCTCAATTTTTATGGTTTAAAATTAACCTTTCTCTTAATTTTGACCGGGCTGATTATTTTACTTTCGAAATATTGCCCGCAAATTAGTGGGTTTTCTCATTTTACCACCGCATTTGCAATTTCGTATAACTTTTATAGGCTTCACGGCAGTTCTAGCCGTGAAATTAGCGTATTTTTAAACATTATACTATAGCCATGCATGAATTAGCCATTTTTCTTAATTTTAGTCACAAAAATGCCTTCAGAAGGGGCGAATTTAAATTATAAATGTAAATTTTTTTGTTCAAACCTTTTTCAAACCAAAAAATTTACATCTATCTATCCATTTCTGTCAAAAAATCATTCGAAAAATAATTCGGGAATTAGTGATGAATCTCAATTTTAGCAGCGAAATTTCGTTTTTTCTAAATTTTAGCAGCGTGGTAGAGTTTCCAACCCGGGCATTACCAACCGAGTTTTGTCAATTTTTGCCAAGAATTGGCGTTTGACTCAATTTAAGCTGCAAATTAGCATTTTTTCCCATTTTTAACTGAGAATTAGCACTTTTCCCCAATTTGAACTGAAAATCAACGTTTTTCTTAAGCCTTGTTCACACGATGCAATGTTTGAAGCTATATTGCATTCAGCTGTGAAATAGCGATTTGTGCTAATTTTGCGGCCATTCAGCATCCTATTCCCTTTTTTATACGCGAATATGGGCGATTTTACGCCATTTCAGCGTGAATTTTCCATTTTTGTCCAATTTAACCCGAAAGCGTCTTTTATCTTATATACTTATTTTGTCAATATTAAAGCGTGTTAATTTTAGTCTGGAAGTTGCATGGCGAGACCATGAATAAGCGCTTTTTAGCAGCTATAGCCACGAATATTACCGATTTTTGTCTGATAGAGGGTCCGGGGCAAACCCCCCTCCCCCCTACCTTGGTGCACTACTGCGTAGAGTCTGAAGTCCAAGGAAAAAGCTGGACGTACTCGGACTTTTTCGGGCTGCTTCAAGTCCAGGAAATCTGCTAAACCTAACTTCAACGTGAAACGCTCATTTTTGGATATTTTATGGGGCTCGTATACTTATATCTCGGGGGGGGGGGGATCTATCTCCCATATCCCCCCCGTACCTACGCCCCTGCTTGAAGAACTTTGAAATGCATTTAAAAATCACCAAATGCATCAATAGGGCGCTGCAACTACCGTTGATATGTTTCTGTGCATGTGCCAATTATCACCAGTATACTTTTCTCCCGAATCGGGTATTCATGCAAGTTCCTCATTTTGGCACGTAATCACACCACCGAGTCACTCTAACCGTGATCAATTTTGCTGGCGAAAACGGGCACTGCGGCAGAACCGAATTTCGGGGGTTTTAACTCAAACCCACGATTTCCCTGGATTATTGACTCACACATCCCAACCGGGGTTGACACATTCAAAGCAATCCCCAAACGAGTTTTGGATCGGGCGGGTTGGGCTCATTATTTGGAGTCCACAATTCGCAGATTTGAGAATCCCATTTTTACGGGTATAAAAAAAAAAAAAAAAAAAAAAAAAAAAAAAAAAAAAAAAAAAAAAAAAAAAAAAAAAAAAAAAAAACTCTCATAAAAACAAATTTAGTGGTATTGGCTATTGGCTAAATCGCAAACAGCCAACATCGAGGGTGTTTCTCATTCAAAAACTTAATATCACAAGTTTATTTGATCTCTTTCTACAACCAAATGTCACGGGCTTCACTCTTTCAAAACAAGAATTTCACGATTCTGTCATTCATAAAAATCAAAATCTTTTTAGGTTGGGGCTCTTTCGGAATCCAAATTTTTCGATTCTACGGCTCTTCAGAACCCAAGTTTTATGGCTTTGGCCCTATCATCAAAAACAAATATATGCCTCGTATTCAACTGATTCAAATCAGTTTCGCCGATTTGGCTTCTTTTCGAAGTGTGAGTTCGATCGTTTTAGCTCTTTCATTCCCAAATTTATCAGATTTTTGCTCAGTCAAAAACGTCGTGGAATCGCCTCCTGCAATTTCAAGTATTTTCGTTCATTCGGACACTTTCACGGGAGTATGGTCTCTTCAAAACCAAATTTGACGGGGTTTCGCTCGTCCGAAACCTGAATTTCACGAGCTTTCGGAAAATGAATTGCCTTCCTCTTAGCTCTACAACGTTTTTTATTTACTACACACGACCATTGTCCCTGCGAAGCAGCGTATATTTTGATAGATTTTGCTGGATGGGTCTAACTCATCTGAATTTAACGATTCTGGCTCTTTAAAAACCCAAAAATTCGCGAAACTTCCCTCGTACAAAAAAAAAGTATTACTAAGTACATTGATTTGGCACCTACAAAATAAACCGAATGTTTGCTGGTTCGGCACTGTCAAAAAACAGTTTGTATGTGATGGGGGGAGGGTGGTCTCATTGAAAACCCATTTCTTGTCCGCTCATATTGGGGGTTTTACGTCAATTAAGGGGAGTCCGAAAATCAGAACTGATTTGTTCAATCATATACTAACAGTTTAAAGGGGTTCTCTATTGTGATAGCTTTTTTTTTTACGCTTTGGCCCATTTCTATTTTACTGATGTGGACAGCGGCTGTGCGATCATCAACCCTGATGAAGTCCCAAGAAAAGCCTCGATACAATCAGACCTCGCTCGCCCACTGTGGAGTCTGCAGTGGAGAAAATTGAAAAATAAAAAATAGATTAATAATGGGGGCACCCCCAGGGGTTTCGAACCATTGCCTTTCCCCTATATACTGTATTCGCCCCTTCCTGTCCTTTGAAGCTACTCGCCCCTAGATCAAGAACTAGATACGCCCTTGGAGTCACGCGGTGCGAAAGCTCTGGGCAGTGAGGTTCGTCACGAGAGTCCTTCTTCAAGAGATTCTGGGCTTAGTAAGCATCAACAGATGTTAAATTCAAAGGCTAAAAATGTTAAGTTTCAAGTACAAACAAAATTCAAATCAGAAAGAGCGAAAATGAGAAAAAAAGGGGAAGGCGCTCACGCAGCTGCCGGGAGCTGGAGGTACGTTGACGTTGCCACCACCACCACTAAACCACACCAACTCCTGTCACCTTATCTTTAATCTGTGTGTTTTGCCCCTAAATGGCTTAAAATGCTTTGAAATTCATGGTTTTCGTCATTTTTTTTAAGACAGTTCAAACATGGGCAACACAGCTCTCAAGAAGCACTGTGCCACAGCGGAGAAGACCGGGGTCCTCAACATCTCTCACGGTAAAATCGACGACTTCCCTGAAGACCTGCTGAGGCTCAAAGGTAATCTTCGCTCTCTCGATATTTCTTGGAATAAATTCGCCGTCTTGCCGACGACCATAGGACAGTTCACTCAATTAAGGACACTTGTACTGAATGCCAACAAGCTGACAGAGCTGCCCAATGAGTTGGGGAGTCTGGTCAAATTAGAAACACTGTCGGTGGCGTCGAATAAATTGAAAACTATTCCCGAGAGCCTCGCGCTGTGCGCAAATTTGAAACAGGTCAACCTCAAACAAAACCAACTCGACCGATTTCCCGTCATGCTGTGTCAGCTAAAACACTTGGACTTTATCGATCTGACTCAGAATTACATCACGTCCATACCGCCCGAGGCGGCCACACTACACGTCACAGAGCTAATTTTGAATCAAAATCGACTCAACATAATATCAGAGGCAGTCGCAGATGCTCCTCGGTTAAAAACCCTGCGCCTCCAGGAGAACTGCCTTAAAATCGACGCCATACCCGAACGAATACTCACATCCTCGAATGTTTCGACACTGACCGTCGAGGGTAATCTGTTCGATATGAAACAGTTCGCTCAACTTAACGGTTATGATCAGTACATGGAGCGATTTACTGCTGTGAAGAAAAAGCTCGCTTGAAAAGACCAAACAGGAAGGGGGCAGGGTGGGGGCTTTCCCCATTAAAATAATTATTGAACAGCGCTATACGTTCCGTCTGTGCAAACAGGTAACTCCGAGAGTCACGATGACCTCTATTGTGATTCGTGACGGTCTGGTGACCCTGAGTAACGCCAGTTACAAGAGACACGCTTCACTGACCATTTTTTTGGCTCTTGCTGTTCACTTAAGTGTGTACGAAACAATTTTTGGATGTACAGCCTCGACTTCTTGTAACTTTAAAAAATTGAATAAGCACTGGCCACCTCTGTTGACGTGTGTCCATATCTCTTGGGTACAATTTATGCATTTAACTGTTCTATTGTTATTTTCCTTAATAAACTCGACATTCGATTATTTTTTAGATTTTTTTCACACTTAGACCGTTGACACCGCAACCCAAATCTTGCGTGTATGGGTCTCTCAAAACTCTCTTAAGGTCCAAAAATTGTTCCCATATTTATACTGGTGACTCCAACGAGTGATAATGGCGCCCAAAACCAATCAATTTCCCAACCGAAAACCACTTCTAAAACTTTCCAGATTGTTTTTGGCCCTGGACGCCTGTGGGAGTCAAACTTCTCTTGCCTGTATGGACCTCTGAAAGTCCTATTTTGGAGACTCAAAAGACTATGATGGCGTTACGAGAGTGAGGGGGGGCAAATTATTCGACCTATCATTTACGGGGCCTTTAGGGCGCCTCAATAGTCTCCCCTTTACCTTAGGGTCTAACGGTATCTCCATAAAAAAAAATAAGAAAAGCGCGAACAAAATTCAACCGCGAAAACATCGCCCTTCAGTGTTGCGCTTAAAAATTCCACGCCAGCGCATTTCGTTCGTTTGATCACGCTCGTGGCGGGAGGGCGGCTGAGAGAGTTCATGGTTCATTTAATACATTTTTTATTCTTTTTACCTCTAATCCTCCAAACAGGACCCGGCTTCGAAGTTCAATGTGTAGTCGCCCTATTTCCTGCCTTGGTGCCTGAATAGTTCTTGAATATTTCGTGATATCAGTGCCTCGTACTATCGTTTTTCGCGTATATCTCTCCGTTTTTTTGTTTTTTTAAATACTAGTTCCTTTTTCCGTTTTTAGTTACCACGAGCGACGATGTCGAGCATTTTCTGGGGTAAGTTCTCAGTTTTTCTTTTACCATTTTCTAAAGCATTTAATTACTGATTAGTGACCACGCTGAGGAGCTCGTCGGCTAATAAAGCAGATTTCCAGTGATTTTACTCGGTTTTTGTCAGCCCTGCGGTCTCGAGTCCCACGTGTCGCTCACGTTGAGAAACCGAAATTTCTAATTAATGGCTCGTTCGAGCGATGTACCGCTTGATTTCTATGTGTCTCTTTGGTTTGATGGAACTGCACGAAAATTTGTATGGACCACGTGGTGGTTTACGTCGGCTTCGATCGGATCGTGTACACAATTGCACGTGGTCCACCAACAAATAGATTTTTATTGTTTACTTTGTCGCAAATCGGGTTAGGACGTACGAAAGTCAAATAATTGACGAAATGCCAAGCTGAGTGGCGATGGTGTTTTTGTTCGAGCAGGCTAGGACATGTTGCGATTGGTTCGTCAAATTGATGAACCCCGCCGTTCGTGTTTGTTCAAATCTCCCAGTTGCAGTGCGGCTCCCATAAGTGGAATGAGAAGAGTGAAATCCTCGCTTGTCTGGTCATAATTTCTTGTTATGTATTGCATCACTCGTGTCAATGTGCTGGAAAAGCCGTGGGAATTCCTCGCATTTTCATTTTTTGGCTCGCACATCATAACACAGCCCAGCGAAAACTTTGAAATACTTGGGTGGTGCAATCTTAGGGAGACCGGGCCTTATTCTGAACGGTCGGGAAAAAATGCCGCACGCGGGATCCAAGAACGCCAAATAAGAAATAAAATTATCCCGCCATAGCAACCGCTTTTTGCGGCATTTTCACCCGGCTTAAGGACAGGTCACACCTATCATGCACGCTTCCGATCCGACACCGATCATACATTTTTTGATAGGTGTGGGGACCGTAATAGGCGTTAATACCGAATAATTCACGGCTATTACGCTTCTCAGCCCTCACAAATTGGCTTTCCAACCCAAATATAGTCTAACCGTTACGAGGGTTTCCACAGTCTCCGATCCGACATGCATGATCGGTGTCGGATCGGAAGCGTGCATGATAGGTGTGAACCAAGCTTTAGGAATACGGCCCCTGCTCTCATAAGACATTTGCACAAACCTTCAGGAGCCTAATTCCATGGCCTAGGTAACCCTTCTTACTGTAGCCAGTAGCCACCGAACTAAGTTAATGACACGAAAGCGCGGTCCAGTCTCAGTTTCGTCCTCCAGGGGCCGTATTCCGAAGCCGTGTGAAAATGCCGCAAAAAAACGGTTGCTATGGCGGGACAATGTTATTTCTTATTCGGCGTCCTTGGATCCCGCTTGCGGGATTTTTTCCCGACCGTTCAGAATAAGCCCCCAGGGGGTCAACCATGAGCTAGCGTTAAAAAATTAACGCAAGCGGTAACTAAGGACGCTCTATCAAAAATAATGTTATAACGCCATAGATACCGCGTTTTGACGGTATTTTTACGCTAGCTCATGGTTGACCCCCAGGCCTTTAGCTAACTCGGTCCCGGGTCTCATAAACCCCGGTAATTGAGCCGAGGGCTGACCACCTGTTCTTACCAGCCGGCCACTAAGCCCAGTGACGAGACCTACACCTATCGGGGCCTGGGGGGGGGGGGCAAAAATCTCAATAAGACCCCATAGCCTGTAAATAAATGAGTCGCATAATTTTTACATTGCGTTCAATTATGGATTCCCTATTTTATCCAAGCAGTTGCCTCCGGAAGCCGCGAATTACACCATTGTGCAAATGAATGGAATCAAGCTAATTTTTTCTCGATAAATGCTTTTATCGTAATTGAACATTGAAAATCAAATTCGCCTTTACCCCCTATTGTCTAATAGGTTTTATACTGTTCTTGGAACTTTTTATCCCTGAACCACATTTTTTTAAAGCTCAGAAATCATCTGAAACATTTGGTTTCAGTTGGGAAACCAAATGCTGAAGATAGCGAGCAGCCGAAACCGGTCCGTTTTTGACGAACCTCAACGAGGGAAGATAGACGATATAGGCTCCTACGGCTACAGACTTATGCATGATTTAACCACTAACCCTCGTATTTTAAGCGACTCTACTAACAACTTAGATTTCTTCTATACTTGAAAATGTGCCCAAAAAAATGTGTATCATGATTTAGGCAAGACTAACCATGCTCTCTCATCGTATGTAGTTTTTTGTGCTGAAATGAATGAGTTGTAGTAGGGATCGCTGGTCAATACTTTTTGAGTTACGGACAAACATCTGCAGCATTTTTATAGGATTTGTTTTTATATTTGTGGCCGTATCTCAAAAAGTATGGACTCCAGGGGCCTTATTCTGAACGGTCGGGAAAAAATGCCGCAAGCGGGATCCAAGGACGCCGAATAAGAAATAACATTATCCCGCCATAGCAACCGCTTTTTGCGGCATTTTCACACGGCTTCGGAATACAGCCCCCTCTCCCTGCAAACACTCATTCTATTCAGAACAAAAAACTACTAAGATAAGAGACCATGGTTAGTCCTGCCCAAAATCTTGTTACATATTTTCATGGCTCATCAAAGTATCGGGGAAAACTCATTTTTTGGGTATATTCGTTCGTAACTCAAAGAATATTGATCGCCGAGAAACGAGCCGCCATGCATTCGATTCGGTGCCAAAAACGACTTCAGAAATTACGTCCAGGTGACTGCATTACTAAACGTTGGAGTGAGGATTTTTGGGGATATTTAAGCTGAAAACCAAGTTTTTTTGGTACAATTTACGTCGCAACTCAAAACCTAGTCGTCGCACGGGCTTGTGGTTGATTTTTATCGACTCGGCACACAAAAAAACATAGAGTTCGTGCGAATTTCTTCACCCCTTATAGACCGAGAGCTGGCGACAGTCCCATTCAACCGGAAGAACATAGTCATGAAAGCTCTGCAAAATGATAGCTTATGACCTTTACGAGTCCGGGAGTCTGCCATGCTGTATCTGGGGCCTAAGGATTTTAGGATATGGGGGCTAATTACATAAAGTCCTAAATTTGGAACATGAATTTAACCGGGAGAACATAGTCCTGAATCTGGTCTCATTCGAAAGGTTTTATGGAGCTGATTACAAATACGATCGTCTGCCGCCGTCTGCCTGGGGCATTTGCTCTCAGTGGCTTGCCAAACTCACGAAACTTGGGGAATTTTAATTAACCGGAAGAACGAAGTCCGGGAAGTGGTCTTGTGCAACAGGTTTTATGTTGCTGAATACGAAAATGATAGTCTGCCCGGGGCACTTGCCCTCAGTGAACAGTCAAACTGCACAGAGGAAAGATAATTAACTGGGAGATCATAGTCCTGAAACTAGCCTCATTCGAAAGGTTTTTATGTAGCTGATTACAAAAATGATCGTCTGCGGTGTCTGCTTGGGGCATTTACCCTTAGCGGGAAGCAATTTCCCTTCGCGTTATTCGTCTGTTCAGCAGACGATCATTTATGTATTCAGCTACATGAAACCTTTTGACTTCGTTCTTCCGGTCAATAAATATCCGTCGGAGTTTGACTGGCCATCGACGGCAAATGCTCCAGGCAGACGCCGGCAGACGATCATTTTCGCAATCATCTAAAAACCTATCGAATAAGAGTCGTGTCAGGAATATGTTCTTCCAATTAATTTGAATTTCCCAATTTTAGTGAGTTCGACGAGCCACAGAGGGCAAATGCCCCAGGCGGACGATCATATTCGTAATCAGCTCCATAAAACCTTTCGAATGAGACTAGTTTCAGGGCTATGATCTTCCGGTTAATTATTTTCCCTCTGTGCGATTTGACTGGCGCTGAGGGCAAATGTCCCAGGCAGACGACCATTTTCGTATATATCTATATGAAACCTGTTCCATAAGACCATTTTCCGGACTTCGTTCTTCCGGTACGGTTCATGAACCGTAATTTAGTGATTTTGACTGGTCACCGAGGGCAAATGCCCCATATGTAGGCGCCGGCAGACGATCATATTTGTAATCATCTTAACAAAACCTATCGAATGAGACCAGTTTCAGGACTATGTTCTTCCGGTTAATTTGAATTTCCCAAATTTCGTGGGTTTGACAAGCCACAGATGGCAAATGCCCCAGGCAGACGATCGTATTCGTAATCAGTTCCATAAAACCTTTCGAATGAGACCAGTCTCAGGACTATTTTCTTCCGGTTAAATGCATGTCCCAAATTAAGGGCTTTGATTAGCTATAAAATCCTTAGGCCCCAGGTACGGCATGGCAGACTCCCGGACTCGTAAATGGGATGTCATAAGCTATCATTTTGAACGCCTTTCGTGACTATTTTCTTCTGGTTGAATGGGACTGTCTTCAGCTCTCGAATTATTATTTTTGGGGGCTCTTCAAATCCGGGAAGTATATATCAAAAGGATTTTTTTAAACCACATTTGAATTTGAGCCGAATTTTGCCGCTATTCTGCCTTTTTTTGTAGTCCACGTTCCTGAGTCTTCCTTCGTAAATTGTCCAGAGATTCTCGGAGTGATACAGGTCAGAATCGTTAAAAAGGTTCTCGACTGGCTTGGAAACTCACCTGACCTGAATCTCTGGACAATTTCCATCGGGGAATTTCTCATTCAAAAAGTTAATTTCGTGGGTTTCGGTCACTCAGTGACCAAAATTCAAGGTTCGCGGGTTTGACTTTATGAAAACGCTGCAAATTTTACACATGGGTTTATTATTCATGATTGTAGCCAAATTCGGTTTGAAATTATATCAAAATCGACACTCCACACCTCTATGATCTCAAAACCTTTGAAAACCCCCATTTTGGCCCATAAAAACCCAGGGAGTTAGTTGATCAAACTGATCAGCTGTTAAGACCAACTAGACCTCAAGTGGAGTTTATGTGCGAAAGAACGAGTTTTTTCAAGCAATCCTAGGGAAAGATATGGCCCGGACGGCGTACGGACATTCCAGAAATGGAATCTAGACATGTTAAAACGTACACAGAAAAAGTTTGAGGGTGGGTTGTAAAAATTTTTTCCTGACCAAAAACATAGGTGTATTATTCAGAATGAATTATAAACCAAAACCAACTTTCGGGGTGGGAAATACGAGCTGTACGGTTAACAGCCAATGCTGCAATGAAAAGAAATGAGGAGGAGGTATTGACCGGTCGGCAAAGTGCTCTTACACACTGCTATGTAGGTAGTACTTTAGTGTCGGCGTGTGCGTGAATTAACTGGAGTCAGTCCCAGTTTGGTCAACAGAGGGTTTTGATCAGAAAGGTCTGAGTAAAATTTTAGGGGCACATGTACATCAGAGTTGCCGGATTGTGCAATTTCGTGGATAGATAGAGGAATAGCGCAAAAGGCTATTACCCATTTATATTACTCATAAATCTTATCCAAAATGTTCAGAGAAGAGGAGAAATCCCTATGATGGCGCATAGTTTTTCGCTTAAAATTCCCGCTTCATTAAAGTGTTCCTTCAAAAGCCAAACCTTTAAAATTTGGATGTATTAAGATCCAAACCTTTCAAATTTGAATGTTTTAAGAGCTGACCCGCGAAATTAGAACCGTTTTTTCTTCATTTCAGGTTTGAGGCTTGAGCCTGGTAAAAGGTACAGCACCATTGTCGACAATTCCTTCCACGTGTCCAAAGCGGCTCTTGACTGTTCGTCGGTAAAAAATGGTAAAGTTGTGGGCTTATTACGTCTTCCATCGGGGATCGTATTATTTACACCCCATATTTTCAGATTCGGACATTGTCAGTGTCATGCTGGAAGAGGGAGAGAGTAGAACTTCGTTTATACTGTGCAATCTTCAGAAAAGCAAAGAACTTCAATCTAATTTAGACTTGAATTTCATGAGCGGTGACCAAGTTACGTTTTTCTGCAAAGGAAGCGGCGTCGTTCATTTGTCTGGTAAGAATTATCTTTAAAAATGTGTGTTTCTGTCGATTAATTGTCCGAATGGTGCAGGGTACATAATCCTGGAGGATGAGGATGAACTTGGTGGTTTGGGTGAGGAGGAAGAGGTCGATGAGGAGGAAGGTGGTGAAGATGACGTCGAAGGTAAAGTAGTGCGTTGAGTTGTCCCTGGAATGAGAAAAATTAAATTTTTGATTTCAATAGGCGTATTGAAGCAAATGAACGGAACGGCACAAAAGAGGAAAAAAGCTTTAGCTTCCAAACCGAACAGTAAAAAACCGAAACTCAACGAAGACGACGATGATGAAGAAGACTCAGATGATGACGAAGAAGACGATGAGGATGACGACGATGATGATGCTGCCAACGATATGAATTTGAGCGGGCTGGTTGGTAGCGACGAAGACGAGGATGAAAGTGATGAGGATGATGATGATGAAGAGGAGGAAGAAGAGAGCGACGAAGAGGAGGAGGAGGAAGAAGAAAAGTACGAGCCGCCCAAACCGCTTCTGAATAATAAACAGAAAAATAAAGGAAAAGGCCAACAAAACCAGACGACGGCACCCGGAAGCAAACAAGGCACTCCTATGGGTGAAAAACAGAAAACTCCCAAGGGTCAACAGAAAACCCCGAACGTAAGTTGCTGGAACTTGTTCTTCATTCGGTTAAAATTCATTTTCATATAAATTACAGCAAGAGCAACAACTATCGGGGAAAAAAGACAAAAAGAAAGGAGACACTCCTAAAGCACAAAACAAGAGCATGAGTGAAGAAGTAGTCTCATCTCCGAAGTTAGCACCCAAAACAGTCCAAGGAGGAGTTATCGTAAAAGACGTTAAAGTAGGAAACGGACCAGTCTGTAAAAATGGAAAAATGGTAATTATGTCTTGAATTTCCTCTACCACCACCCTCCCGCTGTTCAATTTTTTTTTTTTCGTTTGTCACACAGGTCTCCGTCTATTACACGGGTCGTCTGAAAAGCAACAACAAAGTGTTCGACTCGACTACACAGGGCTCTGGATTTCAATTTCGACTCGGCAAGGGCGAAGTCATCAAAGGTTGGGACGTTGGTTTGCAGGGAATGAAAGTCGGCGGTAAAAGGGTGATCACTTGTCCTCCTCAGATGGCGTAAGTGTAAAGATTTTTTTAACGCTTTCTTCCCTCCCTTTTTTACAATTGGCCGACATACGTCCTCCTCCAATGTGCGGCGTGTGTCCGCGTTGAAAGGCTTCTTAGTGAGCACTCGAGCGCCTTAATGACCCCGTGGCTGTTTTCCGGTTGAGCGGAAGTTGGAATCGTCTCCAACTAGCTTGATTATTATGTAGAGTAAGCCTCTCCTACTAGTACTAGACGAAACCCTGGAAATCACTTCTGGTTCTCGCGGCTTGACGCGTTAAACTAACTGACATTTACCTCTCCCGAACCAATCGCTCACCCTCCTTATCGCCTTTTCTCTTTCAAGAAGTTGAGACGTGCACACTGGCTTCACTATCTGACGTAAGGTCCGCTTGTTCTGAGGGGGGGGGGGGTCACGAGGTTGTTGACGCCCTTTGGCCAGCTTTTTTGCAGCAAGGCGGTCCTAAATTTGGCAAAATAACAACCCTGACTAGTTGGTGGGTGGGAGGTGGTGTACACCCACAGAGTTGTGACCCCAACTCCCTAAGATCATCGGTTCAACCCCCCCCCCCCTGTCCCTTCACTAACCACAACCTAAGTCGAGCGTTTCATCATTACGTTTTATTATTTTTTTTTCGCGCAGATACGGACAAAAAGGATCTCCGCCAACCATTCCAGGAAACAGCACGCTGACATTCGAAGTGGAACTTAGAGCCATCCATTAATATTTTATTTGCTATACTTTTGTACATAACGGGAAATTACGAATCGTTTTAATTTTTGTCTATTCGCGATCCTTCTTTAAGCGTTTTTTGTTGGCTCAAGTTATCACTTTTTTATATTCTTAATTTCTCTCTTCCTTTTTTTATTAAAAAACTACGACTAATGCGAAATGTTTAAAATGCAGTTCTTATTTCACCGTTAGAAGCCCTCTCAGCGGTGGTTACCCCACCCTAAAAAAGGGCCTGATTGCCCGGAGGATTGACAGGAGACCGTGGCCCCAACAGACCGTTTCAGGGGGCTGAACCCAATTATAACGCGTTGGCAAATACTTGCTATGAAGGCGATAATTCGGTAACTGAAACGCGAAATTACCAATTTTTCGGAACGGATGGTCGGAATCAAATGTGACACTTTCCGATTGGGAGCGGGAAGGGAGGCCACAGTTCTGGAGGGGGAGATAGGGTTGATTGTCAGTTAAATGTCTGAATAGTGATTACAACGCCAATTTACTCACAGCATAATCATTTTTCTCTAATTTGAAACCAAACGAAACAAGGTAAGCCCAAAAACAAACGAAATATCACAACTGGCGGTTGGCTTTGGGTGTAGACCTCTGCCGCTCTATGACATTCAGGGAGAAATTTTCCGGATAAAATGAAATAAGATTGTGGGAAGAGGAAGGGAGGGAAATCGTTCCAACCCAAAGAGGTAGGGCTGCTATAGAACGCTTATGAGGCGTCCTGTTGTGCGCTGTGGACATCACATGAGAGCCTTCAGACAACCTTAACGGGTCACAACCATTTCCTGAAATTCATTACACGAATTAATGATGATTTACAAAAAAAAAGAGGACTAATAATTGGCTTTTAAGGAGACTAAGCCACGAAATTTGTACTTAAAAGAGCGAAGATCCGGATAGCCTATTTCACGACATATGAACCAAACTACCGAAATTCGTATTTTGGAGGAATCCTTGAATTTGTTACGATTTTCAGTTATCGGGTTGTGGTCAGACAGAGTGAACAAATGGTCAAGCTACACATCGCTGGTCGATAAACACAGCCTCCACTTGAATTTGTTGTTTGAATTTTCGAACTAGCCCAACCAGTGAAGTTGATTTGAAGAAGGATTGAACCTACAAAATTTGGTTTTTATGACAAAGCCCAAAATCAGAACATCGTGCTTTTAAACAACGCAAAGTCTACGTTACAGCCATATCCGCGAAATTGGGGGTTTAAAAACCCAAACGCCAAATTCAATTTTCTGATGGCCAGATGCGTGAAATTGGATGTTGATTGAGATCCTCCTCCGAAGTTTCTTTTCAGTTCAGAAATTGTGGTTTTTGAAATAGCCAAACTCGTAAATTTTGGTTTTATAATACCGAGCCCCTCGATTTTGCGAAGTAGGAGCCTTCTTGTGGTCTTGGCGTCGCCGGACTCGGCCGGGAAGGCACCAAACAAACAAAATACCCACGATGGTAGCCGTGAGACGGTCAACTCCACGAAATCTCTGAGGCTCAAATCCATGATGTGTGATGTTGAAAGAGCCAAATCCGCGAAATTTGGTTTTAAAGAGTCATTAAGTTACCTACTAGCCTTTAGTATTTGAGAGAGCCCAACTTGCGAAGCGCAAAGCTGGTTTTGTTGAAAGAAAAACCAAAAAAATAGCTTTTCTGAGAGATAACCCCATGAAAATTGGTTATCATAAGAGCCAAAACCGGGAAAATTGGTTTTCGATTGAGAATACTACCCACCTCACCACCGTTTGACTTTTTAGAGAGAAAACCTGGAAAATTTTGTTTTTGAAAAAGCCGCAAACTCGTGAAATTTGGTTCAGTACGAGCCAAACCCAGGAAAATGGCTTTTTGATTGGCAAAAGTCAAGTTTGTGAGTTGAAAACGGTCATTTTGCGTCCAGCACCTTTGTTTCAGCCGCTTTTGACGGCTACAGAGCCGAGTCGACTAGTAATTTCATTGGCCGGACTAGCAAAATTACTATTCGTAAAGTACGAAATACTTATTCGGTTTTATGTGCTATAAATCGCAAAAAAATCCCGCAGTTTCCACACTAAATTGCCTAATTTTTGAATATTTGCCATTTTATTGACAAATAGTCAGTTTTGGTACTATTCGGATATTTTTGTAGTTGGAGCTGTCTTGGCCTTGTTACTTTTTAATGGATAGAGATTTTCTGTGTCCACTTCCAGGGCAGAGCCTTCTGTAGATAGCTATTAGATAGAGAAGGCTCTGTTCAAGGGCCGCAGACGCCCATCTATACGTAGGTGTGTTTAGGCTGGAACCGGTTGCGTTCTACAATGCACGCACTAATAAACCGCGGCAGACTCAAATCTGAACACTTTGAAATAATGACCCCAAATATAGGAAATCGTTCGTTCAACGGTATAACCGCATCTCATTTGAGCAAAATTTAGAATTGAACGGAACTGTTTATCTAGGGTTTTCACGACACGGGGATTCCGAAAATTGAAACGGATTTTTAGAGCGAGAATAACCAGTAAATTAACTGTCCTACCTTAATTAACGGAATTTTCACGAAGTCACCTCAATATCCCGGATGCCCTCCTCAGTGATCTATATCATAAACTGGGCGTTAAAGAAAGAAATCATTGCGCGAACTCGGAAGAAGGTTCATACCGAGAAATAGGCCATTTTTTTCGAATGCTCAGCACTGTGGTCGACAACGGCCGAGTACCGTCGTCCACGTTTGGACAATGTCACCGTGTAGGGGATGATATGAGTCAAAGTCGCACCCAGGGCGGGCGTTAAAGACTTTCTTGTGCTGTTGAATCGTGTGGTGAGGTGATTGGTTACGACAACCTGCAAACGGTATTACAACTTAATTAACTGTGGAACCACGGAGGAAAAACACAGTAGTGTGTTCCTACGGCTATTTTAAACTGTCTAGCGAGGGCCAGTAATTCTTTTATGAGCTTTAATAAGAGGCGTGTTCTTTCGGAGTAGTCACCAATAGCTAAAAAGGGTAGTGTTAAACTGTCCAGAACTATTAGTTTAACCTGAACAAGAACAATTTAATTATTCACCCTTTTAATCGAATCGATTCCTAAGGCCCTTACCTTCCTGTTACCTAAAAGAAATTCAGGAAAGGACTGAACTGCAAGAAACAGTTGAATATAATCCAGAACAGGCACAAAATGCACATTTTTCAAGAGCGAGTCCAAGCAAAAGCCCTCTACAGCGTCTTGAAGGTTATGCAAGTTGGCCACATGTCGGCACTGTCTCGACGTGTGGTAAGCAATTTCTAGACAAAATACATCATCGAGTGCGGGGGGGGGGTCATTCAGTGACATAGATCCCAAAATTTGGTTACCTTTGAGCCTGGATAGAGTAAACGTGGACTCAGTGTCAATGAATACGGCACTTGCATTCAAACCGCCAATACAAATTGGTATCTGAACGTTGACGCACAATTGTAACCTTGAAAATACGTGGGCTTACAATTTTTCGGTACAAACTTACAGTGAAAAAAATAGTCTTACGCTAATTGAGTTTTCCCTGAGCACGGCGAACCACTGATTTGAGTGACGGAGCCCACTGGAATACCCCCACCCATCACTTCATCAACACTTTGACTGAACGTGGGGATAGACATTAGCGATTTATCCGCAGACGCCTGTTTTGAGTTTGGAACATTTAAAACAACAATCCCGTGCTTTGGGGGGGGGGGCGCAGCAGGTCTGATCGTTTGCCCCTCGTCTCGAACTGTGGGGCGAGCTACCCGAAACTGGCCACGGGCAGCTCTGAACGCGTCAACCGAACAGACCTGGTAGCACTATACGAACGTTTCCAACGAATAATTCGTAGGCTGTTAATGATTTCGGAGGTTTCCATAAATTCTCTAATTCCGTTAGGGTCGTGTTGTGTTTGGCCAAGATGCACACCAACGTTTGATCCGGTTCATCTGTAAGGGTTTGACGGTAATAACATGAAATTCGAGCGTTGGGCGAGGTGGAGTGGGGGTATGTGGCAAGACCCACTTTTTAGGTCTTCGACATGTGAATATCCTGCTTTTAAGAGAGACTTCAACAGGGCAGCTGATATCGGCAATGTAAATAAAGGCCTCATGGTTTTGCGTTAACTCTATCTGAAACAAAATGAATCACGTGAAGACGACGCCGTTAAACTATCTAGTCCCCCCCCCCCCCAAAGCCAAGTTTTGGGCGTTTTAGGTCAACGTTACTAGATCTACAAAACATAATTATGATGCTCCCATTAACGTCGTACGACTCATAAAATTCGGTTGCTCAATTCTTCAGAGGAGCCGATCACCCCTGCAAATTAGCCTCGGGCTAAGTGGTTTACCCAGCCTTGATATTTGTTGATGTCTAGGAACTGACAAATCCGGATTTATTGCTTGAGATGGCACAAGAACAAATTGAACATATCGTTAGTACTGGAGCCAGCCTCAAAAAGCTGCTTGTGTGGTTTAACAGGTCTTGAGCCGTTGAGTGGACACCCACCAATCCCACGGTAGGAGGCCTCTAACCACTGGGATGGCTTCTTCCATGTCGAAGGGGTCCCTTACACAAGTGGCAACAATATAATGAAGGGCCCAAAAATTTGGCCATTTTGGTGCAAGAGCTATCATAGAAGACATTTCAGCGTAATTTCACCTCCAACTGTAGCCACTTTTGACAGGCAGAGATTCAATTATTCAACTAGTCCCACAGTAAGAATGGAATGCTTAAATGTCGTGCACGAAAAGAAAATATGCAGAGATGACCAAATTATATGGGGGACCCTTCCTATAGAGTCCATGTTTGACAGAGTAACCCCTTGAGCACGACAGACGTTCATTTTTGGCTCTCTCAATGACCCATGACCCAAGTCATCAAAACCTGCGAGAAAATGCACATTTTAGGGACTGGGTCCAGTACTCCAGACGGGTAAAACGGAACTTTTCAAGATAGGGAGGCGATCGCCCCAGTCACCCCCTTCTTGTATCGACCAGTCATTACACCCAAAATATTGACTTTTTGACCTGAAGGGACTAGATACGCTAATGGATACTGTCAGCACATGAACTTTTCAACGAAAAACAAAGTTTCAGTCTGAGGTTCTGCGCCTACGTTATAGCATCACATGCGGTACCGACCGAAGAAAAATTTTTCAAAACTTACTCTCCGCACAAGGGCGAACTTATTTCTGTCAGGGCACAAAAAAAAAGGAAATCGCCAAATTTCAAACCTTAGTTAGACCTGCGTTCAAACTCGCCCTTATCGACCACTTTTCTCATACTGATATCTCCAAATGACCGCCTCTTTCAACATTCTGTCCAACCCACTGTGTCATCTTTGGAAAAAATAAAGTCTCATTTTGAGAGGGTTCCTTGGCCTTAAATAACAAAAATAATTTAATTCGCGTAGTAAACCGTAACAATTGCGGTTAATAGGCCTAATTTGAATCTGTTTGTCGGCGTGTGAACGCGACTTGTTCTTGTCAGTGCTGTGGAGTGGAGGCAGAAGGGGGGCAAGTTCCAGAATGATTCCTTTTCCTTTCTTCTTCCACCTCCTGCCTTAGTTAAGTAGTTTCCGTTCGGCAGTAACTGCTAAAGAAAGAGCTCTAAAACAATTTCGGCGTGTATAAAATAAAAATATCCCCCCTCGAGAAAGGTGCGTCACTCGCACTCTAATCCCCTTGAAATCCCCGGTTATCGTGAAGAATTCAAATCAAAGCCATGGCTGACGCGACGGTAGACGCCACTCGCCGATTGAACGTTAAAAAACAAACTCTGGACGATGCCTACGCCGCTCCGGCTAATTTCCTGGAGATAGACGTTGTCAACCCAGTGACACACGGAGTTGCCAAGAAACGTTACACAGACTACGAAGTTAGAATGAAGGTGAGAAACTTTTATACCAACGGGTGAACGCCTTAAAAGCCATAATTAATCATAAAAATTTGCTAATTTCCTGCCACGATTTATAACGTGGGGTTCACAGTTTTGAAGGCCCTTCTTGGACCCTGCCCCTCCCTCCAATAACGTTTTCGTCCTTATCGCTCATTGGCGACTTTTTTTTTTGTCCTAGCCTTTTGTTCCTACTTTCCGTTTGTATTGACTGACCTCGTTCCTTGTGAACCGTATAGAAAAAAAATCGGTATCGGGAATGTTTATCGCTGTAAAGAGCGAACCTTATTTTTTTTTCAAGCGTGCGACTTTGAATCTCGACTCCCGGAAAGCCGTGTGAAATCTGTGGATGTGCTCGACATCCTTTGGGCAGTAAATTATTAGGAACTGTCATCATGTTACAGAATGGTGTCCTTGGACTGAGTGATCCACAAACAATGAGGTACAGAACGGGTCCTTTTCTAATCATCTCTCCACCACAACCTAAAGGAACTGTAAGGCCTACAATCATGCTGGCCATGAGCTCGACCTGTATAAACCAGCCTCAAATGAGCAGATATGAATAGGACGACTTAAGAATGTTCGCATTGCGCGAACTCAGGGGACGCCAAAAACGTCGATTTCCTTCTGGGCTCGCGGTACGCCTGCTATGTACTCTTGCCCAAAAGCAAATCGAGGGGATAGCATTGGGGTTGCGGGCTCCCGTCGCTTTGCCGGGAGTATTTTTTCTTTTTTGCCTCTATACGAACGCGATCTGATAAGTTTGTTGGCACCATCAATCTGCACATTTTCCTCACTACCATTCCGAGACTCCTTGATGTGCCCAGTGCCGGGGCTTATCTGGCCTGTGCTCCGCCCTGATAGACCAAGCCAGCCTAACGCAATCATAGAGCTCCTAATCGCTTAGCCACGGCCGGTGACAAGCCTACCGTGCCCGGAGTGGACAGCCTTAAGGATGTTGACACGCCTACCAGGGCCGTATCTTCGTGAGGACCGTTGATTCCCCACGCTGGGAGAGGCGCTGCCCAATCCAAATATTCTCAAAAATACGCACATCATTTATGTGTGTATGTGCATCAGTTGTGTTTATCCGTCTCAAACTCAATCTACCCTCCTTGACCTATCCCTGACGTCATTATGCCCTTTGTACCTATCTATCATTATGGCGGTTCTTTATCGAACTCGCTGCTCATACGTGCTGTTTTTCTTGAGTCCTTGGCGATGAATTTGCAGGAATAGGGGTTAAGGGGGAAATATGTCCAAGTTTGTGTCGAATAAATCCACAAGAAGATGCCAATCTGCATCTTTTTTTAAAAGGATGTTCTGGTCGGGTAACGGGAAAAAGCGGGAAAGCGTTAATCGTGCAGATCTGCGTTTTAGATAGGCCCCATAAATTCGGTCGCGAAATTATGAACAATCCGCCTTCGTCAAATAATCTTAATAAATATCTAAGGTTATTGGCCATGAAAATCCAAATAAAATGAACCCCCTCCCATAATAGAAACGTGCATCGTTTTGAAGTTTCTCATTGATCCACAACCCTCGGATGCTTGGAAATCAACTCTCCGGGAATTTTTTCAACCGCTGACACTTGTTTTTGTGTATTTGACCGAACCAAAAAAAAAAAAACCTATTTAAAAATTTAATGCATGCATGAAGCTGTAGCCGTAGGGACCTACATTGTCTGTCTTCTCTCGTTGAGTTGTGTAAAAAACGAACCGGTTTCGGCTGCTCGCCATGGAAGACGTACCTCATCGAGGGAAGACAGACAATGTAGGCCCCTGCGGCTACAGCTTTATGCATGCATTACCTACTAACCCTCGTAGTTTAAGCGATCTTACTAACAATATCAATTCTTTAAAAATGTTTCAATGGGGAACTTGCAGAACTTTCATGAATGCCCGATTTGAGGGAAAATTATTATCAGTGAATTGGCACATGCGGACAAGGATATCAACGGTAGTTGCAGCCCGATTGGTGCGTCTGGTGATTTTTATATAAATTTCAAAGTTCTTCAGGAGGGGATGGATGGTGCGAGGGAAAAATGACGTCAAAGAGCAGTTTTGAAGCATTTTAGGAAACTCTAAAATGTTTTGTTTACAAATAACAAGAAAAATTAAACCCCAGAAAACGCGTCTTCCCCCCTCTTCCCAACACCCTCCATTTCACTAACTGCCCTTTGACGTAATCAAACCCCACTCAAAATTTTTAAAAATTCGACTAAAAAAACCCCTTGATTGATTTCAATGTTTAATGTGGGCAATTGCCTTGTTGAAGAGCCCTCTTCAAGAAACACCAGTGATTGAAAAATGTGCAAGTTCCCCATTGTTGATTTTGTTGTTTAAAACCACAGACCAGACACCTTCTAGTATTAAGGGGTCTTAAAAATCGGGGATTTTTGCGGGATTTTTTGCATTTTTGATGCAAAAAACAATGGGTTCCCACTTCCCAGAACTCAGTCACAACTTTATTTATGGAATGGGAGGAGCCAAGTTCTTTGATTTTAAATATTTTTTGAACACTTTTCCTTATAATTTATTATTTAAGCTAGTCTATTGATACTGTTGTATTAAAAAGAACCCGAGTCCATTCATTGATAAAGTTGTCATGAAAGCGAACAAAAAAAATCGACCTTTTAAAATATTACGCAACGCAAAACACTCGCTTAATAAGCCCGCCTATTGATTTTTCAGACAAATTTACCGGTATTCAAGGTCAAGGAATCGTCAGTCCGAAGACGGTACAGCGACTTTGAGTGGTTGAGGAATGAATTGGAACGCGACAGTAAGGTAAATCAACTCAAATCAAATTTGACTAGAACTCGACCCAATTAATGCTCGGCAAATCATTAATAGATCGTCGTCCCTCCACTACCGGGCAAGGCGTGGAAACGACAGATGCCTTTCCGCGGGGATGATGGAATTTTCGACGATGATTTCATTGAGGATCGACGCAAGGGGTTGGAGATTTTCGTGAACAAGTGAGTTTTGATTTTACACTCATCCACTACTCGGCCGCTTACTTTTTTTCGTTTTTTTTTTTTTTTTTTCCCAAGGATCGCCGGACACCCGCTGGCTCAAAATGAACGATGCTTGCACATGTTTCTCCAGGAGCCCAGTATCGACAAGAACTACGTTCCGGGTAAAATTAGAAATACGTAATCCCTTTCCATCACTTTCTCACTCCTTGTGTCCTTGCCATCCATCTCATTGAATGAAACGGAAAACTCGCTTGTACATTTAAAAGATTCGATCTAAGTACTAAGTACAATATTTACACTGTGGAGGAGACTCATTTACAAATTTAGGCTGTTGGTTATTCCATTCCATCCCCCCCTTCCACCTAATCATCGCCTCAAACCGATTTTTTCTTTTATGATTACTCATACATATATTTCAAGGTGTATTGATTGATTACATTGTCTACTTAGCCCCACATAATTCTATTACCCAATCCAGTGATTGTATAGATTTGTTTTCAAGATCAAATTTGAAAGTTGTTTCTATGTTATTTAATGAGTTTTTCATTAAGTTATTGTTTAAAATTATTATTTAAAAGAATATTGTTCTTTATAAAAATAAGATGTAAATATTTATTTTCGAATAAAGCAATCATGTCTATTTGATTACTAGTATCCTAAGCGATACAGTGGCCTGTACTTCACTATCACCGGACGCCAATCCTGGCTTGAAGGTTTTCACTCATGAAAATGACACTTTTCCCCGTTTGGAAGAATGTAAAGCCATTGGTACGCTACTTTTTTGGGTTAAACTGGTGGGCTTCAGATGGCCCTCCCTTATTATGGCTGCCAAGTGCCTAGGGCTCAAGCTCATCGATCCCCCTCAATCCAATGAAATGATGGCCGTTGTCCATTTACCAAATTGCGTAGATTCCTACGCTTTATCAAACGGGGAAAACTAGTGCAGATGAGATATTTTCTTGCAGGAGCAAGAAAGATACTACATGATTCGTGATCTGGTGCCTTGGCTACTACTTCTGCGTTCTGGGGCCGTATTCCGAAGCCGTGTGAAAATGCCGCAAAAAGCGGTTGCTGTGGCGGGATAATGTTATTTCATATTCTGCGTCCTTGGATCCCGCTTGCGGCATTTTTTCCCGACCGTTCAGAATAAGGCCCCTGGGGGTCAACCATGAGCTAGCGTTAAAAAATTAACGCAAGCGGTAACTAAGGACGCTCTATCTCAAATAATGTTATAACGCCATAGATACCGCGTTTTGACGGTATTTTTACGCTAGCTCATGGTTGACCCCCTGGTGTCTTATGTAGACCGGGGTTCACTAGCGTAACTAGAGAAGGGCGCTGCTACCGAGCGGGGTACCGATGCTAGGGGTTGCAACTTCGACAATAACCTTTTTTCTCTTCGCGACACCATAACTTCCGGTTGTACGAAAACTTTCCTCGTGTCCCACGTTTCTAGAATGGGGAGATAATTGAAATAACTGGGGGGTGATTCTGTAACTTGCAAAATTTACGTGTCGTAAAATGGAAGAAGGGCGAGGGGTGGTACCTCGTTACCATGGTTTTTACGATACATAGTGAATTAAACTGCGCAATTTTCACGCGAGAATGTGTGGTCTCGAAGAATAAATAATAAATTCTTGACAAATGCGTGGAAAATCCAAGGCAACGGGGTACATCCTCTCCCCCTCCTTCCCAGTTACGACACGTAAATTTTGCGAGTTACAGAATCACCCCCCTGGATGAAGATCCAGTCGAAGAACAAGATATAGACATTTCATACTGAAAAAATGCCTCCATTATTTGACTTCAAAACTCTGGGAATTTAGCCCCAAAATCCAGAGCTTTTGACTGAAATACCATACAAATTATCTGATTCAAAACCACGCTTGCGGCTCTTTTAGAAACCCAACTTCGCGGAATTGAAATTCAGGGAAATTTGCTCATTGCTCTTCAAAATTTAAATTTCATATATGCTTTGCTCTTTCAAACTCCTGGGAGAAGCAGCTGCCTTGACAGTCTACCGCGGATGTTTCGAATCAGTGCTTCGATGTGGCCTCGTATTCTGGGGAAACCGCCGTCCAGCAAACGAGATTTTTGTCCTCCAAAAGAGAGCGGTTCGATTCAACGCCGGCAAGCCTCCGCGTGCAACTTGTTTCCCAAATTGGGACTAACTGACGTTGCCAGCCCTCTACGTCTACGACATCTGTGTGCTGTCCTAGCTGGTTCAACGTAAATGAGCATTTTCACTCCTATGGTACGCGAGGGAGAAAAGATTTCCTAACCCCTCTACACCGGACGGCCCATATTTGCCTATTTCATTATAATTCAGGCAGCGCTGTAGTTGGCCATTTAGGGAAACAGTTGTTGTGGGTGATTTCCATTATAAACTAGTAGAATACTGCCCACATGAGTTAGTTCCCAAGTAGCCAACGACAGCACTGCCCGAATTGTGAAATAGGCGAATTAGAAAACAGTTGCTCCTTGATGGCCACGAAGATATTTAACGTACTGCGACGTGAACTTGAATATCTTCAGTTGATTATATTCAAACGGCGGTTAAAACAGCATTTATGTGTTATGTGCCCTTAGACCCGAGCAGAATTATTTTTATTAATTATTAGTAAAAATTAAATTAAATTAAAAGTTAGGCAAACCTATTACATTTTGCATAGTTGTTCGCGTGACTTCAGCTATACCATGCGATTGAAGAAAAACGCGAATGGGAACTCGTGGCTTTTTTTTGTGGTCTTCATACTAAGCCTAAAAGAACGATTAGTCTACACCGATGGTTTCAGAGATATTTCAGCAAATCGAAAAAAAAGAACCCTCAAATCCAAAATTCAATCTCATGCAGTGCCAACACCCGACGTGGAATCTTCAGGAATTTTTTAAGAAATGAAAGGAGGTGTATCTGAAAGAGACTGCCCCAAGCATTTATCAGTTTTTCCCGCTTCAGGCTCCTGCCAATTTTCCGTCAGCGGCAGAAAATGGTCAATTTTTAACGGGTCATATCTCAGGAACTATACTAGTCGTATGGAGATACAATTATGCTTAAATTGTCACAAATTTAGTCTATTTCAAAAATGCAAAGGAGCGCCATCATCGAAAAGTACATATAGTTCCAGAGATATAATCAATTGAGTAGAAAAAGTCGGAAAATTTTCAGTTTTTTTGCGATTTTCGACATGAAGCCGACCCATTTTTTGTAGGCAAAGTTCAGATTCGGATTCAGCACCCCAAGAAACATATATTAGATCCGTTGACAAAACTACTTCTATACGTTTGTCCCGGCCAAATCCCTTATTGACTGGACTAATACAAATGTAAGCTTAACATGGGAATAAGTATTTATTATTATTATAAATTCGGAGATTTACGTTTCATCAAAAACCATACTTCGATGCTGTAGCTCTTAAAATAAATCTCACAAGCTTTGGCGCGCCTTTCCCAAGTCTAACCGACCTATAAAACTGGGGATTTGCAAATTCTCTCAAATTTGGCCGTGAAGTTACTTCCAGAAGCCAAAAAATTGTGATTTTCTCAATTTCAGTATTGGGAACTAACTTTGAGAATGGGAAATCACGCTTTTTCTCAATTGCGAAGATTCCTTTCCAGAGTACGCCGAATTGGGGATTTTCCCTAATTTTAACTTCAAATGGTGGTTTTTCTCTCAATCTCCACCGTGGAATTTCCGTAAGAACAGCGCACATAGGACTCAAAAGCTACTCTGGAGCCAAGAATCGTCCAAAAACAGCGACAAAAGAAAAGCGTTCAGCATTGAAGACCCCGCTTAAAGAGGCGTTTTGGATGGGACTGGAAAATAAATTGTACTAATAATCGCCCACTGGATCTCTCTCGGCGGCTGTTTAGGCAAAAATAGATAAATTTTTTTTAGATAAAAAGCCTTTTTGGGGCCTTTTTCTGTACAGTGGCCCGCGGAGCTGTCCGTCACTATGCCGCCACCACATCGGTATTACGCATGGTCCCAGCACAAAAAACACTGAAGCGATCTCGTCTGAGCGCGTCTCCAGTACATTTGGCGATGGAGATGGTTATAGCTACCCAAAAGGTTCAAGAACAATACGCTGGTTTAGGTTATGACGTTATGAAGGCAGGGGGTGTAAATTTTAACCGCGCCACGGGTACTCAATCACCTTGTTACGCCGCTGCGGGGCTCGATACTTTTCCGGGACTTGGAAAAGCTCCGAAATCTGTCAAACACGGGAAAAATCGGGGTTTTCCTGTTACAGTTACGGTATTTACGCTTCGAGGACTCTGTCTGACACCTGTCATGTTACATCATATGTAAAAAGTTCAACCTCGCCGTCTGGCCGGTTACAGAGAGGACATCTAAGGACGTGAATGGAAAGGAAAAGTTAAAATTCGTGTTTTTCTTCATAAAAAGGAAGACATTTGGTCACCCTTTTCTTTTCTTTTTTACTAAAGACGCTGAAAAACTGAAAAAGATTAAATGCGTTCCAAAAAAGAAAAGGTTTTTCCAAGATCTTCCTACAGTAGAAAGGGCCCCACAATTCTGTCACGCCACCAATTAAGATCAAATCTCCTAGAGACAAAATTCGATATTTCTGTTAATATTTCTACTCACATCAAATTTTCTCGCCGATGGAAACGGAAAAAACTCCAACCCACTCAAACGATTTCAACTATTCGGCGTTACGAGGGCTCGAAGCTCGAACCCCGATCAGCTGGCCAACCCAGCCCGAAGCGCTCTCTACCCCCTCACATTTCCCAATCGTTTCGTGTGTATGCGTACGGCAGTATCATTTTTTGTTCCTCAATGGTTTGATCGAGTTTTTAAAAGAAAATGCGAGAATGATTCTCATAAGAGGGCCCTGTGTTTTTCATTATTTTGATTGGAATCGGTCGGGAAAAGTAAAGGGAAAGTTCGCGCGGGAACATGGTGGGGAAATTATCGCGAGATGAGTCTTAAAAATTAAGAAATTAGCCTTTTTCTATCCGCTTGTAAACGGCGATCCTTGTTTTACAATGGGTTCGCAGACTTTAGAAATATTAAGACAAGGAATTTGGGCTTCCTTGACTGGCGGCTGGTATTATGATCCACACCAGAGCATATTTTCCAACACTTTTCATCTGTACTTTTGGTTGTTTCTGCTTTGCCTACCGTTCACTATTTACTTGGTGATTAAACCAGCGACCTACATGCAGAGTAGTTTCCCTCAATTTTTGCAACTCGCTCTTTATTTTATTTTCTAGTACATGCCACCGTCCGTCTACATTTGGGGCGGATACTGTACGAGCGTGGCCGTTCTATTCGCTACAACTAAACTCATCAACTTGTCTCTGCATCGACTGTTCGACCGTCCCGAATGTATGGTGGAGGAACCTCCTGATGAAAAGGACGTTCGACGGCATCAGCCGCTTCGCCCTAGCCAGGAGTCGTCCCCAGCGAGGTTGATAAGTTTGTTTATTTGTTCGTTATGTGGGTCACCTATTTCTAGGATGTCCCCTCGAGTGACTCTGTATGACTCATCTCAAGCTCTTCATATCTCCATTGCACAAGATTAGTTATTACGTAGCGATTTTACTTATCATGAGAGTGTTGAAAAGGGTGACGTAGGACATTGTCGCTACAAACACTAACCACCGCCTTTGACGCTTAAGATGAATCGTCTGGCCCAGAAACTGTCAGTTGCCCTGAATCAGGAGGAGTTGCTGAATCTCGACCCCCACTATAACCCCTAAGTCTGTGGTTATTGACCACCTGAACTTGGAATCGAATTGTGGAGGAACTGGCTATCCAATTGAGAAGAGAAGGGTCTACATAAAACGTAGATTTGTGCGTATCCGGTATCTTCACGATTAATGTACGCTTCTCAACTGCCAGATATTAAATAACAAGAAGCCTTAAACACAAATCTAACGATCTGCTCGGTCAATGCTGTCAATACGCATTTTCCTCCGTATCCTATCGAAAGACCCTAAAAAGAAACGGATTGACGTCTCAGAGCTGAGTTTATTTGACTCAAACTCAATATTTATCCAGGGTCAGAACTAGAAGGGCGCCAAAGGGATCACCTACACCATAGGCGGATTCAGCAAAGAGCAGCCCTGAACGTTGGGGGCGAATTTCAGGCCTATGTATTTCCGGGGCAAATTTGGCTGTTCAGGACTAATTGTGTGAAAAACTCAACTTGAAATTTTACCTTTTGACCCAAATGGGATGGACGAGGGGGATCTTGCTACATATAGTGAAATTAGGCACATACACAGGTACATGTGCATGAGTTAGGTACATATTAGAAATGGTCGATTTAACCTGAAAATATGGAATTTTTAATCCTAAAACTATGCTCGGGAAACAGTCAAAATGACCTCTGGGAACTGACCAAGTGGTCTGGGCGCTAACAAATAAGGCTGGAAGCTGACGAAGTGGTCAGGAAACTGTCCTTCCCCCTTTACACACACACTCTATTTACGTGGAATTTACTTCTCATTACATTTTGATCTAAAAATCCGTGAATATTCGCTCGAGACAGGGAGTTTTCACAACACAAAAATAATGTCCAGTCTGTGTAGCAAACTCCACGGAAATTGTCAGTTTTATCTTCGAAACTGACAAAATGGCTCGGAAATTAACAAAGTGGCCTGGGAAAAGACAAAGACGCCGGAAACTAACAAACTAGCCTGGAAACCCTTCCTTTACAAAAAAAACAACAACAAACAAACAGGACTTGATTTTTCAAACAAAAGGCAGGACCCCTCTTCTCTCACGGAACCTTATTGCATTGTCTATATAACGATTATTTCATACTTCAGCACTGAAACCGCAAACTGGGACTGCCTAATAACTTTAATATGTAGGTATAACTGACAATTTTCAGCCGATCTTCACTCACCACAAGCAATAGAATTAGATTAGGCGAAAAGAATGTCTCGGGCTTGAGGAACGGGAGGGATCGCCCCATTCGCCCCCTCCCCCTTGCATAAGCCTGGAGATGCGCAGCAGATATACTGGACACTTGCGTGCCCAAGTGTCCAAACCCACTGGAATCACAGTAAAATCCCACTTCTAAACTCTGGTCTAAAATCCGTCTCGATTTTGGGATTCCACGTGTCGAGCCACCCCAAGAAACGCGGTTTTGTCCATTATTAAATTTTGTTTCATATACTCTGAAAATCGCCAAGGGTCTGGGAGATTTTCAGGGGGAACATTTTTTCAATGTGTTTCGGTGCTGTGGTTCATGAGACCATTGCAACAGTGCTCTATTGACCCATGTACCCTCAAGGGCGGATCTGGGACCTCTCTCAGGGGGGGGGGTAATCGAAACCCCTCCTCTCCCCCAGTACGCCCCCACCACCTGCCCACCACTCCCCTTCCCCCTTGTTTTGAGAGATTTTCCAAGTTCCAGGGGGGAGTAATTCTGCTGTTACCACCCCCTTAGATCCGCCTATGTGTAGCCTATACCCGCCATAACGCTACTAAGTAACCGTGTGCGCCCATTAAATTGGTGGTTTACCATGAGTCTGGCCACTGCCTCCCTGTGTGCAGAAGACCGCGAGGCCATGACCATGAGTTCCACTCGAGTGGCTCAAGTCTGGAACCGGAACAAGACCCACGACTGGTTCAAAGGTTAATTCCAAGGCCGCTCGAGGGTTTGTGAGTATTCGGAGAGAACTCGAACCCGAGGTGGAGTTCCCAGTTTTGTATTAATAGAATTGCGAATTTTTGAGGCTACGGTTATTTAAGTTCCAGGCCAAAATGTTGCAGTTTATAACGTGGAATTTTGGGTTTGGGATCCCCCCCCCCAACGTCAACCATTACCTTGAAACTTTCATCTCCTCCTGACCTTTTTCTAACAAACTTCCCCGTTTTTTTCCGCTTCAGGGGAGAGGAAGGCATCGAAATGCAAGTACTGAGCGGAAAATGCGCCACGCCTGACTGTAGTCCACCCCCATCCTCCGTAGCCGACAGCAACGAAATTACTACGCAGCAAATGTCCAGCACTATAGGTTGGTATTACAAGGCAAAGTAACGAATTTACCCCCCCCCCTCTATCCTAGTGGTAAAATTTGTGACTTGACGTTGAGGTGCTTTTTTTTGTTCGTAAAGATCTGAAAGTTGACGTTCATAGAAAAAATAGTTCGGAGAGCAGCGAAGGTCCTTGTAGTTGTAACATTCCATCCCTTCGCAAAGGTAAGCACTTAACACCTTGGACGTTTTAACAACTTGTTTGAAGTCCGAAATTTCACAGTCGAAAGCACAGCAAGTACCAGTTGGATGAATGCGGGGAGCAGCAGATCGCTCAGCCTCTGCAGTCTGCACAGAAATCTGGTACGTCCTATGGTAATATAAATTCGATTATTTTACACCTATTTTTCGTTATCCCCTTTTCATGATTTTCATTTTGTGTATGAAGAGTGGAACGAAAAGCCTGAGCGGTGTTTTAGAAGCGTCCGAAGGTGACATCATTGACGAGGGACGCGGCCGATTTCACCATCGTCACAAAAAAAGACGACCCCGTAAGTAATACGAGACCCCCGCCCTTTCTTTCAAGCAGGTATTTTGTAGTACTCATTTCTGGACACATTAATCAGGCCGAAGAGAGAGCGTTTGCCCTGGACAGACGTTCCCCAATTTAAATAGACTCGACGGCCTGGAGCCGGACGTTGAAGAGGAGATGGAAGGCGGCAGCTGCACCGTTGCTGCTGGAGGCAGTGGTGGAGGGGAAGTTCTAAGTCCCAGCGGTCTGGGCTGGCTTTTTCACAGTACCGACAGCGAAAATGAAAGGACACTGCCCTGTAAGAAAGATACGGTCTATGTTCCTCTCGCTAGAGGTGTGCTGTACTTAATTTCTCGATTTAAAACTTGCGTTTAGTAACAAAGAAACAAGGAGGATGCTTGCTTTTTTTACGATACTAATATAACGGTGCCGGGCCTGAAGGGGAAAGGGCGATTTTTATAAATTTCTGTTATTTTTTTTATAATTATTTTTCTTTTACACAGTTTCACTGCTCATTCAAATTATTGGTTTCTTTACAATACTTTTGAGGTTAGCCTGGAGTTTCGCGATCTCCCCTTCACTGCGCATGTTTTTTTACCTGGCGGGTGGGCAGCTTTTAAGATTTTCAATGAATCTTTTGTTTCACCCCTTTGTAAATATATTTTGAAACCTTGGAACATCGCGCAGGTGAGGCAAGGCAGGCTGGGTTGTGGAGCTACACTTTCTCTGATGACACCTTATCAGATACTTCGTTAAGTCTTTTAGAGCATCCTCGTAAGTTTTATGAATATTTTTAAAACAAATTTGTTGGTGAAACTTTAGAAAAAACTTTGTTTTTCGGGTCCCGTTACCTTCAATTTAGCCCTACGTGCTTAAAGCTTAATGCCTTACACTCTTCCATCGGAAGGTGATTCCTTGAGCATGTGAAGTAGAGCGCGCGGAGTATCGGGTTTCTAAGCTTTTTAGTTCTTTGGGAAGCTTTGCCCCCCCCCCCGCCACCCTTGGGGGATGGGAGGGATTAGAATACATTAATCCATGCCTTGCGTTTTCGCTTATCAAAACTATTTTAACAGCTCCCGAAGAGGAGGGCGAATCCGGTTCGATTGCTCACTCTTCCGAACATGGGGGCATTCCTAAAACGTCTAACGCGTCTGGTAAGAAAGAGTGCTAGAATTCATCAATTTATTCCATGTAAATTGTGTTCTAAATTTATTTCAGGCGTTAACTGGGCGAGAGATTGGAAGCGGAATGGGAGACGACGAGGTAGAAGAGGGCGGAACAAACCGAAACACCGCTCCTTGCCTCTTACCGCGCAAGAACCCATCAGTGAGTGACAAAATATATTTCAAAATAAATTATTCTTAAGTGAACCGTTTCATTCAGACGATAGCAATGGTGAGCCAAAGCCTGACGATGTGAACAATAACAAGAAAACTGAGCTCAGCTGCCTTCTACCTGTTCAAGCTTCACCAGCGGCGGGCGAGTCGAGCGCATCCAGCTCAACAGCAACTGCCAGGCTAAGCCCCAACCGTCTCCTGCTACCAACCGTGCCGGCGTCGTCATCCGCGGCGCTCAGCACGTTGCATCATTTGACGCAAACACCCGGCGGCACGTACCTCCTTCAGTCACTGCACCCTCACACCATCAACGAACCATTTCCGACTTTTTTCATCCCTCAACCGGCGCGACCTCCAGCGACAATCCAAGAAGCCGTTGAAACGCCGAAACCCCCTCACCGCCTAACTTTTCTCGACTCGACCGACTCGCCGAAGGCTCCCAAAAGGTACTACCGTTACTCTTGGTGTCCTTACATCAAAGTTCGATTCGACCGTCTCACACTTCTCGCGGTGTTGGACCGAAATCTATCCTACACGGAAACTTTCCTTAGTATTCTACTCTCAATCGGGGTTGCGGTTTTAGGCTGTCAACTTTTATATCTTCAACTCTATAGAGACCTTCAAGCCTTCCTCCTGTGCTTCGTCATGGCAGGAAGCCAGTACTCACTAATTAAAAGCGTTCAACCCGACACAGCCTCCCCGACGCACGGCTACAACCGGATCGTCGTATTCTCCCGTCCCGTTTATTTCGTTATAGTCGCCTCGGTGATCCTTTTGCTACACTACAATCTTCCCAAAGCTAGCACACAGTTTACGATCTACGGTTTTCCATTCCGGACACTTCAAATGACTCTATTTATGCGCGATTTTATGTTGATATTCCTTCTTTGTTTTCCCCTACTCTTCGGCTTAGGCCTATTTCCCCAGGTGAACACATTCGCCATGTTTCTACTCGAACAAATCGACATGCACGTATTCGGTGGGAACGCAACCTGTAGCCTCGGTAGTGCGTCCTATTGCGTGTTTCGCAGTGTCGTAGCTGTAGTCTTCCTTTACGGTTTCGCGTACGGTGGCCTCAGCGAGCAGAAATCCTCTCAGCATATTCTTTTCTCAATTTATTGCGGCCTCCTCATAGCCACCAGTTATCATTTGAGTCGTAGTTCGAGTGATCCAGGACCGATTTTGAACATACTGAAGGCTCACCTCTGGGTCGAAGAGGAAATTAGTAAAACTGAGGACGTGAAAGACGAACCGGAAGAGGATCCGTTACCAAAAAAATTACAGGCGACGGTGAACACCCGTCTGAAGTCCGACCTACTAGTCTGCACAGTTATAGCTCTAGTCGTTTTTGGAATTCATTGCAGTTCGATTTTCACCGCCCTGCAGCCCGAGCTTAATCCCGTGAGTTTGTTCGTGGCATTCTCTTTATAAAATTTTAATGATTTGACATTAAATTGCGCAGGTTATGGGTAGTGTGGCCGTAGCGTTTGGGGTTTTGCTTCACTACGTCCTTCCTCAACTTAGGAAGCAGCTTCCCTGGCTGTGTTTGGCACGACCCGTGCTCCGCCACTCACATCAAACTCCCTACGAACCCCAACACCCGCTTACCGTCATGTGGTTTGAGAAGGTGATGAGTTTGTGAAAGGGGCGATTACAGATGGCAAACCAATTTTTTTCGTTTTTTATAGCTGTACGTTTGGCTGTGCGTCGTCGAAAGTAACATTGTCTACCCGGTTCTCATGATCGGACGACTTACTTCAGACTCAAGTATGTTGGCCGAATGGCTTGGACCTGGGCTCGCCTCACTCGTGATCACAGTCTGCGGTCTCAAAGCACTTCGCTCAGCTTTCTCACAACCCCACGACCAGTTTCTCATTCTCACCTTCGCCGTCCTTCTATTTCAAGTCGATTTCTCTCAACACTCGTCCACTTTTCTTGTCGACTATTTCATCACCGCGATTCTTTTCAATAAAACCTACGAACTGCTCCAGAAGGTACGAAAGTCTCTTATTTCAAGCTTCTTATTTTTTAAAGGTGACTCTCCCCCTCCCCCACAGATACAGTTTGTGGTAACGTACATAGCGCCCTGGCAAATAACGTGGGGGTCGGCCTTCCACGCTTTTGCTCAACCGTTTTCAGTTCCTCACTCGGCGATGACGTTTTTCCAGGCTGCCGTCTCCGCGTTAATCTCCGCTCCTTTGAACCCTTTTTTAGGTACATGATCAAATTTTGAAGCAATTAAGGTGAAGACTGTGTTGAGTAATTTAAATTTGAACGGTAGGCAGTGCAATTTTTATTTGCTCGTACGTTCGCCCCATTAAATTCTGGGAGCGCGACTACAATACGCGTCGAGTCGACCATTCTAACACGCGGTTGTGCTCGCATTTAGACCGTAATCTTGGAGCTGATGACAACAACCTCAACTCGATCTTCTACGAGCATTTAACACACTCCCTGCAACACTCACTCTGTGGAGACTTGGTTTTGGGTGAGTTAAAAACAAAAATATTGAAAAAGGCCGGCCTCTTAAGACTTCTGTCTCCGCAGGACGGTGGGGTATTGTTCGACAGGGCGATTGTTTCGTCTTAGCCTCCGATTACTTGAACTGTCTCGTTCATATAATTGAAATTGGTAACGGTCTCGTGACGTTTCAAATGCGAGGACTCGAATTTCGAGGGACATACTGTCAACAGAGGGAAGTTGAAGCCATTTCAGAGGGCGTTGAAGACAATCAAGGTAGGAAGATTTTATTTTGATCCCCCCCCCTTCCGCAAACCGGCAACTGATTTACTTGTTTAGGTTGGTGCTGCTGCGAACCGGGTCATTTGCCCCATCTTCTCAGTTTAAACGCCAGTTTTTCACTTCGTTGGCTCGCCTGGCAAGTAACCGCGGCCAGTTACGTTCTCGAGGGCTACAGTATTTCGGACAATTCAGCTATGTCCATGCTTCAAGTGTTCGACTTTAGAAAAGTTCTAGTCACTTATTACGTTAAGGTAAACGCAGCTTTCAAATCTGTTTGTGCGAGCTTCAATTTAATATCCCCCCCCCTTACAAACATCCCAGAGCATTATTTACTACGCGGTGGGATCAGAGCGCCTTGAAACCTGGCTCGAAAGCCCGGTCATTCTCGAAGCTCTCAAACCCACGCTAAGTAAAAATTTCGTCGAGCTCGATCCTGTCTTTAACATGAATATCGACGAGGACTACGATTTCAGAGCCGCGGGTGTCACGCGAACGTCTTTTTGTTCCGTCTATCTCGACTGGATTCAGTTTTGTAATGATAAACGGGAACAAGTAAGAATTGTTAGTGTTTTAACGCTTTCAAGCCTTCAACAACGTTTGAATTCCTCAAACAGAAATTAACTGACGTTAGCAAGGAATCAACTCTAGTCTCCCTTTGTTTTGCGCTTAGTCTTCTGGGGCGTAGAACGCTTGGTGCAGCGTCCAGAAACACTCTCTCAAGGTATTCGTTTCGTGATCCGGCCATTTATGCATGTCTGATGAACAAAGTTGTCTCTTCTAGTGTGGATTTCTTCTTGTACGGTCTCCACGCTCTGTTCAAAGGCGATTTCCGTATCACATCACTCCGGGACGAGTGGATTTTTTCCGACATGGAACTTCTGAAAAGTGTTGTAGCTCCAGCAGTTCGAATGTCCCTCAAATTACATCAAGTAATATGGCACTTTCTTATGGAAGGAACAACTGCGGAACAATGCTAACGCTTTTTCTCTCCCTCCCCTTTAAAGGATCATTTCATGTCCCCCGAAGAGTACGCGGATCCTAACGTACTTCACGCCGCTATAACGGAACATCGCGAGAAACTCGTAATTTCTCACGAAGGAGACCCAAGTTGGAGAGCGGCTGTCCTCGCGGGAACACCGTCACTTCTAGCTTTACGGTTGGTGAACTATGAATGTAAAGAAAAAGAAGAAAAAGTTGTTGCTGAACGCGATGCATTTCTAGGCGAGTAACTGACGATGGCTGCGATGACTATAAAATCATTATGCTGAACAAAAGACTCTTGAGTTTTCGAGTCATCAAATTGAACCGGGAGTGCGTCCGTGGTCTGTGGGCTGGTCAACAGCAGGAGCTTGTGTATCTGAGGAACACTAATCCCGAGCGTGGTTCTATTCAGAATGCCAAACAGGTACTTAACGGTTAATTTTTAGATGTCTTTCCATCACAAAAATCATTTTCCCGGTATTTTATTCATAGGCACTAAGGAACATAATTAATTCATCGTGCGATCAACCTATAGGATATCCTATTTTTGTGTCTCCTCTGACAACCTCCTACTCAGATACGAATCAACAGTTGAGGAGTATTCTTCCCGGGCCTATTACAACGGCGTCAATCAAAAAGGCTGTGATAAAATTGTGGACTAGGTGAGTTTTGTTTTTTTACTCGCCTGCTGCACAAAATGCACTAGAGGCGTCTCGCGCTTTCTTGTTTCTTTTAAGTTTCTTGATCCATGTCAGGGTTTTTTTGGACCAGTGGCTGACCACCTCCAGGAGGATTGTAAGGTCGAGGATAGCAATTTTGGGGGCAAATCAAGTACCCACTCAGGAATTCTCGAGGGCAGGAGGGGTCCGGGGTCCTGAAGTTTCGAGAGAGAGAAAGAGAGACGATGACTAAGTTCCCTCTTGACTACCATATTGACTAAGGGCTGCGTGCCTCCCCCGTTCCCCCCTTCCCGTCCTGAACAATTAGCTGTAGTCAGTCCGTTTGCTGTGACTACTTAGGCTCACTATAGACTGGGACTACCTGGGCGCCTATAGCATGTTGTTACCTAGGCTCACTGTAGGCTGTGAATACCTGGGCTCACTCAGTAGTCTGTGACTTCCTAGTCTCACTGTAGTCTGTGACTATCGTCTAAACAAACTCTTGAAGTGTTCATAATTGCCCACAATAACATAAATTCCACTCCACTTCCACTTCCAGTGGTCATTTCAATAGCCTTGGGTGCTGTGTTTGGGCGGCACTTAATTCTTGTTTTCTGTTTCATTCTCAGAGTAAGAAAAAGGTGCGTCGAAGGATGTTCGAGTGGAAGTTCGATGCATCAAGACGACGGTGGTTTCGGTAACGAAGGAGTGTACGCGATGACCACGTATAGCAATAGACAATCAGGTGCATTTTGAGATCGTCGTACACCTCGACTTCATCTCCCCCACCCCACCTAAAATCCCAATTATTACAGGAATTAGCGGGTCTCTGGAACGAGGTGGAACGCGCGCTAGCGTAGCATCGTCGGGGAAACCGTCGTTGGCCTCACTCGCCGGCCTTTTGTCACCGTCGCAACCCAACGACCAACCGATCGTTCACAGGGTGAAAGTAAGGAACCCCTCCCCTTCGACCCACAGCTCTTTTACCCAGCCCTTCTCTCCTATCTATCTTAGATTACCGACCCGAACCAAGTCTACGACTGTATCAACCTGGGTCGGCGGATTGACGTCACTTGGCCCGATGAAAAAATGCGAGCTCAGGGCGGTCGCTCTCAGTGGGGCGATTGGGTTCCACTTCCTGGCATGGAAGGCCAAGTAAAAAGTTCATCCCTTTTTCAAATATTTCCACAATTTATCTCAACACCCCCCCCCCCCCAGGTGGTTCACAAATGGGTGCCTTCACATCGCGACATAACTCGAAGGTCACACGTCGACAGGACAATTCTTTTAGTAAAAATCGACGAGAAATACGTTCCTATCGCTGAGTCGGGAGTAGTCGACTTGGGACCAGATCTATAAGTTTTTTTTTCTTCAAAATAATATAATTTCTGTTATCGTTTTTATTGTTCAATTTTATGAATGGTTTTCCCTTCAATTTTACGTTGTTACCTTCACGATATTAAAAGTATTTAAATCGTCTCCTCAATTTATTTCGAAATTCGTTTAAAGAAAAAAGCCATTCATACGCCTTATCTTAGTAGACTGATCTTTAAATTCAATTTGTACGTAAATTGCATAACATAATCAATGTAAATAATGCTAAACCAAATGTGTACATTTACTTGTAAGATGTAAAGTTTTTAGATCGATATATTATTCAAATTAATCGAAAAAAAAAATAGAGAAAAACATGGTTATAGGAACATGGCTGTGCAATAAAAAGGCTTACCGAGAAAAATTGGTTTTTGAAAACAAGAATCATAATATACTTATATAGCGACAATTACGAATCGGGGAGGGCTTGAAACTTTTCAAAGTTCGTAAAAGAACGCCTTGTTTCTTCATTTGATCGAGAAAACTATTTTTCTCCGTAATGTTTTTTTTGTTTTTTTCTTTACCTACTTATTATTCCGACTTTAAACAAAGTTCTCGTATTGTAAGAAAACAACCTTAATTTTTTGCATTTCCATTAACTGCAAGTACAAGCAATTTTTGAACAAAAATAACCGTTTTTTCTTTTCGGAAATCTCTGTACAAGGAGCCACGAGCGAGAGTCTACCACCACCACTCACTCTCATGGGGTTTCTAGGTTGTTAGTCGTTCGAATAAGCATCATAATCCAAACACTGGGCACCCCTTCAGGGGTCATAGTCCTCTCACGAAGGCTGTGAGTCTGAACGAGTATAAGGGGTTCGTGCCCTCCAAGGTAACTTTACAGGAGGATGCTGTCAGCAAGTGTACGATTCTTAACGTTCTGCCCCATCAATGTTTTCGGCATCCAGGAAATCCGATTCGAAATGCCCGATGGTCCCGATAGGACCAATAGGACCAGTTTCAGGACAATATTCTTTCGGTTAATTAAAATTTTCCAAATTTCGAGAGTTTGGCGAGTCACAGAGGGCAAATGCCCCAGGCAGACGATCATTTTCGTATTCAGCCACATGAAACCTTTCGAATTAGACTAGTTTCTGGACTATGTTCCTCTGGTTAATCATTTTCCCTCTGTGCAGTTTGACGGGTCACTGAGGGCAAATGCTCCAGGCAGACGATTATATTTGTAATCATCTCCATAAAACCTATCGAATAAGACCAGTTTCAGGACTATGTTCTTTCGGTTAATTAAAATTTTCCAAATTTCGAGAGTTTGGCGAGCCACAAAGGGAAAATGCCCTAGGCGGACGGCGCCAGACGATCATATTCGTAATCAGCTCCATAAAACCTTTCGAATGAGACTAGTTTCAGGACTATGTTCTTCCGGTTAATCATTTTCCTCCGGTGCAGTTTGACTGGTCACTAAGGGCAAGTGCCCCAGGCAGACACCGGCAGACGATCATTTTCGTATTCAGCCTCATGAAACGTGTCGCAAAAGACCATTTTCCGGACTTAGTTCTTCCGGTTAATTAATATCAAAGATTTAAGGAGTTTACTGGCCACCGAGGGCAAATGCCCCAGGCAGACGGCGGCAGACGATCATATTCTTAATGAGCTCCACAAAACTTTTCGAATTAGACTAGTTTCTGGACTATGTTCTTCTGGTTAAATGCATGCCACAAATTAAGGACTTTAATTAGCTATAAAATCCTTAGGCCCTAGATGCAGCATGGCAGACTACCGGACTCGTAAATAGGGGGTCAAATGCCATCATTTTGCACACCTTTAGTGACTATGTTCTCCCGGTTGAATGGAACTTTCGCTAGCTCTCGAACTATATTGATTTTTAACATGCTGAAAATTATTAAAGCCGCCTTCACATGCAAGCTTTAAAAGGTTGAGCTGTGGGCTTCAACCAATCAGAGCGCTCCGAGTACACAGCGTGGAGCGCTCTGATTGGTTGAACCCCCTCAGCTCAGCTTTTTAAAGCTTGCATGTGATGGCGGCTTAAAAGCCGTTCCAATGGAACCTCCTGGTGAGGGAAGGTCAATTTGACGGATTTTTGATTTTTCGGTTTCGTCGGAGTCGAAGTTGGAGTAATTTTGTTGGGAAAAATAAACGATTTTTGGCCATGCAGTCATACTTTCGGTAGGTACACGATCCCCACTTCTCTGAGCAAAATAGCAATTTATTTTTGCTTTATTCGGCAAACAGCACTGAATTTTGGACTGCTTGCTACGGTTTTACATATTTGATTTTACTGAAAGGCGATTGATATAAGGCGAAATCATAACTTCATTCCCCATCCCCTGGTACCTGTCTCAATACGGTTGAGCATCTCATCTGGTAAGTGATTGTTCGTTTGGATGATTAATTTGTTGAACTAAATTATTTAGTTATGTGCTGAACGTGCTGTTTTGTTCGTTTGTCGATGTTCAGGCCCTGAGGAAGTTAATAAAATAAACGAAACCTTGACCATTTAAAAAGCTCAGCTGTAACCGTACCGACCATCGTCCCAATAACTTAATAGTAAAAACGTCTGTGGTCGAACATCATCCACAATTAAGGGAAGGGATTGGAGGATTGATCGCACCCTACTCAGGTCTGTGGAAAAAAAGGGGGGGGGGGAGGCACTGTGTCCATTATCCCCGGCGGGGCCGGATTTTAAAAATCAGGAAAAGGAAGAAAATCCCTGCAAATTTTACACATGAGAAATTACATGAAAATCGACACCCGACACACCTATGATATCGAAACATTTGAAAACCCCCATTTAGGACCCGCTTTTGGCCCATAAAAAACCCAGAGAGTTAGTTGATCAAAACTTGTCAGCTGTTAGGACTAACTAGATCCCAAATGGAGTAATGGAGTTTATGTGCGAAAGAACGAGTTTTTTCGAGCAATCACAGGGCAAGATATGGCCCGAACGGCGTACGGACATTCCCCAAATGGAGTCTAGGCTGTTGTTAGGAGAGGTTCTACTAGTGTAAATCCAAGTTTGCAGCTTCACAAACCCTGTGCTAACTTCAAGATGCTCGAAAAACCTCAAAATTTTCGGATTTGTATTGGATTTTGGCTTACATCTCCCCAAAAATGCATCCTACGAAAAATGTCACTATTTTTACCTATGAAAGTACAACAAATGTGCTACATTTGGAGCCCATGTGGAGCTCTGTAGCTCTAGTGGTTCACCAGCTATCTTGGAAAACAAAAATAAGACAAATCATTTATATTTTTTTTTTTCAATTTTAAGACCACTACTATTTTAGCTTAAATTAGAGCTCATCAAATTTACTACAACTTTGTCTCTCGGAGCTTCTTCGTAGGATCACTTCTTCGGCCGACATAGCTCACGCGAGATGGTCAAAACCTAAAATTGGCACTTTTGGGGCAAAATTACCAATTTTTGAAGGGGCGTACCTTGTAATCAGTTGGACTTACAGAGCTCCGCGCCTTGGCTAAAAATTAAGCAAATTTTGTCAACTCTAAAAATTATGATAATGCCTTTTTTCGTAGGACGCCCTTTCCCGGCCCTTTCCTCAAAGGCGCGATTTTTAAGTTTTGACCATCTCGCTTGAGAAATACCGGCTAAAGAAGTGATCCTAAGAAGAAGTCCTGAGAGACGAAGTTGTAGTAAATTTGATGGTCTTCAATTTGAGCTCAAATAATAGGGCTCTTAAAATTTAAAATAATAATTTATCCTATTTTCGTTTTTTCAAGATAACTGGTGAACTGCTGGAGCTACAGAGCTTCGCATGGGCTCCAAATTTAGCACATTTGGTGTACTTTCATAAGTATAATAGTGACCTTTTGCGTAAGATGCATTTTTAGGGAGATATAAGCCAAAATTTCGAGGCTTTTCGAGCACCCTGAAGTTAGCACATTTTTTCCTGACCGAAAACATAAAGGCCAGTCAGTGCGAAAACCCTGTGCTTCGAAGCACAGGGTTTTCGAAGCTGCAAACTTGGATTTACACTAGTGGTACCTCCCCTGACAACATACTAAAAATTCAGATTTAAAAAATACAAATTTTTTGCAATGTTTGCCCTTTGTTTTTTTGTCTAGAATGACTGGCCTAATAGGAGTATTATTCAGATTGAATAATAAACCAAAAGGAAAACTTTACTGGGGCTGAATAAGCTCTACTGTAGTTGGAGCTCAACCGTGTTTGGAGCTTTAGCAGTGGTTGCTGGCTTTGCTGTGGTTGCACCTTCGATGTTTTTGGAGCTTGACTACGGTCGGACCATTTGATTTTGGCTGCTGCCCAAAGCTGTGACTGTAGCTTTACTGTGGTTTGGAGCTTTACCTTAGGGTGGGACGTTACTGAGGTAAGAGCTTCTAACTGAGCTTAGAGCTTTTTGTAGTTTTTGTAGCTCTGCAGTGATCGGATCTTTGCAGTGAATGAAAAAATTGCTATGGTGGGACCATTTCTGGGGTTGTACCATCTTCGTGGTTGGAGCTTTACTGTGGTTTGGAGATGTGCTTGCTCCTTCTCTGTGGTTTTGGAACAGAGGAGGACATTTTGAAAATGTGTTGAAAAAAAAGAAGTTTTAGGGAATTTATTTGTTATTTTATTTACTAATTATTATGAATTGGTGCAATAAACGCTACGAAATTTTTTTATTTTGCATCGCTGACCACGATTAGTCCTACGAGAAGCTTTATTACCAATTTAGGAGAAATAATGGTGTGCTTGATTCCATTTTAGTGCATTTCATTTAAAAATGCACTATTGGTCTCGCCCTGATGGTCGCACATATGGGTTGTGATACTTTTTTTTCACGTTTCAGAACCACTAGAACACGAATCCGAGGTCGGTTCGATTATATATATATATATATACACAGGGTGGATCCGTATAAGTGTGACAAAAATTTTTGGGTAAAACTACGTTAAAAGTGGAGTAAAATGGTACCTTCGGAAGTGTCCTACGTCGATCCGTTCCGGAGTTATGATTTTTTTTGTGTTTAAAAAAGTAACCAATGCTTGCTTCAAAAAATCCGCAATTTCTCGGCTTACATCGCACCAAATCCAAAAAGTGATGCCATTTTCAGAAACTACGGAACATTTCCTTTAGGATAGAGGCCATTTTATTGCTTGAAATAATCGTCAACACCCAGAAATCTGGCATTTTTTCCATAAATTTACGTGTCCTCTAAAATTTGTCCGTTTTACGAAAAGTCGCTGTACCCAAACAGCTTTCTCAACAGATTTTCGGTATATCACAAAAACTTCCCCGTCTTCTAAGTTTCCTTTTGGCGTGTTCGCACTTCATGTTACCACTGACGTTTCTCACAAAAACGTCACGAGAATGCACAAAAACCGTGTTTTTACGAAACATGGACCATTGTCTACGGTATTCGTGAAGGGTGCAGGGAGATCAGCGGTAAGTGAGAACAGTATATCTTACCATGGAGAAGGCAAGAGGCATTCGATTTGACCCCTTCCCCCACCAGTGATTCATTAAATTGTCGCCATTGAGGGGGGGGGGGTATAATTGAATGCCGTTTGCCTACGATATCTTCTCCTTCCTAAAATATTCTGTCCTCCCTTTCTAAAACAGTATTTTGACAGAAAAATATAGGCAATTGCCTATGTGCCAGGTGCCAACAATATTCGTGAAGGGTGCTCAGAGATCGGCAGAAATGGATGCGGGGGGGGGTCAAATTGAATGTCTCTTGCCTGCGGTATCTTCTCCATGGTAAGATATCCTGTTCTCACTTACTGCCGATCTCTCCGCACCCTTCACGAATACCGTAGACAATGGCCCATGTTTCGTAAAAACACGGTTTTTGTGCATTCTCGTGACGTTTTTGTGAGAAACGTCAGTGGTAACATGAAATGTGAACACGCCAAAAGGAAGCTTAGAAGAGGGGGAAGTTTTTGTGATACACCGAAAATCTGTTGAGAAAGCTGTTTGGGTACAGCGAATTTTCGTAAAACGGACAAATTTTAGAGGACACGTAAATTTATGGAAAAAATGCCAGATTTCTGGGTGTTGACGATTATTTCAAGCAATAAAATGGACACTATCCTAAAGGAAATGTTCCGTAGTTTCTGAAAATGGCATCACTTTTTGGATTTCTTGCGATATAAGCCGAGAAATTGCGGATTTTTTTAAGCAAGCATTGGTTACTTTTTTAAACACAAAAAAAATTCATAACTCCGGAACGGATCGACGTAGGACACTTCCGGAGTTATGATTTTTTTTGTGTTTAAAAAAGTAACCAATGCTTGCTTCAAAAAATCCGCAATTTCTCGGCTTACATCGCACCAAATCCAAAAAGTGATGCCATTTTCAGAAACTACGGAACATTTCCTTTAGGATAGAGGCCATTTTATTGCTTGAAATAATCGTCAACACCCAGAAATCTGGCATTTTTTCCATAAATTTACGTGTCCTCTAAAATTTGTCCGTTTTACGAAAAGTCGCTGTACCCAAACAGCTTTCTCAACAGATTTTCGGTATATCACAAAAACTTCCCCGTCTTCTAAGTTTCCTTTTGGCGTGTTCGCACTTCATGTTACCACTGACGTTTCTCACAAAAACGTCACGAGAATGCACAAAAACCGTGTTTTTACGAAACATGGACCATTGTCTACGGTATTCGTGAAGGGTGCAGGGAGATCGGCGGTAAGTGAGAACAGTATATCTTACCATGGAGAAGGCAAGAGGCATTCGATTTGACCCCTTCCCCCACCAGTGATTCATTAAATTGTCGCCATTGAGGGGGGGGGGGTATAATTGAATGCCGTTTGCCTACGATATCTTCTCCTTCCTAAAATATTCTGTCCTCCCTTTCTAAAACAGTATTTTGACAGAAAAATATAGGCAATTGCCTATGTGCCAGGTGCCAACAATATTCGTGAAGGGTGCTCAGAGATCGGCAGAAATGGATGGGGGGGGGGGTCAAATTGAATGTCTCTTGCCTGCGGTATCTTCTCCATGGTAAGATATCCTGTTCTCACTTACTGCCGATCTCTCCGCACCCTTCACGAATACCGTAGACAATGGCCCATGTTTCGTAAAAACACGGTTTTTGTGCATTCTCGTGACGTTTTTGTGAGAAACGTCAGTGGTAACATGAAATGTGAACACGCCAAAAGGAAGCTTAGAAGAGGGGGAAGTTTTTGTGATACACCGAAAATCTGTTGAGAAAGCTGTTTGGGTACAGCGAATTTTCGTAAAACGGACAAATTTTAGAGGACACGTAAATTTATGGAAAAAATGCCTGATTTCTGGGTGTTGACGATTATTTCAAGCAATAAAATGGACACTATCCTAAAGGAAATGTTCCGTAGTTTCTGAAAATGGCATCACTTTTTGGATTTCTTGCGATATAAGCCGAGAAATTGCGGATTTTTTGAAGCAAGCATTGGTTACTTTTTTAAACACAAAAAAAATTCATAACTCCGGAACGGATCGACGTAGGACACTTCCGAAGGTACCATTTTACTCCACCTTTAACGTAGTTTTACCCAAAAATTGTTGTCAAACTTATACGGATCCACCCTGTATATATGGTGTAACGGGAAAATCGGGCATAATTGAAATGGGTGATTCTACATCACATGTGGGTCAAAAATGACTATCTGGACCAAGGTCCGATTATCAACAGTTTCTGAGAAATCGCAGTTTTCCTGAATTTCGAAGCATCAGGCGTTTTCTTCAAAACTCGGTCGGTATCTTAGCAACCATTGATCCTAGGAAACTTTCAAGGACACCGTTGGAAAGAGAACAAAATTTCCTTTCAGATGATCGTGAAGTTGGGGTAGGTCGTGAAATTTGGACGCCCTTAACTCTCAGCTGAATAGCCGCTTCCTTGAAATTCTTTATTCTTACTTGTTATTCAGCCAGCTGTCATTTTACTGACAGCTCTCGGAGGAAGAGTAGGACTTCATGAAAAACTTCTACATTTATTAAGCTTTCAAATGACCTGCTTGGTTCGGGATTTTGTCTTTATTGCTTCTGAGATGCAGTTCGAAATACTTGAAAACTCGTCTAAAATGTCTGGAAACGTACGTTCACAATTGCCCTCGAGCGGGAAACAATTTGCTTCCCAAAGCTCTTTGCAAACCTTTTCGGTGAATTTTTGATCCGTTAAGACTGCTGAGTCCGGTTACCTCGCTGGACCAACTCCAAAAAAGGCAATACTAAGTGCTTGAAACGGCAGGTCACTGCTCAGAACCTGAGGGTTCTGACCTGTAGGATTCAAGGGTAGCTGTCAACAGTCACTACCGTTCCCACCCTCTCCTTTGACAGATATTTCGCAGAGATCGATGGAAACAGACAGCGGAAGTCAAACTCAAAGTCAACTGCATAGAACGGGGGCTCAAATAGATGACCCCCAACAGCTAAGTCGAGCGACCCTTAAAAAAAAAAAAAAAAAAAAAAAAAAAAAACCCGAGCGAACACCGAGTAGAAAATCCCTCACCAACCTGAGTGACGTGAAGAGCATTTTTTTTAAAACGAATTTTTCCCGTTCTTTGGCAATCGCAAACATACGTTTCCATACGATTTAGACAGGGGCTTAAAGTATTTCGAACAGTATCTCAAAAGGAATAGAGACAAAGGCCCGAAGCAACCAGGTCATTTGAAAGCTTAATAATTGTAGAAGTTTTTCCTGAAGTCCTACTCTTCCTCCAAGAGCTGTCAGTGAAATGACAGCTGGCTGAATGACTAGTAAGAATAGAGAAATTCAAGGAAGCGGCTTTTCAGCCGAGCGTTAAGGGTGCCCAAATTTCACGAACTACCCCAACTTTACGACCGTCTTAAAGGAAATTTTGTGCTCTTTCCAACGGTGTCCTATAAATTTCTCCAGGGTTAATGGTTGCTAAGATACCGACCGATTTTCGAAAAAAACGCCTGATGCATTGACAGTCAAGAAAACTGCGATTTTCTCGGAAACGGTCAATAATCGGACCATGGTCCATATAGTCATTTTTGACCCACATGTGATATAGAATCACCCATTTCAATTATGCCCCGTTTTCCTGTTACACCCTATATATATATATAGCCTCTCGCTTGTTAGCACGATCACGGTCGCAATTTCTGACTTAGGGCAACCAAATTTGGCCTAAAAATCAATAGCGTGAATATCTCGGAGGAGATCGTGATCCAGGTGAATCGTTCCACGGGAAGGCTGTGAAAGAGGGGGTTGAATTTGTTTAAAATTCGCTAACGCACGGCTGTTGCTGCAATTGCCCCCAAAATTGACTCGAGTAATGAGAAATGAACGCGCTTTCGTACGAGACTCTAGTGAACCAAATCCGTTGAGCTGACAGGGCAGTTCTCGGCGGAGGGGAGCTATTAAATTAACGCTATGCCTCACTGGACCACCCAATTACCAAAAAATTCCATTGCCATTGTATTTTGAGCAGTCTCTTTCTTTTGATTTGCCTACTGTCTAATGAGTCTTCAGTAAAAAAAATCCTGAGGTGGGCCAAAAAGGGAGAACCAAAAAAAAGAAGAAAAAAAGTTTCTTCCAGATTCGAACCCAGGCACTGTGTAATGGAGAATTTGTGACATACCATTTGGTCTATAGGCCAGTCAATATAAACATCAAACATCGCAAATATGCATGTAATTTTTTTTTTTTTTTGCATGTTTTTAGGGCCAATGAGAGTAGTTTATACTCAAGTTTGCAACCCTCAAAACCTTGTGCTCAACTCGTGGCACTCGAAAAACCAAGAAATTTCATCACTTTTTTCTCTTTTTTAACAAAACTACCAGAAGAAAGCGCTTTTCGAGCATGACCACAGTATACATTGTTAAAGCCAACTAAATTTGCTACAATTAAAGCCCAGCCCGAGCATCCTGGGTCTGTTAGTTCAGGAAATACAACCAGTCAACAAAATACTTAATCTCGCCAAAAAGCGAGATTTTATTGGTAGGGTAACTTTTCAAGACCCGTAGCACTCAAATACCGGTGATTCGTACTTGGTTAAAAAAAAAATGAGAGGGGAGGTTGTACGTCCAAAATGCAACAAAAAATGTCCTATGTCCTAAGGTCAGATTTCGATTCCTAGCCGAGATAATCAATTTGTTGTTTTTAGCACATCACGGGTTTTCGCAACAAAAACAGGTGTAACATGGGAAGTAAGCGTCCTAGGTTAAATCCAACGACACCAATGAAAAGAGCACCCTTTTTTCTGTGTGAGTAAAGACATTTTGTCCAATGATAGTGAAAGATTCTTTGAGTAAACTGGGAAAATATCAGGATATTTTAAAAAATGTCAGTTTTTGACAACTGTTCAACGCTAGACTACATTGGCCATGGTGCTCCCAGCGCCGGGCAAATTCCTCTAAAACTGAGTGAAGTAACTTAGTTTAATACTTCATGCTTATTTTACTCCTGTCCTTCGCAATGTTTTGAGAAAAATCCATTGTTATACCAAAAAATGAGGCAATTAAGCCCATTTTGAGTGCCTACAAGAAGATCAAGAGCCATTCCTAAAACTTTTTTTTTCAGCTTAATTCACTTTTACTACGCTAAGCTATGAGGAAAGACAAATAAAAGTGGAATAAGCTGAAAAAAACATTCTTGGAATAGCTTTCGTATCTTCTTTTAGGCACTCAAAATGGGCTTAATTGCCTCATTTTTTGGTATAACAATGGATTTTTATCAAACCATTGCGAAGGGCAGGAGTAAAATAAGCATGAAGTATTAAACTAAGTTACTTCACTAAGTTTTAAAGGAATTTGCCCGGCGCTGGGAGCACCATGGCCAATGTAGTCTAGCTTTGAACAGTTGTCAAAAACTGACATTTTTTAAAATATCCTGATATTTTCCCAGTTTACTCAAAGAATCTTTCACTATCATTGGACAAAATGTCTTTACTCACACAGAAAAAAGGGTGCTCTTTTCAGTGGTGTCGTTGGATTTAACCTAGGACGCTTACTTCCCATGTTACACCTGTTTTTGTTGCGAAAACCCGTGATGTGCTAAAAACAACAAATTGATTATCTCGGCTAGGAATCGAAATCTGACCTTGGGACATAGGAAATTTTTTGTTGCATTTTGGACGTACAACCTCCCCTCTCATTTTTTTTTAACCAAGTACGAATCACCGGTATTTGAGTGCTACGGGTCTTGAAAAGTTACCCTACCAATAAAATCTCGCTTTTTGGCGAGATTAAGTATTTTGTTGACTGGTTGTATTTCCTGAACTAACAGACCCAGGATGCTCGGGCTGGGCTTTAATTGTAGCAAATTTAGTTGGCTTTAACAATGTATACTGTGGTCATGCTCGAAAAGCGCTTTCTTCTGGTAGTTTTGTTAAAAAAAGAGAAAAAAGTGATGAAATTTCTTGGTTTTTCGAGTGCCACGAGTTCAGCACAAGGTTTTGAGGGTTGCAAACTTGAGTAATAACTGCTCTCACTGGTCCTAACAACACGCGAATCAAAAATTAATTACATGCATGTTTGCGATTTACCCAGATTTTTTTGTCTATATTGACTGGTCTACTAATGTAACTGATCTGGAAATGTACGTAATCTGAAAAAAAAGTAAGGAAAAAATATGGATACGCATTTAATCACGCTGTAAGCCGATGAAGGAGTATTCTCTTAAGCGACGTCCTGCGTGATCGGGAATCGCGGCGATTTTCGCTTATAAGCGTGTTGATTGTTTACAGCGATAAAAACGTAAAAATGTAGGGCATCTACGGTTGAAGGGGCGAGGTACAAGAGCATTCATTCTAGAGCGTAGTTATCATTTATGAGACCGTTGACTAAAAAATTTGCATTGTGTTTCGTTTAACGTAAACCGTCAAGTCACCATACGATACGGAAAGGAGTTGTTTGCGAGTGAAATTTGGATCGTGGTCTGAATTTGATCGTTAAATTTCGATGCATTAATTTGCAAAAAGTTTTGTTCCGACAGCAGCCTGTCGGGTAAAGTGCATTTCATTTATCCGGTCATGCACCATTTATACGGTAATCGTTCAAGTTTGAATGAGATCATCATATTATAAATGAAATTGAGGCCGCGATAGAAATTCACAATCAACTGTTCAAAAAAATGTCAAAGGCTGGAATTTCCCCATGTTCCTGGCGCAGGGGGCTAGACTAGATACAATTTAAGATTTAATTGTTCGTTAGTCCAAAAAGTTTGGCATGATACCTATGTTGTACGAATTGTTTCTCTCCGTCATTTCGCTCACTGGGAAGAATATTGGTACAACTCAAATAAGCTTTTCTGAACAATCCAGTTTGGATTAAATTAAATTAAATTAATCCAAACCGGATTGTTCAGAAAAACTTTTTTGAATTGTACCAGTATTCTTCGCTGCAGAGAGCGATTTTATCTTCAGCAAGAGTGCGACAGGAGGACATGATGAAAATGTTTTGATTTGTTCTTATTTTTATAAAATTGATTTTGAATTTCTATCGCGGCCTGAATTTCATTTATAATATGACGATCTCATTCAAGCTTAAACGATTACCGAGCTTAAACGAGTATAAATGTGCATGACCGGATAAATGAAATGCACTTTACCCGACAGGCTGCTGTCGGAACAAATTTCACTTTCATTTATTCATAAAGGCCTATTGCAACGAACACCCAAAAAAGCAATTTTAGCTCGAAATGTGTTCATTTTTCCAAACTTTTACGAAGGGGTGCGATGATCTGGGTTTTGTATTTGATCCTCACTAATCAGGCAAGTTTTTTGCGAAATTTGCCAAATCTGGAAGGCATTTCAAGATTCGCTATCGGCTAAACTGCCTAAAATCGGTACAAATCTCCCCAATCTACTGGTTACTGGAAAAGTGCTACTACGTTCGAGGATAACTGAACCAATTCCCACTGAAAAATGTCTGCTCTTTTCACTAGTGCCCTCAGATTTAATATGTATGTGTAACTGTTCTCGACTCACAAGCGCTGAATCCAATAAAACCAACGTCATGGCTAAAAATACAAAATATCGATTATCTCAAAAACGGTTGGAAATCGGACCTATGTTTATATGGACTTTTTTGGCACATTTTGGACCAGGAAAACCCCCTGCATTATTGCCGTCGACTTACCAAACACCCTGTATTTTATTCTCCGTGCTTACAACTGTGTCCCATACTTTTGTGCAGTGTCTTTGCTGAAAGTTTGTGGAAATGTGAGAGGCTGGTCTGGGACCACTCCATAAAATTGTACACAAATTATTGAGCAACATTTGTACCGAAATTTGAGCCCCCTCCCTCCCATCCCATCATCACCCACATTGGCCTTTGGACCCAAGCTCCAAATATTTTTTTTTACTCAAGTAAATAGCAGAAATAAAGTATGAAGACAAAATAATGCCAATGGCCAAATTAAATTGCCAATGGAAAATTTAAAATAAAAACTTGGAAGAAAAAATGACACTCACCTTGCCTTTGGAATCTTGCCATCTTCAACAACGACAGTAACAACTAACAATCACTCGCGAGCCGGCACCCTGGACGGGATTTGTGGACCAAGAGCATTTCCGTACGCCACTAAATTTAAGCACCACGATTTCCCCTGATTAATAATGAACTGCAAAAACTAATCATCAAACTTGAAATGCGGATTATAAATGCGTTCAACTTCAGTGACAGAATGACACTTCTCTTGAAGCTTGAACCAGGGAGGAAAAAACAACCGACGGACGGACACGACAGACGAACGCTGATCACCGAGAGAGACTGTGACTGGCTGCCGGCTGGCTAGTTACTTGTTTTACTCCTACAACTACTACAGCGCTCTTTCTGAGAGTTCCCCTAACTTGTACGAAGGGAGAACCCTCTCGGATATACGCGAGAAGCATTTAACGCGTAAAACTAAAACCTCGATATTGTATTAGTGCGCAGATCCTAAAAACGACTGTAAGTATAATTATTTTAGATTTAATTAATTAAATAAAGCTTTGTTTTGTCACACACCTGTCGCACTTCCTCCACGGTAGAGGTGTAGCGCTGCCATCTGCGGCACGTTGTGAGATTACTGAGGCACCCACCACAACCAAAATCGACATCACATTTTCACAGTTCTCTCTTGGTTCTTGGTCGGTGGTCGGTGCTGCTGTACGCGCTACACGTTAGAGATGATTGAGGAATGAAGATAAAATGCACAATTTCATAGTTGAATGTGAATGAGTCGTTTTCAAAGTGAGTTTAATTGGTCAAGAATAAGGTACCGTGGCGGAACTCATTTTCAAGATATTATGATTTCGGTGAGTGTATTTAAATTGTCGACTTTATTTTATAAATTTCTGAGAATCAAGGGTGATTGATAACCTTTCGCTCAGATTGGGTGCCTCGTTGTGGTCGGGCCTGAAATACAACCCGATCGTTCCTTCTAGCTCTCGTATTTCTGGGCATTGGAAAATTCCAATTTTCGATCCGACAAGCCCCGGTTATAAATGTATTCTTTAGTTTCCTTTTATTTCGTAGTCAATTTACAGGTGTTTGGAGCAAAAAGGTAGTATAACGGTGGGAGAAGGTCTCTGGCTTGGTTCTGTCTGTTGATTGGTTGAGTGTGGGCCTGTATGGGTTGAGGGGGGCGGGGATAAAAAACTGATTCAGGGTAGGTAAACTGTAATATTAGAAAATTTATAATTTCCTGAGCTGGAAAGATCCACTGTAATTGAACGAGGAGATCAAAAATCTAGGGCGGAAAATAAGGGATGCAAGACATGACTAAAACAGGTCGGCATTTCAGGGACTATAGTTTCTACTGTAAAGTGGCCGGGGGTTTCTGGCTGTACTAGTGTTACGGTCAGTAATAGTAGCGACTCAGTGGGGAACTCATCGAAATGTTAAGCTCATCGAAAAAATGTTCGATGAGTTTCCACGAGCACTCTTGAAACTCATCACCCAGAAACTCGTCGAAAAGATCAGTGGCGGCGGAAGTATTTTTGTTCAGGGGGGGGGGGCGAAAATTAAGGCGATTCCCCCCTACCCTTCCCCACCATACCCTCCACTACCATCCCATCCTTAGTTTTCATCAATAGAAGGTGAAATGTAGTGTAGTTCTCAATTGTAAGTAAATAGAGAAGGCAAGGTATTGTATGGAGGTGCTCAAATAGTCTTGAATTTTCAGCATTTCGGGAATGATTTGAATGTAGTATACAACGGCCTGATTCTTGATGGGTTTTTGACTGATAATATATTTTATTTTTATCCTACATGATACTAAAACCGAATTTTACGGCCGCAAATGAGTCCCGAAAGTGTCTCTTTTCAAGCCTAGGAGCTGAAGTATTTTTCACGTGTGGGATTGCAGGTAGGGGCATAACTAGAAATCTTCCCGGAGGAAGCGATTCCGGTAGCCCGGAGGCTGCTGTGTGCTCGTGGGGGAGAGGAGATGTAATAAATGTTCTTCATAATGTTTAAATTTGGGCTAAAACCCTCTCCGGGGAGGGGGGGCGATAGGTGGATCGCCCCCCTTTGCCAGATGGCAGGGGTAAATTGTAGAAGAATAATCAATAATATACCTAAAGAAAATTCTGCAGAAAAGTGAAAGATGGGGGGGCGAATGTTCTAGGCATCGCTATTTTTCATCTTCTAAATGATCCAGGGTTTTCGATCTGAGGGCCGTATTCATAAACCAACCTTAACCTTTAGGCCCTGTTCACAAGCTCTGTGTTTACGTTCTGTGGAGTCTATGCAGCCAAACAGATTTACTCCCTCGAAAAATGAAGCATTTTTATAGGTTGCATAGACACCACACATAGTCCAGTCAACGAATGCCTAAAATGGGGGTCTAGACGGAAAGTCAAAACGTACAAAAACTGACTGCGGTACGTTGTTTGGTGTGCCTAGAGGTATGACATATTAAAAGTCCTTGCCCCTAGTGATGGTGCAAGGGGTGGAGAGGGAGGGGCAAAGGTCTCTTATTTTGGTTTTATGACTTTATCTCGGAAGGGGTTGGTTTTCTACAGCATGTATGCGTATACAAAAAAATAGCTCACACAATTTCATACATATTTTATTCCTAGGGGTTTTTACCGACTGTAACCATTAGTAAGATATATGAACTCGGAACAAGTGATTTTCGAGAAAAAAACTTTTTTGCAACACATTTTATGGCAAAATTTTGCGGCCATCGTCTCTGATCTTAATTCCACCGAAAATAAAGTTCTGTAGAATTGAATTTCATTTAGAACTTGACGTGTGCCACCAAAAAGGGAGACAAGGAGAAAAATGTGGAAAAATAAATTACTGTAGAAATACCAGTGGAGGTCTGAGATGGGGTCTAGTATGGACTCAAAAACAAGTGGCTCGGCGTACAGCTTTAGCTGATGCCTAATTGGCTACTAAAAAATACCGCTTTTGAGTGTACGTATAGTGGATAGGTAGTCTAATTCATTCATTATTTTTTGGCAGAGACTCCTATTTTTTTTAGTAAAACTGAAATATCTCTCCTTCCAGCTGTTATTGTGGTAATTTTGACGATAAATCTTGAAAGAGGACACTTTTTTTCATTGTGGAACGGTCGCATCCAACGGCACAAATCATCATAAGCCTTCTCAACGGAGGTTTAAAGTGGCGTTAAATAGCGTTCTTTATATTTTCGCTAAACTATCCATCGACAATTTGGAAGAATAAGTTCATAACGGAAGGCGCCCATTTTTGCTAAGCGTCAGATGGATGCGTTTAGAATCCCTCCTACTATTTTTTTAATAGGCATCCCGGATTTCGATGAAATCGTTTTGACATTGAAAAAGTTAGTCACGCCTGTTCAATTTTGCATCGTCGTTCACGCGGCTTCCGCTATACGATACGATCGAGTAAAAACGTGCATGGGACTTTGAAGTGGCTTTTTTGTGGCCTTCAAATTGAGCCTAATAGATTGATTAGTCAGCACTGATGGTTTTGGAGATATTTCAGTAAAACGAACAAAATGAACCTCAAATCCAAACTCCAGCTCAAGCACTGGCAACACCCGACGTGAAATTTTCGGGAAATTTTTACACAATGGAGGGAGGCGGGTCCGAAGGAGATCGCACCAAATATTTATCAGTTTTTCCAGTTTCCAGACTTCGGCCAATTTTACGTCAGCTTTTAGTTTCCTTCTCCTATTTCTGCCAAAAGACGAAGGGAAGGAATATAGTGGTATGATAGTTTCTTGTGTAAAATTGTGTGCTCTTCAATTTTAGTCTGGAACATTTTTGCGTTAAAACAATTGGTTCAAGAATTATTTCGTGAGAACGATCGAAATGAAACGTCTACCAACAGCTGCTTCTAACCCGACGCAGAATCGTAGGGAATTTTGTGTGCTGTGTTAGGGGAAGGATATCAAACAGTCTGCACCAAACGTTTTCCTGTTCTTTTGGGTGTTTGGGCCGAATCCTAATTTAACTGTTCTATACCTACGTTTATCTTGCTAACGGTTTGAAAAGGCCAAAAAACCATGGGATTATAAAAAGTAGAGAATTTTTTGAGCTTTAATTTTGTATACGCATAAATGTTTTGAAAGACCAACCCCCACTAAGATATAGGCAAAAAACCATAAATAAGGACCTTTGACCCTTCCCCCTCTCCTTTTGCGCCAACCCTAGGTTCAAGGACTTTTAGTATGTTATACAACTAGGCATCCCAAACAACGTGGCACAGTCGGTTTTTGTACGTTTTTACTTTCGTTTTTAGAATCATTCATTGACTGGATTAACAACACAAACATAGAGCTTGTGAACAGGGCCTTACATCTCCTTTAAGCGCTTCAAAACAGATGACATATTTTTATAAACCATCACATTTTTCAGCTCCTTTAGTTAAGGCTTTGTAAAGGTGGGTTCCTGAATACGGCCCTGAGTGACGGTCGCTTGGTCCTCGAATAAGACACAGCAGCCCGCAGTCTTCGGGATAGAATAAGATTGGCACTGAAGTCTGGGGGGGGGACGTCCCCTCAGGCTAAATTCCGGAGGGGCGGCCGCCCCTCCTGCCCCCGGTTCCGCCGCCACTGGAAAAGATAATCGCCATTTTACCGATAATGAACATTGGCAACGTCGCAAGCTCACAAACAAGTTTGAAACTCCACTCGAGACTCGATGAGTCGAAAACATCGTCTTGTCTTCAAATTTGATCCTGATCGGTTCAGGGAAACTCGGGAAAACCCGGAAAATCTTACTGACCAGTATGGCTTTTCTTTACTGACCGGGCACTTAAAATGCTCGGATCGAGCTGAAATTTGGCATACAATTTACGCATGGGTCAATACGACTTGTCTTCAAATTTGATCCCGATCGGTTCAGGGAAACTCGGGAAAACCCGGAAAATCCTACTGACATTTTCTACACAGCACAGCACGACAGCAACATTTTCTAAGCAAATTTGGCACTTGATATCTGATTCCTAGGCTGCTCGTACTCCTTCGTCTGAGGACAATGAATGTAGGAGCAGCTGGTCTTGAGCTCGTGTGAATTCTTTCGAAGCCATCTGGCCTTTTGTTACTGCAGTTTTCATAACTATCTAGCTACCTAGTACGCAACACGGTCAATCAAAATAAAGCACATCATAAACAAGTCCAAACAGGCTGAAATCGGCAAATGAAAGAGAGTGACCCACGGTTCTTAATAATACTAATATTTGTTGTTAGCGCAACAAGATTACAAAACAACGTCAAGCATAGAGAATTTAGGCCGGGGTGAACTCGATCACAGAGTAGCGTTCCAAGTGAAGCAGGAGTTCCTTGAGTGGAATTAGGCGAAGTACACCGTTCGAAGAATCCATTGCGACACTGAAAGCGCGAGTCGTCTAAGAAGAAATAAGGTTTGCGATAGTTTTTGGCACAATTTGTCAACGTCGTGGGGTTCCCAACTGAGCCTCGAGTCAAACTCAATGCCCAGAAAATTGACACTGGTCATATGACATCTGCGAGATATGTCGAAATCAAGATCCTGAGTCTTTCCAGCGTTCAGAAGAAGCCAGTGGGCCCTACGCCACTCGTTCACCGTCGAAGTGATATTTTCCTTTGCCACGTGTACGTGGCAAAAACGTTATCCATACAGGGTGTTCGAAAATTCTGTGCTCCGCCGCTGCTGATTTGTGGTTGAAATTACTAAATTCACTTTTCCGGAATTCAGCTTGGTTTTTCTAGTTATTCCATCATCTTTAATTTTGTCGTGGAGCTAAATTTTTTGAAATACTAGCTCCCGGCCGCTTTAGAATAAATTCTAGTTCAAAACGTCATTCGAAAGAGCTCACAATTTTCTTCAAGATGACTATTGTATTATGAATTTGGTCATTTCCTCAGGGTGCTAACGCTGCTGGAAAGTGACGTTTTTTTTTATCTTTGTATCTAAATCTTTCCAATGTTTTTCATTTGCGATTTTCTCCTACTCATTGAAGGAAAATATTTTTTTGGGTTTATTGGAAAAACTTCCTCATTTTTTCAGCTTTCAAATGGAGTGCAATAGTCTCGGGATTTTACAAGTATTCGTGAAGAAGTAGCTGTTTGAATAGTAAAACCTGATGGGCTTTGAGAAGTGCCAGGGGCGAGGATCGTAGCGCTGTAGCATTTCTGCTCCTGGGCAGTCCATCAACTCATCTGCGTACTCGTCTCCCGGCTCATCCATAGCCAGATACCTCACCATTTGCTCCTTGTATTATAAAATATTGCACGGGGCCCATACACGTGCAATATTTTGCGCATTTCCAGATGTTTACAGACAAAAAATGGGTTGTTTATTATATGTGCAACCCATCAATACAACCCACAAACGTTCAATTTTATTGTGCAACCCCTAGTTTGCGCAATATTTATTGTACGTGTATGGACCGCTTTATGAAACCAATTTCAGGGATTTGTACTATTTCAAACCATAATGTCGCGTATTTTCATTCTTATACGAAAGGAAACCTAAATGTCGTGGCCTTATCTCTTTCTAAAATATGTTTCGCAGATTTCGCTACCCACCTCGAAAACAAATGTAGCTCTTTCGAAAAGCAAATTCACGGATTTGGATTTTTCAAACCCGAATTTCGTCATCTTGGCTCGTTTCTTTCAAATCCAAATAATTTTGTTGATTTGTCTCGTTCTTTCGTGGGATTGGCTCTTTCAAGCCTCAATTTCCCGAAGTCCCGGTCACTTTCAGGGCGCAGTCTTTTCAAGGAAAAAGACTACGTCCCCAAATGTTTGGGTTTCTGAAAGAAGATTTGGGCTTATTTAGAAATTTAGGCAGTTTTTAGGAGGGGATATCTCGTCTATTTGCCAAATGCTGCGGGGTTTTCAAGTTTCACGCAAAACAGTCAATTTATATAGACCAATATTTTATATTACAGAGCTTTAATGTGCAAATCCTGAGGCTAAAAAACACTTATCATTCGCCAGAGAATGGTATCTAGGGCGCCATTCCTTTTTTTCTGGCGAAATTTACAGCTTCCAGTCAGGTTTTCCGACAACCCTGACTGTTCTGTTCTGGGCTGAAATTCTGGTTTTATTTCAGAGAATTAAAAGGTATTGCTGATTAGAGAGCTTTTTGGAGTGTTTATGAAGTTTATAGAAGAAATAATTGTCATCTATCGACCTAAAAGTGCCTGAACCCCCTCCCTTTTATAACAATAAGTTATTTAGAAGCTGAAATTTTTGACTGGCCTTTAGTTGCTGCGGCAAAATTATCAGTTTTAGCAGTGAAAACAAGATGTCCTTCCTATGTAGGCTGTCCGAGTGTCAGTCTATCAATTTGTTTCTAGGGCTAAGTTCTCCTTTGAGTTAGTTATTGGTACCATAGTTGCAGGGAAAGAACAGAATCTAGGCTGAATATCCAATAGATTGCCAGTTTTTGCCTAAGAAACCAGATTTGAGTGTTTACAGCCTTAAAGAGTGTCTGGTGGGGAGCACGTATCTATTTTCTCGATAAATTTATCAGTTCTCAGGTGTAGGTATATCTAGCGTCATATCAAGCCCCTGATATTACCAAATACGGCCAAAAACGGGACCTAATTACTCTGAGATCGGATTTTTCATGAAACGAACTCTAATTGGTTCTCAGGAATTGGAATTTGTCGGCCACGACAAACGTCAGGATCTGACAATTGATCCAACAAAAGGCAAAGAACCCAAGTCAGGCGGAAGCCAAACCTCAAAATTTGGCCTTTTAAGTGAGCCAAACCTGCGAATTTTGTCTTATCCTTCAAAATAGAGTTTGAACGGTCGAAATCTGTGAATTTTTAGCGTTTGGGTGAGACAAGCTTCAGTATTTTACTTATTGAAAGTCAAGTTTAGCGAAGGAACGCGAAAAAATTGGTTTTTAATTTACCAAAGTCACCATGAAAGAGCCATCCCGCGAAATGATTGCAAGGTGGGAAAAATCCTCAAAAGGAAGAATAAGGAAGGTAAATCCTCCAAAATGGGGCTTAAACGGAAAAAATCCTCAAATTTTAGGATTAGGCGACGACGAGACATGCCAAACTCCGAACTTTCGGAGCTAAGCCCTCGTTTTTGTTATGCTAAAGCCTTGAAATTGGGATTGAAATGGTCCAAACTCGTGATATTTGGCTTCTAAGGACGCATTTGTAGCCTGTATGGAAGTATATGCAGCTAATTTGAAAGGTTCGGCGCTATTTCCCGGATAATCCGAAGTAATTGTAAAGTAAAGTCACCGTAACAACGGCTGGTACTTTGATGTAAAACTGACAAAAATGGAAGGCCAAGGTAATTTCTACCGACATCTAAGGCGAGGTGTGGGTCTCTTTTCTCAGTTCCCTGGTTAACTGTTTGGACAGTTTCCTCCAGCTTCCCCGTACTCATTGCAGTCAGGGCCACCGACGGCGATCATGTTGATAGCAGATGCTGGAGCTAAAATTGACTTGAAACTGCCAACATGAAACTTGACCATAACATTGTAATACGTAATACTGCGTTGTGTAATTAGTAAAATTTACATCACAATCAAACTCATCATAGTACAAAATATTTACAGTGCATACATTTCGAATTTCAATTGAAAATTTTAGTTAAGTAAGCATGCGCATATTCGTATACAACTAGCATTATGGCTCCTCCAGGCCCTAATCTCATAACTTTGGGTAGCAGCCCCTTGTATAATGCTCTTGGACTAGAGGAGAACAAAATCACAATTATGTTCATCATATTACGTCAATATTGTCGCTTACCCTTCTTCTTTATAAATTGTTACTAAGGTCCCTGTCAACGTACGGTATTTTCTTTCGCCTTTAACAGGTTGAGGGCCTTGAATTCGGCTTTTTACGACGTCGAATGGTATATTACAGCAGGAGCCCAGGACTCCCGAAACGAAACCGAGTCCCAGTTTGCCTAGCAGTTCCAATCTATTGTCCTGTTACGGAAAACGGGGGTTTAGAATAATGTTAATCGACGAACCGCCGCATTTTCCTACCTTTATGCCTGACAATTTATCCTTCATGGAATGATATAATCCGAAGTAAATGCCATTGAACACCATATTCCTCACAATTGTGGCTGATACACCTCGATAGAGTCCTCTAGGTCCGAAACCCTGTCAATTTTGGGGCTTTCGATATTTTGAACACAGTATTAAACGGTACCTAATTTAGACGTACTTCAGTGGCAATTATTTTACGGGTCGTCGCCCAAGTACTGGGCAAATGCTTCGTGTGGGTTTTATCCGATTGTATAGTCACTTTGACGACTTCAAACGGGTTGACGAATAGAGCCTCGTTGAAACCGGCGAAAACTCCGGCTAGGGAATAAGTCTACGGAAATAACAGCCGTTTCTTTGGTTTGTACTTAAGCGACTCAAAAAAAAATGCACTATACCATAGGCGTTGGGAGAGGTGATCCAAACATGAAAAACCTCTTGTATTGCTCAAAAGAAACGAACTAAGTGGGGTGAAAAAAGAGTGAATGAGAGCATACACGTAAAGGATCGGCTTACTTTAACGGCTCGTTTTGGGGTTTCTGCGAACATAGGGGGGATAATGCCTTTCCAAAATGAAAACACTCCCTCATGCCGCTGCATTTGTACGAAACAATCGTAAACGCCGGTGTAGTACTGTTGTTGGGCTCCGTGTATGACACGGCTTTGAAGCTGTAGCCTTGTTTTCACTACATCTAAAGGGTGCATGATACATACTTCCACGAACCCTTTAACAAAAATTTATTAATATTCATAAATGTTCAGCCGGGGGAATCTGCGAGGAAAAATGGCCTTGGATTTTCCAAGTTTTATTTTAAGAAATTCGTGTCACTCGTGTAAAAAAAATAAAAATAAAATCGATGGCACTCAAGTCGTACTTACCGGCTGACCCTCCAGCACCAACTTGCAAAGCCGCATCCTTGAAAAACTGTTTAACTTCTCCGCCCATCTTTGGAAAAATATGCCAAGATTCACCACCCCTTGATTGTTATTAATAATGTTATTATTTACTGTTCAACAAAAAGGTTAACGTTCAGCGACATTACTGAACCGGCGGAGATTGACTCACGACTTTTCTGTTTGAAAGAGCTGTGAGTTGAATAGAAGTTGGGAGAATGGTTGGGATGAATAAAGAGGAGCAGTGTTAGTCTATAAATAGAACCCAGTAACGTGGTTGGGAGTTTGTTATTTTTTCGTTATCGGGAGATCAAAAGAAGTTTACTTTTCTATTCATTGCCTTTTGAAAAATTATAATTAAAGCAACTGTGTATGACTTGCTAAAGGACGACCTTTGGCGGTTACTCTAACTGTCAAGGTCGTGATTTATTGGATCCCCAACCCACCCTACAAATATGGAATCTTATTTTATTCAAAATATCGTTCCCAGTGATTCATAATAATTAGGTTGCAACTAAAAGCCAACACCCGGTCAGACGAACCAAAATGGGGTTTGAGTTCGCTCGCGGTGCAGGACCCTTTGCTCTGGGAGCCTAAAAAAAAGTAGTCCGTTCGTTCGCGGTGTTCCGCCAACGAGTGACCAGACGACACCCCAAGGCATCACTCTGAGGAAGGCGGAAAACAAAATTTCCATACATGTGTGTTGTGGGAGGGGGGTTCCGGCCAGCCCCCCATTTTCCACACTTCGACCACGACCATTGCAAAGCACCCGTTGGGCAGCACACAGCACGCTCAAAAGTATTAAGAGCATCACCGTCGAAAACCCAAGAAAAATCAATTTAACTCACGTAATAATGATAGGGGGTTGGAGTACGGGTGGCATAGTAGGGCCGGTCAAGAGACCGCGTCACACAGTTTTCCCTCCTCTCATAGGACGTGGATCCAGGCTAGAGAGTTTTGAGGGAAATTATAGGGCGGACATGCTGATACTGTTCAAGGGGTTCCCTACAAGTATTTTATAACTGTGTGCCATCCCCCCCCCCACCTCGAGACATCCTTTCCCATTTTTTTCTAGTTCGAGGCACTTGCAAGTTGAACTTCCTCGGTCGGGCTCCATACGCTGGAGAGTGTTGTTCCCTGTTCCAGCCAGCTCCTGCAGATTCAAAGTGGGGATAATGATCCACTTTGGGATTCCGTGCCCTGTGATTATGGGTTATGACGACAAAGGAGCGGATTCCTTGGTCAGGAAGGGCTCACTGAACCTGCACTTCAGGCGGTCCTGTATCCACTCTTGGGTGGCTAAACGAAGGGGCACACCCGGGGGGTTCATTCATGAGGAACTAAAGCCCTCAAACTGTTCAATCCATCGATAGGGAATACATGAGTACAAAAACTGATCCAACAGTAATTAATTATCATTTAATTTCATCATCTTTTTTGTCGGCACTAACAGAATAAATTAAAAACGTTATCCCTTAGCGTGCACAACTTTTATCGTACAATACAAAAAAATGACTAATTTTATCACAAGGCTTTTTCTTGTTTTCCTGATGTCTTGAATCTCATGGTTAATTTGTTAAGGAAATAAATTGTAAACCCCAATTTACCCCGTTCCATCCAGAATCGATACTTTTTTCTTACTGGAATTACAAAAATAATTACTTCTTCCGAAAAAGCTAATTTTTTTGTTTTTTAAAAACTGTATGTACATTTTTCCCTTCAAAATAAGGCAAATGCAGCTGCATTATTCGGTTTTTAGTCTTATTTTTCCGATTAACGCTTGAGTTTTTTTTATACACAAATAAATAATTACAGCGCTTTAAATTTTCGTGTTTTTGAGAGGGAGGCAGGCAAAAAAAAAGAAAACAGTTCAAATCCATCAATTTCAGCTCAAAGCATTTAGAAATTTTATAAAAATAGTTTTTGTTACAACTTTGTACAATTAGAAGTGACAAGAAAAGTCGAATTTGAAAAAATTGTGCCTGAATACCCTGAATCACCCCCTTCCCCTTGATTTTGGCCTTAACTCACAACCTCTTTTTAATATTAAAACATTAGAGAAAGCACCCTAGCTAACTACTTCTTTGGTGCAAAACAAGAAAATCTAAAATACACCGCCCAAGCAGTGTAAAGAATTGGGGAACCCAGCATACCGGAAGATATGATTTAGGACCCACAGAACCTGGCTGGGAGGGGGGTGCTTGAGTCTGGGCCCCTCCCCCCCGCGAACCGTTCTACAACCTTTTAGAATTCTCGTGGAATGTTGTTTCTTCAATGTAGGAGGATCGTTCTGCGGTTTGGATTTCATTTTCGTGTATCGTAATAAATTAAAGAAGACGCTCGAAGAGAATCCATCGTATTATACGATAGCCGTGAATATATAAAATAAAAATCTGTAATGGAGGTAGGTGGAAGCGATGAAGAATAGGTGTAAAATGATGAATCTGACGGGATCCTGACTGACAACTTGGGGTGGAAGTGGCGAGGAACAGTAGTCGGATACTGGAATTTCGCCCGTTTTGTAAAATTGATCGAGAATTTTCTCTTTTTCCTCCCATCTCGTGTTCAACCATTTTGTTACTTCTTCCTGTTCGAACGGTAGCTACAAAATTCAGAAGTTATTCCGGGGTTTTAAAAAGAAATTCAACAAAGATGTACCTCAGTGGACGGATACAGCCTGTAAAACATTAACGTTTGACAGGGTTTTCTGGTTCCAGCGACAATTGTTGGCAAGTCCAAAGGTTTCCCTTCGGGATAGGCGATTGTTACATCGAGGATCCAACGTAAATGGGCTCGTTGAGCATCCCCTGCGGGTTATAAAGACACATTATAGGCGGGCGTTCTTAGGGATTGTTAGGTAATTCGAGACGAAAAGGGTTGCTGGAGCCCCTTCCCCAGCCACATTTTTGTAAAATTTTACCGATCTTGAGGCAACCATTTTTTTTTTTTTTTTTTTTTAACTCACAACCTCTTTTTAATATTAAAACATTAGAGAAAGCACCCTAGCTAACTACTTCTTTGGTGCAAAACAAGAAAATCTAAAATACACCGCCCAAGCAGTGTAAAGAATTGGGGAACCCAGCATACCGGAAGATATGATTTAGGACCCACAGAACCTGGCTGGGAGGGGGGTGCTTGAGTCTGGGCCCCTCCCCCCCGCGAACCGTTCTACAACCTTTTAGAATTCTCGTGGAATGTTGTTTCTTCAATGTAGGAGGATCGTTCTGCGGTTTGGATTTCATTTTCGTGTATCGTAATAAATTAAAGAAGACGCTCGAAGAGAATCCATCGTATTATACGATAGCCGTGAATATATAAAATAAAAATCTGTAATGGAGGTAGGTGGAAGCGATGAAGAATAGGTGTAAAATGATGAATCTGACGGGATCCTGACTGACAACTTGGGGTGGAAGTGGCGAGGAACAGTAGTCGGATACTGGAATTTCGCCCGTTTTGTAAAATTGATCGAGAATTTTCTCTTTTTCCTCCCATCTCGTGTTCAACCATTTTGTTACTTCTTCCTGTTCGAACGGTAGCTACAAAATTCAGAAGTTAAACCGGGGTTTTAAAAAGAAATTCAACAAAGATGTACCTCAGTGGACGGATACAGCCTGTAAAACATTAACGTTTGACAGGGTTTTCTGGTTCCAGCGACAATTGTTGGCAAGTCCAAAGGTTTCCCTTCGGGATAGGCGATTGTTACATCGAGGATCCAACGTAAATGGGCTCGTTGAGCATCCCCTGCGGGTTATAAAGACACATTATAGGCGGGCGTTCTTAGGGATTGTTAGGTAATTCGAGACGAAAAGGGTTGCTGGAGCCCCTTCCCCAGCCACATTTTTGTAAAATTTTACCGATCTTGAGGCAACCATTTTTTTTTTTTTTTTTCAGGTTTCACCGTCGTTAATTTGGACTAAGACGCCCCAAGTGTGTATTTTACGCGTTCTCGCGAGTTAACACGAATAAATTAATTGACGCGTGTGAAAATTTCAAATTATGCGTTGAAAACGTTTTCTTTCCCCCGTAAAAAAAAGTCCGGTTTAGAACAATTTAACTGTGTAGTTTGAGAACCCTCTGGAAGACCGCTCGGAGGAAGGATGTAACAGCATTACAACGTAAGTTTTCGCCTTCATTCATTTATGTGTTTATACAACCGTTATCCATTCCCACCCGTCTTCTCCATTAAACAAAAGATGTAATTTAGAGACGTCGAGTAGAAATGAACTGCCCCGAGACAAGATTTTTGGGCAAATAAAAAACCATGTTATTTGTTCGACGTATCTCTGCTCGTATTTTCTATGTTTTGAAAAAGTTTCAAGTTTGTTTTTGTTGTGTGTTCTACTCATGATCATAGACGTAACCACAAATCATCTCAGGTGGGGTGGGGGCGAATCCGGGCTTCCAAAGCTAGGGTTGTCAGACTTCCTCGTTTGCCAGGACTCGCCCTCGGTTTTGTCCTCCTTTTGCACTATATTTCATGCCCCCCCCTCCCTTGCGATTGAGGATAAGTTTCGAGTAAGCGAAATTTTTGTTGTTGTGTGTAATAACCGTCCGATAAAGGCCATTATTGCGAAAATTGGTCCGGGGAAGGTCGTCTATTTGCTTGCGTCTAATTACGGACATTTAGAAAACAAACCTCAAAGGAGTTTTAATGGAGAGAAATTCACCAAGTAGGGGTTTGAAAGACGCCAAGAACGGCATGCGTGTTTGGAAGTGTTGAATCTTTAAAGTGTGTCTTTGAAGAATCAAAACAGATAAACTGAGTTTTTGGAAAGTCCAACTCGCGAAATTTCTTATATGAGCGAGGATTTGATTTCATGAAAATGCCAACCCCGCTTAATTTGGTTTTTGAAGCGCCACTTCCGCGGAATTTGGGGTTGGAAGAGCCACAAAATAGATTTTTGATGGCTCAATCCTGCATAATTGACTTTTTGAACAGATAAAGACGCGGAAATGGTTTTTCTCGGAAATAATTGGTAAAAAGAATTAAGCCCCAAGCAATTGTTTTTTTGTTAGTAACTAGCCCATCGAATGAAAAACCCGGGTCATTTGATCGTGTCTGGTACATGCGCAGGACGTTATCTATAGTCTGGGAGATGACACGCCAGAAATTTTCCGTGGGACAGGGGCTCACAACAGAGCTAGCTCTTGGCAAACATACCTTTGGTGTAAAAATTGGTTCTTCACAAACTATAAACTAGAAAACTACCACCGCCATCCAATTTCGAATGGAACCCTGGCTACTAGTGAGCCCCGAAATTTCACATTTTCTAAAGCTCGCGTTTTCAAAGCACCCAAAGGTGTGTTTGTCAACAGTTAGCTCTGCTGTGAGCCCCTGCCCCACAGAAAATGTCTGGCGATCTCAGAAGTTTCATCTCCTGGACCATAGAAAACGTCCTGCGCAGGTGTCAGACACGATCAAATTCCCCGGATTTTACATACGGTGGGCTCCCGGACTTAGGAATGTAATCAACTCATTTGAAACTCAAAATCATTTTGTTAAGATCAGCATTAATCAAGGCCTGAGTTCTATAACTTTAACAACAGTTGTTAACGCCCTGCTTTCATTGTTCAATTAGACAAATTTGAATGAAACCTGGTGATTGACTGTTGATATAGACAGTTGCAAATTTTGTAGAACAGGGGGCCAGGTACCAGAAATTACAGTAGATGGTGAAAATTGCATATGTTTGACTGGCGATTGCGACTGAATGTATCAACCGATTCCAAAGTCTCAAAAGGCATTCAACGCGGAATTTAATGCTCTTTGAAAGTGGAAATAGTGGCATTTTATGTAGGATGCGTATTTGTCGAGTTACACGAGAAAAACTTGAAAAACTGCGAAAATTGAGCTATTAGGTTCTCGAATCTGATAGCGTTTTCCATTCAACATACCACGCAAGTGTAGTGTACCGTCCTCTCTATAAACATATGTTTCAATTTGGAGAAGAGGGGTGGAAAAACTTACACCCCACAAGTGTATTGCAATGAATGGAAAACGCTACAAAGGACAACCTAGAAACAGTGGCAAACTCATAAATTTGTTATTCGGGACCTCTAAGAGGGATTAAAACGATTTCCAACTCTCGAGCAATTTTTAGGGGCTAGGGCAATTTTTTGCACTAATTTTCCTGGGCTAATGGGAAACTCTGGTGAAATAAATAATTTGATACCATCTTAAAAGCGATTTTCAACGTTGAATTGTTGCCCGAGACTATTAATGAAAGAGAACGAGATAATATTATCCAATTTTAAGATCGATCTGATTGCCATTCATTGAATTCCACAAATGTAACGAGTTTGGACGTTTCAAACGTTAAAATATCACGGGTCAAAAGTCTGCCGCGGAATAAGATTAGATTGCGGGATGAGACGATTTGGACCCCCCTATCCTCGACACCCTAACGCAAAAATAGCAGCAAAGGTTAACACTTACCAGACGCTAAACTGGATTCTTGAGGTTTTTGATGAAGAATTTCCATAATACCGTGCATAGCGCCCATTCTAGGCAGTGAGACGTTATGAAGAAGTGGCAAATTGTTTTTCAGTGCATACCTATAGGAATTGAGAACGTACACAGTTATGAAAACGGCTACCAGTCGTGAACATTCACGGTCACACATACCTTCGGCTTGTCTCCTTTCGTTTCCTCAAAAAACCACCCTCGGGGAATAAAACCATTAATTTCCTATTGAGCGGGATATAAGATTCCCTTAAATGTTCTTTGAGTAAAGTTACCGCCTTTTCTCTGGCGGCTCTGCCCTGTTTTGTCAGAAAATAATTAATAAAAAAAAATGTTTATAATGGCGGGACTAGATTAACTCACGGATAAAATGAAAAAATCTTCGTGAATGACGGACACGATTCCGAAATTCGTGAATTTGAAAACCCGGTCCATAATCCACATAACGCTCGGAAGTACGCCGGGTTTGGCGTTGAAATTAGCCATGAGCATAGGAACGTCAGCAGTCGACTGATGATTGGCGATGACTAGGGTTTTGTCATCAAGGCATGTTCGAATGTCGTCGCCCATTTCTACGACTGAAATTGACAAATGTGGGGGTTCAGGGGTGTTACATGAGGTTGTTGCAAACGAGAATGGGTACTTACTGTCGTAGCCAGCCGACCAGCTCCACATGCTCACCATGGCGAGAAGCCAATGGAAAAACGTACCCTCGATTTTCCAGTAGACGGTGGGCTTGTAGATGCGAAGTGGTTGCAGTAGAAGCATCCATATGCAATATGTGGGAATGCAATAAATATTGTTTACAATCACGAAGAGCGTGCGGACAATAACTTTCAAAAACATGAAAATGCTGAAAAAAAACGACGTTCAATTTGAGAATGGCGACAATAATTTCTGCATTTACAGTGTTTACCTCATGTTTTTCATTTTACAACTATGTGACAATTTATATTACAGTCTGCGTTGATTGATTTTTTTTCCATTAGAAAGAAAAGATATGCTGCCCTACGGGCGCAGTTTCAGGCCCCGTTTTACTATGCAGCTTACCTGCCGGGAAAAAGAAAAAAATAAACGTTGGAAAAATATAGCAATTTCTTCCCATTTGGGAATAAAAATACCGCCACCCCACCAGCAATCTTAGCGTCATTTTAACACAACATTTTTTACACAAGAAATCGTGTCAACAACGCTTCTTAGTTTTCAATTAGCCGGAACCACTGAATGTCTAATTACGGCGAGGTCAGACTTCGGGCTGATGGTGGGGGAGCGGGGATTTTCAGGCCACGCTTCTGGATGTTTATGAAAGTACGTTTTTACACGTTGATCGATCCTTTAAAAAACATTGCGGGTGTGCTCTCGTGGGTTTGTGAAACGGTATGGTAGAGGTGGGGGTGGGGTCTTGGCCCTTAGGACCCCACTATTATGTTCCGAAGTCCTTATTCGCTAACTCAGTCTAACCGATTTCGCGAGCTGTCACAGTTGGATTACGGTATAAACCGGTCATTATTTTGTTAAAAACAATGATGAGACGGTTGAGGCTCTCTTGAGCGACAACTATAAACAAAATAAAATGTAAAAATTGTTCAACAAGTCGTCCTGGCAGACGTTAAATTGTTTTTCGATTCGGACAAAATTAATTTTCCGAGATGATCTATATTTTGTCTTGTTTATGGGTGTTGGGGAAGACGGAGGGAGGGTGGGTTGATATGGTGGCAACATTTACAAGACTAAAGGTTTAAACGGCTGTTATTTAAACAAATATGTAGTGAATAGAAGGGGTATAAGTGAATGAAACATAATTTCTCATTCTGATCTACCCCTCCCCCCCCCTGCAAATGGCTCAGCCTTGAAATATTCACGCGAATAGCCGTAATTAAAAATTCCCTCCATTGTATTTCTCTTGTCGTTACGTTAAATTACGCAACGTGGGCCTAGTCGGGAGTCAAATTAGACACTCAAAAGTCCCAACTGAATTACACTTGACCTTTCAGTGAAGAAGAGAAACAATTTGCACTGTTTTATGGTGTCCTAAGGTACAATACTTTGTTGGTTGACGATTGAGAGCTCCATTGAGGTGAAACACGATAAGGTAAACTCATGCGGTGACTAACTGTGCAAACAGAAGTTTTGCCAAGAGCAAGAACTACACAAATTTGATTGCAAACATTCGCACTGTGACCCCACTGTGCGCCCCCACACTGTGAGGGGCGGGGGGATTAGAACACAAATTACTTTTCGATTCGAAGACTGGTAGGAAAAATGGATAGTGACTGGGGCTACTTCCTAGCGTTTAACTCGTAAAGAAAATGAGTGACGTGTACGGGCTTGCCATCCTTAAATAAAAAAACACAGCAATAAAAAAATGCGATAAAATAACAATCGTGAGAGTTGAGAGGCGTTTTTTTGTTGTTGCAATAGACGCTTGATTCTTTGGATATGTACATGTATGTGAATGGCTTAATTTCTCTGGTTCTCACTGCCGTCTTCGTTTCAAAACTCGAATTTTCTCTCATAAATTTACCAAACCACAAAGGGAGGGCTAAAGCGTCCCACGCTCTTATCATTTCAATGTAAGATCTAAAAATTTGAGAAGTGCCCTCATGGAGGGGGGAGGTATCTCGGGCTGTAGTTTGGTGGTATTGCCTGCACACGTAGTTTGTCTTATTTTTTCCTTACTGACCTTAAGTCTGCAAGCAAGACATCGACAACCTTTGGCTTTTCATGAGCCCTCTCTCAACCATGCGACTGGATGGACGCGCAGTCGGATGATTCCACCATATACCGACCGCGAGTTTCAGCCACTAAGTCTCCATCCCTCGAGTCTGGACGGGTGAACCCCCACGACTTCCTGTACAGCTTAACATTTAATGCGTCCAATGTAACCGGCGAGTACGTGATTTTTCCTTGAGTTGTCAATGTATTTTCCCACGAATCTGATCGTCCGCCAACCATCCCTTATATTTCTAGAACCATTTCGAGAACCATCTTCGCCTTGCCAGGGTTTATTGCAAGCACCGTGGCTCGCAATTAGCCCCTGTGATACCCTTACCACTCATGATAGCATAAAGTCGAAAATCCACGTCCTGGTCGCTGTACACACAAAGGCCTACTCTACGCACAGCGGATAGGGTTTGCCGTCGCAGATCCATACAAGGGGGAACAGTAACCAGCCTCCCCCCCCCCGTCACCGTGCGGAGGCCACTTAGCCAAAAATATCATCAAAAAGGTTAACCTACACCAATTTTAAGATCATTTCGTCAACGATGACCGTTTTGACCCTCTCGGACCATGCTCTATCGACTAATGCAACCGGCTCCCGCCAAAAATGAGCATTTAACCGTTCGCTCTTGTTTCGGTACATTTCCTCGACTACAGAACAGTTTGCCTATGATCTTCCTCACACTCCCCAGGGCTACAACTACAGGGGGGTTCAACGGTTGGGCGACCACGGTGTACGGCGAAATTCTAGGGCGCTTGGGAAACGCTACAAAGCAGTAATAAAAGAGAGGGAATCAAGATGAAAACCCAGATAGCCACGGTCACCAAGGGCTATGTACCTCTTCCTCCTCGACCACACAATAACACACCGCGCGCCAGACAACTGGAAAAACAAAAAAATGTAGCCCAACCTAGGAAACTGTAGATCTACAGTGAAAACCGTAGATTTGGCGTCGCTGGCTCCAAGCTAAAGGGACTACGGGGCAGCAACATGTCAACCCAGTTTAACCATTCCCCTCTCTCCAATTCAAATTTGTTTGTACAATTTTAGTCACATTTAGAGCACCGTTATCGGTTATGAAGCTAAAATAGGTACGCTTCTTTTGGCTTATTATTTCTCAATAATAAGTCTTTGTAATCGTATCGCAAAAAAATTTTTTTGACCCCCCCTCAAAATTTGTAGTTTTACGTTTCAAAGTGCGTAGAATCCAAATCTGCAATAAAAAAAAAATGTCCGTCCGCCGTCCGGGCCATATCTTGCCCTAGGATTGCTCGAAAAAACTCGTTCTTTCGCACATAGACTCCATTTGGGGTCTAGTTGGTCCTAACATCTGATCAGTTTGATCAAATAACCTCCTTGGGTTTTATGGGCCAAAAGCGGGTCCAAAATGGGGATTTTCAAAGGATTTGGGGTCATAGGGGTGTGGGGTGTCGATTTTCATGTAATTTCAAGCCGGATTTGACTACATCCATGAATAATAAACCCACAGTCGAAATAATAAGGCATTGTTCGATAATTCGCAGCGTTTTTGGCCTTACGATGAAACTCTGGACCAAGATTGCAAGTTTTGAGGCCTAGTAGTAATTTATCGACGCTAAAATACTAGTCGCATAGTTCCAAAAGTTTGATTCTAGGGCGAAATTACATGGGGAACTTGCACATTTTTCAATCGGTGCTTCTTGAAGAAGGCTCTTTCACAAGGCTATTGTTCACATTAACATTGAAATCAATCAAGGATTTGGTTACGCCAAAGGTTATTCAATGAAATGGATGGTGTGGCGAAGAGGGGGGGGGGTAAGAGGCATTTTCAGGGGGACAATTTTTCTTGTTACATTATTTGTAAACAAAAATGTTGTAGTTCCCTCAGATGCTTCACAAGTGACCATTGACGTCATTCCCCCTCGCACCATCCATTTCTTCTAGGAGAACTTTGAAATTTATTGCGATTTCCATTCAACACACTACACAAGTGTTGTGCCGCGTACTCTCCATAAACATATGTTTTATTTCCGAGAGGACGGGTGGAAAAACTAACACCACACGAGTGTATTGCACTGAATGGAAAACGCTATTATTTAAAAATCACCAAATGCACCAATCGGGCTGCAACCACCGTTGATATCCTTCTGTCCATGTGCCAATTCACCGGTTTAATTTTCTCCCAAATCGGGCATTCATGCAAGTTCTCCATTGGCAGGTAATTCCAGCGGTGTTTTCCTGGCTTCTTTCATGGCCCAAAAAGTTTCTTATTATTCGGTGCATAACTACGGTCACAGATCCAGAATATTCGGTTTCTGGTGCCGAAATGAAAGGTTTTTGGCAGTATGAGGATACATTCCCCATTCAAGAGGAATACTGGTCAATTTTTCGGAAATTATTGCCAGCTTTCAAGCACAGACAAGCAAAAATTAGCCCTATGCTGCGGGATAAAGCCCGCAGTTTCAACGGCGAGCAGACTGCTCTCGGTGCTGTGAAAATCAGTTTCAAGTATTTCAGGCCGATTTAATCTGCTGAAAATTTCGGATTGGGTCTCGGATTTCTGAACTCATATTAGGTTCTTGGCATAAAATTCTCTTTTGGGTTTCAAAACTGCAGCCATGAACTCTGAAAAACACGCCGGTTCAACCATACTGCCAAAAACTGCCATACTGTCGCATTCAGTCCCAAACGTGGCGAATGAATCTTAGGGGCGGCGTATGAAAACCCTGGGCGGGTAGCGAAAACTGAAATGCTATTCTTTGAAAATACATTATAGAAGGTTGAACTTTTCTCATAAGTACCAGGAACGCTGTAAGATTATTAAATTTGAATTGTAATGAATTTCCCATGCAACTTGTCCCATTATTAAAAGTAAACAGTTCCCTAGACATGACTAGTTACGAATTCGAGATTTGAAGCCGTGATTGGTAAACAAACCCAATTGAGCTACGGGTATTGGAGAGAATGATGATGGTTGGTCCTGGCGTGTCTAACGTGAAATGGACCCGCTATGTCGTCAAGTGTAGCAAGTTGCCTCTTCAGATGACGATCTTGGGTCAAATAAAGTTAAATTTAAGCCTGAAAATTGACGTGGACTTACGTTTATAGTATTTTGAAGACAGTTCATGCCGAAATTAGAGCGAAATTTTTACAGGGAAGAGCCTTGGAGGGCTCTTCTTGGTGATGCTTGTGCCCGGGGGAGATAAGGAATAGAGAGAGAGTTAAAAACCGTAAAAAAAATCCAAACACAACTGATCGAATAATGAAGTTAATATACCGAATGACACATCAACTATTGTATAATTTCTAACGAAAAAAATGTCTTAATTCGTCACCGTCTCTCATACCGCGACGAACAATCACATGGCAATGATTGCCCGACCTGTCGGGCACACGGCCATTTCGGACTGTCTCAATGAGAGGATGAAAGAGAGACGGAAAAAGAATAATATTGGGGAGGAAAAGAAAGGTTTAGTGCCGTCCCCACACCCTTCCCGCCATACGAGTCACCTCGTGACCAAAGGTGAATTTTTAAGAGGGGAGAATCACACGATTCAAGAACAGTGTGCGTCACTGTTATACCATGGTAGAATATGCTTACGCCACGAATTCAGAACTTAAAAACACACCTTTTTCCTTTGACGTGCCAGTTTGGCACTACAAACCTCATGGGCTGCGCCCACTGGAACTCTCCACCCACGCAGCCTTCCTCCCGTGGATTTCGCCCAGAAAACACCAAATAGGACCCTCTCACAGGTTCTATGCTAGTAGCAAGGCCTCAGCAGTTTACCTTCCTATGAGTTCCGGTTTCTGGAACAATGGACCAGTTTTTTATCGGTACCCAGCGGTTTGTCCTTAAAGAGAACTAGCTATGTCACTGAATGGTGGCGTTCTGTTGCTGCTGGACCCATTGGACTGCCCCTTATAATTCCAAAAAAGTCTCTGAAGCACTTAAAGCTCCACCTTTTGGACACTGAACATACCTTCATACCAGCGCTTATTCTTCATTCTGGTCCCTCTACAAGTACATCGAGCAATTTGACTATAGCCCACCATGATCTGAAGCTATTTGCGATTCCGCACACAAAAGCCGGTTCCCAGAGCCACCCATGTCGTACCGTAGGAACAATAAGAAAACGCAAGCTCGTTTCCCAGGGCCCAAACTACCTTCTCATGGATTGCATGGCATGACAGATCCACTGTCTCCTGCTGCTGTCAATGGGAGGCAAGAAGTTTATTTGTGACAAAAAATAGGAGTTCTGGACAGAATTCCCCATTCCTTGGTCTTTTAGAGAGGCTTTCTGAACTCAAACAGCTACTATCTACAACAAGTAGAAAATGGTAGTCTTGGGGGGGGGGGGGTAGGCAGACAATAAAAAGTTCACATTTTCGAGGTACTTAAAAAGGCTAAGATATATTTCTTTGAAAACAACGATGAGTAGGGGGATAGGAGACAGTCATCCTAAAAACAAAAAGTAGGAAAGTGACTCAATAAAAGTTATTTTTCACGGGCGACCAGATCTACTCGAACGAATTTTTTTTTTGGCTACTTTTCGCCTTTCTTTGTCGTCCTCCCTGGATTTTCTCGGAGTTCGCGATCGTTTCTGTCGAGCTTTGTTCAATTCTCCCTCTTCACGATCACTGTCCACCACAAGGACAGTCGTGGACGAGGAATCTTGTGAATTCGCTTGACTGTTGGGCGAGACAGACGGTTGTTGTTGTTGACCACCTCCAACGCTGCCGGGCGACGACGGCCAGTAACTGGGCGATTGGTCACCGCTGGAAGATTTTTCTGAGGCGCCGGCGGAATTGTTTCCCTTGTCAGATTTACCGTGTTTAGCAGGCGGTGGTGAGGAGGAGTCTTTTGTTGAGCTAGGCGAGCGCGGTGGTGAGGCGCTGAGGTGATTGGAGGGCGGTGACAGGTAGATGTCGGTGGGTAGGTCCGAAGAGAAATTCTCGGTTTCCATGTCCATTTTGTCCTCCCGAGAGGATCCAGAGTCTGACGAAGATGAATTTGTAGTGGTAACAACGTGAAATTCGCTCTCGTTAATCCAGTGTGAAGATCTGGCTAACAGAAGACCATTGTAACTCGTAGCTAGCGTGTATAAATCTTGCCTGTTCTTTTTTTCCTCCTCTCTGACTTTATTTATCCTTTTTTCGATGAACTGAGCCAATTTCCCAATAACGGGAAACACAGGCAGCAACTTAATAAGAACAATAAGTCCGTTTCGAATTTGCACATACTCACTAGACTCCAACAAACTCAGCACCGATCTAGTCACCTTATAGTGCCACTTATGGCAGACGTGACGGTAATTCTCGTAGTGAACATTGTCGTTAGGATCCGAAAATTCGTTACTCCCCCTGAATTTTGTTACAAAACCGGGCGTGTTGGCGCACTCTTTGTCGTAAATCTCCTTGCTCGAGTGCCACCTCATAATATTCTGCAGGACAGCGCACAGGAAACGACCGTAGCGACTCGCTTCGTTCTCTGTACACGACATAACGGCGAATGTTATGTCGCAGAATAGTCGGTCGTAACAGAGGAGAGTACTGAAATTATTGGTGCTGATCGAATGAAGGGTGTGAATGAATTGCGCGCAAAATAGAGCGTCGTTGATGGACATGACGCTCCTGGGGAAAATACACATTTGTAGGAACTGAGTTATCATTTCATTTTTAGCGGGTTTAACGCTTCTAGAAAGAAACCAGTCTGTTTTCCTCTTTTTCAGGTGATCGATAATCGTCTTAACGTACTGCTGTTGTTCTTTCAACTCCTGAGTTAGTTTATCCGCCATCGTATGACTTTTCCCTTCAGTTTTGGCCTGTTTGACTTGCGTCGGGTCCTGCTCCTTTTGTTTGGCGATTTCTTTTTCGTATGCCGTTTTTGGAACTTGAATGTCGCTAAGAGCCAGTGACCAAAACATGGCGACAAATTTGGGCGACATGTCCTCCCATTGTTTCGACGGGTGTAATGCTTCTATGCTGCTGCTGATAGCGTCGATTTGTTCGAACAGTGACTCGGCCGCTGTCAGGACTTTTTTAGACTTTTTAGAAGACTCCGACTTTTTTTCGATGGCGTGAAGGCCCGGTCGGGCCAGAAGAAAAGCAGCATCCATGTCGAGTTTGTACACGACGAGTAGGTCGTGCAGTGAGGGAAAGTTGGCGTGAACGTCGTGCATAATGGGCCCGGCGATGAAGGCGCCGTACTGTAGAAGCGTGTCGTGGCATTCGTCGTACAGTTTCCCGACAAATTTTAAATGACCCCGCTGACTCTCGTTGAATATGATGTAAGTCCTTTGCTGGGCAAGCATTATACCCAGTGGAGCGGCCAAATTATTTTCGACTAGAGCCTCCTTGAAACGAGTCGCAGTTTTCTTGAAATTCTGTTGCTGTACGAAATAGCCAGCCTCAGACCGTAGATGTTCTCCCCCGCTCATCGAATCGATTTGGTGTTGAGTCATATCATCAGTGACGTCAACACCAGTCATTTTCTGTAGGAGCTCTTTCAAAATGAGCAGCTCTACGCTTCTATTGTTTTTAAGCTCCTCCATTATGTACAGAAGGATCCCAGACAGGTCAATGTTGTATTTTTTGAAAACTGTAGCACAAAAAAGAGTTGTACTCTGAAACCAAGGCAACACCGTCGTTTCGTTGTGTTTGGGTCGCTGTCTGACGTCGTTCAGCAGTGAGTCAAAAATGGCGAAACCGAGCACATCGTACGACATGTTCGTCATGAATTTCAGCGAGTCCACAACTGGGCCTATAAGGTTGTCGTACATTTGAATTTGATACACGATATAATCGAACAGTGTTGCGGGTGAGTAATGGGAGAGTTTCCCCAAAAGGCGACCGATTTGTTTGACGTTCTCTTTACTCACTCGTTTCAAGCACGAACTGGCCGACACCTTTCCCTGGCATCGTCTGTCGATGACAGCTTGATTCTCCTTACAGTATTTCCTCCAAGCGTAGTAAATCGAGTATCGCGTCTGGAGTGGGTAGAGTTTGACGACATTCCAAATTGCTTCGTTTACGCAACAGTTGGCCGGCACGTTGGACAATGTTGGAAGAAGAGTCAGTTCGAGTAGTTTGGTCGTGTGGTAAAATATTTTACCACCGGCGTCCGTCGATTTCATCACCTGACTGAGAACAGTGGCTGAGATTCGTGTGAGTTTGAACAGCAGGACTAGATCGAATCGAAGCGCTGGGCCCAGCTGGTAAAGAATGGGGTAAACGACGTCAATGACGTCGCTAAGACTCTGCGGTTGTTCCTCCGTGATGAGAGTCTGTTGAAAGGTTAAAGGAGCCGTTTCAATTTTGTCGCTAAACCCAGAATACATGGCGTAGACTGGAGCTATCATGTAGTGAAGGAATTGACATATTGCGGTAGCTATCTGGGGCGTTTCAATCGCGTAACATGGAGGTATGTGCGTTAAAAGAAGTTGGAAAGTCTTCCAAGACCCCACTGAAATAGCCACTTCGCAGAGAGCGAGTTTTTGATTCTTCTCGAACTCTTCTTTCGACTTTACAGGAGGAAGAGGTCCACTTTTTTTAGACTTTTCTTCGGCCGTTAGCTGTTCAATCTCCTTAGTGATTTCCTTGTCATCAGGTGAAAGCCACGGATACAGGTCGTCGATATCTATAACTTTATAGTGTAGCATGACACAAATCATGACGTGAAGTGACCTTGGGGCGACGCCATTCTCTTGGAAGGTGAGGTATCTGAACCCGATGACTTCACTCAAAAGATTAATTTCTGGCATGTATTTTTTGAGAAGAGGGATGAACAAATTTACCTCGAACGGTCGTAACTGGAAGTTGTCCAGAATTATGTCGATAACTCTGGTGGGATCCAAGCTGAAACAGCCAATAAGAGAACGGATGTTGCCCAGAATAGTATTTGGGTCACAAGTGGTTTCACCGCTCTTGTTAAGCTCCATCATGAGCTTGGCGTATCCCTCGTTCTCCTCTCGGTACAGATTGAATTTGTTCTGCTTATAGTACAACCTCGTTTTCATCTTGATAAACTTGCTATGAAACGCTTTAGTCCCATCGTCGAAATCACTCAACGTGTCAAATTCGAGACGTTCCCTAGCCAATTCCGGGCACCATTTCTCATTCAAAATTCCGAGCACACCGACCAGTCGTTTTCTTTCGACGTTTGAATTGTCCGGAGGGTCGAGTTCAGCGTCGAACAGAGTCACGGTGTCTAAAATTAGCGACGGTATCTCGTCGTGAAGTTCCGACAGAGTCATACACGCCTCGGCGACATTTTCGGGGCTCACCACTCCGTGAACACCGTTCCAAAACAACCGGTAGAAGAGACGGGGAAGCGTCGACCTTTTACCGTTTTTGTCGATGACAACGGCGTTCTTTTCAAGGGTCGTTTTGACGTACTTGTGAAACGCTTGCTTGCCCTTGCCGCCCCAGTCTTTCCACTCGATACTTTCGGACGCGTCCAGGGCTTCGGAAGGCATCGCGTTCACCCGGAATTTTCGTAATTGTTAAACCGCGCGGCTTTAATTTAGAAAAAACGATCGCGAAATTGTTCGAAAACACCACAGCTTAAAAGAACGGCTTGTTGTTTGCGGGCAACTGAGTAACCTGACCGATTCGGAGAAGGTTGCTGATAAACTCGTGCGTTTCTGGTTGGCCGTACGGCGACAGTTAGACCGCGCGGATTCTGCGAGTTAGAACGTTGTTGCCCCATTTTTTGGGTGAGTCAAGTTTTTTAAAACACAAATTTTAAAAGTCCGATTGCTGCTTATTTGTATGTTTCTACTTCCAATTCCTACGTTTTCCTAGTTTCCATGTAATACTAAATTTATGCATGGGATCTCCCGAGATTTCCGTTAGGATTTCAAGCTGAATATACGAGTGTACAATGTACTTTTTTTACACATTTCAAGGATTGAAACGATTACTGCCCTATTGATGGTCAAATAACCATTCCGAAGTAAAAAATAAAAATACTTCCAAAAAGGAAAGCACTGATGGGATTGAGGTAACCCCCCCCCCCCGTAAACTACCCGATTCATTCATAAAATAAAAGACCCTTCGATTTTTAGGTTCCAGACTTTCTCATACGGCGGTTTAAATCCCGGTTGTATAGGTGATTCGACAAATATTGCGGGCAAACCCTGCTTTCAAGGGCTTAAGTTAAGGGCCGTAGCCCTCTGAGGTTATGCACCTAGGGCTAATAAACTTGGATATAGATCCATTCATGAGGCAGGGAATTAATGAGGTCATAAGGTGTTGAGGGGTCAAAAACCACGGGATTTCCAAAAATACTCTCTTTGAATCTTCGGTAAAATTCACCCCAACCCTCACCCATAGGGGGCCAAATTTCGTAGAAAAACGAGCTGCTTAGCAGAATAAAAGGTCTGTCCAAAATTCACGTTCTTTAACTGTTCGAAACGTGGACCCCTTCCTTCTATCTCTCTCATTGATTATAATGATTCTTGTCAGAATGAAGGATCGTAAGGGACGAGTGACCGTTTATCCCTACCTGACACAATGGGACTATTCGTTAGTCATCGCGAGAGAAGCCCAAATAACATTCTTCTGTTGTGAAACCGAAGTTCGGATTTTGTAATAGGAACGTCAGCTCATTAGAGCTCTCCGTTCGCCCCAGCTCACCTGCTCCGCATGTAAGCGAACAAACCTTAGCTGCTAACTCGAAAGAATGATTTGATTTTCAGGTCTTTATCAACACTAACCAAAACAATTTATTAAATCGAATAAATTACAGGCTGTAAAACAGCAACTCCTGCCCCCTTGCCTGAAAATGTCCAAACTTCGCAGTGAATTGAGAAGGGAATGACTTATTTAGGTCCCAGCATATCCTCGGGGCGCACCCATTTGTCAAAATCGTCCGCCGTCAAATAACCCAATTTCAGAGCAGCCTCTTTCAAAGTCGAGTGCTCCTTGTGGGCGGTTTTCGCGATTTTAGCGGCCTGGAAAAAAAAAAGTAAATTTCAACGAGTCGAATCGTTGACACCGGTATGGAGGGAGGGGTGGCTCACTTTGTCATAACCGATGTGAGGGTTGAGAGCCGTGACGAGCATCAGAGATTCGTGAAGTAATTTTGCAATTCTTTCCTTGTTCGCGACAATACCTTGGACACAGTTCTTCGTGAAGGCTTTGCAACTGTCGCCGAGAAGGCGTGTCGACCTTAGAACGTTGGCCACCATCATCGGTTTGAAAACGTTCAACTCGAAATGACCGTTGCTACCGCCGATGGTGGTGGCGACATGGTTTCCCATGACTTGGGCCGCGACCATTGTGATGGCCTCGCACTGCGTAGGATTGACTTTTCCTAGTTGAATAAAGGGGTGGGGGAATGGTTAACGCGGGAACGACGAATTTCAAATCAGAAAATACCTGGCATGATGGACGAGCCGGGCTCATTTTCAGGTAGCGACAGCTCGCCAAGGCCACACCGTGGTCCGGACGCCAAAAATCGAATGTCGTTAGCGACTTTCATAAGACTCACAGCAATGGTGTTAAGGGCTCCTGACACTTCCACAAGGGCGTCGTGCGCGGCTAGTGCTTCAAATTTATTGGGAGCCGAAACGAACGGTAGTCCTGAAACAAGGCGTTAGTTAGAACATCGTCGATCGACTTATGCGTCTCCCCATCCCTAACCAGTAAGCTCGCTGATCTGCTTGGCACACTTCTCAGCAAAGCCCTTCCTCGTGTTAAGACCGGTTCCGACGGCTGTTCCACCGATGGCAAGTTGGTACAACCTTGGAAGCGTATCCTTGACCCTATCGATGCCGTACTTCACTTGAGTGGCGTAACCACTGAACTCTTGTCCCAGAGTCAATGGGGTGGCGTCCTGCGTCATTCACGTTCAGTAGAAACTACAATAAGGCTCCCATTGATTAGCTGTTTTACCTGAGTGTGAGTCCGACCGATTTTGATTATATCGGCGAACTCTTTGGCTTTGCAGTCCAAAGCTTCGTGAAGCATTTCCAGGCCGGGAATGAGTACGCAGTGAATTTCAGTCGCGACGGCGATGTGCATCGCCGTGGGGAAGGTATCGTTTGAACTTTGCGACCTGTTCACGTGGTCGTTGGGATGAACCGGTGACTTCGAACCAATTTTGCCCCCTAAAAGTTCGATGGCTCTGTTGCTTATAACCTGGGGTGATGATGATGATGAGAATTTTAGAGGTAAGGACCCACAATCTCCTGAATCAACTTGGAAACGAACCTCATTGGTATTCATATTGGACTGGGTGCCCGAACCAGTTTGCCAAATAACAAGGGGGAAATGATCCTTGTACAGCTCGCCGGAGATTACCTCATCGGCAGCCTCAACTATAGCTTTAGATAGCTTGGCGTCGAGACCATATTCTTGGTTGACAATAGCGGCAGCTTTTTTCAGAGTTCCCATGGCTTGAATAACTGGAAGCTGATGATACAAAACATTGTAGCAAAATATGTTAGTTCTCTCCCAGTAGGTACACCTACACCTCTGGGCGTGAAATACTCACCGGCATACGCTCAGTTTCTCCTCCAATAGGAAAATTAATAGTCGACCGAACAGTCTGCACCCCATAGTACTTGTCATCGGGAACCTCGAGGTCCCCAAAAGAGTCAGTTTCAATTCTGAATCCAGTTTTAGCCTGCAATTACTAATCGTTTTCAAATGCAATTCCAACAAAGAACCCTTCCAGAAACTCACCATCTGCCCTGTAGTGCGGAATGTAGCGTATTGAATCAACCCGGCCAGTTCGGAGAATTTTTTTCCACGGGCCACTCCAACAACTCCCCTCTTTCCAGTCAGTTGAATAATATTCGCCGCAGCCATCATTGTGTGTTTAATGATCCAATGGGGAAGGGGGTGAATATCAACTAGTGAGGGGCGAGATTTAAACCGTTTTCTTTTTACAAAGAAACTTTGAATGAATGAATTTCCGTACAAATCCAAAAAACCGATCCCTCGCCCCTCTAAAATCCCAGCCAAGCAGCCAGCTGATTGAGAAAATAAAATAGAAGGTTTTTTTTCGCTTCTTGGAGTGGCGATGGCGAGCGCTGATTCTAGGCGGAATTGACGGGCTGTTCAAAAATGTTATTTTCTCATAATTTCCAATAAACAGCTCACCTTACGAGCAGTCTTTCCTGTATGTTCCCTCTACCCCCTGACGTGTCTCTGGAGAAATTAGGGCACGCTGCTAAGTTCATCGGATTGAAAACAGTCTTTGCCTATTCAATCCATTACGTAATTTTGATCAATTTTTGTTCATAGCGTGGAGAAAGGGGACACATACTCTGTGCAATAGTGACAAAAATTGTCTTTTCATCGAATTAGGTGGGATTGTTCCTTATTAGTTTTTAGATTGAAAACCTTCTCGTGTAGAGTGGACTACCAAAAAAAGTGAACGGGTGCCCCAGGAAGTACAAAACTTGCAGGCTGGATTTCTCGTTACTCGTCTATAAACTTTTTTTAATCCCCCCCCCCCTTGACAGGCCACAAATGTTGGGCTCATCGAGGGGATTCAATAGAACTAGAACATTATAATCCAAATAAATTGAATTATTACGAAGGCAATAAACGATGGGAATTATGAAGTTTAATTAACCGAATAATATTATAACGACGTAAAAAGGACGTCCGTTTGTCCAATTAACACACAAGACATATGGATTTTAACTGTAGGCTAAAAGATTTCTCACGCGATTCCTTACAAATTCATTTTTAATCGAAAAAAATGTAAAGTCACAATCTTTTGAACAAAATTTTTTGATTTTAGCTACTCGCGTTGTCTGACATTTATTTCTTAGGTGTTAAATGTATACAGCTGCTTACATTTTTCGGACGTATTTCTACGAACTAATAGGCGTTCGCGTAGAAAAGTCTTGAAGAGTTATGTCATAATATCTTGCGTCATGCAGAGAAATTTAAAACCCTCCTCCCTCCCGATCATCATTATGTTTAAACGAATAAATTATTGTAAATGAAAGGATGAACGGGGCAATCTTGAAAATGTCCTTGTGAATATATGTCCTTGTGAAATGATCTTGAATAATTCTGAGATTTTCAAGGTGATTTTTTCCCTGGTTCCTACTGTGGCCGAAACCCCCCAGTTTTGAGAGCTTAAAAAGAGACTTGGGATGGAATATTTTGGTCATAAAATAATATAAATTGATAATCTTTCCCGTCTTTCAGCGTAAATTATTAGTGACGATAGTATACATCATCAGTGGGATAGTATAGTTATAGTGCAACCTGAGGCCAAATAATAAGCTACCGACTTCTCGGGCGATTATAGGCATTTTTTAAGGGTCAAAATAACACCTTATCAACTCAATTTTCTGTAAAATTCGAACATCGGAACAAATTTCCCCACCCCATCCCAAATCCCACCATGAATCTGGGGTTTTTGGTCTCTAGCTTTCACCACGCGTGTATTCAAGGGACCGCATGAGTTTTCCCGCGGACGGCGCGGCGACCACGCAATCAAAGGCAGTGAGGAAGGATGAACCGTGGGCGGCCACCACACTGGAGTCGATAAAATCGTACGAAACCAACAACTTCGCTAAACGCTCATTTTTAACACCTCCCCTCATCCTCTTGATTGGAGCTGATGGATCAAATTGGAAGCGTGTCGGGGGAAAAAGTATACCCACTATAATAGTGTTTCGAACAGGAAAATTCATATTTTCGGACATAATCAAATGTTTCACGGCTAAATAGGTGCTTTCCTGCTCGTAGTCGATGTGGTATTTCTCAACTTGGTTTCTACAATGAGCTGGGAATTTAAGATAATGATACAGGCTTTATACGCTGTACAAAGTGAAAGTGTATTTTGCATAGGAGCTCACAATACGATCATAAACTGCGAACTTTACCCCACAAACTGACAATCCGTGTACAGGAAAACTGTAATTCAGCCTCAAAATGTGGAGGTCTGAGCTAGCCAGTAAATCCACTACAAAACCTCAATTTTTCGACGAAAACGGTCAAAGTCATGGAAACTGACAGTTTACACCAGTCACTGACGCTTCGAGCATAATACTAGAATTTAGTTCTTTGAATCCGTCATGTGCCCCCAGGTGGTCTTTAGAATCGGCAAAGGTCAATTCCAGTTGGTCTTGTCCAAAAAGTTGTTAATTTTGCGGTGGCATACGAGCATTCAGCCTGGAAAATGTTAATTCAGTTCCCGGAATCGCCGTACAACCGGTTTTATAACTATTTGTTGGCGGGCCCCTCTTGCCCATACCCACAGATCCGCCACTGCGACACCTCCCCTCCATAGTTAACATTTGACACAATTCGGCAACCAGAGCAGCTACACGGAATGATTCCTTTTGGAACTTCCGTTTGGTAGTATAGTCCTAAAAAGACAACGGACACAATGGCTATTCCATCCTGATCACTGAGGATGTTCTTAATTGTAGAGTGAAACCGGTCTGACAAAAATAATTAATGAGATTTCATTTGAGCCAAAATGTGAGTCGGACTCCGGTTGAACAACTTTGCATCGGACCGCGAAAGACGCGAAGAGCAAGACGATACGACAGACCAAGAGAATAATAAATGTGTTCATGGTCTGTTATCGCATGAAATGATGTGGGTGTGGGTGTAAAGTGACCAGACGTCCTTCTTTCCCCGGGCATGACCTACTTCTTAAAGGGTCCGGGGACGCGTCCGGGCTTAGTTTTCACGTGTCCGGGGAGACGTCAAAAGTGTCCTCTCTTTTGTTCCACTTTTTCTGCTCAACTTATAACGTAACTTCGAACATCTTTCACGTTCATATTTGAACAAAGCTGCGGGGCTCAGCTTGTCCAATTTTTGTCATCACGTTCTCAGGAAGATCTTCCATAGCCAAATGTTTCAAATCTGGCAACCAATGTCACCGATTTTATAATTTGCTATCCCATTTTCGCGGATTTTCAAGCTTTTAAAAACTTAATTTTCGTAAGTTTTGCTCTCTCATAAACCATTTTTACGGACTTTCGCTCTTTCAGAGCACAATTTTGTGGGCTTGGCTCGTTTAGAACCAAATTCAAAGAAAAATTTGCCTGATAAAATCCAAATTTCGTGGCTTCAGCTATATTTAGAAAATCAGATTTGCAGGTTCGGTTAATTTAGAACTAATTGGGATGAAAACCAACTTCGTAAAAACAAATTTTGTTATAAAACAAAAAACTATCAAAAACCAAATTTGGTGGTGTCAACTTTTTCAAAGCCCATTTTCGCTCTTCCATAACCAAATGTTTCAAATTTGGCACCTTGAAACCCAAATTTCACGAATTTTTGTAATTTCCTACCCCATTTCGAGGATTTCCACGCTTTTAAAACCCAAATTTCGTGACTTTTACTATTTCATAAACCATTTTTGTGGAATGGGCTCCCATAAAACCCAATTTTTGGACTTTTGCCTGATCAAAAATAAAATTCTGTGACTTAAGCTATTTCTAAAATTATTTTCGCAGGTTCAGTTATAATTCGAATGAACTATACGGAATGCGAACGATATAAAAACAAATTTGCAATTTTGGCGTTGTCAACCTCCATTTCTCTCTTCCATGACAAAATGTTTCAAATTTGGAACCTTAAAAACCCATTTCGACTGATTTTTGTTATTTCCTACCTCAATTTCGCGGCTTTTCACGCTGTTAAAACCCGAATTTCGTGGGTTTCGCTTCTACTATAAAATCAGTTTCGCAGGTTAATTGGATAATTCAAAAAATTAATTTTAATTTGGTTGATTCAAAACCCAACTTTCGTCATTTTGGCCCCTACCCAACTTTTGCGGGCTTTCAGTCTTTCAAATTTTGTGGATTTGATTCATTGAAACTTTAACTTGAAATTTTTTCATTGAAATTTTAAGATTAAACTGATCAACGATTAGTCTTTGTTAACTTGTTTGTAGGCGTCCTATACTATTGTGCCCTAATTTCCATCACAAGCGTCCTACTTTGTCGTGTCTGGCGTCCTCGGATATCACTTTGGCATTTTGGCCTATGTGGGTGACCTCAACGAGACCTCACAACGGTTCATGAAGCCACTGGTTAATGGCCTTTCGGGATTTAAGGGGAACATAATTATTATATCAGTCAACGGAAAAAAGGTTCTAAAAGCCCCCCTCCCTGTGAGAACACCCCTTGGATAAATGTCGCCTTTATACCGAGGTGTCTTCCACTATCAGCGGCGTAGCGTGCCCTTTGTGGATGGGTATATATCCCTCTAAATCCTTCCTGAAAGGTCACCTCAATAACAACGAAGTAAAAAAACCTTCACGCTTTTTTCCAAGAGGAACAGTTTTTCAATAGGATAGTGAAAATTAACGCTATTTTTTTCAGTTATGAAAGAAATTATTAAAATAGCCGACTTTTCCGATTTTGAGCATATTTTCTCATCTATGATTGAGCTTGATCGTTGACATTTTCGTAAAAGAAAAGAAAGTAATACTGTTGGGATGGAAAACATCTACAAAAATGTTCCTCCTAGCCTAGACGATACTTTGATTGAGACTTTTTCGCTGGTGCCAATACCAGCTCATGTGCCTGCCTGGTTTATGATACGCCTCGCGTGCTGGGCAACAACAACAAACCCACCTGAGGTGCTTTGGCGCTCTTGGTAATTTACTGACCTCATCCGTCATCCCACTGGATTCCTTCTGTGCTGGAATTCACTCTTCCAGTGTTGAAAAAATATCTGGGAATTCCATGGGTTTTCACCTTGGAAAAATCCGGGATTTTTAAATCGGATCCGTGGTCGACACCCTGTATACTTTTTCACATACCATCACGCTACATTACATAAATGTCCTCGTGTATAAAATAGAATCATGTCATTCTTTTGTTTTTGGGCCAAAATATGACTTCATGCAGACGTGGTGATTATTGCCTGTTTTTTTCGTGTCTTGTCTTGTGATTTCTCTATTGTGTACCTTATTAAACTCATGACTCATTGAACATTTTTTATTTTCATGTTCCCGTAGGGAAAGGAAGTATGGTGTTCGTGAAATATTAAATTCTTCTCCTTTTAGTGCTAACAGGAAATATTGTTTTATTCATTTAATGCGTTTTATATTGGGCAAGTAGTGAATAAAGGTATAAATTGCTAAATTTGTACCTCTTGAACTGTGCTGCCACCTTGTAGCTTCCACGTGTACTGATTGTCACTGTTCCGATAAAAGTTCAAAGCCTCTTGATTCTCTGTGATCTTGATCCTCCTCGTCACAAATTCCATTATTGCCTCGTCCTGTCTGCGTTTGTGTAGTTTACAGGATCTCCGGTTTTTTTTTTCTTTATAAGAAAAACTAAGAAAATGTTTAAGTGCGCGCACTGTCCCTACGAGTCGGCTAAAGTTGACTCTCTCACTGATCATGTGAAGAAAACACACGATAAGCTACCCAAAAAAAAATTCCAGTGCAAATCATGCACGTTCAATTCAGAGAAATACGCGAGTCTCATACAGCACAATGAAGCGAAGCATGGAAGAAGCAAAGCGATCGCTGTTGACCAACAGCCCTCATCAAATCCTTCGACTTCATCAACAAGTGGAAAACGTATTTTGGTCTGTAAGTATTGCTCGATTTTCCAAACTAGCGACAACGACGAACTGGTGATGCATTTCAAATCGAAACACAGCGATGAAAAACCAACGAAAAATCACCAGTCTCCCGTCGCTAAGGTGCCCCCGGCCATTATTCCCTGCGCAATGTGCTCAGGGCCTGGAAACAAGGGCCCGCTGGCCAAAACTAACTGCTGCACTAAAATACTGTTCGAATGCGGCCTGTGTGCTTCGTCGTTCAAGACTCGCGACGCGTTGAGCGATCACTTCTTGGGCAAACATAGGTCCGACGTCAGGTGTTCACGCTGCTCCTTCTCGTCTCCCTCGGTCAGTAGATTGATTAATCATTCGGTGGAGAAACACGGACCGTTCCAGTCTTCGAATTTTCACTGTCTTTGTTGCCACTTTTTGAACGATCAACCGGATCGCGTTTTTCAGCACATGCTTGAAAAGCATTGCTCCAAAAAACTTGGTTACATCTGCGGTCTTTGCGACTTTTTCAAGAGTAACTTCACCGAGGTCACTGAACATATTAAAAGTCAACACTCGCAGGATATGGCTCTTTGTAAGTACTCGGTATCCGCGGTCAAAATTCCTGAAAAGGCGTCCTCTTACGTGCAACCGAATGGTGTTTGCTGTTCAATGTGTGAAAAGATACTTCCGACTCAAACATCAATTGAAGAACATTTCCTAAACACGCATTTCAGCAATGAACAAAACAAGATTCCTTGTTTTGTGTGCGGGGAACAAGCCAAAACTTACTGTCTCCTCAAAATCCACACCAAGCAGGCACATAATGTGGACAAAGTCATTTGCGAGTGTTTCTTCTGCGCTTCGCTTCCAGGAAACCCAACGGTCTACGTGTCCAAAGACACCCCCGACTTGGTAAAACATTTCAAAACGGTCCACGACTTGTCTATGTCCTGCACCATTTGCTGTGACAATACACTAACCAAAGGGGTGGCCGCCATCAAACTTAAATCCTCTAGTCGCCCTCAAACCCCCCCTCAAGTCGCCACCACTGGCGGCAATAATAACTGCATGCTGTGTAAGTACACCGGAAAGTCTATCGAGACGCTCATTCATCATCATATGGAGTCGCACTCGAAAAAGGAAACCTTTCATCAGTGTATTTATCCCAACTGTGGAGCGTCGTTCAACAACTTGAACTCTGCTCTAATGCACGTCATTGTCGAGCAACACGGACGGGACAGCACTGCATTGAAAGCCACCGAAATGAAATATTCGTGCGCTTTTCAAAAATGTTCATTCTCCTACGCCGAAAAAGGGAAATTTCGCGAACATCTACTAAAATCTCACGCTAAAGATTTGTTTTGTTCATCATGTGCAACAGGAAAGTGCAGCCTTCACCCCAAAAATTCGATTCTTCCGTCCTAGGAATTTAAGAACATATTTCTATGCCTTTTTCTATTGGTCTATTTATTTTTAAAATACCTTAGTTTCTCCGATTCATCGTTATTTACTATCTATGCGGTTCCCGCAACTGTAATTCAATAATAATAAAAAAGTTTGTTAAGGTACGTAACGCAGGGCTTTCCACTATTATTCCATTGTACCCTGGTAATAAATTGACAGTTTCTTGGCTGAATCGCCAGTTTTTGAAGTAAAATTGACGTTTTTCTCTCGAGTTTTTAAGGGGAGATATTATTTTCTTTTGGATTTAAGTTTGAGTTTTGGCACCTTAGGGATTTTAATGAGGGGCTGAACCCCAAACCCCAAGATAGTGTGGTTTGATGGGGGGGGGGGGATTTCACGAAAAATTACTAGGCATCTTTTACCAGTCCCCCCCCCCCCCAGTTTTCTGAGGGTTACAGCCAAATGGGAAAGCCAAACACTATTTGATTCCTCCCGCCCGTGGAACAAGTTTATGCACATCTCGCGCTAGAGTGGACCGATTTTCATGAACCTTTTTGCAATATTCTTTAATAAATGATAGCTAGGGGGGATAGACTACGACTTTAAAAATAAATAGTGTTGGCGCTTTTCTCCGAATATGAGCTGCATGCCCCACACATGTCGAGGGTCTTGGACCGTTTTCACGCTTAAGATTCCGGTATCCGATTCCCGTATTGAGGATACTAAAAATACACTACAGTCTAGGCGCCCTTTCACACGATTCCGGAATCACATACTTTTAGTATTCGATACCGGAATCTTAAGTGTGAATGAGCGCGATTCGGGAATCGGATACCGGAATCTCAAGTGTGAAAGCGGCCTTACTCTTTCCCAGAGAATTATCGCCAGGATGGTCCTCTCAACATCAATTTTTGGTGGGTTGGCTCCCCGAAAAAAAAAACATATTCCGTGAGGTTGGCTACCAGAAAGAGAAAATTTCGCAGGTCTGGCTCAATCAAAAATTAATATGGCCGTGGCTGGCATATTGGCACAATAAATAACCAATTTCTCTAGCTTCACTCATTGAAAAAGCAATTTCATGGATTGAGCTTTTTCAAACCCAAATCCCGTGAATATGGCACTTTCAGAAACCAATTTCGCAGAGGTTTGGCTCCTTCAAAAACGAAACTCGGTACTTATATAATTTTAATGACGTTATCTGGTTAAATTTAAAGCTAATTGAATATATATCTCTTTACAAACTCGGAATTCATCACCCCCCCCCCCTATCATTGACATTGTGAATTTAAGAAATTTGAATTTTAGGGCCAAGAACTGGCAATTCTATCCTAGAAACTGAGTGAAAACATGAACAAGTTTCCCCGAAATCCAGATTTGTGGTTTGGATTCATCAGAAAACACAATGTGCATCATTAAAAGGCTATTTTTCTTCAGGGACCCATAAAACAGTCTGTAAACCCTGCCCCCTTCCACTATTCTTACGTAAACTGGCGGTTCAGAGTTTCAATGTTACGCCAATAAATCGAACAATACGTTCAATGGACAAAAGTAAGAGGCAATGAGTGATCATGAGATTTTGCCCGATTGAGCGATTAGTACTCTATTGTCATGAGACAGAATAATGGCCGCAAGTGCATATACTACAAAAATGTAAATTGGAAAAGGGAGAGGGGTATTAGGAGCATTTTTTGGACCGAACGGTAGAATTTGGTGGTTTCGGGGCCCAAATTTCAGTCTAAAAGGTTGAAAATACCAATTTTCGTATAAAATTCACTGTTTTGGCTCAATTGAAAGTCTCATTTTGCAACTGGTACATTCAACTCATGGAGGTATGAAGAGAGAGGAGGGAGCGATAGATGTAAAATCAAGTTAACGGGGTCAAGCCAACATACGCCACATTGGTACTTCCGCGGAACGCATCAGGATTTGTGCTGAGGACTACTTTATAACGACTGCTGCTCTGTTATCTCTATCTTAAATATCAAGGCCGAGGGACCACCAATATGGCGAAAATCGGCGTCACCCTTTTCAACTTATGCTCCCTCCTCTCTTTTCCTTCCTCCATGGTTCAACTAGTGTCGTGTTCGATCAGCAATGCCTGCGGGTTAAATTACGACGGATTCAACTGAATATTCGCATTCTTGAAACTCAAATGAAAGTTTATTTGTTGTACAAATTTGGGAGAGAGACTTGTTACGCGCGTGTTACTGCGTTGTTCTGGATGCGCTTGAAATCCAGATTCATTGACCCAAATCTGCCAAAACACTAATAATGCCCCCAAAAGTCCGATTGATTCTTATGGTGGATTTCACCACAGAGAGTTAAAGTTTGAGTTACGTTAACTCAGAATTAACTGGAAAAAGGCGTCACTATTTATGTAAGCAATGTTAGAGTTAGGTAACTCCAAGCTAACTCCCGGTGGTGAAATTGGCCCTTAGTGGAAGAAAAGTAAGAAACCCCGCCAAAATACAGTTTTTATGGCCTTTTCAGCTCCCTGTTTTGTGCTGCTCCTAGTGGTGAACAGGGTCACAATTTGACTCTGTCTGTTCTCCTTGACAAGAGAGGCTCTTGAAACCCCCCCAACCACCGACAACCCCTCGACCATTTGAACCCTGAATTCCCGCCCCCGTCGCGTCATCCAGTCGGTAGCTTTCTATCTTCGCATGCAAACCCTCCGACTGCATAACTTCCCAATCATCGCGAGTTCCTCGGCAACTGCTAAACGTCTCCAACCTGAACAAAATTTCGCGTTCCGGACGAATTGTAAAAGATTATGCACGGTGTTGAACGACGGCGCGGCGTGGACTCCTCTCATTTCGGGTACTATGAAGTCGGCCGTCTGGCTCCCTGGTAATTTTACGCAAGTTCGGAGGAGGAGGAGGCCGAGTATCGCGCGAGTTGATCCCGGGGACATCGGGCGAACTGGGTGAAAGGTGTTCGAGAGATGATAACGGCAACCCCGCCGGAGTTTCCCCTCGAACGCTATTAGGAGGATGTTCATTGTCTACCACCGTCGACCGTCGTCGTTCGAGTATCCTCCTGAGCTCGAAATTGTTGTTCGCTCGGTAAGCGCAGCGACTGCCAAAGAAGTTGGTCGGAAAGACGACGACGCTCCCTAAAAGGCCCAAACTGTCGTCGCGCGCTTCGCCCACGATGACTTCCACTCCTAAATCGGACAAACCCGGTGAGTCCCCACCATTCCTTCCAGTTCATCTCGACTAATTTTAAATACAAAACACGACGCCTCCTCGTTATCAAACGGCTCGCTATATGGTCTCTTTTCGTGATTGGGATGCTTATAGTGTGCCTGTGAATTTCACTCTTCTTAGTCTTGAAGCTCCAGAAATTTGGTGTGAATATTTCTCGACATTTTGCCCCCTCCCCACCTACTCATTATGTTGTACCCATTTCATTATTTGTACCTGTAGGACTACTTGAGGCTCGTCAAGGTGACACTCTCTTTGTCATGTCCTCTCAAGTACCTTCAGGTTGTAAAATTCATTTTGCGCTATTATATAAGCGTCTGCCTACTGACTAGCTACCGTAAATATTTATTTGCGGTACCTAGCTCTTATTTCTTTTTATATGACATGATAATGGCGATAGCAGTTCTAACAATATGATTGTACTATTTGGTGAAAAGAGCTCGCTTTGACGGTCACGGTGTGGAGGGGGAGCTCCAGTTCGAGGACTGTTGCTCCCTCGAACTCGAACTATTAGCCTTTGACATTATGCTGAAAAAGAGAGACTCGTGGCTTGAAAATCGAAGTTGAACTCTCCCAAACTTTTCTCTCTTGTTGAGTTATGAATATTGGCGGGCTCCTTTTGTGTTTATTGCGAACATAAACTAAGCAATAAACTTCTTGACGATGTAATTTCATTTCCCCAGATACCGATTATGCTTTCATCGTGATAAAGGTTATTCAATGGTCTTCGAAATACGGGGGGTGAAAGGGAATTTATCCCCTAAAATCATCTTTGCTGTCCTAATAAAGGCAGCGCTTTCGGACACGAAGAAGAGGCGTTTTTCAGTAACTTTCTCCACTGTATCGTTCCTTGTGTGATGTTGCTGAGGCAATGTTAGGTATGATTTCCGTCACTCTGAGCCTAAATATTGTCGTTACGTACGGTTTTTGAGGAGAAACGGATAATATTCCTGGCAAAATTACCAACCCGGCCCAATAATCCAGTTTTTGGGCCGAGGCTAACAGTTTCCGAGAGAGTATTGCAATAGTTGAGGCGATGAATGACCATTTGATGCCTAAATAGTATTTCGTTTACTGGGGATATTGTGAATTTGTGGGTTAAACACATCAGTATTCGCGATTAAACGAAGATTTCGCCAGCTAAATGTCTAGTTTTAGAGCTATTAATGTGTTTCAACTGAATTAGGAGGGATTTCTAGTTTTTTTTAGCTACGTAGACCCACTTGTCTTGTTCGTTCAGCCACCCTCTATATTTATATAATTAAAAAAATATCCAATTCATTTGGTGATTTGGTGGATATTCGGCTTCTGGAGCTAAATCATCACTTTCGCTGGAAACCCGCGCCAACTAAAAAGCATTGGAGAGGGGCTGAATTGCATTCCAGGGGCGCCCATCAGCGTTCTACTACAGCAGCCATTTTTAGTTCAACTATAGGCGTGATGGCTGTTAATTTATTCATCCCATGAACTTATTCGGCGAATTTAGTTGTCTATTAGATGTCCTGTAGGCATCGAGTAAAACACTAATAAATCTCCCAGAAATAGGTAGTTCATGTTGAGAACATAATTTGTGGATGTGAACACGCGCCCCCTGACACCCAGTTTTGTGTTACATATTTGCAGGGGTCAGGCCAGTCGTGGTGCCAAGTGGTTCATTCAGGGTGAGGCCATTGCACTGTGAATACCGCAAATTTGGGTATTTTAACGCCTCAGGTTTGGCTTAAAATTAAGTAGGACTTGAAGAAAAAAATGCATTGAATTATAATACGTAAACAAGGTTCGGCTTTGTTAAGTGCTTAAGTCCAACCTTAAGCTGAGGTAGTGTAACCCACCATAAGAGTGCGATCGGCACAAGAAGGCAAAATGTCAGGAAAAGAAGAATCAGAAGAAGCAAAAACAAGCCAATCCCCTACAAATAAAATATTTATCCACCATAAGAGTTTTGTTGTTCTCTTCGAGGCCAAAATACACCCTCTCCTCCTCCCGGGCCAGCGATCCGAGACGACGTCATGATTTAGCTTCAGAAGCCGACTCTCCACTACAGCAAATCGACTACATCAACCGATTGCATTGTGTGGATTTTACCTGTGAAACTTATTTCCGGCTGAGAAATCTGGCACCCCCCCCCCCACCCCCAGCAGAAATTGACAAGTCGGCCACGAGACCGTAAACTATGTCCCAAAAGCAATCCATTTGGGTCCCGGCTGTGTCGAACCGCTATGCCGAGAGTGAAAGGTTACTGATTGTGGCCGTCGTCAATAGGAGACCCTTTTTTAGGTGATTGGCGACAAATGAAAAGAATTATGTAATTAAAAAAGAATTAAGACGGAGTGAATTTGGGAAATTCACCTGGTCAATGGCTAAATAAGTGTGAGGGTCGTCCTACAAATTCAGGTCTTTGGTGAAAACTATTGAATAGCTTAATCAAATTCTGTCAACTTTGACTCAAAACAAATTCTACTTATAAAATCTACTGTTTCTGTATAAATACCGGAGCAATGTGTTGAGTTTTGGCGCTGCAATATCTAACGTTAGCCCCCACTGTTCCTTACAATAAGTCGATGGCCTGGCACAATAGCTGTAGGAGTGAGTTACCGGTTTGAAGGGTGCAGCTCTTGTGTGGAGTCGGTTTCGAGTGCTAAAGCGTCCGGTGATGGGGGGGGGGGCAGAACAGAAAGAATAGTCAGTTTACGTTAGGTATACGTTTTATTGCGCGGGTGAATTGTTTTTAAAGGACGGCTGTGGTGACTTCTGTTATTGCGTTCTCTTACATTTTTGGCCATTCAATACGAATTTTGGGGCCAAATTTCCACATTTAAACAGTGTCATAAACGTGCTATAATGACTTCGGGTCGGTGGGGGACGGGGCTTTGACCTCTTATTATGATGTGCAGACGGTTTCCGTGTTGCTAGGAATATCCTTTTCCACCCGTCCACTCCAAATTGAATCATGTTGACGTGGAGGACGGATGGAAAAGGACAGCGATGGCAGTGGAAAGTTATAGATCAGGCCCTCTGCTCTCATAGTCATAATGACTGTAATTTGATATCAGCGTTTTTTTTTTCATTTAGTACTCTCGTCAGGCATCAAGTAAAGATAAGATAATTAAGTTGTTTGTTAATTTCTCAGGGATTATTATTGCAATCCCCCTCCCCCTCTTCCATTGTTTCTAGCTGCCAGTTTAACCTGTTTCTGTGAATTTCCCTAATAGGGGCCGGGGTATTGCATTCGGTGCAACGTTCTATCTCTTTCACGCGGTTTATTTTATAGTTACTGAAATCAATTACACGTACGTAAAAACGTTTCAAGAACATTTTAAGAAAATTATCCTCCCATTAGCTCCTGGCCAAGTTGTAACGACGCGGCGGCGGAGTGAGGTGGTTCAATTTTCCTAGCGGAAATAAGGAAATTGATGGATTAGTGTGAAGGTTGTACGCTCCTTCGTGATTGGATGTAAGGGAATTATAGACCGGGAAGAAGGCGGAAAAGAGTGAGAGAGAGAAAGACAAAATCTGTGTAGTTTCGTGGTGTGGAGTTTAAAAAAAGAGTGGAAGGGAAATGACGAAGAGTGCCTGTGTGTAGGGTAGTGGGGCTGAAACGTGTAGTTTCATTCATTGGATTTCCTTTTTAGTTGGGAATAAGCTTCCATTGTTTGGTCAAACGTAACGAGTTTGTTTCACGTTTTTTGTGTCCTTTGTTTGTTTAATCGGTGGATTATCCAAGGAAAAATGTTGGTGTAATAGAACAGTTCGATGAAGTAAGAGATTGAATTTCTGTGTGAATTTCTTAATTCTTCGCGATAAATATTGGCAAAGATATCCCTGGCTGCTTGTTTTCACCCCAAGCTGCACAGCTAAGTCAAATAACTGCTTTTAATGTGTAGTGCTGGGGGGGGGGGGGTCAAGTTCATAAAATTGTCTTTTTAACCCGAAATAATGTATTTTTAAAAGTTATGACTCGTTCGCGTACTCAGAGGAAGAAAAATTGAGTCACTTCCAACGCAGCCTTGGCGAGCTGGGACTGATTACCGGCTGACGCTACATCATGTTTTCAGGCTGTGCAGGATCTCTTTTTCACCGTGCGAACAATAATTTACAAATATATTCGCGTTAAAGCAGAAAATATCAAACCTAAAGGGACCCCCTCTCTGATATTGCTGTCGGGATCTATTTTATTTTGCCATGGTAAAAGTTTAAAAATTGTTAGGGAATGCGTCATGACTTCAGCGTTTCAATAGTAAAAAAACAGCATTCACTTGTCTCTTCCCCACAATCTTTCACTCTTTTTTCCTGTTCTGGGTTGGCCAGACTAGATTCCAACGCGATAGCGTAGACACCGGATTTGACTCATATACAACTCTCAACTTCCTTGCTCTGCCATGTACATATGCATATTATTTCTTTTAGTTTTATCGCATTTTAACCAGGCTTTGAAGGTATTTTCGCCGCTTTATAATTCAAAGTCGCTGGAAACTTTGGGTTAGTTCACAATATTATTGCGCTTTTCTAATAAATTAACGTTGATTGACCTCTTTGTATGAGATGTCTATCTTGCTTGTCGCGTGCAGTGCCCAACCTCTGGATGTCAAAGCAGTGAAGAATGGTGATTTAACAAAGTTTTTTTTTTGCGTCCTACATCCCCCTCTCGCCTCTCAGAAATTTTAACTCTTTACACCTTGACACATGGCACTCTTGGCAGCTCCGTGTCACATCTCTCCCTTTATGGAATGATGGAGAGAGCAAAAAAACTGGAGTCCAATGTTGATAATGTTCGCGTAGGAAGGTCATTCTTTCATTATTATTAATTAAGTGCATAAAACCAAACGAACTCCCTCGGTAACGTGGGGATTCCCCCACGTTTTTTTTAATATGGTACTCCCACTCTCCACCCGTGATCTCCTCTCCTGAAATGATTCGCTCTCAAAGAATTTGAATCCAAATTGAGGAGGAGAGTCCTACTCGCACGTGCTATCAGCATAGAAGTAGGAAACGCGTAGGTGAGCCGCGGCGTTGTATTCCACCCTCCCGCCGTTCGTCTTACTGTCTTCTCTTATTGATCCCTCCTTTTTCGACTATTTCATACACCGAACTCGATGGCATCATTTTTGATTGTTAAGTCTTCGAATTTTGAGCCAAAGTGCCTCCTACACTTGGGAGTCGCTCTCGATCATGAGGGGTAAGCTTGGCAGTTGGTCAGTTTATGGTGCAAACATTGACAGTGAGTGCACCGATTTGAATAAATACGTGTGTAATCGCCCAAGTCACTTTTCCCAAATGACTTTTAGTGGAGATAGGAGACAATAGAAGTAGTGTTCAAATTGACAATACGACCCCCATATATCCCCCCACCCACTTTTCTCCAGAGCTTTCTTCTTTCTGTTTGGAGAAAATGGACAAACTGGAACAGTCCAATGGAATGTTAATTGCCTTTTTCTGTCCCTCTCTCAACTGGCGTACGATTTCAAGAGTGAAAGAAAAATATGGGGTTGTTCGTCGGCGGGATGGGTTTTTTTTTCGTTTATTCTCGTCAAAAGATGAGGGGAAGCGTGAAAAATCCAATTATTTTTCGTTTCAAGAAATGAGTTTTTGAGGTGAACGATACTCGTGGCTGGGGGACTACAGGTCCCATCCATTGTACTTACAAATTTCAATTTAATTTTAAAGATTTCTTTGTAAAGTGAAAGAACATTTTCTGTAGCAAATTCCTTATGCCCCAATTAACCGTCACGGCTAATTGGCTAATTGTCCGTCGTCCTTTTTTATCTTCAATTTTCAGGTTGAGTTTTTTCGTTCGTTTTTCACGTTTAAACAGGTGTGGTTCCTTCCCTCTCCCCATTTTGTTGAAGGCGGGCGGTACCTTGTAAAGGTCATAGGACATGGGGTCACAGGGCTTTTTCGCTTGTGTAGATCGCTTCAACTGTTCGTGTTTTTTTATTCGGCAATCGGGGGTTGACATTGTGGGTGCCCCATTAGTAGAATTAGCGCGACGTCACTGTCTTTGATTAAGTAGGCTCAGTTGAGAACAAATTTATTGGTTTTTATCAATCAGGGTACTATAAACTGTAGCTCTAGGGGAAGAAGGCACTCAAGAGACCGTTAAAAAATAACTAATTTAATAATTATTTCGCTAGAAAACAACTCAAACAAGAAGGTCATAATAAATTCATTCAATAAATCCGTAATACGAAATTGCTCGAGGAGACATTGCGTGGGATTAAAGTAACAAACGAAATAATGTTGGAAAAGAAACGGTGACGGTACAAATAGTACATACTAACAAATTATGTGAGTTCAATTCCTTCCCTATATCATACTTTGCCGAGTTGTTTTCATTTTACCCCTATCGCTAAAGTCATACCCCTCCGCCAATCCACCACCGTGAAGACGGGGTATGAATCGTTGCTCTCTAAATAGTGTCCCCCGTCCACCATGCTGCACCGACCCTAAAGCAACAATTTAGCTAGCAGTTTTTCATGATTGAAGTATGCACTGAACTTCTAGTATAGAGACAAGAGTGGAGAGAAAGTCGATGAAACCTCGGCCGAGCGTACAGTGGCGTTGTGCGGGTCTTTGGGGCCACACTGTTGTGATAATTTGCTTTTGGTATTTTTTCTTTTTTGAGGGGAGTTTTTTATTTATTTATTTATTTATTTTATTTTTTTTTTATACATATAATTTCATCAGCTCAACACAGTATACATGTTGTGTTATACATGATGTCTTTCTCGGAACGGTTGCAGTTTTCGGTTTCATGGACTGACATGACTAACAGGGATATAATTAATTTAAGGGGAAATTTTGGTCTAGTTGGAGTGACGCCATGAAGATACTATAACATAGAATGGGACTAAAACACAAAGAGAAGTCAAATTCAAAGAGCTGGAGGTTTTTGAGAATTAGACTAGATTGATCTCAGGAGATTTTGTTGACTAGGAGTATTATCACATCACGATTTCACAGTCGTAATTTATACTTTAGTGTGCGTGGTTTTAGCCTTCCTGCTACTCGATCTCCGATGGAGAAATGGACGGCTCCGGTCACAAAGGCAAGCCTACTGTGGAAACGCCGGAATTTAGTTTCTATGTGCTCCGTTATTGTTGGGACATCGAGCTCTCGGTGAAGTTGAGTGTTTCGCACAAACCATGGGGCGTCTACGCATATGCGCAAAATCTTATTTTGATACGATTGCATCCGTTGAATTTTAGAATGGGCGGCTGTACCCCAGATCTCGCTTCCGTACAGTACCATTGACCGAAGAATAGACGTGTAGAGAAGTATTCCAGTTTGCGGTCGCAGTTTGGACTTCCTGTGTATAATTGAGCTGAGGAGAGCTTGACGAGCGTAGCCCTCGATCAGTTTCTTATTTATGTGTAGTTTCCACGATAGCCGCCGATCGAGGTGCACTCCGAGCTACTTAATGCTTTGCGAAGCTGGATTCCATGGGATAACGTTTCCTTCAATTATTAATGGATCGGGGTCTGTTGGTCGACGTAAAGTGAAAATTTTTGCTTCACATTTTGATGCGTTGATTGGGATTTTCCATCACTTGAAGAAATAGCTGATTTCATTCATGTCTTTTTGCACGGCGTTCCTTGCCTCGATCAAGTCTGCTTGAGTTGAATAAACAACGGTATCGTCTGCGTAGCTTGCTAGCTCTACGTTTTCTGTGGAGGGTATGTCGCTGACATAAATGTTAAATAACATAGGAGAGAGGACCGAACCCTGTGGCGTCCCGACCTCATTTCCCTTAAGGTATATTTGGAATTATTAATTTCCTAATAGAATTTCCGGTCGTTCAGGAAGGACTCGATGCATCCTTGTAGGAATTTTGGTATTCCTTCACGTTTAAGCTTGAATAGGAGCTTAAACTCGAAGGCTTGTTTAAGGCCTAGTAGAGCGCATACTGTATATTTTTTTTGTTCAAAGCCTTTTATAATACTGTTTGCTAGTCGATATTCTTGGTGGACCGTGGAGTGGTGTTCCGTGAATCCGAATTGGTGTGGTGGGGCTATATTTTTGTAGAAAGGCGTTAATCGTGCTTTAAGGCATTTTTCGTAAAGCTTTCCAAAAACTGGCAAAAGGCTAATAGGGCGGTAGTTATTTATGCTTGACTTGTCTTTGCCCGGTTTTGGGATGACTATGATTTCTGTTGAGGGGAGTTAAGTTAGTGACCAAGATAATAAGAGGCACCGAATTGTTAGAGGTGTTATGATAAAATGGTTCTATAAATCGCACACTTTTTTTTTATTGAGTATGGCAAAATTTAAACCGCGTACATATCATGGTATGTCTGAAACCGAGGAATCAGAAAAATGAGACGAATTTTTGATCAGATGAGAAATCGAAGACCAGCAACTTGCACTTTCACAAATGTAAAGTCCAGCAAGTTGCAATTTGGAGACAAAAATACCATAAACTAGCGATTTTGCGAATTTTCAGCCTTGAAACTTCCAATTTCGCAGATATATCCCCTAAGAAAAAAAAGTTTTGTTCCGACAGCAGCCTGTCGGGAAAAGTGCATTTCATTCATGCGACAATCGAGTCAAACCTCATAAGTTAGAACGAGATCAATCAATTATGAATGAAATTTAGGCCGTGGTATAGAAAGTCAAAATAATAAAATCGTGTTTCTTTTTACCGCAGGCCCCTTTTTTGGCACCAACTGAGGGGGAACAAAATGATGAAAATGAAACAGAGTCGGTTTGGTTGCCTACACGATATGGGAAGGCGGACTCTTGTTAGAGGAGTTATTTGCAATTAAAATCTTTATCCCGGCCTAAATTTCATTCATAATTGATTGATCTCGTTCTAACTTATGAGGTTTGACTCGATTGTCGCATGAATGAAATCCACTTTTCCCGACAGCCGGCTGTCGGAACAAAACTTTTTTCAGATTACGTTAATTTTCAGATCAGTTACATTAGGTTAAATGGTATGTCACAATTTCATCATTGCGGAATGCGGAGTGCATACGAAAGCGCGTTCATTTCTCAGTACTCGAGTCAATTTTGGGGGCAATTGAAGCAACAGCCATGCGGTAGCGAATTTTCAACTAATTCAAACCCCTCTTTCACACCGTTCCCGTCGACCGATTCATCTGGATCACGAACTCGTCCGAGATATTCACGCTATTGATTTTTAGACCAAATTTGGTTGCCCTAAGTCAAAAATTGCGACCGTGATCGTGCTAACAAGCGAGGGGCCATATACAGGGTGAATTTTTGGTAGTGTTGCAAAAAACTTGGGGTGAAACTACATGAAAAATGGAATTAAACACGACCTTCCCGGACTTTATATCTTGCACCGTTCAGGAGATATGATTTTTTGAGTGATTTCCGTTGAAATTCTTATTTTTTGGCAGTAACTCTCGATTTCACAGCTGTCACTCCATTAAAATTTTGAAATGGCCATACATTTTGAAAGCTAGGACAATAATCTCTCAAAATGGACTTCATGTTTTTTGTCAAAAAGTACTAGAAACCCTGTTTCTGTTGGTATTTTTTTGGGGCCGGTTTTTTAAAATTTCCCCCTCCCACTGGAATTACTTTTTTAACCTGCAAGTTATCACAAAAACTTGCGTAACAAATAAGCTTTCTAATGACCCTCAACGTTTTGAATTAGTTGTCTGTAACGCCCTGAAACATAGCCCGGATCATCGAAAATCATGATTTCAGAAAGATATTGTACCTTGAAAGCGAAATGTGAAAATTGCACTGAGGTTACGGTCCAGTCTCCGTTTGGACTTCATACCCTCAGGCAGGAAGAGCTATTTGATCCTGGTCTCGCCTGGACGGCCAGAAGTCGGGCAACATGCAGCTGATGGGACCAGGACCAAGTAAATTTGGTAGATGATGGTCCGAACGGTTGAATTGGAGACTGGACCTTACCCTCGGTGCAATTTTATTGATTCACCGGAGGTTTTAACCCCCAACGTCATACGCGTTCATCACTGAAAGCCGACGTTTAAAGTAAGACTGTGAAAAAACTACTAGGCGGCAAGACTATCTTAGTTTTCGATTCGATGTTCATTGTATTTCTGAATCGTGCCAATCGAAAACTAGAATCAATCTTTCCGCCTAGCAGTTTTATCATAAATCCTCACTTTAAGTTTGCTTTCGGGACACATTTGCTATTAAAAAATCACGATTTTCGGTGATCCGGGCTATGTTTTAGGGCGTTACAGAAGGCCGTTCCAAGAAGTTTGGGGGTCATTAGAAAGCTTAATTAATACGCAAGTTTTTTTGATAACTTGCAGATTCGAAACGCAAATTCGGTGGGAGGGGAACTTTTTTTAAAAACCCGTCCAAAAAATACCACCAGAAACCTTGAACTTTGAGCGAAGAAAAAGAGAGTTTCTAGTACTTTTAGTCAAAGAAGCCCGAAGTCCGTTCAGAGAGATAATTTTCCTAGCTTTCAAAATGTATGGTCATTTCAAAATTTTAATGGAGTGACAGCTGTGAAATCGAGAGTTTCTGCCAAAAAACAAGAATTTCAACGGAAATCACTCAAAAAATCATATCTCCTGAACGGCGCAACATATAACGTCCGGGAAGGTCGTGTTTAATTCCATTTTTCATGTAGTTTCACCCTAATTTTTTTGCAACACTACCAAAAATTCACCCTGTATATTGTATAAATATATATATATATATATCAAATCGAACCGACCTCGGATTCGTGTTCTAGGGGTTCTGAAACGTGAAAAAAAAGTATTACAACCCATATGTGCGACCATCAGGGTGAGACCAATAGTGCATTTTTTGAATGAAATGCACTAAAAAAGAAATAAACCTTTTTGACCGTCATTTGTCGAGTCAAATTTTCTTCTTCCGGATTACAACTCAAGTTTTGTAGCCAAAGCGATTAGGTTCTGGGCTCTAAATTTGCCGTGTTCTGCCTGGGGGGGGGGGAGTCAAAATTGTCAGTTTTCAAAAGACTTTGTCGCTTGCGTATCTCCGCAAAAAATCGCAAAGTTTGCCCTGGAAAAATCTTATTCTTGGGCGAACTTTGAAGATATGTTGTTTTTTAAGGGCAAAATGTTTAGTTTGAATTATAATTAACCAGTTTAAAGGGGCAAATCGACGGTTTCAGAGGGTAGCTTTAGGTTTCGAGGATTGCCCCGTCCTGGCTACGCCCTTGTTTGAAGTTGTATGTATGTACTTGTGTATAAAGCACTTCATTCATGTTGTAAGCAAATTTGTTTGTTTTATTTACTTTTTCTCTCAGATTAATAAGGCCCTTCTAAATATACAGCAGATTTTCGGAAGTAGTGCCTTTTAGGGCCCTTTTGATACGACCTCAAAGTATAAAGTTGTACCGTACTTCCTAAAGAAGGACCTCTGGTCACTCAATGGTCATGAGTCCAGCAAAGCATCGGACTCTGATTATTTTATTTAAAAACTCTCGTAATTAAGCCTCAGAATCTGACTACTTTGTAAGTGTAAGTGATAAATGAGCTACTTTGCAACAGGAACAACTGCGGTAATTTGCGGCTAAAGTAGGAATAAAGAGAAAAACCTGAAACGTGATTTGGGCTATGTACATCAATGAGATCGCGAGTATTGGGCTCTTTTATCCTCGATCCCCCCCCCCTTCATCACACCCAAAGTTGCTAACTGTGGAAAATTATTTTATTATGGCTCAAACAGATCCTTGACCTAACCCCTTTAATTGAAGTTATTGAATCCCACAGCATCCCCATGAACGTCCTTTCAACTTGACATTCCTAGAAATTATCAGTTATTTTCAACGTCGAGTTCCTGGTCTATTTCCCCTCCGCCCCCTTCTCTCGCACTGCATAACGTTCGTCTTCACGGCTTTATACCTTAACAAGACGAAGGAGGTCTCATGTTTTGTCCAATAAAGGAAAGAAATCTCGTTCTTGGCCTGAAGGAGGAGAACTCCTTGTCGGAGGGATGACGGATGAGTGGAGAATTCGAAACGGAATATAGCTTGGGGGTGGGTGGAGGGGGTCGTACTTAAAGCCCCTTCCATCAACATTTTATAGCTTTCCACTTCTTGTTCTTTCCTTGTGTTTTTTAAAGGGGTTTTAACAGTTTAGTTCGTGAAGTCTTACGTGGGTCAGTCAGTGATCTTGCGTCCCCTGCGAATCGAATATTTGCGAAAACTGAACATATTTTTTTTGAAAATGGTAGTCTTATGTGACCCTGACCTTTCATCATATGCTGCGACGTCATGTCTTCCTTCTTGTGTATTTTTTGGTAACGTAGTTTTAATTAAACTTTCACTCAAATTTAGATTGGGTTTTAAACATGTTTGCCAATTCGCGGAGTTTCTCCCTCGATAATTGTAGTCCCCTCCCCCCACACACCATCATGTTTCGCTTTACTCAAGTAGGGCGAGAGAAAGAAACGAGTCATTTTTGACTCCCCTAAATAACTCTCCCGATTATGGGCATCCTAATTTTGATCATGGCGATGGGGGGGGGGGGTCGAATCGAAACGTCGAGGGAAAATCGTTGTCCTTCCTCAGCACCCCTTTCCCACCCTCCCCGTCATTCAAAACAAACTTACGCTTCTGTGGTAAACACCAGCCCAGGCGCGTTTTGTAATGCCCAGCAGGTAGTTTAGTGGGAGTTCTAGTGCTCAGCTATTGAAATGCGGCTGGTTGGACATTGAGTAACTTACGCGTAAGGAGAAAGACCCATGTGACAGGTGTTTATTAAATTGAAGAAAAGTCCATCTAAAAGGGTTGTAATAAGTCAACCCTTATAATTACAATAACCACCCTTTTGATATTATCGAAAAACTGGAAGTAAAAAGTTACATTTACCCCTGGTGGGACTCGAACCCACAATCCCCGGTTTAGGAGACCGATGCCTTATCCATTAGGCCACAGGGGCTGGTGTCGAAATATGGGTTATCCCTAACAGTTTCTCTAGCTTTAAATTTATACAAGCGCAAAAGCATAAATGTTTGAATCACATAAATGCCAACAGTGTTAAGGTGCTCAACATAAATGTAAAGTGTCAGATGTGAAATTTATTGACTGTACGAATTCTGATAAACATTTCTGGAAGTTTGTGTTTACACCAAGGAAATTTGTGTCTGACACTAAATTTCAAGCAATAGTGTCGCGGGACGCTTTGGTGTTAACGTATCTTAATGGCCGTATTCAGAGACCTTCCTTATCGGAGCCTTAAAGTTGTGCAAAGATCATAGGTTAATTAAAATGCATCACCTGCATTGAAGCACTGTTGTCACCTGTGTTTTGAAGCAAAGGCAGCCTTAAAGTTAAGGAAGGTTTCTGAATACGGCCCTTAGACTTGTCTAATTAAATGTGTTCATTGTAGAAGCGGTACAGTAATTTAATTATTAAGCGTAGCGTGACGCCCTAATGTCGGCCTGTAGCACTTTTCTGTGAAATTTTGGTATTAAAAAAAAACATCGAACTATAGGAATGTGAAAGAAAGGTCCATTCAAACCGTTTATTTTCAAGCATCAAGCCCCCCACCCACCCATCCTTTGAACGGTAATCGTTGGGGGGTGAATTTGCAATTTCTTACAGTTTTGTGCCCGGGTGTTTAATGTACATCAGTAGATAAAATAGTGGTGGGGTGGGGGGAATGAGGGTCTCCCCCAACCCCCTGCTTTAGTGCAAAACGAGGCGTGACGAGAGGCGCTTACAAACGAAACGGCGGGGAGTACATATTTCGATTTACTGGCCAAGAGGTTTTCCCCCACTAAACCCAAAATTACTTCGAAAAATTGTGAGTGTACAACTCCCAGAGGATTTCATTAAACATAAGACTTATATTATTTCGCTGACCTGGCGATAGAATTGAACCAAAAATTAGTGGAGACACTTCGAAAAATTGGACATTCCGGTCGTGGAGGGGGGCTCCGGAAAACGCTCTTACACAGAAGGTTAAAAGTTTCCCGAAACGATATGCAAATTTACCTTGTATACTAACTTGGGAGTTGTGAACCAATTGAAGCATTTCGATGTCCAAAAAGGGGGTCCAATTTTTGTCGCAATTTTTTTGCCTATTTTACGATCTGAAATTACGCTCGAATTCGGTGCCTTATGGCTTACTGGCCCGATATTATCGAGACTTAGTACTTCGTTGCTAGGATAATAATTGCCCGTGTGAATCGTGTGTTGGGTGGAAATTCGAGTTTCCTAAACCTCTCTTTTATTACTCATTCCACAGGCTCAGAAGGCGGTCGTCCTGGTAATCGATTGGCAAGGCGAGCGCGATCCTTCAAGGAAGACCTTCTCGACATTCTGTATCAGATGCGATCGCCCAATTCGTCGTCGACGGGCGGTGGCGGAGCTGGCAACAACAGTGGTGGCGTCGGCGTTGGTGGTGGAGGGGGCAACGCCAGTGGCACCGGCTCGCCAAAACCACCGCGCTCCCCGAAACCGAGAAACGTGTCAGCGTCGGATATGCCGTCGTCGACGGACGATCGAAATCCGCTGGCGGATTTGGATCTTCACGTCAAACAGGTTTGTATCACGCGAATAAACATTTTTTGTGTTATTTTTCATTTTCCGCGATTTTTAATCAGGTCCAGCTAGCCTTGAAACATTTCAACGACGTCGTTTCTAAGAACAAACTCGAAGTGTTGCCCGGGAATGGTACGATCGTGCTCGAAAGTATCGCAACGATTCAGAGCGTTCTGAAAACTTACGTTTTCATCGATCAAAGGTAATCTCCCCCTGGCACACTATCCCATTGAACGTCACTCAATTTGTAATCATTTTTAACAGTTCAGCGTTGATGTCAGCCACAAACCAAGTGTATCAAAGTTTAACGATTCTTATAAAACTGTGCGATGATGTTCTCATTGGATGTGAAAAAGGACTCAACAAAGAGAACGTCACTGAGGTTTTACAGCAAGTTGATGACGCTGTTCAAGTAATTCAAAAGGGCTGTAAACATTTGTCATTTTTAAGTATCCCTAACTATTTTCTCAATATCAGAACCTTTTGGACGTTGTAAGAGCGAAATTAGTCGAGGACAATTCGAAAACGCAACAGGATCGTAATAACCGGGCGAACAATCAAGCCAAACAAAACTACAGGTGGGATCCAGGTCCGTTGAGGTCATCGTTGCCCGATATACCGGTGGCAGCGGCGGCGGCGGCGGTGGCGGTGGCGTCAATCCCTCCTGTCGTTGATGCGGTCGACGGTGGCCGCGTTTTGCCGCCCGCCAAACCTCCGATGCCTTTCACGTGAGTATCACCCGCCCACCACCACCATCATCTTCTTCCCCCTGTATAGAAACCAACACTCGAAATGTCGTTTTTATTCGCAGGAAAGTTTGGCTCGGTGACTCCCCGCCTCCCTTACCACCTAAAAAGAAGTCGACTGTCGGAAGCGGCGGAGCCCCGTCACAATCAATGGAACAACTTTCTATAAGAAGTGATAATTCTAGTTTAGGAAGCTTAGATTCGATACTTAACACTTCGAGTAAGGACGAGGAGGAGCTCAGAGGTATCATGGACGAAGAGTCTGCACGTCAAGGTAATTGAAATAATTAAATAACGCTGAAACCGTCCGAAATTGCATAAATATCGTGGGCGTCTAAATATAGTTTAGCGCTCTCGTGACCCTCTATTTTTGTCTCGCCGAGAAGAGTATTTAATTTCTTTTTAAAGTGGGGGAGTGCGTGTGTGTGTAGAGTTCGAAATATGTTTCGACGTGAAAATGTCTTTGGATCGTTATTTGACGAATTACTTGAATCGTTGAACGTGTTTGTAGATCATCACAGTGCGCTGATTGTCAACGGAAGTCAGACGAGTTCTTGCTGTTGGGACAACAGTTCGTGTAGTACTTCTGATCACACTCATTTGACCGAGTCGCCTGATCCCACTCCCACTTTGAACAACAATAGCATCGCCGGTAAGTGAAATGTAACGCTCTTACGTCACAACACTGCTTTACTGATTTTTCACGCTTTTTTAAGGCTGTAATAACTCCATTTTACACGAAAGATCCTCATTTTCGTCTGGTTATTTGTCAATGCAACATAGTTCGAGTAGTCATCAAAGTAGTTTTAATTATTCAGCAACCGCTGCTTCGGTAAGTCTCGCCTCCCTATCGCCACCGTTAAAGTACCAATGTTTTCCTTGAAATTATAGCAAATCGCTTCGTCTTCCTTTTCAACGTCTTCCGAAGAGAGGCGCTTCACTTCAAAGAGCTGTTCGACATTCGCTTCAGCGTCTTCAGAATCGTCCGTCTCCTCTTCAGTGAGTCAAACGACCGCCACAACTTCGGGCCCCCCAACGGCGACAGCCATAGAGCGTAGAGGCTCCTCTGTCTCAGCATCCTTTGACTCTGTTCCTCCCCTGCCTGAAAAGAAACGGTCTCGCCGCGAGAGGCAACCCTCGCAGTATGACAATGTTCCTAGTACGACGACGCTTTCGTCGAGTCCACCCGACTCGAAACCACCGCCTCTGCCTCTCAAGAAGAAACACAGTGAGTCGCGCTTTTTTTTTTCTTTTTTTTCGAATAGTTTAGCTGTGCACGCCGAAAATATTTTTCATTCATTGGCCGGAGCCGCTCCCCATGAAAGAAAAATTTTAACCGGTCGTGTCAGAAGACGATCAGTGTTGCTCAAACGCGTTGCCTAAATTAGCTTGACGATGTTCGTTTTGTTTTTGGTATTATTTTGGGAGCTGCGTATTAATTAAGCGATCGTAGGACCATTTAATTCTAACAATTAGTCCCCCCTAGGGTCCTGTGAAGTTTCTGTTTGAGAAACACTGCCTTTGGCTAATTGAATTGATTAAACGAGAATAAAGAAAACGTTTTAAATATTGAAAAAAACTCACTCAACGGGGGAGATTAAAGAAGCTAATTAGGTTGTTCTATTCTTCAGTCTTCCAGTCAGTGGCGTACTCTGGTAAGGATTCTTTCCTTTTTTAAAGTTTAAAAAAAGTATTAGAAAAAAAAGAAACTCTTTTTTTTCCAACTTTCATCCTTTTAGATGGTCCTTTACAATGCTTTAGCGCATGCATTCATTAGAGCTGAACTATGTGTCTTATTAGGTGATTAATTGGATGTCATACCGCACAAGTCCATTAACATGACATCCCCACCCCTAGACGTTATCAACTATATATTCACCTCATATTCGCCTCATTTCTTTACATTCTATTTGATTTCTTGTTGTAGTGGCTCATTGTTGCATGTACAGGATTCTAAGCATGGGTGTAGCTCTGTTGTGGTGGGAGGGGGGCTCATTCTACTTGGAATAGGACATTCTACTTAGACTTGGACTATTACATTCTACTTGGACTACGATGTTCTTGTTGGAGTGGGTGAGGGGTGACACTAGGGCAGACAGCCTGCCCATCATTCTCTTCAAGGTGGGTGTTACTGCGTGATGAACTCTCCTCCGCGAAAAAGTTCGCCTGGAATCAAACTAACGTGAGCCTTCTCTTTGTAATTATGTAAATCAGTGGAACCATGTCATATTCAGCCTCCACCCCATTTTCACACACCATGGAAATGTGAAGGGGGGAGTCAAGCAAGGTGGGGTCCAATGAAACCTATTAAATTTTAGGGGTGAAAGCCTCATAGTTTTATACCTTCTTTGTGCCCTTAATTTTAAAATTTCCTTCTTGTTAATTGGCTTGGTTTTCTGTGTTGCGTGATATAATACGCTTGAATTACAGTCATGGCTTATATGGAGATGTTTGGAAACTGTTCACAACCGAGCGCGACAGACCTTCTTCGGCACTCTGTTCACACCTACAGTCTACTTCAAGCCGAGTGGCAACAGCAGCAACAACATCAAACGTCTTTAACGTCCACTCAGTCCTGTTCTTTCTCTTCGCACTCCTTTTCCGCTAGTCACAGGTAAAGTGTTGACTCACAGTAATGCAATAGTTTTTTTAATACGCCCCCCCCCCCCACACGCACACATCACATTGGATTTTTAGTCGCGGCGGAACCGGTGGGTCAATGGACGAATTCCTCCGAGGAGGATCCCCCGACTCGTCGTTCCTAACAACTTCAAGCCTTCCTATCAGTCCGAACCGGAGCGCAGGCAGCAGCCCTGGTGCCGGTGTCACTCCACCGGCTCTGCCACCGAAACGGGGTCGAGTCATATCTTCGTCACCGCCGCCACCACCACCACCAATGGCGTCACCGTCGTCGGCATCGCCGCAGACGGCGCCGTTGGCGGCGATCGAACCTCCACCTAGTCCTTCGCCGGTCATGTAAGTGCCTGGCGCGTGATATGTAAGCGCGTTTTTGAAATGAATTTATGAACTGCAGGGAAGAATTGGAAAGTGAAAATGAAGTTGTCACCAATGGAGGACTTAATGAGCCTAACGTCTTGTTCGAATTGGAAGTTTCAAAATACCTCGTCATGATGAGGCCAGAAGACGGGGAAGGTGTGGCTATTAGAGGCGGCCCAAAAGACGCTCTCATAATTCAAGCTACCAAAGCGTCAAAAAACGGTATTCAATTGTTCTTTTTTCCTAAAAATCACACAATTTTCATATCGTTTTGCATTGTTCTTAATAATTTTGGATAACGCAGAGGATAAACAAGCAGGTACGAATTAAAAACCACCGCTGTCCATTGTCAAGTTTTCCACATGACCCACAATTTCCTTGTTCTTCCCCAAACAGATTTCTTGTACCAAGAAGCGTTTCTCACCACGTACCGAACGTTTCTATCGCCCCAGGAGCTCATAGAGAAATTATGTGTGAGGCAGCAAAAATTCAGTGGCAACATCGATCCGGCCAAACAGCGAGCCGCACGAGAGGCGTTCTCGCTTCTTGTTCGAGTTGTGTCAGATTTAACGTAATTTTATGACCGCCCCCCTCCCATTACCTTTTTTCAATTGTTTTATTTTAGTGTATCCGACTTGGAAGACTCGGTCTTGAAAATGTTGATGGACTTTGTCTATAAACTTTTATCCGGTGGTGATTTGACCATGGCCAGGGTCCTAAGGGTGGTCATCTTGGACAAGTACAACCTTAAACGACAGTATTATTCGACCAATACTCTTCTACCGTCTCAAAACATTTACACCAGGTTTTACTTGCAGTATTTGGAGGTGTTATTGGATTGTTGTTTTTCTTACATTGTTCGTTTTTTTTTTTTAGACAATCGTCCTTGGTCGACTTTAAATCGGACCATGTGGCTGAACAGATGACGCTCCTCGATTCCGAGCTGTTCATGAAAATTGAAATTCCAGAGGTGTTGATTTGGGCGCAGGAACAAAACGAGGAGCGAAGTCCCAACCTCACTCGGTTCACCGAGCACTTTAATAAAATGTCCTACTGGTGAGTCCCTACTTTGTTCTTGTTTTTCTAGATGACAAGTTTGTAATTTCGTCCTGACCCGCCCCTTTCACACACAGGGCTAGATCGAGGATTTTGGAACAGTCGGACGCTAAAGAGCGCGAGCGCTACGTCGTCAAATTCATTAAAATAATGAAACATTTGAGAAAGATCAACAATTTTAATTCGTACCTGGCGCTGTTATCCGCTTTGGACTCGGCTCCAATTCGTCGGTTGGAATGGCAGAAACACATTACCGAAGGGTTGAAAGAGTACTGCGCTCTGATAGATTCGTCGTCCAGTTTTAGAGCGTATCGGCAGGCTTTGGCCGAGACCCAACCACCGTGCATCCCGTACATGTAGGTACCTTGCTGCTTTCAGACATTGAACCGTTTTATGTTCTCCCCCTTCACGGCATTCAAAGAGGAGTTGTTGGGTGGACCGTTAAAATACGGTGGGAGGGAAACTTGAGCGTATTTTTGCATACTTGACTTTGAATTGGACGGGTCCGTTGGTGTGGGACGGGACCACCCGGGGGAGGAGGTAGTCTGTGCGAGGAAGAAGGTATTGTCCTGGGTTACTGTTATTGACCATTAGTTCAGAAGGGCATTTTGCCTGGCACCCCCTCCCCCGTCACACTGGGCCTGGGGACCTCACTGGTCTTTTAAGTCTATAAACTGGCCTTTTAATCCTATAAACTGGTCTTTTACCGAAGAATATAAAACGGATTCAAGCTAGGGCCAGATATTCTTGGAAAACGAGTGGAATTGTCCGCCCTATGGCTATGTGCTATTTCCTTGGAACTGGACCTTTCTCCTGAGTTTCCTGGGAAGGGAGAGGATAGATAACCCTTGAGTCTCCTGAGCTCGGGCCCGTAGCCCCTAAGGGTATGGTAAGTGGGCGCAAATATTTGTGAGTGGCCGCGGAGTTATTTGAGCCCCAGAAGCTTAACTTTCTACAAACAATTCGTTTTTCCTGGGTACATTCGTAGCACAAGAGTGCCGCCTCCCTCTAAGTATTCACGATAGCCCGAGAACGCAAATGTAGCCGCATAACTTCGTTATTCTGAATACAAATTGGTCTTTTATAACCCTAGAATCGAAACTTATAGCTTAGGGCCAGATAACACGGGAGACGTTGTCCACTCATGGCACAAGACGCCATTGAAATAGGGTCCACCTCTTGAAAATTGCTCAGAAGGTGCGGTCCAGTCTTCATTTCGACCTCGGATTTCGAGGAACCGGATCTACTGGATCCTGGTTTCATCTGCCCGGTAATGACCCACTCCCGTCGACGGTCCGGTCTGATGAAAGCAAGATTAGTAGCAGCTCTGGTAGCTAAAGGCCTGAGGTCAAATCGTGGATTGGACCGCACCCTCGCGTTGCAATTTTCATGATGTCGGGCGGGTCTAACGCCCTACGTCACTGAGGTTTCTTGGGTGATGTTTGAGGGTGGGGGCAGGTATAGGCTCTCGACTACCGAGTCCGGGTCTTTAAATGGGCCATTATTGGAGCTGTAGATGACTATGCTTGTCCCCCTCTCTTCTCACTCATAACTCCATGACCTCAATTGAAATATTTAACGGTAATTTAGCGCACTAAATTCAATTGTTTTGTTGTAATTATTTCAGAGGGCTTGTCCTTCAAGACCTAACCTTCGTTCATATCGGTAACAGCGACCTGCTGTCAGAGGGTGTGATCAATTTTTCAAAACGCTGGCAACAATTCAACATTGTGGAGAACATGAAGCGCTTCAAGAAAGGGTGAGTGCCCCCTCTCCCGTTTGTTTTTTCTTGTGTAGTCTTGGTAGATTTGGTTGTTTTGAAAAAATGGGAACAATAACTTGAGGAATACAATATTTTGGGCGGTTTATTTTGCTTTAGCACCTACAACTTTAAAAAGAATGAGAGGATCATTGCATTCTTCAGTAATTTTGACGATTTTCTCTGCGAGGAGGCTATGTGGCAAATATCCGAGAGTATAAAACCGAGAGGCACGAAAAAGACCAATCAGTAGTAATTGTTTTAGGCGTAATTTATTCTATAATTTATTTTTTATCCCCTGCATCCCCCCTCCACGAACTTTAAGGGTCTTTTATGGTGGAATTCACCGCTGAGAGTTAAGATTTGAGTTAAGTTAACTCAGAATTAACGAAAAAATGCGTCACATTTTATGTAAACAATGTTAGAGTTTGGTAACTTCAATCAAACTCCCGGTAGTGAAATTCACCATTAGTGTTTCAAAACAAACTCCAATATTTATTTTTGAAAAAAAGAAGAAAAAAAGTGAGAATTACAAGCCGGACCAAAATATTAAAAAGGCAATCACACAATAAGTGTTTTAAAAGAGGAGTAGTGAGATTAGACGTACGTGAATCCCTTTTGTCACAAACTAGAGACTGTATTACACCCAGGTACCGACTGCTCGGTACGTGTAATACGGCTTTTCTATGTATAGGGGTTTTTTTAAGGCCCGAGATTTCACCGTCCACGCCCACATTGTTTTGGTGAAATCAGGGCTTAAATTTAGATCGCTTCATTTTTTTTATTTGAGATTTTTTCCCCATTAAACAATTAGAACAATGAATGTTATGCAACGATCACCATTTTAAAACAAAATTATCCCTCTAAAAACTAAATTTAGTCTGCATAATTAGAGTGTTCTCCGCGCTACCACCGTGTGGTTGACTTGGAATAAAAAAAGATTAGAATTTAGAAACCCTATGCATACTATAAAAATAGGCCTAATTCGTAAAAAAAAAAAAAAAATGGGTTTATATATATAGAGTAATATATTAAACGCCCCCTTCTATTTTTGACCCCCCCCCTTCCCTTCCTTCCACAATCAACCCTCAACACCCTGTCGCGATCAGTGTGACGAGATTCTCGCGGTATTTTTTGATGTGATATTACGATTTTTTTGAGTACGTTTTTGATGTCATTGGTTGCTTAAAAAAGATGAGGCACTCGAAGATTGCTACTAATACCCCGCCCTCACCCCACCCCACCCATCTTACATCCCCATCCGGAAAACATACGTGACCCTTGGGACTCCTCCCCACCCTACCCACGGTCTCCAAGCCGCTCCAATAAATCACACCAATTTCATCACGTCTTCGGTGTTATTATCTGTGTTAGAAAAACATGTCTGCTAGTCAATTCAATGTGTAAGTTTATATTTAAAAACAAAATATATGCATAAGTACTATTAATATTAAACAACAAGGTTAACCAGTATTTAGGCTTATTTTTGCGAGTGAAAAACTAACAAAAAAGTTAGGAAAAGCGTTAAATCTTAGGATTTTTTATTTTATTTTAATTTTTAGTTTTTCGTTGATTTTTCGAGAGGCCAATGATATGCTCAGTGGAGTTTTGTTTGTTTTTTACGTACTTTGTATCATATTGCGTGTACATATAAGTTAGTAACTTGAGGAAAAAATGAACCAGAATAAGCAAGACGGTGATAATTTTTGTATTTTACAGAATCCTATTATTTTTTTATGCGTTAAAAAAAAGGAGTGCTTGAGAAAAAGCAGCAACTATTTTTTAAAGCGGTAAAAATTGTACATTTTTATTTTTTTGCGTGTCATTTTATTTATTTTTAACTGGGTCTAAAGCAATATTTATTACATTTCCGATGCTTTACTTTAAAACAAAAATATAGTAAGTCCTACTCGCCTTACTATAAGTCCTCAATCCTCATATTTATCCTGGCTTGTAGGATTTTTCCCCTCCTCGTATGTCGCTAGATGAAATTTTCAGTAGAATTGAAGTGCATTGTGGTGCTGTGAGCCGCCCATGCCCATAGTACGAGTGTGCTTCGGGAAAGGCTGGGTCGGGCCGAGGCCCTTCCCAATTTTGTTTTTTGGAGTTTATGCGTTTTAGGCCTAAAAGCTATTCTCCCTTGATACAGACGCCTTATTCTTTCACTTTCCAAAGTGCAGAATTTTTTATCAGCGAAAGACAACGTTAAAGGCCTCGCCATACAGAACGCGAAATGACGCGTGGACTGGTCCGCTTGCGGGAAAACCACGGCAACGGAGTATACCTTGCCCGCGTTGTCATGGTTTTTTCGCGCAGGCCCCGCCACACCGAACGCGAACTGCCGCGCGGACTAGTTCGCACGCCAAAAAACCATGACAACGTGGGTGAGGTATACCCCCCTTTACCATAGTTTTTCCGCGAGTGGACCAGTTCGCGTTCGGTGTGGTGAGGCCTTAACCCTGTTGTGTGACAGCTCTCAGCTCCTTCCACAATAATAGGCTTCAATTTCAACCGTTCAGTCCACCGCAAGATGCTTCTGGAGGCCTATCCTCTAACACAAAAGCAATATGTTTTTCATAGCAATGTTTCTATTTCATTCATTTGTTTGAAGAAAATGAATGAAATGGACATATATTGCTTCGAAAAACTTATTGCCTTGTTTTTAGAGAATCGGCCCCCTGGTAGTAAATAACTTTTCTTTTTTTTTACAACAATTTTGGATTTTTCGTTTCGTACGGAATTTATAGATTCATACCCCGGAACAGGCGCAAATAACGAACCATTTGGTACCATGAAGGGGGGGAGGGGGTCGTACGACGCGCTTCGAGAAGTGTAGTGTGTTTGGGTGCACAGCCTGCGCTCGCGGCCGGGACATCGGCAAAGGGTTACCAGATGTTCTCGGATTTGAATTAATTATTGTACTCGTAAATGCCCTCCTTTTTCAATATTTTCATATCTCTCCGCCCCGCCCACGATATACAGAAGAAAAAATTATGGAAGAGTTACGTTAACTCAGAATTAACGAAAAAATGCGCCACAATTTATGTAAACAATGTTAGAGTTTTGTAACTCCAACCTAGCTCCCTGTGGTGAAATTGACCATAAGTGATATTTTTTAAAGTTTTCTGTTATAACCAGAGACCAGTAAAAGCCGTATTGCCAAAATAGAAATTGATCCTTTGCTAATCTAAGGGAACTACGTCTAAGCGGGCATTAAACAGCAAAATTTTATTTTCTGTGTCACCCCCCCCCCCCCCCCACCATCACTGCGTGAGAACGCCCGCAGAAAGGTTTTTAAAGGAGCTATAATGGCTACGTTTGACGTGCAAATGGTCGATTTTGTCAGTTGCAGGACAGGAATAATCTGTTTAGTTATTTTAAATGCGCGAATCGTCGAATTATAGGCCGCATATAGTCAGCTTTGCCAATTATAGGACTGGATAGCCAGTTTGGCCATTTTCACGGCGCAGACTGTCAGTATTGTCATTTCGAGGGCACCCAGTTCAGTTTGATACTTTCAGGGCACGAATCCATCATTCTAGCTATTTTAGCAGCGTGCACAGAGTCAGTTTTGTCATTCATAGAGCACGAATAGTCCTCCAAGGCAAGGCGCGATGCTCATACTTTGACCATTTTGGCGCGCGAATGGTCGATTTTTGCAGTTTCCGCACCGTTTAGGCATTTTTAAGGCGCGAATCGTCAGTTTAGCTATTTTTAGGGCGTGAATTTACGAATGATCATTTTGGTTACCTTTGGCGCACTAAGTTTTCAGGGCGCAAGATTCGTCAATTTAGCCATTTTTAGGTCGTGAGAAGTCAGTTTTGCTAGTTTCAGAGCTGCAATTGTCGGTTTCCCTATGTTTAAAAGAAAACAAATAATCGGATTAACCATTTTCAAAGGCGCGAATCGTCAATTTTGGCATTCTGGGGCACGATTATAGTCAGTATTTAGCCTTTTTCATGTCGGAAATAGGTGAAGAGAATGGCTATTCTGGCAATTTCAGTAGATCGAAGCACACAATTCCTCAAGCCTCTCCCTGCTTGAGCACATCCTGAATCGACATCTGTGTATAAGTATAATGGTGCTCAAGTGCCTACGAAGGGGTGAAATAACACTGGTAGCATCCACGTGACAACCATGGATGGGATTAAGCCGTGTTATATTATGTAATTATAACGCCCATGAGTATAATATGTGCCCGTATAGGGAGCCACCGCGACAGCCCTCGCCTAGGGGCCCGTAAGGGCCCTGTTGGTGGACACCTCTATAAGAGTATGATTGATTTTGGTGAGGAAGAATGAATTGTTTCATTTGTTTGGAGTTTCTCAATAAAAAAGTAATCTTCATTTTTGGCCTTTTCCTCCTTTTTTTTAATGTGAAAAACGGGTGTTACGGCGAAAAAAAAAAACAGGAAACCAAGATGCTTTAAGGCCAAGCTTTCGTCATATTTAATGGCTTCATCAGGCAGAAAGACAAAGAGTGTGAACAGAAATAACAGAAAAAAGTCGAAAGGACAGTTCGTTTTAATTTTTTGTCCTTGCCTAGTAGTCAAGGCGCTGGCATCCCTCCCTACCCCTTCAAGATTATTGTGCATTTGTGCCCTACTTATTGGATTTGCGACTACAGTGCTGAAACTGAGGAATTCCGCAGCTAGAGTCTTACAGGCTAGAACATCTTCGAGCGTATGGAGCCCGAAGATGCCGAACCAGTGGGTGTTAACTGGGATCTTCCCGCATTCCCAAATATCCCCATGGTGACCTTTTTGGGTCGGAGGGGCTAATAATAGCTTACGCGTCAAATACTCAAAATTCGGCTGAACGAACTATAGGTAGACCGGGAGAGAGCTATTTGCATACATTTTGAAAACAATGTTACAAGTGAAAATTTGGACGCACTATTTACTCACACACAACCAGACAACCACTGTCTGTGTCAATCTTTCACTCTAATGACTTACCTCTTCTTCCATATTCGTCCTCTTTGCTAGGAACTCTTACCTCCAGGGCTTCGATTTTAGAATAAACCACTCATTGTCAGTTCACAGTAAATATTAAACATGAAATTTGCAAATCCATTGTAATGTCATGTAGCATTGGTGAGGTGGCGGAACAGGAAGTCAATCGCCCCCCCCCCTTTCCCGCCCCAGTGCGACGGCACCATGAACTACTTTCCAGTCTCGCCCATAGATCTCGCCATCGCACCAATCTCGATAGTCTGTTTCCCCATCGCTCCGCCGCCATTGAAATCCTTCTTTTCAGTTGTTCGCGAACGGTGTCACAAGTAGGAAGTTGGATGGAGAGAGCTTTTTATGCGTGTCCGGTCCATGGAAATTGCGGTGGAAACGTCTTATCGAGTGAGTACAAATATTTCTTCATGTATTTGACTGTTTACTGAATGGGAACGTCTTATAGAATGAATAAAAATGTAGCTCTTTGTAGTTGTCTAAACTTGGCCTCCGGGGTGAGAAAGTCGCCGGTTCGGCAGGGGCCAACGAGGACATCAGTTTGGAGGGTTGCTATTTTTTGTCTTCAAAACAATATAATTTATCGAGCCGCGAAACCGGAGGGTGGCATTTTTTATTTTATTTTATAGAAAAAGAAATTCTATTTCAGTCCTCTGTTCTTCCCCACCTTCCAAGTTTTCAAAATGGTAGTCGGCCATGTTGCCTATTCTCGCTATTCTTTCCCCTTTACTACTGCCGGCCCACACGCTCACAGTTCTCGCCTACTCGAGAGCTGACGGTCTGCGTCTCGCGTTGCTTTAGGAGTCGGTGGATGGGCTTATTTTTCGTGTAGTTTTTTGTGTTTCGCATCCGTTAATTGTACAGGATATTCAAGCGATGGACTCTTCTCGTCGGGTGAGCATTGAATAATTAATGAAGTGTGAATTTCTCTTTGAATTTTACTTCATAGCATTAGGAGGGAACTGGGAAGAATCCAAGGGAGTATATTTGAGAGATATCCAACGCGATTTGGGTTCAGAGTCATGGGGTATTTCTGCCGCCTTTCAACCCTTAGAAAAGTTTTCGACTAGGTGGGGGACTGGCCACCGGTTCACTTCCCAAGGATTAATAAACTCATTTAAAAAAATAAAACAATTTGAAAAAAAAAGGCCCGATGCCCTCAGTTGCCTGGGCTCGGCCATCTTTCGGCATCGGCCGGCTTTCTTTTGTCTTGATTTCAAAAGCTTGATTCTACTGCATGAACCGTGAAGTGGATTTTTTGTGTTTCGAGTCTGTTTTAACATCGAGGCGGCGAGGCCGTTGGGTTGGGCGATTAGAGCGTCTCATCTAAGTGCTAAAATAATGGCAATGTGAATTTATCTTTTTATTATTATTATTTTATATATTTTAATTTTAGTCTAGTCAACGAATGCCAAAAATGGGGGTCTAGACGGAAAGTCAAAACGTACGAAAACTAACTGCGGTACGTTGTTTGGTGTGCCTAGAGGTATGACATATTAAAAGTCCTTGCCCTTAGTGATGGCGCTAGGGGTGGCGAGGGAGGGACAAAGGTCTCTTATTTTCGTTTTAGGACTTTATCTCGGAAGGGGTTGGTTTTTTACAACATGTATGCGTATGTACAAAATTATAGCTCACACAATTTCACACATATTTTATTCTTACGGATGTTAACCGTCTGTAACCGTTAGTAAGATAAATGAATTCGGAACAAGTGATTTTCGAAAACAAACTTTTTTTGCAACACATTTTATGGCAAAATTTTGTGGTCATCGTCTCTGATCTTAATTCTATCGAAAATAAAGATCTATAGAATTGAATTTCATTTAGAACTTGCCGTGTGCCACCAAAAGGGGAGACATAACTCTCCAGGAGAAAAATGTGGAAAAATCAATTACTGTAGAAAGACCAGTGGAGGTCTGAGATGTGGTCTAGTATGGACTCAAAAAAAAGTGACTCGGCGTACAGCTTTAGCTGATGCCTAATTGTCTACTAAAAAATACCGCTTTTGAGCATACGTATAGTTAGGGATAGAATCAAAGCCCGACCCGGCCCCATAAACCCCGGGCTTTTCCAAGTTGAATGAATACGTGTACCCCCCCCCCCAATGAGCCAAGTTAAATCGTTCCAAAAATGGGGATCGTGATGAAGGTTGGTAGTGGGGGTTTGGTGATAGGGAGAAGTTTAAATACCCCCTACCTTCGTATCGTCCTGGTCATACATTCAGCGTTTCACCCGGCCAACCCCAGCAGCCGCCACCCCCGCAACCATCTGCCCTCCGTTTGGAGGGCTATCATTACATAGTAAAGGCTGCAATTATAATTAAGCAGTAATTATAATTTCGCTCCATCACCGGATGCGGATTGCCTGCAGTAGGTGATACTTTTCCCTCTGATCACAATACGCGGAATTCTATTTTCTACACTTATCACAATTAGTGGACCCCCCCCCCCCATTGTCGGATCTAGGGGGGGGCAACGGCAGTATTACCCACCCTGAGAGCTGGTCAGATCGCCGTAAACAAAGGGGGGATGGTGGTGGAGGGTTTACAGTGAGAGGGGGAGGAGTTTCAATTACCCCCCACCGCCAAAGAGGTCCCAGATCCGACCCCCCCCCCCCCATTTGATCATAAAGATCTATGAGCTCCAGATGCGACGAAACATGGGTACTTTGAAGAAAGAAAAGTTCAACGGACGGCATTGAACATATTTGTTGTTGTATTGCGCATGTTAGGGCTTTTTTCGAACCTCAGCCCGGCCCGGCCCGAGAAAATCTTCGGCCCGGCCCGAAGCCCGACCCGAAAATAAAATGTAAGGCCCGGCCTGAAGCCCGGCCCGGTTTCGGGCTTAAGCCCGGGCCCGAGTCCATCCCTACGTATAGTGAATAGGTAGTCTAGTTCATTCATTATTTTTTGGCCGAGACTCCTCTTTTTTTTAGTAAAACTGATATATCTCACCTTCCAGCTGTTATTATGGTAATTTTGATGACAAATCCTAAAAGAGGACACTTTTTTCATTGTGGAACGGTCGCATCCAACGGCACAAATCATCATAAGCCTTTCTCAACAGAGGTTTAAAGTTGCGTTAAATAGCGTTCTTTATATTTTCGCTTAACTATCCATGGAAAATTTGGTAGAATAAGTTCATAACGTAAGACGCCCATTTTTGCTAAACGCTCTTTAGATGGGTGCGTTTAGAATCCCTCCTACTACTTTTTTTATAAGCACCCCGGATTTCGATGACATTGGAAATCGTTTTGACATTGAAAAAGTTAGGCACGCCTGTTCAATTTTGCATCGTTGTTCACGCGGCTTCCGCTATACCATACGATCGAGGAAAAACGTGCATGGGACCTTGAAGTGGCTTTTTTGTGGCCTTCAAATTGAGCCTAATAGAATGATTAGTCAGCATTGATGGTTTTGGAGATATTTCATTAAAACGAACAAAATGACCCTCAAATCGAAACTCCAGCCCAAGCACCTGACGTGAAATCTTCGGGAAATTTTTACACAATGAAGGGAGGCGGGTCCGAAAGAGATTGCACCAAATATTTATCAGTTTTTCCAGTTTCCAGACTTCGGCCAATTCCAACTTCGGCCAACGTCAGCTTTTAGTTGCCTTCTGCTATTTATACCAAAAGACAAAGGGGAAGAAAATAGTGGTTTGATAGTTTCTTGTGTAAAATTGTGTGCTCTTCAATTTTAGTCTCGAACATTTTTGCGTTAAAACAATTGGTTCAAGAATTATTTCGGAAGAACGATCGAAATGAAACTTCTACCAACAGCTGCTACTTAACCCGATGCAGAATCGTAGGGCATTTTTTATGCTGTGTTAGGGGAAGGGTATCACACAGTGTGCACCAAACGTGTTCTTTTGGGTGTCTGGGCCAAATCCTAATTTAACTGTTCTATACCTACGTCCTACGTTTATCTTGCTAACGGTTTGAAATGGCCAAAAAACCAAAAAATAATAAAAAGTAGAGAATTCTGTGAGCTTTAATTTTTTATACGCATAAATGTTTTGAAAGACCAACCCCCACTAAGATATAGGCAAAACACCATAAATAAGGACCTTTGACTCTTCCCCCTCCCCATTTGCGATAACCCTAGGTTCAAGGACTTTTAGTATGTTATATTTTAATAAGTATATAAGACAACTAGGCATCCCAAACAACGTGGCACAGTCGGTTTTTGTACGTTTTGACTTTCCACCTAGAATCATTCATTGACTAGGCTATTTATTGGCTTTAGACGGATGTCTATTAGCTCAAAACTTCTACATCGTCACAATGAATTTATCTTCGAACTTGGTTTCCTAATACATGATTCCTTCTGCGGGAGGTTGTCTGTGACTCCCGAGAGACGCTTAGGACTTAGTGGGACTGCTCTGTTTTAGTTTTAAGCTGTTGTTTTTTGTCAAATTGGTCTCGATTAGAGATGAGTTTTGTTAATATTTTAAGCCTGACCTGTGTATTGGGACAAAACAGTCCTCTAGCACCTGAGGATGAGCATTTGAGGGAATTTTTAAGCCACAAAGGAAAGGCGAAACTTTCGTTCAAACAGAATCGTATTTCAGTTTTTACTTTATGAAAAGCCGAATGAGATCTTGAATTCCCAAGCTAAACACGGAAACGAACGAAATTAACATTCCTGGCGATTGATACAAGGGTGTAAAATCCGTAAACTATCGTATGCAAAAATATTGCCCGGATTTGGTTGAATGCATGAGTTTTGGTGCGGACGGTTTGACGGGGGGTCGAGGAATCATGTGATGCATCACATTTCAGTTTTCACAATCCAGCCAGCCACGTTTGAAGAGGATACTATCCCATAAGGATGACGAATAAACATGCTGGACAGTAGTAAATCGCCTGTAACATTCATTTTCAAGTCTTACCAAGTCGCCAGTTCATTGTATAGGGACCTTTTTCTAGTGCATTGTTGGTTAAATTAATTGTTATTTGGTCGAACAGCCGCATTCTGAGACAAATTTAGCTGATTCCAAAGCCAACATCACAGTTTCTGGGGGTTTTTAAAAGGGGGGATGCCTTTGAAGGCTAAGGCCCATATTCTAAGTCGTTCCTTGAATTTTCCTGAACCTCAAAGCTTCCTCACAAACTGAAAAAATTATAAAATAACATAAGATTCTACAACTTTCAGAAAATTTCTGCACTCTTCTACCCAATTCCTTTTTCAAAATTTCATTCCAGAAGTTACTTCAAATTCCCCTTGAACTTTTACCTTGTAATTTCACGTTTTTTTTCCACTTATTTTAAAAAATGAATACTACTTCATATACAGAAATTCCTGAAGATTAAAACTAGTCCTTAAAAACCATGATTGGTGCAGAAATAAGGCGAGAGTGTATGCCGAGTAGTTGACGAGGGGGAGGGGGGTCGAGAAATCATCACTTATACAGGGTGTTTGGTAAGTCGACGGCAGTAATGCAGGGGGTTTTTCTAGGTCCAAAATGGACCAAAAAATTCCATATAAATATAGGTCCGATTTCCAAAAGTTTTCGAGATAATCGATATTTTAGTAGTTTTAGCCATGGCGTTGGTTTTATTGGATTCAGCGCTTATAAGTCGAGAACAGTTACACGTACATTAAATCTGAGGGCACTACCGAAAAGAGCAGACAAATGATAATAAAGCTTCTCGTAGGTCTAATCGTGGTCAGCGATGCAAAATAAATACATTTCGTAGCGTTTATTGCACCAATTCATGACAATTAGTAAATAAAAGAACAGATAAATTACCTAAAACTTCTTTTTTTACAATACATTTTTCAAATGTCCTCCTCTGTTACGAAGGCAGGCTCGTGCCCTTTTTCTCGTGGCACCCACTGATCACGCGAGGAGAAATGTCGGCTCGCAGGGCCTCAAAAGCTCCTGTAATCCTTCTTCGAATCTCCTCCTGATGCAGTAAACACGGTCTTTTACCAAACCCCAGACGTGGAAATCCATAGGCGCCATGTCCCGCGATCGAAGTGGTAGTGGAATTGAACCCCCTCGTCACATCCACATATCATAACTTCTATCCAAATGCTGGAGAAATTCGATCAGTTAGGGGGGGGGGGAGATCACGGGAAGATAACGGCCTGCGGCAAAGAACACCCAAACAAACACTTTTCGCTGGAAATGTATTCATTTCTTCAAACTTTTACAAAGAGGTGCGATAATCTGAGTTTGGTACACTTTGATCCTCACTAATGAGGCAAGTTTTTGTGAAATTTGCCAAACCTGGATGGCATTTCAAGATTCGCTATCATGCAATCAAGTTACGGCTAAACTGCCTAAAATCTGTACAAATCTCCACAATCTGACTGGTTACTGGAAAATTGCGACTACTTTCGGGGATAGCTGGACCAATTCCCACTTAAAAATGTCTGCTCTTTTCGGTAGTGCCCTCAGATTTAATGTACGTGTAACTGTTCTCGACTTATAAGCGCTGAATCCAATAAAACCAACGTTATGGCTAGAAATACTAAAATATCGATTATCTCGAAAACGGTTGGAAATCTGACCTATGTTTACATAACTTTTTTGGTCCATTTTGGACCTAGAAAAACCCCCTGCATTATTGCCGTCGACTTACCAAACATCCTGTATTGAAAACCGCGCGGAAAAATCTTGTTGCACGCTGCTACATGTAGGTAAATGATGAAGTTGGGGCTTGTGTAGATTACCTTAAATTGTGGTCAACATGCTTCTCAGGGCCGGATCCATTAGTGGGGGGGGGGGGCTTAGATAGGAGAAGCATTCGTCCTAGGCGGCACTTCAGCTCTGATGTCCCCGGCTGTCGGACGCGAGCGGGCTGCTGGAGGCCACCGGGAAGGTCACTGGTTTCGATTTTTCCTAATTATATCGGATGCAGCAAATCGTAGCGCCAACGGCCTCCTCTTCGAGTTCGAATGAGTAGCTGACAAAATTTGTCACAACTTTTTCGAACTTTTTTTTATTCCTAAAGGAATAAACAAGTATTAGGATTCGTATAGGAAAGTCTTTTTATTCCTAATAGTTTCCAACTTACGTGACTCGGAGAAATATTAGACAATTGTGTTAAAAACCGCCGTTTTCTGTTTTTTTCGACTCTTTTGCTTGTAGCGACTCCACTTTTAGTATCTCAAGATAGTTCTCAGAAAATAAGTTGAAGAGCATTTCATTTCCTTTGAAATGAGCCATTTACATGAACGCTCACCTAAGCATCAAAAGATATCGGTCCGGCAGCTGGCTGTCGGTACTGTTGAATAGAGTGCATTTCACTACTACAAATTTCGGAAAATTAGCGATAATTTGGCAGAAATTGTTAAATAGAAGTAGATAGTCACACCAAGTGGTAATTTTTGTCGCATAATCGCCAATTAACTGAAAACGTCGAACTTCGTAGAAGTGAAATGCACTTTATTCGACAGCCAGCTGCCGGAGCGACATTTTTTTAAACTCTAGTAGAAGTTCACAGTCAGTTACATTCAATGGACCACTTCGGGTGAGGTTTTCATGTTGCTGAGCATGTTGAAATTTGCAAGAATTGCTTGAATTTTGCAGGTAAAAACAATCGTTTTTGAATAGAAAACCCACTCTTTTTTCTAAAAAAATGTTCATTTCTGCCGAAAAATCGCCAATTAATGAAACAGAAGCTCATGCGTATTTTGAAATTGACACATTGAAGAAGTTTTTCCGATAGGCGCAGATTTAGTATGGGCAAGTGGTGGTTTACTTTTATTGCAAAATTAAAAATGTCCATTTCGCACAACTTTGAGGAGCTGCTGAGGCCACAGAAATAGTTATTTTTTGACGAAAATAGATAGTCCTTACAGGAAAGAGTGTGCTCTTCCCTAATCCATTGTCAAAAGTTGCAGAATGTCAGCTGGGAAGTGAGTTACTCGCATTTAGTAAAGAAAATGATGTTATCCTAAAAATATGCTAGAAAAATCATATCCCGAAGGGTTTTGATTTTCGGACCATGACCTATGGGGTGTTTTCGATCGCTAATGAGGTCCACTTTTATCAAATTTTTTTGTCACACTTATACGCATCCACCCTGTATGTATATTGGATGAAGAAGTCTTGGCGCTACGAAGTGCGGGGTCCGACATTAATAGGAGAAATCGAAATAAGTGACCTTCCCAGTGGTCTCCAACAGCTCGCTCACATCGGACGTCCGGGGACTTTTAGTATGATTACCCCAAACAAAGCGGAAAAATAAAAAAATCACTAAACCGACCACGTCGACGCACTCGTATTCCATCATTCATTGACTCTGGACTATAAAGCGAATATAGATTTCCTGTTTAACTGGCTTAAGGAAACGAGTAAGGAGGATTCAAACTAGGAATTGGAACAAAAGAAGAAAATTAAACTGTCGACTTGGCTCATTTTAAAGAGCAATTTCGCGGATCTCACTCCTTTTAATAATACTTAGCATGATCAGCCATTTCAAAGCCCTCATAGAACCAAATTTCATGGGTTCTCAACTTCTCACTCCTATAAAGTCAATTTCGTCGTAGGATTGACTCTCTAGAACGCCGATTTCGCGGGGTTGTTTAATACAAAAATCCGATCTCACGGTGGCGTTGACTACTCTATCAATAAAACAATCTAACCCGGTTAAAATACTATTCCGCGGGTTGGGCTTTTTTGGAGTCTAAATTTCGTGGGCTTGACATTCACAGACGCTGGACCTCATCACGGTTTTGGCTAATTCAAATTTCGATTTAAGCTTCCTTAAAAAACGCAATTCTCTCGGTTTGGCTCTTTCAAAAGCTAAGTTTCACGAATCTCGCGTGTCAGAAAGACTTATTTCGAGAGTTGGCTAAAAAAAAAAAAACAACTTATAACGGGCTATTTTTAAAAACACGATTTTGTCCCGTTCAAAAACATTTCGCGGGTCTTGCTATTTTGAAATGCGTTCAAAATTTCGCAAGGTCGTCGTCTCACTATACATTTCAGGGTGTTGCCTTATTACTGAAAACCAAATTTCTTGGGGCTGTCTCATCCAAACATAAACACTTGCGCTGGTTTGGGCCACTCAAAAAGCCTTTTGTGGTGGTTCCATCTTTTTCAAATTGGAATTTCGCTCATGAAAAGCCAGGTTAAGGTAGCGATATTTTTCTTAGCGATTTATTCCAGAGAAGACAGTGATCGTTACCAACGATGAAAGGGGGTGCATTGACACCATAAACACAAAATAACCGCGCACAAACGACATGAATACGGGCAGAGGCGGTCTGGGGGCAGGATCGCTAGCATGATATTAAGATAATATCGTTATAAAGTTTCGAGCCACAACCATCTTCGGTATGGAACCTCTACAGACACCCCCCACGCCAATGACATAAGTACAGGCGGGGGCGTTCCAACCCCCCTCTAGAAAAATCTCTAGATCCGGCTCTGACACGCTTTGACCAGAAAGGTCTTGAGTAACCATTTAAGGGGAACCCTTGAATTTTTCAATGTGATGATGACCATATTTATCGTGTTTTTATTTTCATTAATTTTTTTACAGCTTTTCACCACCCTCTCGTCGTGATAGAATTATGAAGTTCCGCCGCGTTAACTTAACCGCTAGTGTTATTTTTTCTGCGTAAAAGGAGTTAGTTTTCCCCTGAAATGAAAAGTAGTCGCGAACATTATACCGTTCGCGAGTGAAACAAGAGGAGCCGTCTCGACGAAAAGATTGTGCACCGTAGAACGCTCCAGATAGAACGCTTCAATGTAAGTTTAAAATTAAATTTTGAAGCGATTTTAACAACGCATCTTCTTGTTTGTTTTAGGAGGTTCGATTTACATCAATTTGATATCGGCCTATAAGGTAAGTGTTAATACATAAGGCCCTCAGACCATACCCAAGATAGTGTCATTACGTCTTGTCGCCTATCATAATTTGGTTGTAATTTAAACAGAAGTTAAAGTGACGTTATGACGCTATCTTGGAACGAACCTCGGTTCACGTACTGTCAATGCATCTTTTTTATTCATATTATTTTTTGACTACTTTATTGGTTTCTTCGAATTGCTTATGAAAGGCGTATTTCATGTTGAATAGACCGACTATAATTAATAATTTGTTAATGCTATGTCCTCTCTTCAAACGAATCGTCTCGTCGCTTTGAATCGGCTAATATACACTCAACACACACACACACACGCTTTCGTTAGGGGAGTAGTTATTGTTGTTAATGTTCGATCTGATCACGTTATAGACATTTCAGGCTGGAAACAGTTGTTTTTTTTTTTTTAAAGTTGCAATTTTTATCTAAACGCTAACTTTTATACAGGGGGGCTTATGAAGTTATGATTCACATTCATCCATTCATTAGCGTTGTCGTGGTCATAATTCTTTTCGTCCTTTATTTTCAAGCTCCTGCCTATTATTTTTCAATGCACGGACCACGACTTCTATCTCAATTTACCTTAATTTTTTTCTTGATTTCATTGTAATTTTACAGTTAAGTATTAACACATTCTAACGGCCCCCCGAAAAGGCCTAAGCGTCATTTGTATGCTTGTCGTACCTATAAGAAGGCATGCGTTTGGGCTGATCAGCAGTGGGTTTTGATCCCCCCCCCCCATAGAATCGCATTTCTATTTGTCCAGTTTTTGACCATTCGTGTATCTAGCCTGATAAATTGGTGGAGAGATAATCTAGTGGCTGCGTGCAGTTTTTAACCCCAAATGGGCGGGGTGGGACTACTGAGGTCCGCAACCAAGCCTGGACTGTTCTCGTGGTTTCGGGATCCTCGGACAGTTCTTCATTAGATTGAAAATTCCGAAATTATTATTATTATTAGTGTGTGGGCCTCATTCCTCTGGATTTAACCTTGACAGTAATTTGACCTGTTCAATAGTGACGCTGCCTGAAATAAAGGCGAGTCTCATGCTTATACAGGGTGGAACACGACAAGTGTGACAAAAAAATTGGGTGAAAGTAGGCCTCATTTGTGATCGAAAACACTCTTTGTACCATGGTCCGAAAATCAAAACCCTACGAGATATGATTTTTCTAACGTTTACTATGACTCACGTCACTTTTCTTAACTAAATGGGAATAACTCAGTTTTCAGCTGACATTTTGCAACTTTTGGTGACAGATTCGGAAACAGCACATTTTATTCTGTAAGGATTAGCCATTTTCTGGGGGCTCGTGAGCTGCTCAAAGTTTTGCAAATCCAGGATTTCTAATTTTTCAAAAAAGTCAACCCCCGCTTTTTTACTCGAAATTTGAGCGCACCGACATCCCATGGGTCGTAAAAACTTCCCCAATGTGTACTCTTTAAAATTACTCATGAATGTAATTTTAGTTAATCAGTGATTTTTCGGCAGAAATGGCCATTTCTCAGAAAAAAGAATGGTGTTTCTCTTCAAAATCGCTTGTTTCGATCTACAACATTTGAACGAGCTTTGTGATTTTTAGAATGATTGACGTCATTAAAGCATCATCCAAAGTTTTCCTTGAACGGGACGGACTGTGTACGCCTGTAAAAGTCCAAAAAATGTCGCTCCCGCAGTTAGCTGTCCGATAGAGTGCATTTCTCTACTGCGAATTTCTAATTCGTATTCGAATCGGAAATTGATATCAACAAGTAGAGTCATTAAGTGCACTAATTTCGTTCAATAACAGCTAAACACGCTGAAATTCGCAGTAGTGAAATTCACCCTGGCCGACTGCCAGCTGCCGGAACGACAGTTTTTGATATTTTGGTAGGAGTGCGCATTCCATTCGGTTCGAAGGAAAACATTGGATAAGGCTTTGATGAATTTTAGCATGTTATGAATCACAAAGCTCAAATTCAAAGTTCAAATTGGGTTGGTCAAAACAAGCGATTTTTAAGAGAAATATCATTATTTTTTCCAAGCCGAAACCCTTCGGCGGCCTTTCTGCCGAAAACTCGCTGAAGAACTAAAAAAAAAAAATTCAGGATTAATATTAAAAATGACAAATTGAAGAAGTTTTTCCGACCTATGGGATGTCGATACGCTCAGATTTAGTGTAGAGAATTGGGGGTTGAATTATCTGAAAAATTAGAGATCGACGATTTGCAAAAGTTTGAGCATCTCTCAAGCCCACAGAAAATGGTTGAATTTTATCGAAAATAGCTAATCTTGACAGAAATAAGTGTGCTCTTTCCAAATCCATCGTCAAAAGTTACAAATGTCAGCTGTAAACCGATCTATTCGCATTTAGTTAAGAAAAGTGATGCAAGCCTAAAAAAACGTTAGAAAAATCATATCTCGTAGGATTTTGATTTTCGGTCCATGGTTCATTGGGTGTTTTCGATCGCAAATGAGGCCTATTTTCACGCAATTTTTTTTGTCGCACTTATCCTGTTCCACACTGTATATGCTTATATACAGGGTGTTAACGTTAAGGTCGCACCACCGGCCAGGGTTCGATTCTGCAACTCATTTGAGGCAAAAGTTGTCCTCTGCAAAAAAAAATTTCACTCCGCACGAAGTCCGACTTTTTTCACTTTTAAGATTTTTTTCGTGTTATAGACATCATGTTACTAAAACGACTGTAACTCGCTTATTTCTGGCCGAAAATCAAATCTGAATACACCGTTGGAAAGAGCGTTAAATTTACCATCTTCCCAGTGCTAAATATTATTTTAAAAGTAGGATTCAGTGGACGAAAAATGAGCATGAGTAGTAAAATGTGAGGAATTACGAAAATTTGCAGAATTTTCAAACGTTTTCAACTCCGACTGAATCTGTCGGTTAATCGTACACTGCAATCTTAAAAGTTGGCGTAGAACCTCAGCTTTTATTAGGTCTAGTCATTTTTTAAATTATAAAATCGAATAGGTGAGAAAACCGCGTCTGATTGAAAAAAATAGGTGTTTTTTTATCTTGCTCAATTATTCAATGACTGCCAAATCTTCACAGTTTGGTGGAATAAAGGGTGGGTTTTACTTGTTTTTTCTCGCTGAATCGAGTAGCGGTTGGCGCGCATATCACGCTAGCGCTAAATCGGGTGGTGCATATGTGGCTCATGAAATAGGAGAGCTAGGGGAATAGGGGTAGTCTGGTGTTATGTTTAAAAATGAATTTATTTTCCACTAAGGGTTGCTATTTGTGGGAAAAGTCCGAGTATCTCTAATAACAACGGGAGAACATGCGGGAAACGACGAACAAGAGCTACTTTATTCACCTCAGCATGATATTTTCTGTGTCCGCTATTTTGGTTTAGGCATATGCGGCGAACCTCATCCACTGCTCCTTCTGAAACCTCTGGATTCCGCCTTTCTTTGTCACTGCATGTGAATCCTATCCAGCAGATCCTCGATCTCAGGATGTTTTTCACCATATCTTTATAAACTCCTGTTTTAAGTCCCTCTACAAACGTTAGCCGAGAAGGGTAAGGTCCGGTCTTCTAGGAGGCCATAGAATTGGTCCTCTGAATCCAATCCACGTGTAAAAAAATGCGTTCACTTGGGAGTGATAAATCTCGTACTCTGATTACTCGGAGCGCTTTACTGTAACTGCAAGTAAACGCCGAGCATGATTACCTCGGAGCATAGTTCATCAAATAGGTAGAAAGCGTTTTAGAGGATCTGCTTGAGGATTAGCGTATTCGGCGATCAAATCAGGCAGAATCATTGGGTTTTAGAACGGATAGTGGGGACCAACACGAAGGACACACCGAAAATATGCCAAAGTGAATAAAATAGCTCTTGCTTGTCTTTTCTAGATGTTACCATCAGACGGTCTATTCCCGAATCGCGTCCCTTAGTAGAAACGGAATCCTTTTTAAAATATTAAACATTGTATTACCCCTATTCCCCTAGCTCAACTAATTCATGAGCATCGTTAGCACCACCACAGAAAAAACAAACATAAAACAGGCGTATCCCACCCTTTATTCCACCAAACTGTGAAGATTTGGCAGTCATTAAATAATTGAGTAAAATAAAAAAAAGCACCTATTTTTTCAATCAGACGCGGTTTCTCACCTATTCGATTTTTTAATTAAAAAAAATGACTAGACCTAAAGAAAGCTGAGGTTGTACACCAACTTTTAAGATTGCAGAGTACGATTAACCGACAGATTCAGTCGGAGTTGAAAACGTTGAAAATTCTGCAAATTTTTGTAATTTCTTACATTTTACTACTCGGGCTTATTTTTCGTCCCCTGAATCCTACATTTGAAATATTATTTTGCATTGGGAAGATGGTAAATTTAACGCTCTTTCCAACGGTGTATTCAGATTTGATTTTCGGCCAGAAATAAGCGAGTTACAGTCGTTTTAGTAACGCAATGTCTATAACACGAAAAAAATCTTAAAAGTGAAAAAAGTCGGACTTCGTGCAGGGTGAAATTTTTTTTTGCAGAGGACAACTTTTGCCGCAAATGAGTTGCGGAATCGAACCCTGGCCGGTGGTGCGACCTTAATGTTAACACCCTGTATATCTATAGCCCCCCCCCCACTCTACTCCAGTTTCCTTTAAATTCCCTTAATCCTGGCTATACTTCCTGGTTTAGAACCTCGGCCTAAGGCCAATTTCACGTGGATACACTTATATCCGATTCTCGAATGCGATTCTGGAATCGTAATTCAGTATTCCGGCGATTTTTTTTTCACACTTCTTTGTCTGGGCCCAGGAAGATGTGTGGAACGAAAGCCGGTCGGGCTACTGAATCGCGATTCCGGGATCACATTCGAGAATCGAATACATGAGTATTTCTAGTGCTAAAAAGCCCTGGCTCTGTAACTTGAGAGGACTCTGGTGTGGGATGAAGGTCCCTAGCTTCTCTCCCTTTAATCATGCAAGTTTCGGCCTTTTGGGGGTATGGGTTTTTAGGGCATTCCACTGCTGATCTGTCCTGGCATTGAGCATATTACTGCCTTCAGTTCAATATTATGTTTCTTTTTTGGCACGATATTGGAATACTTTTTTTTTTTACTTGAGGGCATACGTTTGGGCTTTTTCAAAGTCGTTAAAGTAACTATAATTATGTATTGCGGTAAATATGGATGATCAAGTCAAGTTTTTATCGATCCACCTTGGATCCACCAATGAACCGGCCGGCACACTTTTCTGGATGGGAGGGTTCTTACAGGTGATCTTCGAAAGGTAAGAGAAGAGAGGATTTTCTGTACTAGGGAGTTGCTTAAACCGTGGTTGTATGGTCTGGTTTTGGTTGTGTCGTGTGTGACCATTGAATTCATGAACCTCAGTAAGAGTGCCGTTTTGTGCTGTGCGATAATATTGTCAAGTTTTGTGGAGTGTAGAGTGATTTATGAATTTTTTGATGCCTGTGAAACCATTTTATTGGTTCGTCGGTAAGTTCAATTACAAATTCCTTGCGAAAATCAAGCCAGTGGCATCTACTGCGATCGCTAGGACCATGTTCGATGTTTCATCTTCAACGGAAACCTTGATGAAAAGTTATTTTGACCACAGAGATAATATTATCTCTATGAGTTTGACAACCGATTCTTGTTTTATTGGGTGATTAGTTCGTTTTCTGCTTGAATTTCTAGTAAAAAGCTATTTTTTCGGCTCCAAAAACATGGGAGTTCGTGGTTTGGAAACATTTATTGAAAGGGATCGATATGGATGCAATAAGGTAGTCATCTCGGAAGCAGTCGCTCGATATAAGTAAGATCTTAAAACATTATTTTTTTAAAGTGTAAAACTTCCACCGTTTTGGGGCAGAATGTGTCCAGCATGTTAATCGTTGAAGCCTGTGCGGCGATCAAGTTTTCTCTATGAAATTTATTGCAAACCATTCACACCGAGCACAACCCATGCATTTATTTCCACAGAGCACAAACCACTGAACCTGCTGTCATTGTTGTGGATGCATGTTCGTGTCTACTACGTTTCTACCGGCCTCTTCCCTGGGTTCCAGGGGGCCAAATGAAAGAGTACGAGGCGATTGTTGAAAAATTTGTGAATCAGTTCCGTTCCATCGGCGTTGAACTGGTTTTTTTCTTTGACGGACCCTTGCGCGACAACAAGGTGGGCACTTGGATTCAACGGAAAACCGATGCGGTCGAACGAGTCAACCGTCTCTTTGACAACATCAAAGCTGGTCTTTCTGTACGAGACATTGAAAATATGGATGATCGTATGATGTTGGTCGATAATAACGACAGGCTGACTATTGATGTGTTGAAACGCTTGGGCTGCAAGGTAATAAAAGCTATTGAACCAGTTGTAATCGAGCGGCTCTAATTCAATCCGTCTAGGTTTTCAATTCAATTTTGGAGTGTGACCTAGAAATTGTGAAGTACGCTTCAGAGAACGCTTGTATGGCTATTCTAGGCCAAGATTCTGATTTCCTCGTTTATCCCGGCGCGTGGCGATATTGGTCTAGTAAGCACTTTGATTTGAACTTGATGACAACGCGAGAGTATGGCAGACAACGCCTGGAAGAGTGTTTGGGTATTCCGCGTCAACTTCTTCCGTTATGGGCTTCTTTGATGGGCAATGATGTTCTTTCTTACAACGATCTCCAAGTACAAATTATCTACAAGCTTGCCCTTGCAGATTTTGTGTACTACAATTAATGCACCGTGATTTTATAGGAATTTCATAATTATCTTCGAAACAAAGGTTATCGAGGCCATAGAGCGTTTCAGGTGGCTAGATACGTCTCCGAACGCTGCCGTTCTCGTCATGATGACCCCGTATCGATAATTCGGAATGAATTTCCGAACAGCAGTATTTCGCGGTTGCTAGAAGAAAGCGTGAAATCGTACGAAATAAATGAAATTGACTCTCCTGGTTAGAAGAAGAAGAAGAAGAGGGAGAAAAAAATCGTACTTAGCATGTCTATTAAACTGTAGGTTCCAACAGACCTTCTGGACGGGACATTTGGGATAAAATCTCTGAAATAGTTATGGAGAAGCACAAAAACAACGAATTTCCGTTTCTTATTTACGGGATAGTGGCCCTGCAAAACTATAAGATGTGGGAGTGTAAAGAAGACTACAGTAACAAAGATCTTCCTCCCAATCAACAGGTACTTCCACGTGTCTCCCTAAAGTGTCTTTATTATGTATCGTTTTCTTCCAGGTGTTGAAAAAACTGAGACAAAAAACTTACGGAATACTTTTACACGAAAAACCCCTTTCCGAAGGCGGCAATCACGTAGTCAATGAATTAGCCGTAGCAGGCCCTGGTACTTTTGATCGGTTTGACCCCGTTGAAGCTATTCCACCCTGTGGTAATTTTTTTACGTTGTGTGGAACTTTCGAGAGTACAACCCCATTCATTTTAGTGCCGCACCCTGGATTGTTGTCCTTGTGGACCGGTCGAGGAGAACAGGACAATCAATGGAATCTCTTTTGCAGTTCTTTTGGTGTTGACCCAAGTAAAATTCGAGGTGTGGTTCCCGATGTCTACGTCGTACCAGTGTTGAGTCTGCTTTATCTGTTGGTTGGTATCGAAATAATTTCGCTAGGCACTTGACTAAGGGTGAAATAAAACATTTTTGGTGACAAGGAAGAGGACGTGAAAATTCAGAAGTGGGAAGCTGAAGCTGTCGTCGCTTCGTTTGCGTTGCTGTCTAGTTACAGTATTGAAAAGCTCGAACGACTACCTGTATCGCAAGTCGATCCGAGAGCTCTTCATTTGTACACGCTGGTAACGAGATCTTTCGCCACAGTTTACACGTTGAACGTCGTCTGTGGATGTCCTGTACCGCTCGAAAAGGCAAGGCCATGTTTTAAAGCGATTCTTAGGCATTATTCTCACTGAATGCTCGGTTCTGTGTAGACTTATTTTAGCCTTTACCAAGACGGAAAATTATTTCACGTTAAGTACCATGAAGCGCAGAACGGTGCTCATTCGAGTGACCTCTGTGAACTTAAGGTGAATATCTGTGGTGTTTATTGCGTTTTTTGCGGTTCTCTTAATTGCGCTACGACTTTATTTTTCAGAGCCCTGCGGAAGAAACTTTTCATTTGATCATGAATTTACTCCCATCGCGGAAATTTATAACGTAATTTCATTATTTATATCAATAATTCGGGCTTATTTTATATGCAAGGACATTTTATTTACAAAAAAACAACTAATTATTGTGAAGGTCGTTGGTCTTACTTGTCTAGACCAGTCTCAGATGCTAGCAACTGGATTAGAGCCCAAGATCGTAATTGAAGTAGTTTGTGTCGAATTGTGGACAGTGGTCAAGTGGGCAACAAAACAGTTGGATGCCTCTCGTTGGTCGCCTCGGCGCATCGCCAACCTGAATTACACAAATGTTCTGTAGGTCTTCGCTATTTTTTACGTCTGTTTAGATGTGTGATTTGATTATTGTTAGTTAGCCATTTGAAGAACTGTGTTCGGGCCTGCGGACTTCGACCTTTGTGTACGACATCCTGACGGGGGCTGCAATACCTTGGATGAGGCGCGAGCTCTGCAGCGTTCCCTGGTCCAGCTGTTGGGCCTGGGAGGCTTTGAGCTTCGAAAATGGACCTCGAATGACCCGAGAATGCTTGAAGGGATTCCTGAACAGCATTTGGGCTGTGGCGTCGATCTGCGTCGGAGGATTCTGACGTGGTTAAAGTCCTTGGCGTTCGATGGGATCCTGTGTCTGACTGTTTTGCCTATTCTGTGGCCTTTTCTGAGAATGCCTGCACGAAGCGACAACTGTTGTCCGAAATTGCCCGGATTTACGACCCGGCGGGCTGGTTGGCGCCTGTGGTAGTGCGTTTCAAGCTGTTTATGCAGGAGTTGTGGTGACTGGGACTGGATTGGGATGCTCGTTCGCCGGAGGCTGTACTGGATCGGTGGACGCGGTTTGTGGAGGAGTTGCCGCGCTTGTCTGGACTGAGAATTCCTCGGCATTTAGCTCCTGGTGGTTCAATATCCCATGAGCTCCATCTGTTCTGTCACGCGAGTTCTGCGGCATATGCCGCAGTCGCGTACTTGCGCTCTGTTTCTCCTTCTGGTAGGCTGAATGTTTATTTGGTCATGGCCAAGACTAAAGTCGCGCCGCTGAAAACCATGACTATAAATCGTTTAGAGCTGGAAGCTACTCATCTGGCGGTGCGGTTGGATTGCGCTCTGGAGCTTAACTGGCGACTTGATCTGCCGATTGATTGTGTATGGGCCTGGTCGGATTCACGGGTAGCGCTTGCGTGGTTGGCAACCGCCCCATATACTCTGAAGCACTTTGTAGCAAATAGAGTTGTAGCTGTAACTGATTCTATCCCCCCCCCCCCGAGCGTTGGCGTTTTGTTCCTGGATCTGAGAATCCAGCTGATCTGGCTTCCAGGGGCTGTAGTTCGCCTGCACTGGCGAAAAATTCTGTCTGGTTTCATGGGCCGAGCTGGCTGAGTGATGCGCCAGAGCTGTGGCCTTCTGTTCCTCCCTCATCTATTGAGGAGCCGTTGCCTGAGGTGCGATCGGTTCCGATTCTTGTGGTTCGCGAGGAAAATTCTGAGTTATTGCCCTGTTCCTCGCTCTGTATGCATCTGGAGAAATTTTCCTCCTATTTGAAGGCGGTTAGGGTAGGAGCCCTTTAAATATCCTGGGGCCCGTCGCCCTTTTGATGCTGATCCTCTGAGTCATCTGGATATTGCTGGAATGAAAACCTGTTGGGTGAGGCACACTCAGGCATCGGTGGAGATCTCTGTTCCATTGCCTTGCAGAAATTAAGTCCATTTTTGGATACTGAAGGAGTACTCCGAGTTGGGGGTTCGTCTCCGTAATGCTGATCTGTCGGAAGAAGTTAAACACCCCATAATTCTGCCGAAACACTGCCATCTGACACATGTTTATATTGATTATCTGCACCGATCAACCCATCATGGGGGTGCTTCGGTGATTATTTCGTTGCTGGGCCGTGAGTTCTGGGTGCTGTCGGCCCGGAGTGTGGTCCGTCAGCGTGTATTTGACTGTTTGAGGTGTTATCGTTTCCGAGCTAAGCCATTGGAGCCTCTCATGGCGGATCTTCCGGCTGCTCGGGTTACTGTGTCCAAATCCTTTACTCATACTGGGGTTGATTATGCTGGACCGTTTCAGTACAAGGCGTCGACTCTGAGGTCTGCTAAGATACCGAAGTGCTGGGTCGCTGTATTTGTCTGTTTTGCTGCTCGTGCCGTGCATTTGGAGCCGGTTACCTCCCGTGTTTCCTCCCCCCTCCCGTTTCCGTTGATGCTCCTTTCTGAATTTATTCCTTCTTTCACTGATTTATTGATTGACTGGCTCTGGCCTTATTTTAACTACCATTAGACTATATTTTATGTTAAACTTAACGATAGAAGGTGCAGCTATCTGAATTCTGTTCTGTCCTTTCCTATGTTCCCTGTTGTATGTTTCCTGTCTGTATGAGCTATGCCCTCACCTACTGGAGAACAGAACCGTTCTTGGGGGGGGGGGGGATGTTCGGGCCACTCAGATGGCTTTGAAATATTATTTTTATCTGAACTGATCATTGCCTGCCGTTGTTTAGCTGGTCTGGGTTTTTCTGTTTGTAAATTAATTTGCCCCTTAAATGGCAATGACTGGTGGAAATGAGCGGGCTGTACCGTTCAGGCCTGCGCGTCGAGAGTTTTCTGAGTCGCTGTTTCTCGCGCGCGCCGCTACTTATACTGGACTCTTTCGACTTGCTTTTGAAACGTCGAGCTGCTCGGACGTATTTTTCCCTGTTCGCGTACAAGTCGCGAGTACATTAAATTTCTACAACTGAAGCCGGAGTTCTTCGCTGATCGGATTCTGTACTGGCTGAAACCGGGGTTTATTGAGTGACAATTAATGACTATGGCTGGTCCTAATTCATAATTACTGTGAGTACAAGAACATTTATTCGCCTGCTCTCACCAATTTACATTGCCAATTGTCTGTTTTGTGATCCGAGCAAGGATCTGGTCCTCCAAAATTAATTATTAACTGAAGCACGTTTCTGAACCAGAGACCCGATTTCCCTGACATTAACGTAGATGGTTAGGTGGCGCATTTTGGGGGCTCCCGAAACGCGGCCGATGTCCTGCTGACAGTGTCCCTTAAGTTGGTCAGAAATCACCCTTCCTCTGATTTGTCGTTCATTTTTGTAGAATTTGATTGTTTTAGGGAGGCTTTGGTCGAAGATCTTCCTTGCTCAGTTGTTTAGGCGGTGAATTTTCGGTGCTTCCGGTAAGCGGCCCGCATCTGTGGTGCATGATAGGGAGAACCCACGGGAACGGGGCTCTTGATGTTTGGATTTCCAATGTAGTGAAACTGCCCACTACGCGGATTCGACGAATTTCCCAAGATTCGCACTGGCCTAAATTTAGGGCCATTCTCCGAAATTATGTTATTAGAGCCGTAGTGATGAGTTCCAGCTGGGACTCCCCCCCCCCTTCGAAAATAGTTCTCGTCGCCCTCCCCAACCACTTGCGGAGGGAGCTTTGGATCCGAGAAAATATTAATAATAACGAGGTCGCGACAATAGGCCACCCGCGCTCTCCAATTGGGAACATGAAATTCCAAACAATAGAAGTTAGCGATGACCGCAATTGAAAGCCCACAACACTACAGAAGAAACCGAAGTTAAATTCGTTCTTGCGTGATGAGCCGGGGAAGGAAGCCATTAAATTGTTTTCTTCTTGGTATATCTACTTTTATCAGCTTATATTTTATTTTTAAACATTAATCTCAAGCCCCTAATGAGACTATTAGTGCAAAAATATTAGACGAGATACGCCTTTTAGCGAGTTTGAAAAGGGAGAGATGAGAGAAAATAATTGCGGGTCATCAAAAAGTCTGAGAGTGATCGTTAGAACTGGGGTATTACTTCTTCCTTTCTTTTTTAAATAAAACTTGATTTGGTATGTAAATTAAAACAAGTCCCCCGGATTCCGTTAGTCCCCGGTTTAAAAGAGGAGGTCATGTTGTTCTGGAGGAACAGTTTAAAACAGTCTTCCTTTTGGCCCTTGTTTATTTCTTGAGCGTTTTCCAGAGAGGGTGGCTGACAAAAATGACTCTTCGAGGTAGGTGTTTTTTGTAATTAAGATCCTTTATTGTATATTTTTTTATTAAATTACGTAGTACGAGTGGGGGTGGGAGGTACAAACATCTTTGTATGGAGGACGGAGGATGAAGTCTCCCGAGTCTTGACCTAATTTTTAGTGTTTTTAAAAGCGAAAAATCAAGGTCGCCATTAAAAACCAAATCTATAGGTACCCGCTGACACAGTTCATTTCAACTTGACAAGTGGGTGTCCTCCTGCAATGGTCAGACTTTGAGCCGTAGTAGTCAATTTTTAGTACATTTTTCTCATGTAACTTCTGAGAAAGAGTGTTGTATTGAGTGAGAGAGAGAAGTTTAGCATGAACGAATTAACGTAGGTAACATAAACGCCATACAAATAGGTATTCATAATCCAAATAAAATAAGAAAACAAGAGAAATAATATTAAATTTACTCGCAATACTAGTTGTTGGCTGGGAAGATACAAAATGAAATGAATTGTTCAACCTCGTGAGCCAAAACTGACATACGCTGCCGTTAGAAAGAAACAGTTAGGGTCACGTAAATGTTGCTTGATTCCTTTACCACGCCAATGTTGTTTTAGCGGTCAAGACCGCGGTCATTCCCCCTTGAATGTGATTCTGGCTGAAATTGACGCTATTTAAACGGCATCGTAATTTATTTCAAGTACCCCCCCCCCTTCTCAAGTGCTAGCAATACGGTTAAGTCTGAGTATCTCACCCACACGGTAGCGGTCGTTAGAGCTGCAATTAGCAATTATCATAGCTGTCACGAAAGGCTAGGACTTCTAGAAAATGCTAGGAATAAATTTGAAGACTCATCTCAGTTTGTGGGAAGAAAAGGTGACCCCTGAGGCCCCCAGGGGTCGAAGAATGAAAGTGATCAGGTAGTGCTAGAGGCTGTAGTGTCTTTCAGTCAATGATATCTTTGGATTTCAACAATGAGCCTGCAGCCCTATGATTTCTCTACTCTCCTCTTTTTTTTTGTTGCAGTGGTATGGATAACGACGGCAATAATCGCGGTTGCTTCCGCGAGGAGTGTGAGGGAAGCTCAAAGTAAAAATTTCATGGGCGAAGGAACTGACAGTCTAGCCGTTTCCTTGCTTCAGGTAAAAGGACCGGCCTCTTATTTGGATTCAGGAAATAATTAATCCTCTTCCTCTTTTCTTCTCAGAGTGAGAGCCACACCAAGACTAATCTCGTATTTTCACCTTTGGGCTACACAACCATATTGGCCATTTTGGCCGAAGGTGCTCGGGAAAGCACCAGAAATCAACTAACTGCTGCTTTGAAACTACCCGAGGATACCTACGCACTTAGATCGACGTTCAAGTCGGTCCTGGAAAACATGCAGGTTTTTATCAACCCCCCCCCTCAACCCAACATGAAATGTTTTACCCTTTTATGGTTATCCTACTTCCATCAGGAACACATGGTGCTCAACAAGCCCGAATTTAAGAACTGGTTCTACGTGTATAAAAACTATTCGGTGGAAGAATCCTACAAGGCGGTCCTTAAAGACAATTATTTGACGGAGGTGAAAGAGATCGAACACCATGATATGGACGAGAACGAGAGCCACGACAGTGCCGTTGCCGTCTCCTTCACGGAGTCCAAAAATCCGTTACCTGCCGTGATTCAACCCGTCCCAGGCCGAGTCGACGAGAATAAAGAATCGAGCGAAGAGAAAAAGACAAACTCGAGCGAAGAGGAAAAGACAGATTCGAGCGAAGAGAAAAAGACAGACTCGAGCGAAGAGAAAAAGATGGGCTCGAGCGAGGAGAAAATGATTGTTAAAAATGACAAAAACTCGAGCGAAGAGAAGAAAAAAATTAAATTAGAAGATACCAGCGAGGAAGTTAAAAAAAAGGTCGACAAACCCTTGACAAATGAAGAAAAACAAGCGGAGGATGAAAATAAAGCGATGGAAGAAATCGATGAAGATCTCAAGCCAGTGAGGCACGAAGCTGAAAACCCTATCAAAGAGCCTGAAACTATCAAAAAGGAAGCGGAAAAAGAGACGGTTAAAAAGACTTTGGAGAAGCTAGCAATGGAGGACATAGTGGCGAGATCGTTCAACGGTGGCAATAAAATTGAGAAAGAAATTCTCACGGCCCTCTCTGCTAACCGCCTTTCGTCCTACGATAACTCTACCAAAGGTACTTTCAAGATTCTTTGAAGGATCACAGGTTTAATGATTTTTTTCGTTTCAGAAGGTGAGAATAAAACTGTGTCCAGGATGATCATTTTCAACGCTCTTTACTACCGAGGTAATTGGTCAGTACCATTCGTCGTGAGCAATGAACCTCAAACATTCTATTTGTCGGACACTGACAAAATACCCGTTGATGCGATGAGTGCCAGTGGAGAATTCCCAGTCGGGAAATTCCCTGAACTGGGAGCGAGCGCAATAGAACTTCCTTACCAAGTATTAATATTGGTTCACCCGTCAATTTCGATTTTTAATAAAAATACCCCCTCTCCCATCACCATTAACGTATTTCAGGGTGAAAGATATTCTCTTCTTGTTGTTCTTCCTAATGAAAGAAACGGCTTAAGTGACGTCATTGCCAAATTGTCAAATTATTCAATCACTGACATAAGCAACAAGCTAGAGAAACACGCATTGGAAGTCTGCATTCCCAAGTTTTCTTTCTACACGATTACACGGCCTAAGGATGCACTTGTCAAGGTGTTGATTGACAATTGTCCTAGTTTATTGTTCGGTTTTGCTGACAAAAAGAAACGGTTTTAGTGTGGCATCACAGATATCTTTAACGATAGCGCCGATCTCTCTGGTATAACCGGGACTAAAGGGCTTTTCCTTGATGATCTAGTCCAACTGGTTACGATCGAAGTTGAAAATTCCGTGTCCTCCTTCAACTGGCTGACGAGTACGTTACAATCACTACCTGTAAAGTTGTCGTCCTAACATTTTGTTTTTCTCAGCGAGCAACGTGGCCGACCTAGCGAGTAGGGCGGAACCTGAGAAATTCAACGTTCACCACCCCTTCTTTTTCGCGCTTCGAGATCGCGTCGAGAATGTCATCGTAGTCGCAGGAAAAGTGTTGGACCCCCGTAGAAAGGAAAAGATGAGCCACTAGAATAAAACCGCAATTCGGTTAAAAGGCGAGTTGTTTTTTGAAAAAAGTGCTAGTCACAAAGCTTTCGTGTTGGAAAATGAAGGTTTAACCTCCCGGAGGGGTTGGTTTATTTATTGATTATTTATACCCATAGACTTGACTAGATGATATAAGTTATTCATCACAGCAATAAATTAATGTTTTTCAACCATGATTGGTCAACTAGGGACGGTAGGGTCAAGTTTGATTTCAGCCATTGCTTTCAAAACAAGTTCTTGAAGTTCAGGCGGAAGGGCATCCACTTGTTCGCCAGTTTCTATTTCCTTGTACGATTCTGGTATAAATCTGTTTTCAGAGGGGCCAATTTGAGCCTTTTTGCTGACGCCAACAGTTTCTAAAAATCAACATAAGTACACGCTTTTTGAATGAAGGAGAGGCTTAGGAGGTTAGCTGATTTCACCTTTGTACTCCTCGACAGTGGTATTTCCTAGCTCTTTATCCACATGAGAGCCACTGTAGCCTTGGAGAAGAGCCTGCGACGGGAAAACCGGTTCCTCTTTGGCCAGACGCCCTTCGAGACTGGTTACACGTTCTGCTAAAATTCTGCACCTCACACAGTCCATTAAAACCCCGTGAAAAAGTGTTAAAACGAACAAATGTTACTTGTTGGTTTTTCTCTGGTGACCCAAAGCCAAGGTTTTATCCTGCAGTGCTTCCAATAGGGCCAACGAGAGACTCCGCAGATCCGCAAGGGTCGCCTCTGAATTATAGGGAGTTTTCCAAACGGAGCCATCTTTCTCCAGAAGTTCCTGAACTGAAAACAAAACCAGATTTTCCTGTTTCCCCAGCGACTATAAACTAGTCTTGAAATTTGGCAACAATCACATGCTGAAGTAAAGCTACTACCTTGCTTGTGAGTGACAACTAGTCCTCCACACGTAGTATTAGTACCTAGGCGAACCGCGCCTTTTGTTCTGTTTTTGTCCAACATTGACTGGGAAAACAAAAATTATGAGGTTTCAAACTCCTAGACGTCATAAACATAGACGTTAACCAAAAAACGACGTAGGAACCCACCTTATATTTGCCAAGTGACTGTTGTGCCATCTCTTTCTCGCCGATTACTTGCTCTAATCTCTCCTTTAAGTACCTGTTTCAAACACTGTCAAAATACAGCCAAATGGCGCAAAATTAAAGCACTAATTACTTGTTTTCCATGACTAGCGAGTCGACGTCCACTTTAATGTTGGAATTGAGTAGAACTTTAATCTGATGATTAAGCCGATGAACCTTACATCTGCAACAGAAAATGCGTTTATAGCACTCGTGTAATAGGATCCCAGAGCCGCTTTGGCGCTTTTGGCATGAAGAGCTCTGACAGCGGTGGGCATGAAAGGACCACTCACAAGTCTAGAAGAAGAGCTCGGAGAGGGCCCTGGCCGGCCACATTTCACCTCGGTGGTGTCCATAAACGTCCCAATAGAGCTAAAGCGCGTAGAATATATACGTGGGGGGGGGGAGAATGGGAGGTTTAGGGCCAGTGCACACTTGCGTTTTTCCAAGCTGCGGCGCCGCGGTGGCACCGCTCTGGCGGTCTGTATTGTCCTAAAATACATTAGTTGCTATGAAGCAATGCACACATGCGGTTTTTCTAGTCGCGGCACCGCTTTCAAACAAGTCGTTGGGGGGAACTCGAATTTCAAAATGTATATCCACTCGATTGAAGCTCTTTACACTTTTTAGAAATTAATTGGCGTTGGTATAGCCAAAGCTATGTATCTTGGGATATATTAGTCCTTATAATATTGTCAATTAGTAAGTGATTAGGACCTTTGTTCGGGTCAAAAGTGGTTTAAAAGGTACAAAGCTTCATCAGAGCTTCACACATTGAGTGTTAAAGAAGCCTCTGTTGCATTTTTCAATGCTATGTATTGATGTTGCTAGGCGAAATGTGCCGCAAATCAACCGCCGCCGCCGCGGCACCGCAGCTTAAAAAAACGCAAGTGTGCACTGGACCTTAAAGAGCATCCCCACGTTGGAAGTTCTAAAGAATTCACCCCAGTGCTGGGGCTTATCTCTCGCTATGAACTAGCTGTTCAAGAGGTTTCAGTAAGCAAAGACCTTCAACTTTAACCTTCTTCCAAGAAGAAGGAAAGATATTTGCAGGAGTCGAGGTCGAGGGCCTCCTTAACTTCATAACGGGGAGTGGGACCCCAGGCTAGATCAGCAGAGGGGCCATTAATCCTTGGTGAGGGGGGGGGACTAGTTACAGCAATGATTAACCCCGGGGTCATACCCAAGGAATGTCTTTGTAAGTGGTCTTGGAGAGGAAGTAATGTTGTTGTTTATATATTGTCCGGCCACGGTAAATTGTTCGAAAACTATCTCGACGGAAATGGTGAATCTTTTTTTTTTTCTTGCTTTTTTGGGGAGTGCGGACTCGGGGCTACCGAGCCCGCTGGCGCCTAAGCCCTTAAGTGGCCCGCCATTACATGTATCCATTGCATTACACCATCGAGGCGCGCATGAATCTCCCTAAGGGATCCCGAAGGAAACATAACTCACACCCCACGGCTATAAGAAGAAGATTAGTGACTTTTTAAGCCCTCCCAATGCACAGTATGTATTTTTCAAGCCGAAATCTTGTAGACCGAATGAAACCCACGATTGAGTGGATGCACCTGTCAAAAATTAGAAACAGCAACAAGTGATGATAGTTCCAGTGCACACGTGGTCTTCCTCTGAGTGCATTATGCTCACGGTTCATTTATCCGTAGAAACAGCAAATTCAGCTAACCAAACTGAGGGTTCTGCTAGGGTCGTCGACTGGCAATACTCGGAAACAGTAAGTTACTTTCGTTCCCCAAGTCAGAAAAACGCACACAAACAGATTTTTCGCACCGAAAATGACCCTTTTCAATAGGAAACCCTCTCGCAAACTGTCGAAAAAGTCAGGAGAGTTGAAACAAAGTCCTGGAACTGACAAACAAATAGGGAATCCGCCTTTCACCAAATAAATAACTTGTAGGGTTGCCAGAGACCTGGTACCGAAAAAGAAACCTCCGGTCACCCTATCCCTCAAATGCGGGGCAGAAGCAACTAAAGCTCCCCCCCCCCCCCGATAATTCTGACAAAAAGATGAAATTTCACGTTCTCTGACCGAATTGTGCAGGTTCCTGGACAAAGCGTTATTTTAAAAAATGTAATTATCCAATAATTAGACTATGAACGGACTTTTACCTCCGAGTGATGTAATTTTATGGCTACATTTGTCAGGCGTTTATGTGATGTCACGCCTGGTCGAAATTAATGATATGATAATAGGTCTCTAAGCGGATAAAATTAAGAAGGCGCACTGATGGGGAGGGACCCTCGGATCTTTTTTTGGTGCAATTTCGATCTTTATTTCGTCCTAAAAACTAACACCTAAAATGTGCTAAAAACGACGATTTTTGCCACCAAAAATTGCCTTTTTCCAGTAGCGTTGCATTCATTTTGTATCAATCTGAGACCACTTGTTTTGAAGTTACGATTGAAAACGAAGTTATGACATTTCAATTCGGGGAGAACATGTCTCGTAATAAATGATTTTTTCTCAAAATAAAGGCCAGATTTGTGCTTCTCATTCCAAGAAATAGCCACGTTTTCAATTTATTGCCATTTATTTATTGGGGGAAAAGCGACCAACGGCACGGCATGCCGAAAACCACTTTTTTCAACCTTTGTGAAGATGTGTATATGAAGTCATTTTAGACTCGATTTCTCCACGAACACCAAACTTCCTCTCCTTTGGGGAACATGAAAGCATGAGAATTGCCACTTCGGCCTCTGATCTTCAGAGGTTAGTATTGGGCCAAAGGTCTGAGGCTTGGACTGTATGGTCGGTTACTCCTCTCTTCATCACTTGGTCTGGGTTCATTTTCATACCTGTAGGCATCACGCTCAGTCACAAGTTCCTCCTTTTCGTCCAAAACAGCTTGCAGATCGGCCTCTAAGTCTCGGGTTTTAGCCTTAGACGCTTCAATCTCGGCGATGAGTTCTTCCCTTTGGTGCCATGAGACACCACTCTCTCGAGACCTTTCACCCTTAAGCTCCTGTGAAATTTCAAACGTGTTTAAGAGTGTACAAGCGGGTGGTTGGGTCCAGTGGTGTAGGAAAATGGGCGCTATTAACCATTCCGAATTGATTAAGTGGAGGTGGGGGTTACAGCGCTCGTATCGTGGAAGATCCATCTTCAAGGTTCCGGAATCAGTTAAAGTGCTATTACACGTGAGAGTAAGTCTCGAGAGTTGAACTCTCTGAGAGTACCAGGTGCTCTCCCGAAAACTCTCTGGCCCGATTAGACTGGCGAGTTTTAGCTCTCGAGAGCAAAAAACTTACCCCCAATTTTTGGACGTTCCTACGCCACTGGCTTGGGACAGATGCTGCAAACGTACCCTGATTTCATTGTGGGCAATTTTCAACTTTTTTCTGAGTTCTTTTACTTCCGTGTCACAAGGTCTGAACTGTCCGAGGGTTTTCTTTGGGTGATCTTCCTGTTCTTCGGAGTCTGCTGAATTCTAGAATAATAACGCATGTCCATTAGGTCTTCACAAACACACACATTACCAGTACACACCTCGTACGTCGCGTGCGGCCTACCGTCTCTTCCTTCCAAGTAGAGATCTTTAAAATGGTCTCTTTCTCTTTTACAGGTGATTAACTCACGATTCAGTATGGACAGGGCTTCGGCTTTACTCTGTAGCTTCCGTTTCAAGGCCGTCAACTAGGAAGGGTTGAAATGTTCGAAAATTTTCAAATTTCACTGTTCAAATTGAATTACCTCAGCGGCGTAACCATCGTCGTCCGGGATGCTCATTGTCTGTCAATCGCCTTTTCAAAGAATCCCCCCGGTACATTTATCAAAGAATTGATTAATCGACACTAGCGCTTGCAGTGGGATCGATAGAACGGAGAAACACCTTTCGAAAAGTGTCAGGGTGGAGGAAATGCCATTTTTGTTTTTCAGCCTCCGTTAGTTTTATTATGGGGACTTATCATAAAAGGTTGTCCGTGTCAAATTAACTATAAAGTGACAATATAAGGCAATTATCGGCTTTGCTTGAACGTTTGTTCGGTGAACATTCATCGGTCGTGTTTTGAAGGGAAAAAGTAGTTTTTTTCATCGAGTGTTTAATATGGCCGTCATAGTCTGTGTTGCTGGGTGCTCTGATTTTCGTCGTCACCCTTGTCTTTCTGCTAGATTTACACAGTGAACGGTCGCTTTAGAAACGCTGACTTTCCGCTTGTAAACGGGCAGTGGACGCGCAATGATTATCTCAGGTAAACAACGACTGATAGGATGTTTCATTGTATGAGATGATGTGCCAGTCGATTCGACAACTTATTTGTTTTTACGATGTAATATCGGCCTCACCTTCTGTTTGTTAGCGTGAGGTAGACGTCTCATAATGATGTACTTGAAGGTGGTGTTCACGTCTCTGATTGTGCAACTCCCTTCGCTCTTGTTTTGACTTCCCCTCGATTTGTACAAAGTTGGAAATTATCGTGCAGTTGTCCCTTCTGATTATCAATTGTTTTCAACTCAACCACACGGCTGTTGTAGTTCGAATTTCCTTGCCCCCCGTAACTGACCATGTTAACAGTCCCGTCTTTCCCCTGGAAGAAGAATTCCTCGTTTGTCATCAGGATAGATGCGCTTTCTTCATTGATCACAAAGCTTAAGCTTTCGGATGCCCCCGCCCCGACCTATTCCGATATCAGTTACCCCTGCTAGAAACAGCAAGTTTTGTATTGTGAAGTACATACTAAATCACTAGGTACCACTAAGTAGGACACAAGTAGGTTTCGTCCACTCTATCAGCCAATAGTGCATTGGCATAAGTGGTACGTATTAGTCTAGCAAACAGGAAACAAGAGGTCTGTTCGCGAAGCTACACTAGGTTGCCCGAGTGTACCCTCGGGCAACCCAGTGTAGCTTCACGAACAGGGGGTCAACCATGAGCTAGCGTTAAAAAATTAACGCAAGCGGTAACTAAGGACGCTTTATCACAAATAATGTTATAACGCCATAGATACCGCGTTTTGACGGTATTCTTACACCAGCTCATGGTTGACCCCCAGACCTCTTATGACACGGGTATGAGCCCCATCCCGCAGCGAATGTCGAAGCTGCAAATGGGCGACCCGATCTCTGGATTATCTCTGGCAAGGAATGGGAGGAGTCACCAAACGTGGGATAATTCTGGATAGTGTCTATTGAAATTTGAGATTTTCACGTTATGAGTCGTGTGCAGGCAATTAGGTCAAAATTGAGTACTTTTAAAGTCAAACCTATAAAGAGCTGACTTGCGGGTACATAGGTTCGGGTTTAATGAAGACGTTCGCTTGTTATAGTGGCAGGGGTACTATCCTTATGAACGTCGTCGGGGCGTTGCTACCGTGCGTGGCCGCTGGATGTTGGGATGCTCGCATGACGAACACTATGGGTGCCGGAGCATCGACGCCGCCTGGTGTGGTCGACAGTCCCTCCCCTTCGAATGCGGCTGACCCAATGGCTTTGCCACCTGTCAGGTACAGCGACGTCTTACCATCTTATATTTATGTCTCCAGGTGTTGATTTTGCTTTTTGTTATCCTCAGGGAAAGGAAAAAGCTGAAAGTGACTGGATTCGCGACGTTGAGGAAAAAGCTTATGCGACGGCGGAGATCGTCTAAAGCGTGTGACCATGGTCGTGTCATACGAGAGACGGTCAGTGAGTGGAGCGGGTTGGAACTCGCGGCTCTGCTCGAAGAGTACGAGGCTTTGGCCGCCCTGAAGGATTTATCGGTTCAGGCTGAGCTCGCCCGTCCACCTGCCGCCACTTTCAAGCAGGATTTGTCCACGTTGTACGACTTCAAGTACTGTACTGACGTCGATTTGATTTTCCGCGGCGCATGTTTCCCGGTGCATAGAGCCGTACTGTCCGCTCGTTGTCCTTATTTTAGGGATCTCCTTGCTGGCTGTCCAGGGTAAGTATCGCACAAGTCCTCATTAAAAAAAAATCCTTAACTGATATCAATTTTCTCCTCAGTTTTGGAGCTCGAATATGCCTGGAGCTTCGCACCCCCGGCGTTGACGTCGAAATGTTCTCGGCCCTTCTACGATACCTCTATACCGGTGATCTCACCGGCGGTGGCTCAGTGACTGTCGACATCGGCCTTTTACGACGTCTCGGTGAAGAATTTGGCCACCCCAACCCCCTTGAGCACGATCTTCGATATTTGCTCGAAACCAGCGACTACGCCGACGCCGCCCTCGTATTCACTTCCGAGTCCTCTTCGGACTATCACCGGCCCGATTCGGGTAGCTCCGAGTATGGGTTTCGTCCCATACTCGAACTTCCTTGTCATAAGGCCATACTGAGCGCTCGTTCTCCCTTCTTCAGAAATTTAATTCAGCGAAGAAGTCGAACGGGTGAGGAGCACACGGAGCGTGCTCTACACATACCCACTAGGTTCGACGTTTGTTCAGAACTTTTAAAACTGTCGCCATTATTTCAACTCCATTATTTCAGTAGAATCGTCCTCGATGAAAGTGTGATCCCGAAACGATACGCAAGAGTCCTTTTAAACGCGATATACCTTGATACCGTCGATCTCTCTTTGATTTTAAGAGGTAGCGGCTGCGGAAATAGTGCAGGGAGCCTCGGAGAGGTTTGTTTCTTTGCTGTTAACAAATTTGTAGAGATTTTAATAATGTTTTACTCGCAGGTGGAAGCCCTGACAGGGACTGGAAGAGCTCGACCGACAGTTTTAGACGAAGCAATGGAACTTTACCAGATCGGCCGGTTTCTCGAATTAGACATAGTTTCTCAAGGCTGTGAAGACGCCATTTTAGAGTGGCTTTCTATCGAAAATTTACCTGGTAGGAAATCCATTATCATGATTCCACTTTCGGAAATTAAATCCATTCTCATCTGCCCGTTTTAGCTGTCCTCAGATGGAGTTCACAGCCCCACGGCTCAGCATGGGTACTGAGACAGGCTCGGCACTTGCTCCGCGAAGAGTTCTCCAGCATCGCACACGCTCAAGTACTTCACCAGTTGGACAAGTCCGATCTCATTGATGCTCTCACCTCGGATTTTCTTCAAGCTTCAGAGCTTGAAGTACTTCAAGCCGTACTCAAGTGGGGGGAGCATCAGTTAGTTCGACGGATGGAAGATCGTGGTAGGATTTTCGTTTTAAATTGTTTCACTTCATCAAAATCTTTATCTTTTTTCCTCGTTTCCCGGCAGAACCCAACGTAGTGAGTCAAACGGCTCATTCTGTGACAAGGAAGGGGGTGAAAAAACGGGATTTGAGTGACGTGGAGCTGCGAGAAGTTCTCTCCGAGCTATTGCCTCTGGTTCGAATGGATCACGTGATACCGCAGAGCTCTGAAACGTTGCTTCAGGCTATTCGAAGAGGTCTCGTGTCGAACCCACCGAGTCATATGATTGGCGCCGACCACAGAGGAGAACGTCTTAACGCTTGGGTGAGTATTACGGCCGAAGCAAGGAGACTGACTTGGTTTAATTTTTTTTTAACGATTTTTGTTTTTCTTTTAAACAGGTCAGAGCAACGAACACTGGTCTCTTTGTTAGGCCACGGCTATTCATGCCGTACTACGAAGAAATAAAAGCTCAGGTGGAAGAACAACTGGTCGGAGAAAGCGATCTTTTAAGGTTACGCCGGGCCAGATACATTCCTGACATTCCAGACACTTTGTACATGGTCGATGAGAAACCGAGACCATCGACAGGTATTGACGTCATTGCACAGGCCATTCCAGGTAATCACATTATTTTAGTACCCCTGCTTGTTCTTGGGAAAAAACCGGAACTCTTTGATTTTATTTTTAGTCCCGGACTCGACTACAATGACCGCAATGCTAAAGAGGGAACAAAAACTACGTCAATCGCCCGGCTGCCAGCGGGCCATTACCCTCCCGTTGAGCTCGAGGCACGAGATCAATCGACAGCTTCGATTGAGAGTCGTTAGGGAATTCAATTTACCCGACGCCGTTGCTCATTTACTTGAAGTACTTTTTTTTTCATTGCACTAGTATTACAAAAAATGTTGAGGTTAACGAAATATCAATTTAGACCGCGTCCTGCTATCAACCTGACGAGGATGAAGAGGTGACGGCAAGCGTCGATCGGAAGGGTGCGGGTAGTAGTTGCGGAAACAGCGGAGGTAACAGTGGATCAGTCGTGAAGCGCACTCCTCACCTCCATCCATCATCGTCCGAGCATCGCTACGGTGTCGCGAGAGCGATGACCTTTCCGCGACATCAACATCAAGTTCTTCCCGCCGTTGTCATTGAGGGCGATCATTTAATGCCTCCATTTCGACCACAGGTCAGTTATTTTGCCGCTATTAATCGATTTATCGTTTTTTGAAGTTAACGTATTGCAGTGGGGTTCGGTCGAGCGAAACGAAGGACATCTCTCGCAAGTCATGCCGGACGTCGCTATGGCAACCGGTGCTCTCGGTGACTCTGGCAGTGATTCTGAAGGATCCCAGCTAGGATTGGATCTGGGCGACGGTGCCGCTCACGCTCCTCATCATAGCTTGCCTCGACATAGAAGAGCATATCCACCGCCACCTCCTCCTCCTCATCGATTCATATAGCATTGCAGGTCAGTAATTACAGGCAGGGGAGAAAGGGACTCTAATAGTGTTTTCCATTCAACACATCTCACTACCCCACAGCCACAGTGCCCCTTTCTCTCCATAAACATATTTTTCAGATCTGTGATAGGACGAGGGGAAAAACACACCCCACGAATGTATTGCATTGAATAGAAAACGCTTTAAAACCACCCCTGCAGTGAAATTAACCAAAAATTATAATTCTATGGTGAGGGGGAGTCCATCGTAAAGACTGAATATTCTGTTTACGGGTTCCCTGTAGAACAGAGTCAGCATTAAAACTGCTGCTGTAACACAACTCCCAGATGTCCGCTGTCCACTCGTTCTACGCCAAAGAACAGTTTGTAGAGGGCAAAGATCAGGTTAAAGAGGCCAAATTAGAGCTCCTTAGTCCTATGACAAACGCCTAAGCATTACCGGCCACTATTTCTCGGACCCCTCCCCCTCCATGGAGCTTGTCGTCTGTGAATCCCCTTCCCCTTCCGAGCAGATGGGACCCACGTTTCGCTGAATCATCTTTCTCATTATCTTCCGGTTTAACGCATGGAAAAATGCTCAAGGAGAAGTCCCATTGCGTATCGTCCATCGTCTCCCTATGGAGTCCCCGAAACCGGTCCATTCGAAGTGTCTAAAAACTCTTAGTTGTAACGAGTTCACTTCTCTTATCCATAACATTATTTTTGGTGATCCTGAAACAGTAGTTTACTGTGGGGGGACGGCCCTGAAGCTTCTGTCAAAACCTTTTAAATCTGGTCTGGTTCTCGTTAAACCACTTTTGTTGGCACTTAAGCTTTAACCTATTTTTTTTTTCTCGTTTTATTTATTCTCAGGGCTTTTCGGCAATTCAGTTGATAGGCTGCCTTCTCAACTTTTTGGAGAACTTCACTTTAAATTATTGAAAACAAAAATGTACAATTTATGTTCTGTTTAAGATCAACTACAGCGTTTTACGTGACGCTATTATATAACGTGATGTTTTCTTTTGGGCTCCGTTTCAGCTCGTATCGAGTCAGCTTTGTTCGAATCTATAGCTTAGCTGTACCGCAAGTGTCATGTTTAGAGCGTTCAGGCTTCACCTGACTTATCTTGAGCTGTAAACGGGGTTCTTCGTCAAACCGATTCGCACATTTTTTTTTTTTTTTTTTGAAAAAACGAATTCATAAATATTTCCTCGGCTCGATTCAAAACAGATGTTTCACAAATTAGAATGACTGATTTGATTTTCCTCAAAGGACGACTGTGAATTTGGGCCTTAGGGCAGTATTCTAAGTCGTTCCTCGAAATTGCCTCGACTCCAACCTACCTCAGAAACTGTAGAATCACAATGTTATTTTTAATTTTTCCAGTTTGGGAGGGAGCTGTGAGGTGAGGAAAATTCGAGGAACGACTTAGCCTAGGGCCCGTATTCATAGTCTAACTCAAGCCGAGTATTTGCTTTAGGAGGAGTTGTACATGTGTTTTCTCGACCCCCCTCCAATCATACCTCGCCTACTCCGCGTTACGTAAATTACCGTCGTATTTCTGCATCAATCTTGGACTTCAAGGGCTCATTTAAATCTTCAGGAAATTCCGCACAACCGTACGATCTTCTATTTTCATATTTCATCCCTAAAATAACTGTAAACCACACATAAAATTGTACCTTGAAAATTCACACTCTTTCGACGACTTATTTAGGAAAGCAGGATCGTGCGGTTGTGGAATTTCCTGAAGATTTAAATGAGCCCTTGAAGTCCAGGATTGGTACAGAAATACGGCGGTAATTTACGTAACGCTGAGTAGGCGAGGTATGATTGGAGGGGGGGTCGAGGAATAACATGTACAACTCCCCCTTAAACGGCTTCAAATCAGTCGTTCTCATTGGTGTGTCATCTGTTTTGAATCGAAATAAGCAAATATTCAGCTCAAGTGACTATGAATACGTGTCTTACGTCCAAATTCATTGTCGTTGACTCGATTTAAAACAAATGTTTCACAAATTAAAATCACTGATTTGACGTCCCTCAACGGAATATTTTCCTCAAGGGGCGACTATGAATTTGGGCCTTAGTCTTTGAAAGCAGACAGTGTTCGTCACACCATAAGTGCTTAAACGTTACCCAGCAAGTTCATTATAACGCGAGAGGCATTGAAGTTCCTTTTTTATATTTTTTTTATTGTTCACTTTTCCAAGAATGCATGTCCTCTACGCTGGTGAGGCTGACATTTAATTTTGGAATAGGCAAAATCCCTCTTTTAAAAGAGTTGATTGTGATTTTTTTGTCGTTATGGTACTTACCTATTTATTATTCACATTGTGAGCCCCATCCCTCCTCATCCTCATTGATTTCTGAATGGATTAACTGTGATATTATCGTATTTTACATTAATTACTGTATATTTGTTGGAAAAATGGTCCAGATATTGTAAATATTATGACACTTTTTTAAAATTATTCATTCTAAGCATTCAATTTTCCGCGAAAAAACATTGTACGTATTTATTAGCATTAACCGCACTATTTATTTCTATACTTCATTTGTTCAAAACTATCTTTTCTATTCAAAAAAGTAAAAAATAAAAACAGGGCTATTTTTGTTCAACTAGAACGTGAAAGAACCAAAACAAGTATTTAAAATTGTAAATTAAAGGATTCTCGCAGCACAAAACCATGCTGATAATGTAGAGTGCATTCTGGTATTCGTCTCTATTTTTTTAAACTTGGAAGAAAATGGGTATTTGTGTTACGTTGAATTCTTGAAATAGTATTGAGTACAAAAACGATATATCTCCGCCTAACAGAATATTATTTTACTTGCTAGCTACCGAAGTATTTATTTAATGTCAAAAACTGAGAATGTACCTGTGTGTGTAGCTTGTGTGTGGAGGATTTAAATGTAATAGAAAAGTATGCAGGCATGTGTGATATACTCGTGCTATTATTATGATTATTACTATTATAGGTGATTATCCTTTTTTCTTTTTACCCTGCTAATTAATTGTTTTCCCCTCCAAGTACGTTATTGTTGTTGTTGTTGCTGCTGCTGAGGCTGCTCCATTATTTTCTTTTCATTTGTGCGATTATCGTTTTATTTTCGTTCGTGTTATTTTAATCCTTAGATTATAGGAGGGTAACTGTTCGTGAATATCTCTGAATATCGTTTATCATGAAATTTAAAATCTACATATAAATATATTATTACGTACACAAAAAATGATGTAAACTGAGGCAATTTAAATTTTAAGTATGACAAATTAATAATAATAAACATAAAACAACTTTTTCCAAAGATTGCTCGAGCATCAGAAGCGACACTTGTTCGCGGAAGACGACGGGGAGGAGGAAATTGATTCTGCCAGAGAGATGTGTTTCACGTCAAGCTCCCTTAGTGGTACTACAAATGGTGCCGCCGTGCCGGGCCTACTACAAAGCGTGGATTCAGCGAGCTCTTCATCTCGGAGCAATCATCTCCCAGAGTCTTGGATGGGGGTGGGGTTATATTAATCGTTGGCATCATCCGAAATAATTCAGTACAAGTTTCCGTCGCGTAAGCTCCGAACCTGTGGATTTCTCCCATCCTTTCCGCTGCCAAGAATTCTCATCCTCGCTTACTTCCGTTAACGAAGCGCTAACGGCCTGCGTCTCAAGCGGCACCTCAACTCCCTTTGGCACACCCTCACGATGATTAAGGGTGTACTACCGCGAATAATTTATTGCCAAATCTACAACCATTTCGTGATATTTTATTTCATAGAATGTTATCAGTACAAAAAAAAGGTTCACAAATTTGTAATCCATGAACAACCTTGAGTTTTAAAATAAGTGGCGCTCGTAAGCCATAAGTCGCTGCAAGGAAACAGTCTTTACTCAATTTTCATTACAGCCATTTATTGTTATTTAACTATTGCACTTCTTTCTACATTGACAGAATCAAATAGGTTCCATGATGTATCAATCGTGCGGGGTACATTTGAAGGAAATTAAGAAATGACGAAAACTTAACTGCTATAATCGTTATCTAAGGGGAAAAGATCCCAAGTTATCTTTGAATGCTCCTGAATAAGTAAAAAAAGTACAAAACAAAGGAATAACATTAAATTAAAATGTAAAATATCACTCTGATGAAAGATAGGGGCGTGAAGCCAAAGTAACAGGGCCTGTGCTGAGATCTCAGTTTTTTTTTTAAAAAAATCAATTTTCTAATGCCTCAATGGGGCAGTAAATCCAGAGAACAAAAAAGAGACGATGTAAGAAGGGCCCTTCGAAAGTTAGACATCTCGAGTGAAAGGGCAGAGGGAGGCTCTCATTCGAATATGAGTGATGCCGAGGCGTAACTAACGCTGGAGTCGTTCATGTTGCGGCACTGACTGGACTGAGCGTACTTGAGAAATTTAAGCGACATACGATGTTGTCCCGTTTTGAGCAAATGTTGTGAAGCCTGGAATGATTTAAACAAAGTTAAAACTAGTTGGATGGTCTTTTTTAAAAAAAAACCTAGTTACCTGTAGAAGAACGCCGATAGGATGGCGACCACATATTGTGTTACCGTATTTCTTGAGGTATTCGGTAAAAGACGTAGGGTTTATTGTCTCAATGATGTCCATACCCTAAAAAAAGGCAAACGCTCTAATAAAAACCTCAATTTTTGACTACAAATGTATCTTACAGCGCGGTCGAGTTTAGTAATGGACTGGTATATTTCTCCCGCGCTGTTATCGTAGTAAGTGTAACGGAAACGTTGTCCCCAATGGCAAAAATCGGATGAGATAACGAATAGATTTTGAGGATCGGCCAAATACCGGGCAAGGAGTCGACCGTATTGATCCTCTTTTTCTGGGCTTAGCGACCCCACGAGTATGGGGACTATCGTGAAGGCGTCTTGAAAACTAGGAAATTTGTGAATTTAGTAAACGTCTTTGGATGTGTAGGGGTGGGGCCGGAGGGCTTACTCAGACATGACTTTGGCTATGTAAGGTAAATGCATTTCAATACTGTGCTCCTCTTCATCGACGTCCATGTCCATTCGTTCGAACTGTCCCGTGGAGTCAAGTTCCGCGTAGACTAAACCATAGAGGCGTTAAAACGTTATTAGTTGACCGATCACGGTTCCCACCCCCCGATGGGGGGGGGGGATCATCGACTCACCTTGAGTGTCGATGAAAAGATCGTAGAACGGTGTGCGATACTTGGAGGCTCGTGATAGAGCACACCCGGGTAGGCGAACATTATGCGATGGGCCGAGAATAAATACTCGTTTTCTGTTTGAAAGAGAATTTTAGAGTAATGTGAAACGTATGATAGAGGCCTGAGGGATACGGCAGAACATCCAAGTAAATTGATTCACACCATGTGGAACTCAAAAGGCTCTGTTCAGACGGTAGTCACAGCAGTCTGACTCACGAAGTCAAGAGGGGATGGAATTTCATTCTAATTACATTGAGAATACAACGAGTCCGAACCGCTTAGCGTATGGTAGTCACTAGGGGACGTAGTCTAGTCATCTTCTAGTGACAAGGGGGATATTCAAAGGAGAAGCGCTCAGCCAACATCGTGACTACCGTCTGAACAGGGCCTCAGGCCCTTTGCGGGACAATGAAACGAGTCAAGCCGTTGTACATATTTGGAATGAAAGCCTATGTGCCCCTCTTCAAAATCGAAGCGTATACATACACGACTATAGGGCTAACTTGTCGGTAGGCGAAGGCACTACAGGCTCCGCAGTACTGGTACCCAGCGTGCCTAAAATTAAGTTGCTATTAAAACCTAGAGGGTATTCCACACCCCCCCCCCCAAAGGGGGCAAATCCCTTACGGTGCAATTATCGCTCGGGCAGGGCCATGAAGCAAATCGGCAGAATTCAGCCAATTATCTAGTTGTCTATTAAGTTCGCCAGCTATAGAATTGAGAAAAAAATGATGATTAGAACCCCAAAAACGCTAAAAACTATACTTCTTCTTAACAAGGAAACGTCTTGAGGTCTACTCACCGGAATCAGAGTACCAGCTCCCTGCATGGCTTGCTTTTCTAACGGTCATTGTCTAATTTGTTTGCTCCGAAATTAGCTTTTCCCTTAAATGGAAAATCTTCTTCCGCAACAAGATACGTCTATTACGGAAGAACGAAGAAGACTATAATAGCAATGAACAATGAATAAAAGAAAAGGGGGAAGGTTAACTGTTAAACTTGATTATCACCCTTCCCACCCTTCAAGATAATTCTCATGGGAAAACGTTCAATTTTTCACCCTTTTTCTGTTTTTTCCATTAGTCTGTCCGGATTTCAAGTTTAAAATTCTTCTTAAAAATTACTCCGTAAAATTTTTGTACTGAAGGTTCTTTACATTCCAACTGTTACTTTTCATTAGTCCTTGTTGTTACTCGTTATTTGCATTTCCAAATTTCGGTTCCTGTCCCGTCCTTTCTCATTACCGATCTAGGTAAGAATTTCGGACGTTTACTGTCCATTATCAGACTATTTGACCCAAAAGTATTTTATTAGAATGGCTGGAGGAGGAGCTTCAGGTATTGACGAGTCCCAGTTCACAGGAATAAGAAAGATCTTCAACTCATACACTGATAGGGGTAGAGCTAATGTGAGGAAAAACGACAATTTTACAGCTTTACGTAATATTGTGGTCATAATTTGGTGTGTTCTGGATTTTCAGGTTTCGAAAGCGACACTAGGTGGATTAGCCTTACTAACGTTGTATTTGTACTTGAAACCCAAGAGGAAGTCGTAAAATTTGTGCTAGGCAATGATTTACCTTACTCTTAGATGTTCCTAATGAACGCCTGAACGCTTTATTGTTGGCTGCTAATGTTATGAAAGCAATCTTTTTGTTGTGGTTTCCGGGAAATAAATCCCCCTGAGTCCCCCTCACCATTTATTTTGTCCAGACCACCAACCTATACCCAAAATATAATTTGTTAGTAACTGATGCGTTCTTAGTGCTCTCGAGCCACTATAATTATTGCTTAGCAGACGTCCAGAATAGCTAGTTTCCAATGATAGGAAGATCCAGCGAACATTGGTGGGAGGGGGGTAGTGGTGTTGAAATGCTCACAGACTCTCATCTCAAACCGGCCTTGTTACGCCACTGGCCTGTGGTCCTGTACGTTTTCCCAAGATGAGCCATTGCTGTACGGAAACGGAACGCATCCCGATTTCGTTCTCTTATCTGCGTCGTTAACTTCTTTGATTACAGGTGATAAGGGGGCCTAACCGAGTGAATAATCGTTTAATTACTATACAGTCGTAAAGGGTGTTTCTTCAGTGCAATGTCAGAACCCGCGGCTGAAAACGTCGGCGCCCCCGCCGAGGAAGAGGCGGATCAGTCGAAGTTATTCAAGAAGATCCTGTCTGAGATGCACAATGAGTTCAATAAATACCAGGGACCGATCACAAATCCTTACGTTGTAGATTCTGGGGAAAAATCGCCCAAACCTGAAGAACCGGATAACGTAGGTGAGAAGGAGAAACCGGCTAGTGAGCCTTCAGTGCCTCCCGTAGCCAAGGAGGATGTCCAGGATGACTCACATGAGAATGGCGATGTTGTAAAAGAAGAGGAACAGAAGGTGGACACAGAGCAGCAACCGTCTGATCACCCTCGCATTATATTGAAACTTAAATCCCAAGAAGACCCCAATCGGTCTTTGGCTATCTTGAAGAAGTCTGGAAAGCAATCGAGTAAAACTAGACTCATTTCGTATGACGAGCAACCAATGGAGAAAAGAACCAGGCGAGGGGCTAAGTACTCGGCAGAGGCTGACCTTACACCGAAGAGAACGTCTCGTCGTACATCGAGGGATTTTTCCAAAGAGTCAGTCCTTCAAAATGCGATTGCTCGCAAGGAAAAGTCTTTGATCAGTTTTAGTCAGGAGGAAAAACCACGTCGTTCAAGTCGAATCAGCGAGGAACTTCGATCTGCCGCCAAGCTTCGCGGTAAAATGCTGACGAGAAGTTTGACGTCTCTGTCCTCTGTGGAAGACGCGCCTTCGGCGACGGCCGGTATGACGACTGATGGAGGAGGGGGTGAATCGATTGGAACGTCCTCCGGAATTCAAAGATCACCCTCTACCAGTGGTCATCTGGAAACTGATGAGACGTCGTCGGGAGATGAGTCGAGCAGCGTCGAACATGTGGTGAGTCGACGTCCGCGTAGTTTCAAATCCTCGAAGGAATCTTCCCCCGAGTGGGTGATTCAGCACGACCCAAAAATGGAGTGTGGTGAGTTGATCTAAGTTGTTAGGACTGAGCATGTATTAATTTTGATGTCCTAGTCTTCCGACATGTTGCGCCGTATCTGGCCCAGTTTAGCGGAATGTACGCGTTGTGCCCCCCCCCCGCCCCCAAGTATTTTGACCATCAGCTACCTTGCCCAAAGCACAACCCTAACATGGCGAGGACGGAAGATTATTCTTGGAACCCTCCCCACGTTGCCCACCCACCCTGCCCATATCTCAGTCACAGCTTGGTGGATAGGGGGATAGGAAGGAATTTTCATGAATCCCCCTCGGCACAGTCTTGAAGACACAAAAGGTCTGATCCAACCTACCCTAGAACTTGTTTGGAACCGTCACAGAATCGTCTTCTGCCAATAAAACAAAATGGATTTGTTTGTTGCTATGGTAAAATGGGTCCGGAACGGTTCCAAACGAGTTCATTGGGTAGGATGGGAGAAACCTACATTTTCCAGCTATGCTAAGAGCCTAATCACTGAACTAGGAAAGTTACTCCCCCCCCCACATCAGTCAAGCTGAGTTTTTCACCATGGACCATCTTTTAATTAACCTCCTGGCCTAATTAGCAAGTAGCACCCTAAGTTCCATCTAGATAACCTCACTTTTTCGGCCTAACTAATGTGAGTTTTCTTGCATGCAGCAACGGATTCACTAATCCAAACACCAGACAGCACTAAAAAAAATGTTATTAACGAGGAAAATGGTTTGTGATCATTTCCTGAAAATGCTAGCCCTCTTGAAAACTTAATTTTATGATTGTTTTCTTTACATACAAAAGGGCTTCGTCTAAAAATGTCAGCCGCTTCCCCTAGGATACCTGAAGCCAGTGAGCCTCCGAATCAACCAGTACGTGGCGTAAACAAAGACGCACATCCGGTAAAAAAAAAAAATACGTACTTATTAACATTGCAACACTGTTGAAGTTTAAATTTTTTGTTCACATTTGACAGTCGTCCGAAGCGTTCTGCGAATGTGACCGTGTCACGTCGCTCTACGTCAAAAATGATCGCACCCTCTTCTGTCAGGGCCTGGACTCATACGATGACAAACTCGTCAAGTGCTCGAATCTGGCCGACGACAAAGTGCCGCTGCTGAGAGCGTCGAAAATCGTGCCTTTCCAACAGTATTGCTTGGCTCATTTTCAAAGATCCATGCGACACAACGCGTGTGCCACTTGCAGCATATTTTGTACTCAAGTGAGTTTTGGTTTATTATTCATTCTGTATTACACACCTATGTTTTTCACTTAGTTACCCGGAAAATTGTGTTTCTAAAAATTCTTTGACTCCCCCCCCCCTCACAATGACAGGGCGTGTTTCTAGTTTGCGCCAATCGTCATTTTTTTCATGAAGAATGCGAACGCAAAACCGATGGTGGTTCGGCGGTTTGTCCGCACTGCGGCTCCCTGTCTTACTCGCTTCATAAATTGCAACTCCACAACCACGTGTATCCGCTTCTACTACCTCCGACGAAACCCATCGATAGAACGTAAGAAAATTGGTCGGTTTTTAAGATAAAAGGGCTGATTTTAAAAATTGTAGGCCTCTCGCGAGAATTACATTTCATAAATCGGTGAGCAACCGAAAGATTGAGGTTGACGCGAAGGAAAGTATCGACGAAGTTGTGAAACCGTTGAGCTTGACTCTTTCAAACGGTAAAGTGATTACATCGATCGGTATACCGTTGGTGGAAAAGCAGCAATTGGAGACTTTGTTAAATCATTCATTACCTCCTACTGATCAAAGGTAGGGCGAATTCACTTTTTGAATCAAACTTTTAAAGTTAAAAAAAAAAAAAAATCAACTAGGTACTCCTTTCGGAACTTGCACTACGCAGCAAAAATAGGAGACGCCGAGAAAGTTCTAGCCATGCTTGGTACGTCCATGGTGTTTGATCGCATCATCGCGGTACATTAACCGTATGATTTTTGCAGCCTCGGGGCTGAGTCCCAATCAGCCAGCGATGAACCCTCTCCACGCTGCTGTTCGTGAAGGTCATCTTCTCGTCGTCCATCTTCTGGTCCAAGCGGGCGCTTCCCTCGAAACATTGGACAAAAGTTTGTACACGCCTCTTATGGTCGCTGTTTTTCATAAGCATAACGACATAGCCAAGTATTTGATTAGGTCCGGGGCTGATAAGCTCTTCAAGGTATAATTGTTTGACTTCTTGACTGGCACCATTTTTTAGTGCATTTCATTTTTTCTTAATAATTTTGGGCATATAAGGGTCCCGATGGTATGACCGCCTTGCATATCGCCGCGAAAGAGGGCAACTTGGAGGCCGTTCATTATTTACTGACGGTGGCCAACACGCCTCGTTCATTCATCGATATTGTGGACAACGGTAGGTGGACGGCGTTAGTATGGGCGGCTGAGAATAACCATCGCCGTATTGTCCGGTAAATCATATTCAGATGCCCCAATTTCTTGGAAATACATTTTGTGCTTTTTGAAATTCAAGGTATTTACTGGAAAAAGGGGCTGACCCACATATAAGAGACAAAGAAATGAACATCGCTCTTCATTGGTCCGCGCTGTCCGGAAGTATGGAAATCACCGAAGACCTTCTAAATTACGGATGTAGTATAAACTTGTCAAACGTGCTCGGAGACACGCCGTTGTAAGTATCACCGCACTTTGCGTGAGATCGACAAGAAATTCGTCCTTTTCCCCCCCTCGCAGGCACATTGCGGCCCGTCAAGGCGCGGACAACTGCGTCGTTCTGCTTCTCGCCCGCGGTGCTCGAGTCGACGCCGTCAACAAAGCTGGACAACTGCCTCGCGACTGCGTTCTCGTTCCCGGCTCTTATTGTAAGATTGCCATCGAAATGAACATGACTTTGAGAAAAACTGTCGACACTGGTTCTTTCTCGCCGAAAATTTTGTGCAAGTAAGTCCACCGTTTGCCTGTTCGCCCCCCCTCATTTATAAAGCCATCGGTTTTTCCCTGCTCAACACCATCACTTAAACTTGTTAACAGTGATGTTAGCTTGGGACGAGAGGAGAACCCAATACAGTGCGTGAATGCCATCGACGATGACGCAATGCCCACCGACTATACGTACGTAACAGAGAATTGTTACACGTCAAACATTGCCATGGATCGAAGAATCTCATCGTTACTCGTAAGGTTCCTTAATTTTTCAACCTAACGTTTCTTCACCTACTTCACAATTCGTTTTGTACACAGTCGTGTAAATGTACCAACGGTGATTGCCTCGACGGTGGTTGTATGTGCTGTAAAATAAGCCGAGGCAGCTGGTACGATGCGTCGGGTAAACTCGTGCCTGAATTCAGTTTCGAAGGTTTGACCTCAAAATCGCCATGAATTCAGTAAATTCAAGGGCGTTATTTCACAGATCCACCAATGATTTTTGAATGTAACCGTGCCTGCGGTTGTAACATTCTGACGTGCAGGAATCGTGTGGTTCAAAGGGGTCTTAAAACGAGACTCCAACTGTGTAAGACCAAAGACAAATCTTGGGGTGTTGTCGCGTTGAAAGACATTCCCAAGGGGACGTATGTCTGCGAGTAAGTAGGAATGATGTGTGAAAAATCGTTGGAAACTTAACTTTTTCATGCAGGTACGTGGGAGAGATTATATCAGACTTAGAAGCCGACACTCGAAAAGACGATTCGTACTTGTTCGATTTGGATAACGCGGTAAGATATCGTGAAGTGGAGGAGAATTCCAACTAACACGTTTTAATTTTAACATTTTCTGTTGTTTTTGTTTTTACTTTTTTTCCCCTAGGAGTTTGGTTTATCTTTAGTTTCGCCCAGAAATTCCTATGATTTTGTAAGACCTTTTATTTTTCGTTATTTTATGAACTTTCCTCTTTCGTTATTCTCTCAACTCCTTTTCTTCTCTTTTTCTCACGCATGAGATCACTTACTTTACTCACGAAGTAACTATGCGTAACCCTTTTCTGGAAATGTTTTTAAAGGAAGGAGAAACCTACTGTCTGGACGCCCGTAAATACGGAAATATTTGTCGCTTCATAAATCACAGCTGTCGCCCCAATTTGGCTCCAGTCAAAGTGTTCGACGAACACCATGACCTTCATTTTCCTCGCATCGCCATGTTCGCGACACGTGACATAGCGGCCGACGAAGAGCTGGGCTTTGACTACGGCGATAAATTTTGGATCATCAAATGTAAATCGTTCACGTGTCACTGCGGTGAAGAAATATGTCGTTATTCTGAGAGAACAATTCAAAAGACTTTGGACAACTATCAAGAGAAATTGAAAGAGTTGGATGCTATTGATGCGTTAGTGTGATCTCAGCGTAAGGAACTTTTTCAATATTTTTTTTTTTTTCATAAGAGGATCATTAGGATTTTAAAATATTAGTTGGAATTTGACCAGGTCATTAGCATTGTAGGATTGAGCTGTAAGGTTCTGGCAGTTCGGAAATTATTCAAGTAAGAAGCTATAAATGTTAACTTTAGTGCAACATGTACACATGTAATTTTTTCCTTTCCCAACCACAACCTAACCGCCATATCCACCCTCTTGCCAACACAGAATGAAAAATGGGCTTTTGGGACGTACGTAGCAAAGTTCGCGCCAGCTTTACTGACACTGCCCCCCCCCCCCATAGTGGACGTGGGGTTAATCATCTTAGCTAGCGTTAAAAGCCCGTTCACAAGCTCTATGTTTGTATTGTGTGTTCTGCGTTGTATGGTGTCTAAGCAACCTATGAAAATGCTTCATTTTTCGAGGGAATTAATTTGTTTGGTTGTATATGCTCCACAGACGCATAGAATAGAGCTTGAGAACGCCAAAGGGCTTCAACTAAGGACGTTCAATCACAAAATAATAATGTTTTAACACTAGTGTGACCGCCATTCTTTATATTTTCACGCCAGCTCATGGATAAGGCCCTGGCCAAGTCCTTCAGGCGCGGGGCAAATTTCTCGTAGCCCAGGCTATTAGCCTACACGATTAACCCATTTTAACCCCCCTTCCACACAAAAACTTGAGTAGAAGTTACGAACTCGAGTCTATAGGCAAAATTTCGAGACCCTCCGGCTCCGGCCTTCTATTAATTAATTATTCCTAAGCCACCGCTGTTGGTAAACTTGGGAGAACGTACAGGCAACAACTTTTATTTAGGCCGCCATAATCATTGAAGGATAAAACGGCCTGTTCAGTGACATTAAAGTCAACAGTCTGCTGGGGCCTTATTCACTAACTTTTTTCATCATTGCTTTTTTCAAAAATCATATGCTTCCGTTCAGTTTTCATGATTTCATGAATGAGATTTCAATGTTTCTACCAAAGCAAAGTTTCTATTTCGTTAGAGAGTAATGCCCCAGGTACTGCTTCTGGCTGGTAAAACGACGAAAGCGCGAAAGGTAGGTTTCAACTGTTATCTTTCGCGCGATGAAGGTTATCATCGCACGAAGGCACAGAGAATCAGGATAACAGTTGAAACCTACCTTCCGCGGTTCGCTTTTTCCCTCAGTGTCCTCTTGATAATACTAATTGCATTTGGCTTTCGCCTTTTTAAATGCACTTCCCTGACGGTGGGCGAATAATTTTATTCATTTAACGAGTGATAAACACATTGATGCAGGGATTTGCGTAATTTGCCACGTTGTGTTTCATTGGCTGTGCGCTATAAAATCAGCACGAAAGTCTACGACGAGCTCGTCAGCTGCTTCTCCTCTACTCGCACAATCACTCAAATCACTGTACGATCATTTGTTATTGACCTCGACCCCTCTTGAACGAGAACGAGTGCATGTTGAAAGAGGAATACCGTTCCGTGTTATTTTCATTATTTTTAAAGGGGCGACTCCCTCACCCCTCATATATCGTTTAATTTCTCAATTTTTTTTTTACCTTTGACTGGGGTCAGATTTGTGAGAGGTGACAGATCAGGACAATTGGCCGAGATGATAGGGGTGAGTTGCTCGAAATTTGAAGCTCTAGTTGTATTCTCATAGTCTTGTGGCTTGATATTAGTATTTCGCCGTTGAAAACGGTCGTTCCTGGAGGTACGGACGAATCAGTGTTTTCGCGTAACTATGGGTATGAGTAAACGAGGATTATTCATTGTCCTAGAGTGAAAGAACTTTTTTGAAATCACTATGCCCTTTGATAACTATGAACTAGCATTTGTACGCCTAATATGATCTGGGATGCTGCAGCATCACCGAGAAAATGAATGAAACGAGGACTATGAATGGTACTAATGAGAAATCCCAGCATCTCCTCCTAATCAGCGATAAGAAACCAATCGTAACTTGTACGCTCTATGAGTTATTAACATTCCACTGCTATTACTCTAAACGTTTCTTTGCTTTTATAGACGCTGGGGATCACGATTTATTCCTCAGTCTGCAACAAATTCTCGCGTCATCCCTACCAAGCGAACCAGCCGAATGGCGAAGGTCCTATGGTCGGGCAGTGAAATCCGTGAACGTATCTGCATCCTTTGTACCGTTCACCAAGGATGTCCTACCGAAAGAGAGCCAGTTTCACCTGTTCGACCAACCAATGTTTCATACATATTGGACTCAATGTCCAGTGAGTTTATGACTGAAATTATCAAGTAATCGCAACATATTAAACGCCTTTCCAACCCCCTGTAGGATGTGGATATGTACAAAGCGACCGTCAAAGAGGACATCGAAACTTGGATGCGAATCCTCACGCAGTACAGCATGTCAGACTGGATGATCGTGCTGGTCGAGACGTACGATTTTCGAAAGTCGAGCAAGTTGATACCACGAACGACCGTTTTCGACAAGATCAAAAGTGATTTCGGTACAAAACACGCCGACAGGTGTTTGTCCGTAATCAACCCGCTGCGATCCGAATCGAGGGCAGCTGGATCGTGGCGGGGTTTAGTCGTCAATTTTCGCCTTTTGCTTCTCACTGCGTACGACCGAACGCTATTAAAATTCGAGGAGACGATACGAGACCAAAGGGATAAAAGGAATAAACCTGGTTGGAGTTTCACGAAATATTTTTTACTTCAGGTTTGCCCTTTAGCCCAGGCCACGACCCTTATCCGTAATTTTCCATAAATTGATCCAACTTTCCATTCTTCAGGAAGAACTAGCTTTTGTGCTTGAAATGCTAGGTGTCTACGAAGAAGCTCTTGTTCAGTATGACGAATTGGACGCTATGTTCACTCAGTTTGTTCTTAACTCAAACTTGGGCGGTAAAAAACAGCACCTATTATTAATTTTTCTCGTCTAAAACGTGTTATTTGTTTCAGAATCACCAGCGTGGCTGGCTCAGTTTCAAGGCTCGCTAGATTCGTGGGATGGCCTGAGCATTACGAATGGCGTCAATTTGAAAGAAAGGAATCGGATAGAGAATAACACGGCGTCTTTGTTACATTTTAGAAATTATTTATTTTCACGACAGTGTGCCATGTTACTCTGCGCCAATAAACCAGCGGAAGTAAATTGTCAAAGCGTGAAGTAGGAGGCTAGGAGGGAATGTTGCTTACTGTATTGTTTGCACAGGTTGCTCAAAGAACGCTCCCTAATTTGCACAATTGCATAAAGGAGCTTTCCTTACTGGAAGTTAGCTTTCCACCTGGAGCTGTCGCTTGTTGGGTGCTTTTGTCTTGCATCGAAATTTTGGAGACATGCGAAAAATACAAAGAAGGAACTCAGGTGGAACAGTGCTCCAAGTTCACCGCAGGCATTTGGGCGTATGCGAGGCAAAAAGTGCGTTTCGTTTCTGTTGAAGTTTTATATCCCAAGGTAGTAATTTTGACGAGGGGTTGCAACAGTTGTCCGAATTGGGGGAACTGTGCGGTCTTTGTCCTGGTCAAAAACAAACGAGCGAACAGCTTCATATATCGGTTCAAATTTTTGCTGGGTTGAAAGAGGACTTTTCGGTGCCGGTTGAAAAGTTGAAAAAAGCCTTATCTTCGCAACAAGAGTTTACTTCATTCTATTTGGTCAGTAGCGACTTTCTTTATTTTCCAAACGAGTGATCAACATTTCCAATACCTTTTTCAGGAGTTATCAGAATTAGCAATGGGCACCTACAAGCATATAAAAAGGATGCGCTACGCCAAAAGTTTAGGATTCGATTTAGTTAAATTTTACTGGGCGGTCGAGGATTACACGTCTGCGACAAGCTTCCTCTTAAACGCCCTTCATTGCTACGAACAAGACGGTTGGAAACAATTGGCGGCCAAAACAAAGCTCCACCTGGCGTACTCTTATCTTCAGATGGGAGACGCTCTGCGCTACGCTAAAACCTGTCTGGCCATAGCGGCAACGCCTGAGCTCGACATGTCGATTCGGCTGGAGTATTTGGAAAAAATGACGCAGGCTGTGAAGGAGAACAATCCTGATCCTCCCGCCTGGGTGGGAGTTATGAATGACTGTCTGACTATCACGGATATCTCCGTACAAGTCGCTCAGGGAAGCTCGGAAGCAACGGCGTGTATTGAGTTCGTAAGCAATCTACCAGTCGATGTGGTGTGCCCCTTAATTTCAATGGCTGTGATCCCGTACAAGTCTGATAAAACAAGCTCAAAAGTTAGAACAGTTGATCCTGAAAGGTAACCCTCTCGGAATTATTTTTGCTATAATCTAGTGGTTAATCTTCGGTCTGTAGGAAAGCCAAAGATAAATTAACTCCAGGAAATCCTTTGCATCAAAGGATTCCAGTTTCAATGAGATATGAGTATAAACAGAATAAACTCTTAGCCATGGCGGCCATTGAGTGCGATGAAAAATATTTTCGGAGCTCTGTGAGGTAAATTGTTTTGTATTATTTACTTTTTGTCGCTACTTCATATTAATAGGCATATTAATAGGCGGACGGACAGTCAAGGAAAGTACAGGAAGGTGTCAACCGTGTCAAAGTTGGATTTCACGAAGTCGTTAACAGCCAAAAATGTCACGATAAAATCGGGGATCAATGTACTTCAACTCACCTCAAGCGTAAGCGGTTATAATGAGGCATCAATGTTTGGAAATCAGCATGTGCACGTGTGTTGGGTGTTGCAGGATAACACTCCCGGGTACTATCGCCTCGGACAAATCAGCGTCTTGATGAAGGACAACTTTGAACTACTTTCAACGCCACCACAACAAAAGATCACTTACGAGGTTGTTCATACTCTTCCAACCATATCGCTCAGCGCTACGTCGGAGCTTCTCGCCGGTCTTCCACAGACGGCCATTCTGCAAATAGCCACTCTAGGCTATCACGTCAACGAGGGGAGTGTTTTAGAGCTCACCTCGGGCACTGGACTTCAATTAAGTCAATCACAGAACGACGACGAAGTGATGGACATCGGCCTTCGAGTCAAACTGCCAGAGATACAGCCCTTCAGCACCTTCAATAAACCGATAATTATTTTCGCCGCGCTTCCTCCCCATAAAGAGATGAATTCTTTGCTGCACGATGTAACGTCTTACATTTTTTGTTTGTTTCTAGAACCATTTACAATTTCTCTTCCACCTCATTAGGTAATAATTAAAACTCCCTGGTCCCAAGAGCCAGAACTGATATCGCTTCAGCTTCAGCCCGCTCTCTGTGCTCACCTTCGCCTTCATTCCGCGCGAATGAATAAATTTCTGGTCATAACCCTGACGACACTGAACGGCCACGTGTCGCTCAGTCTTCACGACCCGTCGTTGGTGGTCCGAGGGCAGGAGGGCGTAACGGTAACGCCGTCGAATCCTCCGGATGTTCCCATGGTGTGACTGTTAGGGACGTGGTAGACGGGATTTTATGACGTTAAACATGCAATTTTTCTAGGAATTGAGCCATGACAGAAAAGTCAATTTTATGTGGAAACTAGAGGCTCCGCTGTATAACTCCGAATCATTTCCGATAGAAACTGAGTTTTCCGTGTGCTACGAACCTCTCGAGGAAGATGCCTGCGAACCCCTGCTGTACAAATGCGTTTTTAATATTAGCAGCTTCATGGTACCTATCACTGTTTTTTTGTGCTCCTGGAAGCCACCTCAACAATTTTTTCCTCATTGCAGACATTGTACATCGTCGATTGTAAAGTCGAGCCGGTCCGCGGATCGGAGTTTTGTCGAGTTAGCACTGTGTGTCAATTGACGATCAAAGTGGCTAAAATTCACGTCAATTCGAGTGAATGCAGTTTGATGTACGAAGTGTTTGCCGAGCACAACATGTGGGCAGTCTGTGGCAAAGCGGCGGGTGAGAGGATTCGTGACCGAACGATTCTGTGTAAAATTAAATTTTGGCCTCCTTTTAGGAGTTTTATTGTGGGAAGAGAAAGTCAACGAACAGACAGTTACTGTGGACATCATGCCTCTCATTAACGGCTACCTTCCCTTACCAACAGTCAAACTATCCAAATATATTCCAGCGAACCCAAAAGCTCCGTCGAACAGTAAGTTTTTACTTGAATTTTTCTCTTAGGGCTTTTTTCTTCTCATAACACCGCACGCAAAAATCTTTTAAAAACCACCTAAACTAGGGAGAAAGTTCTTCAAGACATTGCATGTTAACGGAAGACACAGTTTAACCTCTTTATCAAAAACGCGATCTGTTAAAAAAATGAAACCCGTCAATTGTGATTCAGACGTGCGAAGCGAGAATCACCCTCGCCTCGAACAGTTCAGCGCGGGTCAGATTTACAACGCCAGCAAAGGGAGTCAAGTTCACGTCATCGCCGCGGCCTCTCCTCAAGACTTGTAAAAACTCAATTCGTAAGCCCTTCATAGTCACTTTGTAATTTTTGTGCATTTAAAAAAAAACGTCGTGCCATTTATTTCGTAAATTATTGTTTAGGGCAGTTTTTCATTTTTATAAGTCAAGTTTCGACTAGTCAGTTCTTTTCAACTTCAAAATAATTTTTACTGTTATGTAAGCTTGGGTATTGGGCGTACAAGGGTTAAGGGAACACATTCTTTCAAATAATGGAATTTAAATTACTGTCCTTAAAATTAGTTCAATTCAGGAATGCGTGCCTTGCGATGTATAGAAAAAAAAGCAGCGCATCTTTTATATTTTTCGTTATTAGTCTGCACTGACTGTGCAGTAACAAAGGGTCGTATCCAGGTCGGTTGTATGTCGTACCTACGTCCTCAACAATTAAAACTATCAGTTACCAAAATTATATTAGAGGGAATCGCATGTTCCGAGATCGCCTCTTCGTGCGTGGTAAACACAATTAATCTTGCTTCAACGCTCGCAAGAATCACTTTCTCTGTCCCAGTTGCTCACCCCCGCCCCGCCAATTCTTAAATTGACATTCGGAAGTGAGTATTAGTAAGGCCCGTAGGCCAAGTCGTTCCTCGAATTTTCCTCAACCTCAAAGCTCCCTCACAAACTGGAAAAAGTATGAAGTGATTCTACAGTTTGTGAGTAAGGTTGGAGTCGAGGAAATTTCGAGGAACGATTCAGCATACGCACCTAAACCTAATGAAATCCGAGACAATATACGAGCGTCCTGTTGTAGGGGTTTTTGTATGTCATAGTCTATGATGAAGTCATTTATATGTGTAGATATTTAAATTGATTTATACTGTACTCAAATAGTATGATTGATAATTAATAATTTATGACATTCCGTTACGATTAATCATGAAAAAATCCTTTGACCCGTTACTGAAGCTGTCGCCAACGGAGCCTAAAACCGTTTGTCGTTGAGGGGAGTCCTCAATTTTCTGTTTCTCTCTCTCTCTCTCAGTCCAAAATTGGTGATTTTAGAAGCGTAAATAGGTTTGTGTCAAGATTTGGCAGGTGATGGGGAGTGGTGGACTGGTGGTGGCCACACAGAAGGGTTGAATATAAATCCGAGTAAGATGGAAAAGGTATTCGTCCTCAAGAAAAGGTTAAAGGCTGGTGCAAGAACCCATACGCCACAAAGGGGGAGGAAATAGATCTAGCAAAAGAGGTAAAATACTTGGAGGGGTCATTGAAGGGTAGGCAACGATACGCATGGCATTAGATGTAATGCGGGAGAGTTCAAGACTCTCGAAGTTATGTAGACCTAGCCCGCATGACATCTAATGCCATGCGTATCGTTGCCTACCCTTCAATCCCTCCATGTGTTTTACCTCTTTTTAAATGAAGCCGGCTCCATACATGCGGTGTTTGCCAAGTAACGAGCAAAATAATTTAATTAGTTTCTAGCATTGTTTAGAAACCGACCAACTGAAAATTGAAAAATATTTTGCTCGTTATTTGGCAAATACCGCCAACCGCTATTAATAGAAGAAGTGTAGGTAATGAATAATAGAAGAAATGTATAATAGGATCGCGCAGAATAGAAGTCTCGCAAATATCGAGAATTATTTATGATTGAAGCAGTCTCCGAGGAAGGGGGAGGGTAATCCAGTTCAGCGGTTCGGTCCACTTTGTTGTGGAGCAATCATCCGTTTTTTGTTTTTTTCATGTATGTATTAACATTTGTGGATTCGAGGTTGAGTTAAGAGAAAGTCATCATTCGCATCTCATTTAGGAAAATGGGTTATTCACGGTTTCCGGAGGCAAACTTCGTGGCTTTAAAAGTGAGAAAAAGTGCTAATTCACTACTAGTAAAAGTGAAAACACCTGATTCGTGGCTAACATCGTGCACGTCAATCGTCAAATTGCCATAAACAGATTTTGTGGTGACAAAAAGGACTTTTTCAATGAATGTTTGACTAACAGAGTAGGTGCACCAGGAAATGGCCAGAATGGGGAACTTGCACATTTTTCAAAAGTTGGTGTTGATTAAAGAGGGCTCTTCCACAAGTCTATTGCTCACATTAAACTGTGAAATCAGTCAAGGATGCTTTTTTAGCAAATTTTTAAACATTTTGAGTGGGGGTTCGATTACTTAAAAACATACTTATTGAAATTGATGAAGTGGGGAAGAGAGGGTTAGACGCGTTTACAGGGGGGCAAATTTTTCATGTTAATTGTAAACAAACAATTTTAGAGTTCCCCCAAATGCTTCACAAGTAAGTATTTACGTCACTTCCCCTCGCATCATCCATCCCCTTCTGAAGAACTTTGAACCTTTTTTAAAAATCTTAAAACGCACCAATCGGGTTGCAGCTTCCGTTGTTATCCTTCAGTTCACGGGTCAAATCACCGGTATGCTTTTCTACCCAATCGAGGTTCATCCAAGTTCCCCATTAAGAAAATAACATTATAAACCTTTACACCCCCCCCCCTAAATTTATTTTTGGCTGAATTGTGAAACATTGTTACCCGTGAAACATGGAACCCGTATTTTTGTACAAACGTGTCGTGATGCTAGTTGCGCCGCTAAAACCACTTCTACAGCGTCAATAAAGCTGTTTTCTTTTTTAAATATTTTAATCGCCTGCCTAATATAGAGCGTTAATTGACCCTTTCCACCACCTTATAAAGAGGGTTTTCCTTTTTGAACGCAGCTACTGAAATTCCAGTGGTGAAGCCGACGGATGAAGAGCATCATGATGGTACACTACTAGCGATTCTTTTCGTGGATTGCTCTTTGTTGTATTTTGAGAAGTAAAATACTTTTTTATCATTGAAACAGCGAAGCTCTTCTAAACCTTTCGACCTTCCAAGCATCACAAACAGCACTGGAAGGAATAATTGTTTTATTGCCTTTCTACCGCCTACTCTCTACATTAACAAGACAGACCTGCACAACGAGTAAAGCTCCTTGAGCTCAGGCAGCAATTGACACATGACCGTGGTGCAAGGAATGACCACTTCTGTCAAAAAATGAACTTGATCCCCTGGAATCTCCAAATAGTTTAGTCGATCCATTGCACTTAACGGCGTGTAGCCAAGTCTGCGAACATTGTCCCCCTTTTTTCCGAACAAAAAAATATTGGCCCTTTGGACTTGATAAGCTCAAGTGCTATGCGTACTTCACGATACAATTCTTTGTAAAGATTCAAAGTGAGTCGCCTGGTGACTTTAAACGGCTTGCATTGCCCTGACAAGTCGCACGTCGTCATTATTAGATATTTCATTAGCATCCTGGGACAGAACATGTTTTAGTAAACATATTGTTGTTAATTAGCATATTTCGAACTTGTGTTCCGGAATATTCTCTTGAAACGCGTTCTGCTTCAACAGCTCGCTGACGACGCCCCTTTTTCTGAAATAATACTTCAAATCCGTCGACATTATTAAACGGTGAATGTCGTCGCAAACTTTTCTGAACTCGCCAGGCTTTAAATGAGCGAATATTTCAGTGTGCTGCATCATCGCAATAAGAGAATGAGAAAAAAATCGAAAATATTTTAAAACTGTTTTCTTACATTAATGATCATTTTCGTCACGTTCGAATGGTGATTCTCGAGAAACGAGTCTCTGTAAAGGTCTGACATGGCGTTTCCAGACTGCCTAACATAGTTGTTCGTGTTGCCTGGATGGTCGACATCGTGACACAGCATGCCCACCATTAGTGACAGTTGCTGAAATTAACCGTTGAAATAAAAAAATCGTTCATGTGGGGTGGGGGGGAGGAGGAGAAGAACCTCTAGAAATGAGAATTTCTGTGAGCATTTCCGTATTATGACGAACATGCAATGCGCGGCGCAAAAAGCGTGTTCAAAATTATGATAGGGTTGATCTTGGTAACCTTTTTTGACCATTAAAAGGAAGTAGTCGAATTTGTCCAGGAATGGGTCGCCCTCAAATAGATCTCTGAACATCCACCAGACGTAATCGACCAGTACGTTTTGAGCCAGTTCGTCGTCGCTTGGATACCACTGGAATCTGCCAGGCTACACCGTCTAAATTGTGGGCTTAGTTACGCGAATGTGGGAATCGTTTACGATAGGTAGTATGGAGGTGGTTTCACGATGATTCTAGAGCGGAACTGTTGAACTGAGTGACTGCATGGAGCCATGTGGAAAATCAGAGCTTGTTTTTGATTTTGAACGACTTCAACCTGTTAAAGATCAAATGTTGTAAGTCAGTCTCACAGGCTTTTATCACACGATTCGTCCGTGCGGACAGATGCGAAGTTCCTCGTGTGAAAGGCATTTAGAGGGATTCACGTTTATTTTTAGCTGTTGTCCAATAGCGGCGTAAAAAAGCGCCGAAGAACAATATCGTCCGCAAGTGACCGCTGAGCTCTCGTCTTCACCGGTGAATTTAAATTTGTCGATCTTGTTCACAAGTTTTACAATACCTTAAAAAACGTTCGTTCGATTGGTTGTTTTGAGTGGGGTGATAACGAAACGAACACCTAGCGTTCGACTCGGTGCTCCCACGGGAACGCACAGTACTGATCGATAGTCTGAATAGGGAGCCTCGAACATTTTCAATTCTTCTCGACCGTAGCTAATGACGTCGTTCGTTTCGACGACCTTCTTGAGGATTTCATCCACCCACAGCCTGTCACACGAATTCGGGGCCACTCACACTTTCGCTCTGGAGCATTCCAACTTGAGGTACTCACCTTTCCGACTGCTTTCTGTGGAGCAGCAGTTTATCTTTTTTCGTTGGATGCATTTCGAAAACTTGAGCCTCTGCTTTTGTCCCCGCTATAATCGAGTAGTAAGCTACGATTTCGGCATTGACGTACTCCTTGAGTCTATTCTGAACATTTAAAGGTTGGGTGAACAACCAAATACTGTTTTAGTTAGGCGAAAGTTACCATCATGGAGGATACAAACTGGTGCACGCTTAGTTTTCCTCTTAAATAACAACTGAAACATTTTAAAAGTGAACCGGTAAATTCTCTGTAAGGAATCAAATCGCTTTTTGTCGCTTTTCGAGTGATCGCCGCTGCCATCCAAGCACCCATGGCGATTACATAATTCAATTGATCCTGACAAGTGAATATTTAATTAGAGTTATTACTTATTATTATTATTACTAATTAATTGAAATACTTTGGTAAAGTTCGAATTCGGCATGGTTTTCCCGAACTCCATGATGGCCAATACTTTTCTATCGGGAGAAATGACTGGTACGCAGATGACGGAATTTAGTTCGGGACCTAAACCAATGAAAATTGTGAAAACGACGTGTTTAAATATTAAAACCTAAGTTTACCGGATTTTCCAGTTCCCAGAGGAAACCGTTTGTCACCGAACAGGCCCCGATGAAGCATGACACACTGATTAGAATGGGCTACGTGGGCCGCTATTATGGTCCCGGAACCTAATTTTTACGGATGGATTAATTGATTTTTGAGTAGTGATAGTGCAAACGAGATTGTGAACACCGATGGGCCATTTCGTGGGATTACTGGAGCATTCACTTCTGTTGTAGCGATAGATTTTATCGTCTTCAGTAAGGTATAGATGACTTTCTATGAATTTCGAATGAAATAAAAGCATTATATAGCCACCGACCCCATAAAAATATGTTTTACCGTCGGCATTTGTGTAGTCTTTGACGAAAGAGACCGTGTCCAAAAAGGCTTTGATCCTCCCTTCGCTCGTCGAATCGTACTGTCTGTAGTCTTGAACATGAAGCGAAGTAAAATGATTCGACTGAGGATCCATCGAGAGCGAATATTTATTTACATAGGGACCGATTGTCGCGTATTCGAGGCGTTTCATATTCCTTCGGTAAAAAGGCTCCCGACCTACGATCGGCTCAACCGACTCAAAAAACTTGTCTTGTTCCTTTAAATCCTCGCCGAGTTTTGTCTCAAAGTCGTCCACTGTAGAACCTATGTCAGAGCCCTGACTACCCTCATGTACTACTGGGAGGTGAAACTCGAAGCTTTGGATTGGAGGATAACTTGTAGCAGCTGTGTCGGATTCTTCAGGCCAACTCTCGTCCATCCGGGAAGAGTCGTCCCCTTCTTCGCTCCTATCATCCAGGTTTGATGTTTCCGAACTCTCGGTGAATGATTCTGATATCGTGTCCGTATTATCGCTACCTGGACTCAACTTTTTTGTCGGATTAGGGGAGCTCGTTCTATTTATTTCTCGGGCGATAACATCGAATGGTAAAAACTCTTCTTCATCATGGTCAGCAGTTTCAATCGGTTCTTTTTTAAAATCGCAAAACTGATCGTCGGTTGATACGGAAGGTCGTGCTTCGTTAGCTGGTAGTCGTTCATCATCATCTTCCGAGGGTTTAACAGGGAGGGCGTCCGTTGGCTGCGCGTACAGAAACTCTGTGTCGACCATTCGTGTTGCGCCCGTGGGAGGAGGATCTGACGTGATTCTTTTCAAGTAGTCCTCACCCACGGATTGAACTACAACTTCCGAAGCCAGTTCAGCGTCCTCCTCGGTGTAGTAGACCTCATCGTCGGAGCTCATTTTCAGCTCGAGTTCATCCATTGTTTTTCGTGTCGCTATATCTAAAATCACTACAAACAATAATTATTGATTTTCTGGTGATTCTTACCGTGGCATACAGATGTTGAAGGTAAAAACAGAATAAACCCAACAGGCTTCCTATTTCAATATTTTTTCGATGTACCTCCCACTTTCTTCATCCCAACGTTTTATCGAAAATCCGTCTCGATTTTCGTGTTGCGAAACCCCATGTTGCGCAGTTTCGTGCAATTTTGAAATTATGGTTATTTTTGCAGAAATCGCGATTATTTGGGAGATTCTATTGGCAATTTTTTAAAGTGCTTCGATTTCAGCCGAATGCGGTTGACAAGTTCCACGGATAATGCTAAATCGACAAATGTAGCCGATTCCGGCCAGAACGCTCGTACAGGAAGGCGCTTCTTTATGTAGCGGAAAATGAGTGTTTTGCGTTTGCGTGGTCGATTTTCTCGACTCCATAGCGAACTCAGACGTCTGCCAGCTGCCGGAGCCGTTTCATCATCATCGTTCCGAGAATTGCCATAATTATGTCCGATTTCGATTTAATTTTTTTTTAGAACGGAAGCTGGGACGACTTCGACACATGATGACATTGCCCGGTATGTAAATTATCAAAATTGGAACTCCCGAAAGGAATTTTGAAAATGACACATTTAGTCCAGTCAATAAGAGAATATAGACGACATAGTCAGTTTAGAGGATTTTTATTTTTCCGCTGTGTTTGAGGTAGTTGGGAGGTAAACATACTAAACGTCCCCGGCCGTGCGATGTGAGCAGGCTGCTGGAACCCACCGGAAGGTCACTTGTTTCGATTTTTCCTAATTGTATCGGACGCCGCAAATCGTAACGCCAACGACTTTCTCTTGGAATGAATAGCTGACTAAATTTGCACCACCTTTTTTCCTAGGATCCTTTCTACCGTTTTGTAGTTGGATTTGTTAAAAATGAAAAAACTTGGCGGTTCATACGGCTGTAACTTGTGGTTACATTGGTCTAAAATGATCGAAAAGGGCTCATTTCAAATGAATTGTAATGCTCTTCAACTTATTCTCTGAAAACTATCGTGAGACACTAAGGCCCGATTTCACCAACTTCTTAAATCAAGATCAACAACTAATCGCGATTACAATGTGAACGCTTGTATCAGAATTAATATGGGTCGCTATTGGCAACTAAATGGGCCTTAGGCCCATTTTCACCAACAAAATTGATCTCGTTTAAAGTTGATCGTGATTAGTTGCCAATAGCGACCCATATTAATTCTGATATAAGTTTTTACATTGTAATCGCGATTAGTTGTTGATCTTGGTTTAAGAAGTTGGTGAAATCGGGCCTAAAAGTAGAGTCGTTACATGCAAAAAAGTCGAAAACAGCAGAAAATGTCGGTTTTTAACACAATTTTACTTACTCTTAGTTGGAACGATACGAACTAACGATGGACGTTAGTTGGAAAGATAAAAAGAAGTTTCTGGGGAAAATGTTGTTGCAAATTTTGTGAGCTATGCAGGGTGTTTCAGTTTATAGTAATTTTTTGGAATTTTCCTCCCAATGGTAATTAGTTCGGTTGTGGGTTGCAACAACGCGCGAGAAAATTGTCGCGTGAAAGTTGTCGTTCCCTGAATAAACCCAACGAGAAGGAGCGGCGAGAGCGATGGATAAAAGCCGTCAACCGCAAGAAGTAAGTACCCTCTTTTCGCTTGTAGCATACGTTAAATGAAATGGCAAGGAAGTTACGTTCCTTGTCTTTTGTTTCATTGCTATAAGGTCACCTGCACAAAAAGCCTCAAGTTTTGCGTTGCCTTAATCCGAGCCAACCGGAGTGATTGGCCGCTTTGCAAAACTTCAGACTTGTTCAGCGCTTAATGAGCACTTAGTCTTTTGCCGTTGCAAAACTGTCAATCTAGCTCAGCGCTGAGTAAGTGATTAAAATCCACCAAAACACGTCCCATCGCGATAGAAATCACCCTTGCAAAACTCCATAAGCGCTTATAATTCTACACTTCAGCGCTTGAACACGAGCCCTGAGTTTTGTAACGCAACCATTGTCAACATGCATATCTCTAAATCTTCTTTTATTTAATATTTTCAGCGCTGATGGAAGCCTTGGGTACCGGCAACGTTTTTGCTGGTTGCCCATGGTTGCCAGCATTTCGTAGGGGTAAGGTCCTCAAACATCCTGAACCACTCATCATACGTCCATCCATCTTCCCTGAGGCGTACAAGAAGCGACCTGGATCTCGACTGGGAGAAAAGATGAAGGATATCTCACGAAAGCTCCACTAACACCCCGTCATTGGAATCCATCACTTCCGAAGAGGGGTCTTTTATTGAAGTCCTTCGACTTCAGCAGCAACAACAGTTATCTCTGACACCTTCGACCACGAAACCGGAGTGATATTTATTCATGTGGGATGCCAATGTGCGACGGAGTTTGATGCAGTGGCGGCGGAAGTATTTTGGTTCATGGGGGGCGAAAATTAAGGCGCTTCCCCCCTTCCCTTCCCCACCATACCCTACACTACCATCACTTCCTTAGTTTTCATCAATAGAAGGTAAAGCGTAGTGTAGTTCTCAATTTTAAGTAAATAGAGGAGGCAAGGTATTGTATGGAGGTGCCCAATAGTCTTGAATTTTCAGCATTTAGGGAATGATTTGAATGTGGTATACAACGGTCTGATTCTTGATAGGTTTTTGACTAATAATATTTTATTTGTATCCCACATGATACTAAAACCGAATTTTACGGCCGCAAATGAGTCCCAAAAGTGTCTCTTTTCATGCCTAGGAACTAAAGTATTTTTCAAGCGACATGCTCCGAAAGTAGTCATTTTCTGTACCCAAAAATGTCTGGGAAATTGACCATTACCGCACAGTGACATTCGAGAAATTTTCTGTACTAGTCCAGAAAATATTTTCCGTCCTAGTACGGAAAGTAAATGAACTCGGGTTATAACCTCGTTTAAGGTCTTCTTAAACTAAAGACACGAGAAGTCAGTAGTCAATTTGTCAAAGTCAGTTTTATCATTTCCTTGCTGTCGCGTGAAAAAAGTCGTACATCACTCGTAGGAAGGGGATTTACCTCGCCTCGCCCGCCGGGCTTGTAATGTAATGTACCGCGGCAAATTTTACGGCGTTTTAGAGCCACGACTTTAGCTCCTGCGTATACATATACTATTATTGATTTCTTAGTTGTTTTTTTGCCACAAGAATATGGCAAGTATTCGTTTTAAATAATAAACGATAATCATTCGTACTCAAATAAAACAGCAAAGTGTGGGAATGCAGGTAGGGGCATAACTAGAAATCCGGATCCGGGGTTCGGATGGGGGCCCCTCAATAGCTTGAAGATGAAAAATCGGGATTTTCAAGTAGATAAGATGAAAACGAATGGCTAAACTCGCTTGTAAAAGTGAGTAAAACGCTGATTCGCGGCTGAAATTGAGAAAAATTGCTGAAATTTATGGCTGTTAATATTAAGAAAAAGCGCTAGCTAATTACAGCTGACATTGAGATAACGCAAAATCACGAATTGTTGGGGCGAAATTAGGAAAAAGCGCTAATTTACGCAGCTAAAACTGAGAAAAGCGCTAATTCAAGGATGAAAAAGAGAAAAACGCAAATTCGCGTCGTCTTGAAAAAAAAAACACGCTAATTTACAGCTAAAATTGTGATAAAGTGCTACAATTTAGCAACTTTCAAAATTTAGAACAAGCGCAAATTCACAGCTAAAAGGGAGAAACGCCAACTCAAGGATTCTTGGGGCAACATTGGGACTAAAATTTAGAAAAAGCGCTAATTCACGGGTGAAATAGTCAAAAACACGAATTCGCGTCTAGATAAAAGTGGAGGAAAACTCAGCTAAGGCATGAAAAATTACGATTTTACGGATAAAATCGAGAAAAAACGCTAAAAATCGTAGCTAAAATTAAGAAAATGTGCTAATTTACTGCTAAAATTGAGAAACAAAACGCTAATTCACAGCTGAAAATCAGAGAAAACGCCAATTCGCCAATTCTTAGGGGCAACTTTAAGGCTGAAGTTGAAAAGCGCTAATTCACGCGCTAAAGATGAGAAAAACGCTAATTCAAGGATAAAAAAGAGAACAACGCGAATTCGAGTCTAAAAATAGAGAAACACGCTATTATGATAAAGTGTTACAATTTGGCAGCTTTAAACATTGGGAAAAAGCGCAAATTCACAGAAAACGCCAACTCACGGATTCTCGGGGCTGGGACTGAAATTGAGAAAAAGCGCTTCGATTCACGGCGTGAAATAGAGAAAAACGCGAATTTGCGTCTAAAAGTGGAGGAAAACTTTAATTCACAACTAAGATACAAAACATTTCAATTTTTGCAGATAAAATCGAGAAAAAGTGCTATAATTTCCAGCTAAAATTAAAAAATGTGCCCATTCACTGCTAAATTGGGGGTAAAAAGGCTAATTCACAGCTAAAATTGAGAATACTCCAACTTGCACATTCTTGGGGAACTTTGGGAATAAAATTGAGAAAAAGCGCTAATTCAAGCGGCTAAAACTGTGAAAAAGCGCTAATTCGAGGGTAATAAATTGAGAAAAACACGAATGGTTTTTTTTTTGTAATGGAGAAAAGCGTGAATTTACGGCTTAAATTTAGAAAAATTGCTAATTTGCGGATAAAATTGGGAAAGAGCACTTAAACGCTACCTAATTTGCGGATTCTTAAGGCAACTTCACGGTAAGAGCTTGTAAAAAGCGCCGATTCGCAGCTAAAAATGAGAAAATGAGCTAATTCGCGGAAAAAATTGAGAAAACGCTCTTTAGAGGCAATTTCGTGGCTAAAATTGAGGAAAATATATACTTCAAAGCTGCAAAAAAGTATATTTACGGTTTAATTAGAGACTAAAGGGCCTCCTAGAGATTTCCGCCCCGGGCCCCGGACAAGTGTTGTTCCGCCACTGGGTAGCGGTGACCGCATAACAAAACAGCGGGTTTGATGCCCTCAGGGTAGAGATGCCCGGTGCGCACCGCACACGCCGCACGCCCCTTGCTACGCCTGTGCTTCATATTGCTTAAATTTGGGCTAAAACCCTCTCCGGGAGGGTGGCCGATAGGTGGATCGCCCTCCTTTGCCAGATGGCAGGGGTAAAGTGTAGAAGAAGAATCAATAATATACCGAACAAAAAGTCTGCAGAAAAGTGAAAGATGGGGGGGGGGGCGAATGTTCTAGGCATTGCTATTTTTCATCTTCTCGCAAATGATCCAGGGTTATCCATCTGAGTGACGGTCGCTTGGTCCTCGAATAAGAAGCGAAAAGGAAAGAATAAGAACTTTGGGTGCAGTATTCGGGATAGAAGATTGGCATTGAAGCCTGGGGGGGGGCGACGCCCCCCCAGACTAAATTCCGGGGGGGCGGCCGCCCACCCTGCCCCCCCGGTTCCGCCGCCACTGGTTTGATGACACGTTCTTTGAGTTTACATGTTGTTTCATTCATGTAACAACTGTAAACGCAAGCATTGGGGCTGCCAATAAAATCCACTAATCCTATACTAAAAACAATTTTGTTCACACCCCCCCCCCCAAAAACATCAAGCGATTAAGCTTTGATTAATTTTCTCTGGTTAGCAATTTTGTTTCTAATGTATACAGGGTATTTGGTAAGTCGACGGCAAATTTTCAGGGGTTATAAGGGTTGAGGTGATAGGCATCGGTCTCCTAGTTTAAACATTTGGCCTTCATTCATAGTCGTCACTTATACTGAGTATTTGCTTATTTCGATTCAAAACAGACGACTCACTAATTAGAACGACCGGATTGAAGCCGTTCAAGCACATACTCAGCTTGAGTATGACTTACTTGTAGTGATGACTAGACGAATACGACCCTGTACTTTCCAGAACTGGATAGAGATAATTCTGGCTACCTGGAAGATAATATGATACTTGTTGACCAATTTCAAGGGATAATAAGATCACTACGCGATTACTGCATAGAACTTACTTGATACTTCTTGAAAAGAAAACTGATCTCAGGTATAGCAACCTTTTTCTCCGAACTTTTCCCCTAATATAACCCTGTAGTTAATTTTGACATTACAGTCACTCCATTACTAAAGCTCGTTGATAGCTTCAGGAGGAATTTCATAATCGGAAATTGTCTAAATCTGAGATTTTCTTCGGTTGTCGTACCAAACTCTATTGAAATCTTGATGACTACCGGCGTTCGTTATTTTACCTAAACTTACAGCTCTTCCCCTAGAGCGCTCTTTTTCTTATCTTTGCACGGTCCCCATTGGCGATTGTAGCTAAGGGATACGATGTCTGGCGGCGTTTCAGAGAAACATTGCGTCCGGTACTCCATGTGATTTGTTGTTGTCGTTTGACAACAAACTACAACAAAGTTTTCTAGAATGAGGAAGTTCATGTATCAAATTATCCAATAACGAGGATGCCTCGCTATTCTACCTTTGGCATCACCGAATCAAGAAAACAAGACGGTTATGCGGGTGCGCAGTACACCCGTACAGAAACTTTCACTGTCGGCTATTTGTTGGAGCAAGAAAACTCGAAAACACCGATTCAAAAACGTTTTCGATTATTTTGATGAGCCCGTGCCGTAATAAGCGCTAAAACGAAACGGTGAGCTGGCGAGTACCAATAAAGAAATGATAAAGGCGCTCGTGGTGGGATGTCTCTCAAGGGTGAATCCAGAGAAAACTGCTGTGTCTTTTGTTTGCTCTTCCCGTCGTAACCGAGACACAACATTGTCATTTCATTGTTTCCCAAAAATTGAGGGTTCAACGGTGTCAGCTATCAATTAGCCCGGTGTTGGGAGAAAGTAGACCGCCGAAAGGCTTGGGAGCTTGCTTGACGTTTGAGTATAAATGTATTAGAAACCATGTTCTTCTGTTCTCGTCACTTTAGGCCAACTGACTACTTTTTGCCCATTATGTTACGGACGTTTACCACGAAAAAACACTTTAAAAACACACAAAACTTGTAATCATTTAACATATTAGGGAGTACCCTTGGGTAGTACCGGTTTCATAATCACACGACACCGCTAGTGGTAGCTACAATCGCCAATACTTGCACATGTTGTTTTACTGTTGTAATCAACATGTACAGTGTAGTTTCATGTACAGTCCCCCCCCCCCTCATACACTCAATGTTCATTCCTGTTAAACTTCTCTGCTTTTTATCAGTTTATTTCAAGGGGTGATGAGTAGTGGGAATGTTGATTGGTGGAGGGGGGATTTCAATGACGTGGGAGGGCTTGCGTAGTCGAACAGTGGACCAACGCCGCATGGGGATTACGTACCAAAACTGTCTAGTAAAAGTCCGATTATCTTACTGTACTCCAGGAATTTCGGAATTTTACCATTCTTGTATTTCTAGTGGTATAAGGAGGGTTAGGTCTCGACAATGTCTGTTTAAGTGTTGCCAAGGGTTTAAACGATTTTGTATTTAAAATAACAAAAATTCTGATTGTACTTTAAGCTCCTAAGCTCAGCTTAGAGAATAGAACTTCAAGCCCATGTGGTTGGCCCGGGCCTAAGTCCGAATTTCACGAATCATTTGAACTTTAACGAACGTCGCTGGTGAACGCTTGGATTCTTAGCATTTACCATCTGTCGCTCTTTCACCGTGTCATATACGTATATTTATGTTCTGCTCACGCTGAACGTAAATTTAGTTGGTCATCATTTTTTTTTTTACAAGTAAAAAAAAAAGTCATCATTTTTTTTTACAAGTTTGTAGGCCTCCTTCATCTTTGCGTCACTCTTAAATTGTCAGATTAGTGGAATATTGGCCGCGTTGCAAAACTCCAGACTTGTTCAGCGCTTCATGAGTACTTAATCTTTTTCCGTTGCAAAACTGTCAATCTAACTCAGCGCTGAGTAAGTGCTTAAACACGTCCCATCGCGATACAAAGCACCGTTGCAAAACTCCAGTAAGCGCTTAATTCTACAGTTCAGTGCTTAAACACGACCCCCGAGTTTTGCAACGCAACCATTGACTTTTCAGCATGTAATTAATTCACACTTCCTTAATCTGACGCGCTCGAAAATGTCTGATGATCATTTTTTTTTTTTTTTTTTACTAATCTGACGCTTTATCCTTGACGGGCGGCGACATATATAGGGCTCATATTTGGTGGAAGTACTCAAGGTACAAGGTATCCGCAGTATGTTAATCTGACGCGCCTGAGTAAATCCCGAAATCCCCTCTTGGGCTCCCCTACTATTATGTGTGTATGTTTATGTAAGATGATTAAATCCTCTAAAACTTCCTTCCAGAGGGCTTTGGTTGGAGTGGTCCTCTCACAAATGGGGCATGAACCATTGCTCTTAATGATGCCCCCACCCCCAGCCATCTACAGCATAAATTTAAGATTTCAAACTTAATACTTGAATTGTAACAATCGCCGTGAACGGTTTTTATGGTGAACGTTATTTGCCCCTTTCCACTAGCTTATAAAGCGGGGCTTCCTTATTAAAAGAAACTGATGAATTTTCTGTGGTAGCGAAGCCGGTTGGTCGGGGCATCACGATGGTATGCTATTATAGTCACATCCCGTGGATTATTTTTCGTTACATTCCGAGAAGTAAAATACGTTTATTATTATTAAAACAGTGAAGCTCCTCTAAACCTTTCAATTTTCCAAGCGTCACAAACAGCACTGGAACGAATAATTGTTGTATTGCCTTTCTACCGCCTCCTCCCTACTCTCTACATAAACAAGACAGACCTGCACAGCGAGTAAAGCTCCTTGAGCTCTGGAAGCAGTTGACACATGACCGTGGTACAAGGAATGACCACCTCTGTCAGAAAATGAACTTGATCCCCCGGTATTTCCAAATAGTTTCGTCGATCCATTGCACTCAATGGCGTGTAGCCAAGCTTGCGAACATTATCACCCTATTTTCATAATAAATAATTATTGGCCTTTCAGCATTGATAACCTTAAGCCGTATATGGGTACTTCACGGTACAGTTCTCTGTAAAGATTCAAAGTGAGCCGCCTGGTGACTTTCAAGGGCTTGCATTGCCCTGACAAGTCGCACGTCGTCATTATTAGATATTTCATTAGCATCCTGGGACAGAACATGTTTTAGTAAACACATTGTTGTTAATTAGCATATTTCGAACTTGTGTTCCGGAATATTCTCTTGAAACGCGTTCTGCTTCAACAGCTCGCTGACGACGCCCCTTTTTCTAAAATAATACTTCAAATCCGTCGACATTATTAAACGGTGAATGTCGTCGCAAACTTTTCTGAACTCGCCAGGCTTTAAATGAGCGAATATTTCAGTGTGCTAAAGAATCGCGGTTAGAGAATAAAAACAAATTAGAATTCTTTTTAACGCCTTAAAAAGTGTTTTTTTTTGGTTTTTTTGGTACGTTAATAATGATTTTTGTCACGTTCGAATGGTGATTCTCTAAAAACGAATCTCTGTAAAGTTCTGACATGGCGTTTCCAGACTGCCTAACATAGTTGTTCGTATTGCCAGGATGGTCGACATCGTGACACAGCATGCCCACCATGAGGGACAGTTGCTGAAATAAACCGTTGAAATTGAAAAAAATCACAGAGGGGTCGGGGAGGAAGAATGAACCTCAAGAAATGTGAATTTCTGCGAGCATTTCCTTATTATGACGAACATGCAATGAGTGGCGCAAAAAGCGTGTTCAAAATTATGATATGGTTGATCTTGGTAACCTTTTTTGACCATCAGGAGGAAATAGTCGAACTTGTCCAGGAATGGGTCGCCCTCAAATAGGTCTTTGAACATCCACCAGACGTAGTCGGCAAGGACGTTTTGAGCCAGTTCTTCGTCGCTTGGATACCACTGGAATCTGAGTGCCAATACACCGTCTAAATTGGTGGGCTGCGTTATGGGGACATAGAGAATCATTTACGATAGATAGTAGGGAGGTGGTTTCACGATGACTCTAGAGCGAAACTGTTGAACCGAATGACTACATGGAGCCATGTGGAAAATCAGAACTTCTTTTTGATTTTGGACAACTTCAATCTGTTATAGATCAGGTTTTGTGAGTCGGTCTTTCAGGCCCCTTTCGCACGAGGAGCCGCACGGTTCGTCCGTGAGGACAGGAGCGAGGCGCTTCGTGTGAAAGGCATTTAGAGGGATTCACGTTTTTTTTAAACTGCTGCCCAATAGCGGCGTAAAAAAGCGCCGAAGAACAATATCGTCCGCAAGTGACTGCTGAGCTCTTGTCTTCAACGGAAAATTTATATTTATCGATCTTGTTCACAAGTTTTACAATACCTTGAAAAACATTCGTGCGAATGGTCGTTTTGAGTGGGGTAATTACGTAACACACACACACCTAGTATTCGCCTCGGTGCTCCCACAGGAACGCACAGTACAGATTGATAGCCTGAATATGGAGCCTCAAACATTTCTAATTCTTTACGACCGTAGCTAATAAAGTCGTTGGTCTCGACGACTTTCTTCAGAATTTCATCGGCCCACAGCCTGCAACACGAATTAGGACCCTCGCACACCTATGCCCTGGAGCATTCCACCTCAAGGTCCTTACCTTTCCGATTGCTTTCTGTGGAGCAGCAGTTTATCTTTTTTCGTAGGATGCATTTCGAAAACTTGAGCCTCTGCTTTTGTCCCCGCTATAATCGAGTAGTACGCCACGATTTCTGCATCGACGTACTCCCTGAGTCTATTCTGAACATTTAAACGCCAGGTGAGTGACCAAATACCATTTTAGTTAGGCGAAAGTTACCATCATGGTGGATACAAACTGGTGCACGCTTAGTTTTCCTCTTAAATAACAACTGAAACATTTTAAAAGTGAACCGTTAAATTCTCGGTAAGGAATCAAATCGCTTTTTGTCGCTTTTCGAGTGATCGCCGCTGCCATCCAAGCACCCATGGCGATTACATAATTCAATTGGTCCTGACAAGTGAATATTTAATTAGAGTTATTCCTTGCCCAAATTAATTGAAATACTTTGGTGAAGTTTGAATTAGGCATGCTTTTCCCGAATTCCATTACGGCCAGTACTTTTCTATCGGGAGAAATGACGGGAACGCATATGACGGAATTCAGTTCGGGACCTAATCCTGAGAAAATTGTGAAAACGAGACGTGTTTAATAATTAGAAACTCCGTTTACCGGATTTTCCTGTTCCCAGGGGAAACCGTTTGTCACCGAACAGGCCCCGATGAAGTATGACACACTGATTGGAATGGGCTACGTGGGCCGCTATTATGGTCCCGGAACCTAATTTTCACGGATGGATTGAGTGATTTTGGAACAATGATAGTTCAAACGAGATTATGAACACCGATGGGCCATTTCGTGGGGTTACTGGAGCATTCACTTCTGTTGTAGCGATAGATTTCATCGTCTTCAGTAATATAAAGATGTCCTTCTACGTATTTTGGGAAATTTTGGAAATAAGTATTATAAATCCATTGATCCCTTAAGTATTGTTTTACCGTCGGCGTTGGTGTAGTTTTTGACAAAAGAGACCGTGTCCAAAAAAGCTTTGATCATTCCTTCGCTCGTCGAATCGTACTGCCTGTAGTCTTGAACGTGGAGGGAATTAAAATGATTTGACTGAGGATCCATCAAAAGCGAATATTTATTCACATAGGGACCGATTTTCGCGTATTCTTGCTGTTTCGTATCCCGTCGGTAAAAAGGTTCCCGACTGACGATCGGTTCAACTGACTCAAGAATCTTGGCCTGTTCTTCTAAATCCTCGCCGAGTCTTTTCTCCAAGTCGCCCGCAGTAGAGCCGATGTCGGAACCCTGACTATCCTCTTGTGCTGGGAGGTTAAACCCAAAGCTTGGGTGTGAAGGATAACTTGTAGCAGCCGTGTCGGTGTCGGCCTCTTCAGGCCAGCTCTCGTCCCTCTGGGAATAGTCGTCCCCTTCTTCGCTACCGCCTTCCAGGGTTGATGTTTCTGAACTCACTGTGAATGATTCTGATATCGTGTCCGTATTATCGCTACCGGGGCTCAATTGTTTTATATCAACAGGGGAGCTTATTCTATTTATTTCTTGAGCGATAACGTCGTACGGTAAAAACTCTTCTTCATCTTCACGAGCAGATTCAATCGGTTCTTTTTTAAACTCGAAAAACTCATGGTTGGTTGATTCGGAGGGTCGTGCTTCTTCAGCTGGTGGTAGTTTATCATCATCATCTTTCGAAAGTTCCTCAGGAAGGGCCTCATTGGTGTCCCTTGGCAGCGCGTACAGAAAATCTGTGTCGTCTATTCGTGGTACGTCCGAGGAAGGAGGATCTGACGTGATTCCTTCTAAGTAGTCCTCACCCACGGATTGAACTAAAACTTCCGACGCCAAGTCAGTGTCCTCCTCGGTGTAATAGAACTCTTCATCGGAGCTCATTTTACGCTCGCTTTCATCCATTTTTTTTTCGTATCGCTATTCAAAATCAAAACAAACAATAATAATTATTCATTTTCTGGTTGATTCTCGCCGTGGCATACAGATGTTGTAGGCAAAAACAGAATTGACCCAACAGGCTTCTTATTGAATTATTTTTTCAACGTACCTCCCTCTTCCCCCACCCGTCGTCTAATCGAAAATCCGCCTCGATTTTCCGATTTCCGTGTTGCAAAACCCCCTGGTTTCGTCCAATTTTGAAATTCTGGTAATTTTTTCATAAATATCGATTATGTGGGCAATTCTGCTGGTAATTTTTTCGGAGTGTTTCGATTTGAGTCGAAATTACAAGTTCCAGGACAATACTAAATCGACGAATACAACACATTTCGGTCAGAACGCCTACAGGGAGCCTTCCCTCAGAGTATTTCCATCAAGTGGTCGAAAATTAGCGTTTTGCCTTAACGTTGGTTACGGTCGAGTTTCTCGACTCCATAACGGGCTCAAACATTCGCTAACTGCCGGAGCGAAATCTTGTTTTTTTTTTTTTTTTTGACAAAAAGACAAGGTGAGGAGGATGAGCAGTTGATACACGAATTCAAAAATTCCTCTAAAATATAAAGCCGAAAAATAAATTATAAACTGCGTTCCCTCCAAACAATAAAATACCAAAGCTGCCCCTGACTACTAGTGTGATACTAATGACCTTCACAACACAATAGCACTTCCTGGAAGTTCAGTATAGCTGTGTTCATTCAAGATTTCCAGAAAAGCTTTTTTACTTTTTACAAGGCAGTCTCAGATTGGGAAGAAAAGCATACCGGTGATTTGACCCGTGAACTGAAGGATAACAACGGAAGTTTCAACCCGATTGATGCGTTTTACGATTTTTAAAAAAGGTTCAAAGTTCTTGAGAAAAGTTGGTTGGTGCGAGGGGAAATGACGTAAATCCTTACTTGTGAAGCATTTGAGGGAACTCTAAAATCGTTTGTTTACAAATAACATGCAAAATTTCCCTCCAGTCAATCCTCCTCTTCCCCGCATCATCCATTTCAATAAATAAGGTTCGACGTAATCGAACTGCCACTCAAAATTTTTAAAAATTGGCTAAAAAAGCATCCTTGATTGATTTCAAATTTTAATGTGAGCAATAGGCTTGTGGAAGAGCCCTCTTTAAGAAACACCAACTTTTGAAAAATGTGCAAGTTTCATGCCATGGCGGGGAGGGGCTTTAGTGAAGGGGCCGCCAAGGCATCACCATATAGAGTCTGGAGGGGCGGCCCCTTAATATTGGCCAACTAACGAAAACCAACAACATTTCTTAAAGCCCTACTACAAGAAGTCGGCGTACAAACTAATGTAATTATGCACTACAGTATAAACAATGAATTATTGATCAATGTAGTTAAGGAGCTTCTTGGGCGACAGTTCCCGATCTGCTTACTCTTTGTTAGAACGTTTAGCCTAAATCTTTGTCTGCTTTGAAATGTTACTTCGCAGTCACAACCGAAAAATGGCCTGAACACGAAAAAAAAAAAAAAAAAAAAAAAAAAAAAAAAAAAAAAACTTTCGCCGTTTTTCCCGAATTCAAGGGTGACGCCGAGGTTTTTCGAGGTCAACAATTTGAACACATCATACCACCCCTAACATAAAAAAAAAAAAAATCATCTACCCTAATTATTGCAACCTCCACACCTTATTTTACTGGACTGTATAAGCGGGCTTGTTTTCTCTCGAAAGAGACCATTTTTCAGCCTTGTAGGGCATTTACTCCCCTTCCCCTGATCCCGTTGAAGAAATATTTTCCGAGTTCACTCAGTTCAATTCAAACGTCAATTTTATTAACTATTGAGGCTCAAAGTACTTGTCAGGCACTTGAAGTGACGTGAAACACGAATTCTTATGCGTACAAACACGACGATTGCAATGCCTGATCACAGTCGATTAATAGGTACAGACGCTAAATTGTACAAAACAAATGTTTTTTAGTTGTTCGTTAACAGAACTTCAGTTCAAACGTTTTTCTTTAAAATAAATGGAAAGTCCCCCCCCCCCCCATCGCTTGATCAACAGTCAGTGAAGAGTATTGGAAAAATACCGAGCGGAGCAGTCAATTTAAAAAGATTTAAAAAAGAAAACTACTCAAGTTTTTTTCATGTGCTTTTTGATAAGTGTTTGACGCTGCTTGTGAGCTTCAGTCGTGGAGCTTTTCTTGTAGGGGCGAAGTTCGTCCGTGCCGAAGCCAGGAATCCACATATTCCAATTACGCTCTGATGGAAAAAAAAAAAAAAAAAAAAAAAAAAAAAAAAAAAAAAAAAAAACAACAACGCTTAAAACGGCGTTTTAAAGGATTTAGGAGAATAAAATCACCTAGGTGGAGTTGAAGGTCTTTAACTTCGACAGTGTTGGACTTTCTGTGCTTCGCTAGGAGGCAGGCGTTCGTAATGGCATTTTCAACGAAATCGTCGGCTATTTGCAATAGGATATCTTCAACATCTTCGTCGAGCTGTTCATTGGGGTCGACTTCACGGACGAGGTCTTGAAGGCGGTTCCTGGTCAAGATCTACGAACAGCGAATGCGTGAATGCGACGAAGAAAGGAAAAGAGTTTAGTAGGGGGGGGGGGGCACCTTCGTGGGCTGTTCCATAGGCTGCTGCAGCTGATGCTGCGAGTTAACGAGCTGGGACGTCACCGATGAGGATTTAGCCGAGGCCTGAGAATGTTGAGATAGACTGGAAGTGAGGGCAGATTGAAGGGTTGTTCCAACGATTTGAGCAGACGACGACGACGATGATGATGACGACTGCGTACTGGAAATTGACGCGCTGGTGGCAACAGGTGGTTCACTGGTCGTTGTTGGTGGTGGCGGGGTCTGTTGTGTAATCGGTTGAACGATGGAAGTTGGTTGTACAGTTTGAGGGGTGGTTGTAGGCTGTTGAACGGACGCAACTTGAATCTGAGGCATTGATGGCTGTTGCTGTTGAACGGGTGTAGGCAGTTTTTGAAGCAGTATTTGTTGAGGTTGTTGAAGTTGAACGTGTTGGACTTGTTGTGCAGGCTGTTGATGTTGCTGCATTTGCTGAATCTGTTGGGATGAAACTTGTTGTTGAAACTGTTGCTGTTGCGAGAACTGTTGCTGGGACGGCTGCTGATACTGCGGTTGCATGCTGACTTGTTGCTGCTGAGGAGAAGACTGAAATACAAAATCGCCAATTACAAATGACGCTTCATCATAACAACTGTTGGGGGGGGGGTACGAACGATAAAGTTAGTCACAAACAAAACTGTTTTTGTTATCGAGCAAACCGTGCTCAAATATAACGTAAGCAGCAAATTTAAAACTAGTGATACCAACTCCCTTCCACTCATTTAGTTATCCGTCACCGATTTAAGGGTCAATTTTACTTATAGTCCAGTCGAATTAAACCAAAATTAACCAAATAAAGGAACTAAATACCACGGAAGGTTTTTTTGAGGAAAAGTGTAGGGGTAGGTCTCCTTTACATGGTGTGATGAAATCCCCCCGACTACAGGTGCCGCTATGGAGTGGGGGTAGCTTTGAAAATTCGGGGCCCCTAAAAGGTTTAAAATCGACCCCAACTTCCTTAATTTACATTAATTTTGACTCAAATTCGGAAAATGGGTAGGCCCCCTTATGAAGAGAAACTGGGAAAACGAACTTTCAAAGCTACCCCCACTCCATAGCGGTTCCTGTAGTGAGGGGGGGGGGTTTATCACACCATGTACAAGAGACCTACCCCTACACTTTCCCGCCAATAAAATATTCCGAGGTATTTAGTTCCTCTATTTTTCTTATTTTTACCGGACTATTACACGTTCCCATAAGAATGAAAAAATGAACTCTCGTGTACAACTACTACAACCTTGTCTGCCTCGCTTCCATCACTTCCAAACCCATTGATGAAAAAAATCGTACCAGCAGCCATCGTGGTGCCACTGCTGGTTTCCTGGTGCCGTCTATTACCAAACCTCCCCCCCATATTTATTTATCTGTATCCTGCGACCATCCTTGTCTGTAGGCATCAAATTGAATCCTTCTATCATATCTTCCCACCCCTTTCCACAACAAACAGGCAGAGGTAAGCCTCGATGATTGATGTCGTTTTTCGCTGGCGACGACTTCCGAGTTTTAATGTCTTTAGACAGATCAAAAACCACCACCGTTTCCCAACATCACCCCAACAAATCAGTAATGACTTCTAAAATTTTTCTTCGGGTTCCTAAAATCAAGCAATTGCTGATGCCTGCTTATCCAACCCATTCCACCAGAATTATTCCCAAACCAACAAACAACATTCTTAAAGAACACAAAATCTTGCTGTCCCGCCAAAGATAAAACACAGTGGGGTATAGCGCCTCCCAACGATGAACACAATTCCACAAAATTATCAACGCCCCAAGGATTATACCAACGAATACGTGCGGTTTTTTGTGTGCAATGTATACGCCTCTACGGTTTGCACAAGTGCTAAAACACATTGACTATCATGTTTTGCCTTTTGGTTTTCATCCATCTTACTTCTGGATAGTGATTCCTGTAATGTGGATAATTGTCGTAAGGACGAGGAGGATAAGACCACATTGAACTCATCCTTGGAGCTCCCTAGATTAACCAGAAGAAACACAAAATCAAATCATAACAAACATAAAACACACAATTTAAATTAAATTAACACATCGGCATCAAGAAATCAAATATTGTGCTCGTCAACTCTCTGCTCTGTTCTCTCAAAATAACTTGATTTCAAGTTAATAATATTAGTAATAAAGGAGTATTTATTAAAATCATGCACCGAAAATGCATAAAATCAAGAAAATTACGTTAAACAAAGTGCATTCAGTAAAAATGAAATGAAATAACATAAAGAGTTGTTAGAGACCATCCAACGGTAGGTGTCAGGCAGTTTTAGAGCCGTAAAGAGGCGGGGGGGGGGAATAAGGGTTTGTAACTCTTCACCAACTAATGAAGTTTAAACGATGTTTTATTTTAAGTTGCTGGGATTACAGTGCGGCTTCCCTCCCTGACACCAACTTGCAGTTAATCCAATGCAAGACCCTGGCCATGCGTTTATGTCAGAAGGTTTTCCAGTTGTGTAAATTTTAGTCTCCGACTACTCGGGTGCCAGTAATTTCTGCTACGAGTTTCACCCTCCCCACACCCCTTCGACAGCAGAGCGTACGTATGCTTCAAGTTGGCCGGCTTTTTGGTTATGATTTATTCTGAATAATACACCTGCAGTTGAAAACATTATTACAACCATCTCAAAATGTTTCCCTGTACGTTTTAATTAGATTTCTGGAATATCCGTCTGATGAACGGACCATATAGACTCCATTTGGGATCTAGTTGGTCTTAACTTCTCGACTGATCATCTAATCCCGGGTTTTTATGGGTCAAATGTGGGCCCAAAAATTGGGTTTAAACAATATTTTGATATCATAAGGGTGTGGGGTGTCAATTTTCATAATTTCAAGCAGGATCGTCCTGCGCTCATAAGTAATAAACCCATGTGTAGTACAAGGATCGAAGGGACGGAGGTAAAGCACTCATGAAAGAATTAATTGAGCTTCCATTCACTGCAGAAATGCAAGACAGAGACGTTACAATTGCTTGGTTTTGTAGTTGGTGCGCACGGAGCTGTCGCCCGGGTCCTTTTCCCTACTCGAAACCGGGTAGGAATTCAATGCCTGTGCGTCATGGTCCAAGACACGCCTCACTTATTTGAGGGATGGATCAATATCCTCAGCTCCTCCACAGCCCATGGGCAAGCGGTCCACTCCGAGCACGGGGGGTCTGGTTGACGGCTAAGCAGTTAGAAGCTGAGTAGTGGGTTTATCTGGACCGAAGATAGGCCACAGGCTGGGTCAGTCCCGGAAACAGATTTTTTTTCTTGTGGGTGGGGACTCGGGTTTACTGAGCCCGCCGGCGCCTAAGCTCTTAAGCGGCTCTTACACCATACCCCTGACATCCATCCATTTTACAGAATCTGGATTAGTACTGGCCACACGAACAAATATCAGACTGACTGGAGTGGGGGGGGGGACTACTAAGATATGCTTAGTGGCACTCGCTCCAATTTAGCTTCGAAGTTTTGGGCCCAGCTCGTCAGATTCAGCAGGCGAAATTTCAAGTCTCTTGGCAAATTCACTCATTTTTAGAAAACCATAGAGCTAATGAGGGTAAAAGTATTTTTCTTGTCATTAGCAAATTATATAGGCTAATAAGTCATTTATCGAGGCTGAATTGCTAGTCGCACAGCCCAAAATCGTCATAGTTTCGAGCCTGAGAATCCATATTTTGTGGCCAAATGTAACAGTGATTTATCAAGGCTGCTTTTGTGGCAGTTGAGTGCCGAGGCCGTAAATGTATTGTATCGGGGTACAATTAAATACGGGGTGACACGACTTGAGCGGCAAAGACCATTGCGCAATTAGCCATTGTGGGTTAAAGGCCGTACTGACAGTTCTCGAACTGGGAATATCAATCTCAAGGAGGGATAAGCTGGCAATTTCCAATCGGCCCACTCTGTTTTGAAGAACGAAACGGGTTTAATGTGCGACGCCTCAACGGTCATTTTAGAGAAAAATTTGAACATTTTTGGCCTAGGAAAAACAGGATTCCAGGCCCATTTTACGAGGTCCAGCAGCACTGGCAATGGCCAGAACGCCAGAATACGGCTGTCGCCAGGCAAGGCAGTAAGACGTCGTATACATGTGACTTCGCGTAGTCAGAGTCTGAAATAGTGGTAGCGACTAACACACGCTACTACTAACACCCCGCTGAAACACCCAACTCAATACGGTCCTTCTGGTCCGGTACTGGTGTTGAAATAAATAAAAATAACGCTGAAAGTCACGTCAAGTATTTCTATGGTTTACAGATTGCAGCACCTTTCACTCGGAATAAATTGAAGAGGCGACATTAAATTTTTTTAACGGGGGGGGGGGGGCGAGCTGATCAGATTTGTCCCCTTATGAGCCTTCTTAGCTAGCAGCCTGAATCCACTACGATTCGTTCCTTTATATTTTTGGTACTGATCGATTTCAGAGTTAAAGTTTCACGAAAACCAAAGGGACAAGGGTCTTTCAGAACGCCGTGAGTAAGTTTTTGGGTTCGCACTCGCAATAAGACCTTTAGGTATGGGCCATGGGGGGGGGGCACCAGCGTGACTTCGGAGGCATGAAGCATGTGGCTTAGGCGGCTCAGCGCTGCTAGATGCGACCCCCATTGGCTACCGACCAATGTTATACGAAAACTGGGGAAAACGTTATGACATGATGACGTAGGGTGGAAACGTAATGTGCAATTTAAGCCAAAGGGTCAGACGCACCGTAATCCCCATTAAGGCAACTATACACTCTGTCTGCACAGTAAGAATGTCATCCGAGGCTTACGATATTAACAATCTTGAGCGTACAATTGTTTGAGAAATAGAGCAGTTGAAAAACTTGTCTCTCGCTCGATGAAGAAAGTGTTAAACAAGTATTCTAAGTACTAAATTCAGTGCTTAAATATAATTTTTGTTCAACCAACCACAAACTTGTTTACGTCCGATTCGCCGTTATTCTGAGGTGTATGATTTTCCATTATTCCAGTTTACCTGAAAATAACTTAAACTATGAGAAAAAAAACCGACTTGGGTAGGGCTTGGGAATTTGGGAATGCACTCACTGTGGACCAAAAACTTTGTGAGTAGACGGTCGAGTTCAGAAGAAATTACGGCGACCTAAGTCGAAAATTGTACTGCTTATCAAGGCAGAAGCCCTGAAAATTATTAATTATTAGAAAGAAAACAAAACATTGAGGAACGCTTCATAACTCTACGATAATTCCGCGTATGCAATTCCGCAAGACAGGCACTAGGCAGGGATGATGACTAACCTTAACGAGTTGAGTGAAAGTTATGGTTCATTGATAAGGTTTATGATAATGGGCGAGTTGTGCTTGTGAGTGTGACTTTAAACCTGTGGACAAAATAATGGCCTAATCCCTTCGAAATTATTAGCTTTTCCGTCGGCTTAATTCCACAGCAGTTCAGAAAAATTTGGTAAGTTATACTGCGGTATAGTGCCCAGTCATGGCTATCGTTTCACTGCCTTTCTTCTCCCCAAGAAAAATGTTCACTTTTTACTATGCCGCTGCTACATACCTCCAATCGCGGAGATTGAACGCATTTTTTCAAAAGTTAAACTTAGTGACAGAAAAGAATGGCTCTTTGGTCATTCAACAAGAGCTTCCTCCGTTTCTGTACTCTGCAGGTAAAATTGTAGTCTAAAATGACACTCAACTCGCTTGTATTTATTGAACAGTAGCATGCTTTTTACATTTCGTTATTTTGGATTGCTTCGGCGGCCGCACATCTCGTCTGTACCGTATCACCATTAGGTTTAGGTGGCCTCCTAATGTCTATTTTCGGGCAGTTCCGACAATGTAACGGGCGGGACAATCCTGGGGTCTCGCGGACGTTGCAGCTATAAGGTTAACCAAGATTCTTGTGGTCTTGGGCACAGTGCGCCCCTTTCTAAATTCGTGCCTGGTCCGATAGACTCAAATCTAAACACTTGGGGGAAGTGGCCCTAAAAATCGCCCTTGGGAGATTTTTGCATTACTAGGCAGCAATTCGAAATTGCGTTTATTAGGATTTTACAACACGGGCAAACCGGATAATATCGAACAGGATTTTCGATCTGACCATGAAGGGGTCCTCTCTGGGGTTCCCGAGTTTTTGACCTGTTTTAAGGGGGCGCACGAATTTCTTCGCGGCGGCGGGAATGCTATCGGCAGTCCAAGGAAGAGCCTAGATGACAGGGGACCTCGGTAGGCTGCTCTACGGAGTCGAGATGATCGGATGAAACTAACGACACCGTGAAACTCTCATTTTAGCCCGATTTCAAAGGGTCTGACATTCCCTAAGGAGCTTGTTGGCCGGGGCCGGCTGCATTGTGCAATTAACCATTGCCAGAAGGACTCATAAACCGCGTCCGGCTCAAGTCGCAACACTGAATGGATGGACTTAAAAACGCCCACTTAAACCCCAGGACGAGTTTTTGCAAAATAGCCAAAATTTATAATAAAATGTAAACTGCGTATCTTGGGGCTCGACGACACGGGGAGTTTCGATCAGACGAACCGTTGAAGGGGTAGTTTTTGTCCCTCCCCCCCCCTTCAGTGAGTATACCCTAAACGGCCAAGCTGCAAATAAGCATAGGTTACCACATTTCCGGGGATGATAGGTTGCCGAGTTTCACGTTCTCGAGATCACCGAGGGGGAGGGGGATATTCGGACTAGGTATTTCGAGTCCAACACCTAAAATATTAGAGCATGGCGTAATGACCATGATGAGCTTCGACTCGGATTCGAATAGACCGGGAGAATCGCTTCAGTTATTGCTCCAAACAATCAAATCTTAGCTGCATGAATTTTTCCTTAGCTGCGTGGTTTTCCTTCTATATAAATTTAGAGCCGAAGACAGTCTTTTTGGATTCTCCACTATTTACGATTGTTTTTTTCTTTTTAGCTTCACGGCGAAAACTTGAAGTCAGCAGCGTCATATCGGACCTGTGCGTCAATCACAAGGACGGTCACGTCCGTGATTTGTTGCATCACCGTTCCAGTAAGCGGGTCGCCTCTATTTTTCCAAAGGTGAAGGACTTTCTGGTGTGGGTCCCTAACGCAGAACTGCAAATTTTCATATTTTGAGATCTGTGCACGATCAAGACTATCTCATTCTGCTGGCTCCATTCTTGGCGAAAAATGCTCAAGGAGACGCCAATCGGCAATCCTTCAGGAATTTTAGTCTGTCAGCCAGAATTGATGGTCTTGATGGTGCGTATTCGCAGACCTGCGTTTCAGACTGGTGATTGGGTTGAGACGGTGGCTTGTTCTTCAAGTTGCTTGATGGTTCAAGGTTGAATGGGAATCACGGAAAATTCAAAAAAATAATGCCCCCCCCTCCTCATTTATTATTTTAAGTTTGCTTTCGTGATCATTCCATTTTTGGTTCGTTAACATAATTACGAGTGCATCGCCGAACTCAAATTTGTTTCCGCATTATTGGCAGGAGCACTAGACCTTGTTTTTTATGTTCATTTACAGCAAATTTTAGACATATCAGCGTGGATCGAGGTTCTTCCCACGCGACCGACAAATTTACCCATCCAACTAAAAGGGCCGACGATTTCCGTATCGGACGACGATGATGACGCAGTTTTTGTCCTGCTTGAAACGAATTATCACACGTTCCAGTTCAAACGCAATGGGAATGTCCTCGAGGTTCTTGACAATAGTACTTTTTTAAAACTTACCCCCCCCCCCAATCTCCCCGGAGTTTTGTAACTTGAGATTTTAATTCATCGCCCTTTTATTTTTAATTTTGTGACAGGTCGAAACATTTGGCTTTCCTATTGCATGGCATGCTGGTGATAGACTGTCTTTGTTACTCAAAACCGATCGTTGGAAACTCTCTCTCTTGGCAGTTACTTTCATTAACAACGAAATTACCCTGCAAAATGGCGTTGAAATATTGCGGATACAAAGTATTTTTTCATTCTCTCCTTATTTTCCTTTGAGCTTGACACTATCCTGCAGATCATGACCTCTGTCTTCCGCCCTTTGTTCCTCTTCTCTTCTCTTAAATTTAATTTAAACTTGACTAACGCCTTATTGTCTCATTCCAGCTGTAGAAACTACTGGAACCCCTTACTGTATCCGTCAGATCAAGAATATTCCGGAAACATATTCTCCCTTTGACATTCCTCGTAAGTAGGACAAAACCCCTGTCGCCGTAGATGGCATTTTTGCACGTTAATAATTTATGAAACCTTAGTATTTTAGAATATGTTGGGCTTTGCGGGGTTAGGCATATGGTAATCGTGACTCGTATTTGAAGTGGGTGAAAGTTTGTGGGGGGGGGGCGAGAAGGAAACTTGTATCTAAGAATTTTAACATCGCCCTTTTTTCCCAGGATTAACCAAAAAAGAGCTGAAAAAAAGCTTTTTAGACCGATGGCGAGCTCACATATCAATGCTTTGTACTTTTTGCGAAGCTGTCGGTCAAGTGAAAGAAACTCAACAGGATATCACCGTGAGGCATTTTGGCAGCGGAGTCGGGTAATCCTTCTTCTTCCCTACCCTTCCCCCCATCCCCTCACGAAATTCCATCGCGGGACTCGCCTTGTTTTCAGATCCGTAACATTGGCGCCGTCTGACACCTGTCCTACCACTACCACGACCGCGTCAAAATCTTCCGAGACTGAAGCCGCCGCCGTTGAAGAGCGGGATTTTTCTAGAGATACGCCAGAAAGTAGAAGAAGCTCCTCTTTGGCATCCAACGTGGAAAACCAACCGGAAAGTCCGACGGTTTCCAACGGGCGCTCTTCCTCGCAAATGAGCTCGGAAATGACTACCGCTCAAGGGTCTACGCGGTAAGTCCCCCCCCCCACCCACTCTGAATTTAAAGTTGACACTTCGGCCCTTGAAAGTTATTTGTGAGCTCTGCCCAAGTTCCATTCATTGAAAAATCGTTAGGTTAAGTAATACCGTAGTCCCCAAGGCTTGGCTTATGTATTTTTTAACCGTTTAGTCTTATTTTCCTTTTTAGTTTGGTCGCCGATTCAGCTACCACATCGATGTCTTCACTCAAATCTCTTCCAAACACTCCCAGGAAAACAGTTTCGACTCCTGTGAACTCCATGAGAGTGAAACCACCCAACATAATAATTTTTTCCGACAGCGCTTCAGCCGCTGCTAGCGTGAAAGCAGCCATGCAGGCTACGTTAGCGAAAGACAGGTACCCCACCCGACCAACGGTGTAACTTCTGATTTTCGAGTTTAAAAACTCACGATTTTTTTCAGTTACACGATTCACGTCCTAGATTTCTCCGATATGCAGAGCGCACCATGGACAAGTCATACAACGCTGGCCGTTATTCATGGCAATGTTCCACCGGCTCTTTCCCCCGTCATACTGAAGTTCCTCTTCCAAAATTCCGGGTCTCTCCTATGTCTCTGTTCGGACTTTCTGGGCAGCATCGTTCCTGTTTTCCAAACGGCCGAAGTTCGCCCGAATGAGCTCGTTCAATGCTCCTACAAGTCTTGGAAACACGTGCCGTTGATTCATCATGTCCTCTGTTACCAGCCCACACCTACTAAGTCTCAGTTTTCGTGTGATGAACAGAGCAGGTAGTACCTACGTCGCGTTAAGAAATCCTCTTCCGTGAGTAGAAAAAAAAAAAACTTTGTTTTCAGTTTGAAATCCATACCTGATTCTGTGCAAATCGCGGATGATAACGGGAAAAATCACACCCTCAAAATAGACATCTTGGGCTTTGATGAAACCTGGCAAACCCCCAGCGTTCTCCTAGTCTCTTTTAAGGATTCTTCTTCTAAAATTATATTTTCTCAGGTCAGAATCTTAGGCTTCTTTCACACGAAGAGCCAACTGGCTCGAGCCAGTGACCTTACTCAACTCGGTCCTACCCACGCCGTGTGGCTCCTCGTTTGAAAGTTTTAAAACCCGACGTTATTAATTAATTGCCTATGGCCCCTATAGGTTCATCTAGAAATTGATCCAGGCCAGTATGAGTCCGATGATAAGAAAAGACAGGCTCTAGAAAAAAGCGATAAAGCTCGTCTGGGCATTCTGAAGGATGTCTTGGGCAACCAGTTGGGGCTGCAATGTGCTGATGAGCAGGCGGGCGTTAAATATTCCCCCAGTTATCTCCTTGGGAATCACGAGGTTAGATTGGGGTCCAACCCAATTTTAGAATATTGTATTTGACCCGGTTGTACTCGATTTTCAGCTGAAAAACCAACTGCTTCAAAAACTCAAGTCAGACGGTCGCCTGGATGCGAGCAACACAATTCAAACGAACGGCCTTTCTTTAATATTTTGCGGTAAGGGAGTGTCGGCTCCGCCGGCGACGGCAACCCACCATCCGGTTCTTTTACACGCGTGCCCGGACAGTTTTTCAACCGTCGAATATTTCGATGTGAGTCGTGGAAACCGCTTGAATTATATTCGCTCTAATTACCCATCTGCTTGGTATGCAGCAACTGAAAACTACTCATCTTGGGCGCCTTGTGATGTATTCCGATGTTCTAACCACTTCACAGGACATTGTCGATGGGGTTGAGTATACACACGGGTTCACGGTAATACCCGTGTATCAGACGAAAGGAAAAGGTTTATCTAATTTTATTCCTTCCATTAAAAAATGTCTTAATTATTATTTTTCCTCCAGGTCGAAGCGGGAATTCTTGGTTGAGTCCTAAGGGTAGTGCTATGTTTTCCATGCAGTTGCACGTTCCTCTCAGCAGTATTCTGGCGAAATACATTACTCTTGTTCAACACATCATTGCTACATCTATTGTGGCCAGTATATGTGAAATGGAAGGACTAGAGGTTGACGGTTTTTGGGAGTACGGCCCAAATTCATAGTCGTACATTGAGGAAGATATTTCCTCAACTCGATTCAAAACAGATGTTTCACAAATTGGAACGACTGACTGATTTGAAGTCCCTCAAGGGAATATTTTTCTCAAGGGACGACTATGAATTTGGGCCTACGTCTTAACGTTTTTTTCACCATTGCTGACATATGATTGTTTAGGAACTTGACATTGGAATAAAATGGCCCAATGATGTTTACGCTAACAAGAAAATCAAAATTGGTGGTCTTCTGGTAACTAGTGTCTCTCGCGGCAATGTTATTCATTGTAACATGGGTCAGTGTCCCCATCATCTCCCGGGACCATCATTCAACCTATCTGAATTTATTTCTTCGATTAGGGGTTGGAGTGAATTTGAGCAACAAAGAGCCAACTATATCCATTAATGATATGATTGCCTTGCTCGCTCAAGAGAAAAACATTAAATTACCGCCCATCAAGCCCGAGAAATATTTTTCTGCAGTCTTCAACAAGTTGGAAGAAATACTCAACTCTGTGAACTCTGGCAATCTGGAACATTTTTTCTCACTCTATTACAACTACTGGCTACACAGGTAAGCCTAGCTTCTAATCCCATTGATTAGCCGGTTTACCCACGCCAAATGGTCACCAAATGATTTACTTTTGTAAGTGACGCCGATGTCGAGATAGTCAACGACAAAAAGCATAAAGTAACAGGGAAAATAAAAGGTGTCGACGAATATGGGTATCTTACTGTTGATACACCGAACGGAACTGTGGTGGTTCAGCCCGATGGAAATTCATTCGATATGATGTCTGGGCTGATAGCTCCGAAGTTACCACCTTCGAAATAACTTTTTAATTTAAATCACCCCCACCTTCCATTCATTTTTTTCGTTCGTCATTGTTGCTGTGTGTCTGAGTCTCGCTTTTGGGACGTGAGGTAAAATGCTTACGCTTCTCACTGTTTGTATAAAATACGAACATCTCACTCGCGTGAGTTCAGGTACAATAATATTACTGTTCCCTTTATGGTGGCAAGTGGAAAATATTGTTGGTTATTTATGCTGAACATTCCCATCATTTCTGTGATCTGACAGCGAAAAACAAATCCAAAGTTTATCGTTCTTAATTTTATTTGTCCTTTAGCAGTGTTGTCTGGTCGTACTTATTCTTGTTGTACGCTTTAAAAGTTTTCTTCGTACTGCGGAATGATGAAACTGTTAGTTAATCGTTGATGTTAAAGTTTTAAAATATATTATTATTTAACTGAGATTTTATGGATGGAAAGCACGGCTCACCTCTCGGGTAGCGAAGAAGCTCCTCTTCCATCTCCTACTCAGGGCCCTGGCCACTAAGAGACCCGGCTGTCGTCACCTCTACTTCTATATCCCTCTCCTCCTTCAAGTTCTCCCCTAGTCGTTAATCGCAATGCACCCCCCCCCCCGTTATTTTTAGGATGCGAAAAAATCGCTTTTTGACTTGGCGATTTTCACAAAGTTAGAATTGTGAAAAGGAGCTGATTCGTTCTTGAAATTTCGAAACAGCGCTAATTCCCGTCCGAAATTGAGAAAAAAACGGTCTTTCGGGGCGAGAATTGAGAAGAACGCTAATTCATCGGTCAAATTTGAGAGAAAAATCATTTCACATTCAAAAATCCAATTTCGCATGATTTGACTCCCTAAACAGCCAATTTGGTGGGGGTTGACATTTCACAGATCTCAAAAAACTAATTTCACACGTTTAAGGCTTTCATGAAGGCGATTCCGCGGGCCGGCCTCTTTCGAAGTTCAAATTTCACGGATCCGGCTCCTATAGAACCCAATTTTGCTGTTTTAAATATTTCGAGAACTCATTTCGCCTTTGGCTCTTTAAAAACAAAGCAATTCTGGTGGTTAGGCTCTTTAAAGGCCACATTTTGCGGATTTGGCACGTTAGCAACCTATTTCGCGGGATTGACCCTCCCCAAAAAACCATTTCGACGGTTTGACCCACACAGATGAGTCAATTTTGCGGTTTTGGTTTCTTCAAAAATGAAATTTCGTGGAGTTGGCTCATTCAAAACCAATTTTTGGCTCCCGAAAAAAAAAAATTTCGCGGTGGGGTCTAATTAGAAACCGCTTTGTCACGTCACGCGTCTGGATCACCCCCGAAAAAGAGTAAGTTTGCAGGTTTCGTTGTATCAAAAACCCACTTGCAGTTTGTTCCCTGCTTTACCTAACTTGTATCCCCCTCAGGGTGCTGGCACCCTTCAGGCTCCCTCACGCTCTAGCTCTCTCTGTGTGAAGGAAGTTCGCCAGAAACAAGGGGAAGCGTTAGCAGAAGCAAGGGGTGTTCATTGTTCTGGAAGGTGCAAACGGTATTTTTTAGTGCACGAATTCAACATGAACCCATTCTTTTTTTTGAAATGGGGGAGCGCCGCCCCCATCGAGATCATCAATTTTACGCACGCTACTCCATCATGCGCACTCTCCCTTGGAGCATTTAAATACGTCCTAGGAGAGCCTCAAGCAACTTTCTGGCCTTAAACTGATTTTACACAATTGAAAAAAGAATAAGACCATCTAGCAGAGTTTTTCATTTTAAACTTGTTTTTTGTATTTATCACAACAATTCGTTCTGAAAGAAAATTTGAAGAACAGCTATAAATTCGACAATTATTATTCTTTTCATTCTCGACTTCCTCGGAATTTTAACTCAAACATTGAAACATTAACAGCCTTTTTTAACATTCTGCCCCTTCACCATCTCTCGCTCTCTTTAGCTTGTATACCAGCCTTATGATCAACATTTTCGTGATTCTTTCATATTTCCAAGGGGGGGGGGACACATTAAACATAAAAGACGAGGGGAAAAAGATATTTCGTACAAAATAGAACTCACCACAAAAAAGAAAAACTAGTGAAACAGGAAATGTGAGGCGTGCGTAAAATGTCACAACGGGCCCGACACTCAAAATTAACATGAAAAGGTTTTCTTCCAAGTGCGATTAATCCTCGAGAGCAGGTAGAATTAATAAAAAATAAAATTCCCCGATAGGAAATATAATTGTACAACGACTATAACAAGAGAGGATAACTAAATAAAAGAGTTTGTATTAGTCTTTTAGGTTCTTAAAAGTAATTCTTGCATTACGAAGAAAGACTATCAAAATGAATCAACTTGCTGCATCCCCCCCCCCATCATCATAAAGAACGACAAGCATGGTGATAACTATTAATAAATATAACAAAATGAAGGGTTTACACTTTGAAAATAGGAGGGGGGGCATCAAAAGGAAACTCAGACAATAAAAGTTCAAAGCTCTTGTTACATAATAGCGTGTCATTACATCAATTAAGAATTATCTCTGCGCTGTATTTTTTAATCGAAATAACAACGACGGGATATTGCATTTTTTTAAAGTGTTAAAGTAAAAATATGGGTTCTGCCCCCGATGTCTCGGCGGGGGATATGGAGGGGAAAGGATGAGAAATTTACTGACCGGTGATTTTTGTTTTAACATTTGCTGGTATCCATCGGTGACGCGGGGGACGGTGCCGGTGGCGACGGTGAGCAGGGCGCACCAACGGCATACACCGGTGGAATGGCGGGTTTGATAAATCTCTCGGGATTTCTTTGCCTCCCCTTGGAATATTGAGAAATAAAAAAAGTTAGTCACATATCGGAGTAATGTTTGGGTGGGGGGACTCACAGCGAGTGGTGCAGGCGGGGAAGAACTTCCCGCTGGGAGAAAAACGCTGGAGTACGTTGCTCCACAAGCGTAACACCTTCCTCCTACTTCTCTTGAGCTCAAATCTGGAACAAATCAAGAGTTTAACGAGTCTTGGTTCAATTCATATTCCATGAAAAAGCTTACTAGCTCCCCCGGGGCTAAGTGGCCTGGAAGATACAGGCGATGGATTATAGGGTCCAGGACTAGATTCAGTTCTTGAGCGAGCCGCCACAATATTACCAACAGAGGCCATTTCATTGTACTGCCTCTCTTCTTCCATTTCCAAACTGAAATCAAGGTGTTACTGAACTCAAATTTAATTTGAATAATTTAAACGTCACTAACCTGCTCTCCGATTCAGACAAATGCCTACAAAGGGCTTCTCTTCTTTCAACTTCACGTTGGAGTTTTCTTTGAAGTCGTAGATTTTCCTCCTTGACTTGCCTCTCCTCCTTAGTGATCCTCTCCATTTTTTCAGCACCTGCCGAACAATTTATTAGACAACGTTACTTAAAAGAACTCACAAAGCGCTCGTACTTTCTTGTTGAGCGTGAGCCAACTGAATCCTCAAGCGAGCCACTTCTCCACGCAAAGTTTGAATATGAGCACTTAGGTTAGCCGCCGTGTCACCGTTGCTCATATCCCTTGGAGAGGCCGGATCGGACACAGGTTGATCCAATTTTATCTGCAGCATTCTTTAAACACCCCCCGCCCGTTCGTTATTAGGTCCAAACCTTTTTATTGCCATTTTATTTACCTTTTTTCGGCTTCTAATTTGTCCATACGTTTCCAAAGTCGATTCACCAAAGCCTCCTGTTCTTGTTCCAACGTGTTTTCGAGTTCGACTTTCTCACGTCTCAATTGCTCCAAATTACTCTGTTTGGCCAGAGTTTCCGCTTCCAATTTTTCGATTTTCCTCATCAGTTTATTGACGAGACATTCTTGCTCTTGTTCTAAAGTTTGTTCGAGTTTACATTTTTCTTGGCGAAGCTACAATGATGAACCCAAAATGAGCAATCGGATGGGTGGGTGTGGGGGATGATTTTGTTACTTGAGTGAGTTTGCGAGATAGGTCGTTCGTTAGGCATTCCTCCTCTTGTTCATAATGGTGAGCGAGGGTTTCTTTTTCTTTCTTCAGCGCTTGAATTTTTTTTAGGAGGGTGTTGCTAATGTACTCTTCTTCTTGCTCAGCCTTGGCTTGCTAATAAAATAAGAACAAAAAACGGGTGAGAATACATGAAAAATACAGTCCATCCGAACTTTGACCTCCATGAAAGTCATTCGGCCGCACACCACTCTCACTCGATCACCAAACAGGGATGGAGGAGGGCCAGAGACTCTGACAGAGTGTGGTGAGGCCGAGGAAACCGCGCAGCACGTCTCGAGTGTGACTCACTACGCCTTCCCTCCCCCAGGTTCGATCGAAAGATTTGAGGAGTCCATGAAAGGCCATAACACACGTGTGATCGCCGGCAGATTCCGACATACCGTAAGCGTAAGGATCATACGGATGCGGATTGTTCGCTCACCACACCATGGCCTCTCACTTCTCCAGGCATTTTAGGACTTCCGTAACTTCAGGATTGCGAAGGGAACCCCAACCTACAGAACTAGTGAAGTGCCAATGCAAGAACGCAGGTCAGCACGATTGTTGCACTTCCCATACGTAGTTCGGTGTGATTAATACATCTATCAGCAGATTCTTAGAAAGACGCATAATAAAGCTTCCTAGTGCTTTTTTAAACTCAAACTTGATGTGCATTTGCTTGTTCATCTTGAGCTGGACTCAAGAAAATCAGCACACCCCCCCCCATCCTACATGAGCACCTAGTACAAATCTGGTTCGGTACTCGACTAAGAGGGAAATTATCAGTTTCTTGAGTCCGGCTGAGCATAAAGGAAAGAATAGGCCAAAGAGGGATAGTAACGCCACTATTTTGAGATTGAGTAAAAAAAAACATACCAGGATACGTTAATTTTCGTTTTTTTTTTTTATCGTCTACCAATGTGGTACCAATGTATTGTACGGAAAAATGCAGATCTGCTCAATTCCTAGAGCTACTTATGTCACCTTGGGGAGGAGCTTCGGTCGGGGGCGATCGGCGGCCCTGGCTCAGGTCGTCCCGATTAATCCCCCCAGGACGTCTTTAAGTACCCCAAGTGATGCCACGCCAGCGGTGGTGTAACTGCTTGGTGTTTGGGAAAGAGCTCTCGGGGTACCCTGGGGCCTTGTTCCGAACACGTTTGTTGATAACGAGACCATAGCCTTATAATGTAAACGGCAGGAAACCCTAGGACGGGGTCACAACTGTGCAAAAAGTGGTCCAGGTAGCCATGAGGCGGTGGCTTGGGTTCCCACGGACGGGAGAGACCCAGACTTCAGGCCTTGGACTTTGTGGCCGCAATCAAGACTTCCAGGTGATTAAACGCCAGGAACAGGTGTTCGGGAGTTACAGATGCGTCCAGGGGAAGTGGTGCAAGGACCCCTTCAAACAAGGAACGCCCTAGTGCTTCCCTGGGTCATCAACACGCCCAGCCAGCGCGCCCCGGGACAGCTGTTACGTTAGCACGGATGTAGCTGAACGACCGGCTATCACTCTGTATGGACCGCTGAGTATGAAATCTCAAGAGCCAGAGGGCCGTATTCAGAACCCCATCTTTACAAAGCCTTTACTTAAGGAGTTGAAAAATGTGATGGTTTATAAAAATGTCATCTGTTTTGAAGCACTTAAAGGAGATGTAAAGGTTAAGGTTGGTTTCTGAATACGGGCCAAAGTGTCGGACTGATTACCAGAAATTAAAATCTTTCGAATAATAACAATAAAAACTTACGATAAAGACAGAGGCCTGCCGCAGGCTTCGATTGTCCTCCTGTAGAGCCTTGCACTTCAATTTGTACGTGTCGAGTTCCACTTTGAGAACGCGATTCTGCTGTTGCAAAGACTCGATCCTCTTTTGAAGCTGTTCCCGTGTGATGGGCGACGGAGGCATCATGATAGGACCGCCGTCGATTGAGCTCGAGTCACTTTCGCTCGCGCTGTCTGCCATAGTACACGAAATTAGGCTTTTACCCTCTGAATATAGCCCGAGAATAAGTGGCGTTTCCGTGTGAAAGGGCGTGGTAAAACGGGTCAATCGCGAGTATAAACAAAAAAATTCCCGACCCGCAGAAACCTGAGCCTCCCGTGTAACGTGTCGGGGGGGTACCCCGTGAGAAAATATTTCAGCACCTTTCAATTTTGTTCCCCGATTACCATCGGCCAAGTTCCATTGCCTCCACACAAGGCCAAGGGTAATGCCGACTGAAATTTTAGTATTAACTAAAGATGTTGAGCCACTCGGCACTGAAAAAAAAAAAATCACAGGAGCACCAGTCTCGATTGAATCCGTAAATCGTGCGAATGTGATCAGTCAGTGCAGTCCCCTCCTTAGAACTTCGTAGTTCACAAACTGCTCTCACTGGAGCCTTCTTGATCACTTTTCGACAAGCAAGCGACAGATTTGCCTTTCTCTCGCCTTCCGAAGTCGCGTTTGATGTGTACACTCGCGTTTAGGCCTCTTTATACTTTAAATTCGCTGTGATCCACGAGAAAATTGGTCCAAATAGCTGGGAAAATCGCGATTTCACTCGGAATTAACTGGGTTGATAACGTTTGATAAAGGATTTTCTCTCCGAAGCTGGTGGAGTGGTGGATTCCCGCTCGAAGACCCTGCGGTAAAGCTGCTTAGGGTGAGTTTTGTGTGTTATCTTTTATTTTTTTAATTACGTTAATTAACACAGAGTTATGCAGCCAAAAGCCAAACCAGGATAATTGGAACACTTACATCTCAAACAAAACAGTTAGCTTTGGAGTTTCTTATTCACAATGACTCCTCAGCCCAGATTTTGAGTAAAACACTTTCTGGTCATCAGCTGAAGGCCACCGCCATTTTTCCAACGGTATTCTCAAATGCTGCTGTAGAGGCTGTCATCAGCAACAACTGTTAGGAGGAGGGGTTCATTGTAAGGGCGTTCATTTTTGGGCCTCATCAGGTTTCCAAAATTGAATTCAGGCGTGGACTTCTTCAATTTTGAGCTTTACTGTAGTGGAGGCCTCAGTTGTATTGAATCAACAACTTTTTGAGTTTCTTTAGATGCTTGGATTTAGGATTTCACAGGACTAGGCTGTGGGAGCCTTAAGAGTCCTCATTCTTAGTCTTTGCGTTATTCTACTATTTTGTGGGTCCCGCGCACTCGCAACTTGAGTGACTCGTCTATCCCTGGATTCAACACGGGACTATAAAGTAAGACGTTTTCGAGGCGTTCTCGAACCCCCAGCAGGATGCTTTAAACGGGAAAGAATAGACCTCTGGGTTAGTGGGTCACAGGCTTTCGGTCAGTGATTGCGTTAATGGCCCAATGGAAGTATAGCAACTACAACGGGTAGGCGAGCGCCGGCCTCAGGGGCACTGAATCGGTGCACGTGCGGAGCTCGAGGGGCATTGAGCACTAGAGTCCTTTGAAGATGTTGGGCGTGGTCGAGAACGCCACCGCGTTTGGTGGACCGATGCCTTTGTGACATTGTTTTGTGGTTTTCAACGGACGAGAGGTAAGGAGCCGGGCGGAGTCTGTTGGCGCTATAGGAGTGACTTGAAGAAGGCGATAAGGTGGCCCAAGAGAAGAAAACTCTGGGGTCCAAACCTTATTGTGGTTGCCCCTACAAAGTTGGCCGCTGGGAAATTCAGTACACCCTGGACATTCCCCGCTCCTGGAGGAGGGACGATGGAGGACACACTGTGGGTCTTTCGAGGCGTGGATGACCCGGAGAAGGACGACGTTGGAGGATCGGTTCGTGAGGTGTCCTGGCCTGGCAGGAGCCTTGGGATAATATTCAAGAAAGGAATTAAAGGCGAAGAGTGGGAAAAATTATCATTTCGCGATGCCGTTGCAGGTTTCGGCTGATATTTGTCAAGGGCTTCTATTTCAAATGGTCCATGAATTGAACCTCGCTACTTGATATTTGAGGGCCGGGTCAACGACATCCTCTGATCTGCAACCCACCGAGCTTGCTACGAAGTAATCCCGTGACAAAGAGGCGAGGAGCTAATTTCCATGATGGTCAGACCTGCTGGTTTTATTGGGGTAACAGGTCAGGTAATGCAAACTGACCAGGTACTCGCCATACTTAAGGAGTCTCAGCAAGGTATCGGACCCAGAACAGCTGCAATGGGCGGTGCACATCTGCTCTGGACATAAAGACGCCGCTCCATGCCTTTCCTGGCGTATGAGTTTGCCCCCCCCCCACCCCCCAGTAGAGGAAAGTCACACGACGAGGAAAATAGTACTATTCTAATAAAATATGTTTTTATTTAAACCTACAGACGTGGTTTTTATAATCTCGTTTGCCCCTTGTATCGTAAAAAACGTCTTCCATCGTTGCTCGCACCTGAAATCACAAAACGTAATTGTGATGACTCAGTGGTGGCGATGGGGGAGGGGGCACTTACCAACTGCACTCAATAGAATTGGGAGAAATATAAGTCCGTGAGCGGCACCAAATACGACTATTCCGAGGTACATTCGGAAGTAAAATATCTGAAATACTTGAGTTTTTGCAAAGGCCAAAACTCCGATGCCTATAATTTTGGTTAGCGTGATTCCAGAGAATACCTGAAATCACAAACGAAGCACAAGGGTGAAAATCTTAAGAGGGTAAACAGGGAAACGTCCAATCTTACAGCCGATCCCGTATCGATGAGTGCCTCTTGAGCTCGTTTCAATTTTGTTTCGTACGGTGATGTCGCAAAGGCGTACGTTATATGGCCGCAAAATTCGACTGATATTCCTATCGCCTGGACAAAACAGGCGTGATTTCATTAATCTGCCATGAGGTGGGCAAGCTGTTGTGTTGAACTTTACCATTACGAGGTTGACCAATGACACTGGATTGAGTTGAATGTTCCACCAGTACATCAGACCTGCAATGTCAACGACTGTTATGATAACGATGACGAGGTTGATGATTGTTGAAATAAAGTCGAATCCGGTGAAAATTAGGGTGCACACAAAAACGACGAGGAGCGATAGACCGAGGAAAAATGCGCTGGTTGACCAAATGTCCAAGTATTGCTCGTAATAAACGTAGAAAACGCTGAAAATTGGCGTTTTTCGCTTTAATGCGGCTCGCTCTTGTTAAAACAACGGTTTTTACCTGTAGGGGAACACTTCAACAGGAGATTCTCCTGGACGATTTTCATTGATCATAGTGGTTATATTGTCGGCGATAATGCGCGCCATTCTTAGAGCTTCTATATAGTCTGCAGACACTCTTACCACGGTGTGATATGACATGAAGTACGAGTCCGTAACTACAGCCAGGCCGTCGTCGTCTAGAATGTAGTCGACTGCCTGAAAAAAAAAAAAAAATTGATTCGAACGAGATCCATTTTCAGATACAAGCGTGACGCGGCGTTACGGTGCTGTACGCGGCGTGTCCTGCTTTAGCACATGCGGTGTCTGGATTGTCTTGTAGGAAATTCGGTAGGAACGTGCTGAACGAATCAGGAGTGGGCCTAGTATCGTCGCTTTGAAGATCAATATCACAATACGTACAATCTTCATCAGTGGCTATACAAAATCGAGATAGGAAAAACGTTTTTCATTACACTGAAAAATGGACCTTACAGCTGTGTGAGCAGAACGTTCCATTTGCGTAAACTTTACAACAACCTGTCACTGAACACCAATCGTTGAAATCGTCCAACCACGACGATGCCGCGGAATTAATGCGTGTACTGCGAAAGAAACCATTTTGTGTCAAAATTCTCCTTCTGTGGAATCATAAACTCGGAGGTAACCAACACGTCAGCCTGCTTAGCAGCTGTTGAGATTTGGGTGGTCAATGAGTCGACGTTGCAGTTATAACCACCGCAAATTAAGTTTTGCTCGTCAGTGTCGGTAAAGTTCAAGCCGGATTTCAGTACGAAGTACACAGGAGGACCCATGGACAGTAGCTCCTGCAAGAACTAATAAAAAAAAAAAAAACAACAACTTCGTAGGAACTTTCCAATTTCTTTCGACAGTAAATTTACCTCAAAATATTTATAAACGTACGAATCTTTCGCCATCGCGTACTGCTGTTCGAGCCCCGGCTCAATATGGGGCACAGCAGCGAGATTGATGAGAAAAAATAGAGTAAAGGCCACAAAAAGGACTTCTTTGATGTACTTTTTAAATATCACTGGGACGCACTTATTTCTAATGAAATTGGCGATTAACGTTTTCGCCGGTGTGTCGTTTTTTGTTTTTGACGTGGCGCAACAGAAAAAGTCCCATCGGTTGTTCTATGGGCGAGACGAGCCTGTAGGTTACAGCGCCTGACTTTTTAAAATTATTTTTGGGTTCTTACCTCGTAACGTTTGGCGTCGATCACGATGAAAACCAATAAAACGGTCATTTGAAGAAGAAAATTCATGAATAGAGCCAGGGCGCTGTACAGGGCAAACGACTTGACTGCAGGCATTTCGGCGAACGCTCCTAAAGAAAGACCCGAAATTTACGAGCGTTTGGTGGAATTAAACCAAAATACTCCCCCCCCCCCCACAGCCATAAGAGTAGATTATTTTAGTCCTCGCAAACTTGGTCCATAATAGTCTTTGGCTTCTCTATCCCTTTTATATGGAGTCTTCCTCGGTATTGGGAGCACTTGCCTATCAAGAAACAAAAAATTTCCGAGAAAGTCGTCAACACCAAAGAAGGTCCGACGTCACGGAGAGTTTGACCGGCGCATTCTACAGCGTCTCCTTTTATTCTTTGTGAATTCTCCCTGAACACTTTCACCATGATGAAAAGATTGTCCGTACCAATGGCGAGTACCAGGAAAGGAATCACCTGAAAATAAGCGAATTATTGTTTGCTACACATACCTACTATTTGAGTGTTTAACGTGCCTCTAATGTGAGCAAAGTTGTAGAAGTACCCAAATAGCCGAAAATGCCGATCGCTGTCGCCGTTGAGCCACAGACCACAAATATTCCGCCGATGGCCAAAGATATTTTGCTGTCGACCTGCGGATTAGACCGAATGAGTATTCGTTCCCCCCACCCCCGTTAGGCGGCTCTTACTAGGAGTCTTGGTAAAGTTGTAAATGATCCCAAAGCTAGGGAAATGTAGAGGAACATTAAGCAATAACTTATGACGACAGTACGGGCTTCCGTTAGCGATTCGTTTTCTATTTCGTCTTGAATCGACCTTTCAGCCATGAAGGCAAGGTCCATGTAGTCTGGTTTTTCCGTTTCAATCCAGTCGTTCACAGTGTCTATGAATCTGTTGGTCGTTCCTGGTTTTTTAGACGTTTCTTACACGAAAAAAACAAAACAATGACACCAACCCCAATTCCCACTCAGCCCCTGCCGTCTTGTATTTGCCTTTTAAGAGAAAAGTCACCACAATAGCGTTAGCCCTTTCGTAGGCCGTGTCACCGTACTCAAGATATCCACCGACGGCTATGCTGGATTCGACGTTTCCACCGTAGGGTGCTAGGCAATCCGTTGATAGGCTGCTCCTGTCAAGTAACCAAAAGGTGGAGCGTCTGGATAATGACGAGTCAATGGAATGACCCCGCTTACTGTAAGCATGTATATATTTGATCCAAATAATTGACGGTATAGCCGGTAGTGTTTGATTCTTCGTTGAAAAAATCGAGGTCGTTCTGGAAATACCCAAGAATGCTCTCGACGGTGCACTCGTCGACGGAGTCAGCGTAGTCACTCGTGCTGAGTGGCGCAAAGCACAGGGTTGTTAAGCCATCAAGCTTGAGTAGAGAAAAAAGGACGGAGGGTTTTCATTTTATTCCAGTCAGGACTAGACCGTTAAATTACTTCTTGTATTTTGAGTTGAAGATCAAAAACTTTAAGAAGAAAGGCCTTGTGAAACGCAGGCCCAAACGTTATATCTCCACTTGAGGTAGTGTGAGTGAACTGTTTGGAGGGCAAAGAGGCCGTTTTCAAATGTTTCCTGGTTTAAAATCAAAACTGCCCGCACAGTGGATTGGCTTGACGAAAGAGGTTGGTAGGCGAGGTCGTAGTGTACGACCCGAGTAGGGGGTAGGGGGGGGGGCAGCTCAGACCTCCAGACACTCACCTCGTCCAAGCCGACGGCTTTGAAAAATATTTGTTCGGTTCGGTAAAAAGGACCGAAATGAAAATCGAAATAGTCCTTTTCTTGACGTGCCCGGGACGTTGAAGCGGACCACAGCTGAATTGGATCCGTTTGAATGTCCAAGTAGAACACACCGCTGATTCCTATGAACATGACCCAGCTAGCGATAGCTAGAACCAGAGTCGGGTTCGAAGCGATCCCTGTAAATTTAATCAAATTAGATACCCACGAAGAAAAAATTGGTTATAAATTATTTTATGGTAATTATTATCATGATTTGGTATTAATTATTATTACATTTTCCCCACGCGTAGAAAACATTCTGCAAAAATGTGTCCATTTTATGGCCAACGATGTCGTTCCACTTTATCTTAATTTCATTGTTCTGTGGTTCTATTTCATCTTCGTTTCCGTGACCTAAAAAAAAGACGGTGCCAGTTCACTCTTTTGCCTTGTTGTGTTTTGTGCTAGCATACCGTTATTCATTGCCTTCGGCTGTGCTTCGCCATCAATACCAGAAAACTCGTCATGATCGTGATTTAAATGATCCTCGCTTTCTGTTTTGCTCTCTCTCGTGCGTTTCTCAGTTTTTCCGCGCTTTACCCTCACGACAATGAACACAATTAGAAAAATAACAGAAGCTAATGACATTGCCAATACGTAGACATCCATGCCAAAAACGTAGAAAATCGTACTGTAAGTTGGGTAGGTAGGGTCATCGGGACAAGTATCCAAACAGTCAATGCAACTGCATGGTGAGGATGTATTCTGCCAGAATTAATTATGTCTAATTATTTATTCCGCGGTTTCCCGAATCCCAAGCTATTACCGTAACAGCCTCCGAGCACTTGTACGTTGTAGGATTAAAACCTACATAATCTAAAAATGAATCGTCGAGCGTCTTGGCCACAACCGTCATCACGGCTTTCGGATTTTGGTCCGAGTCTCCCAGATAGTCGTACCATCTATACAAAAGTTTAAAATCGTTTTCGATATAAATTTATCGAATTTTACGAACCTTTCGACGGTGCATGTCTCCGCAGTGTACACACCGCAAGCGCTGTCCAAAGCAAGTTTTCCAGTTGACGGAAGGATAACGTTCGAGCATGAATTATAAGTTTCCTCCATATAACTCGATGTCATATAACCGTATATGACCGTGGCGTACCTTTCTAAAAAGTACGGAAAACGTTTTTGAACGAAGTTTTTTTTTTTTAAAGTGATGAAATCAACCTAAAGTGGTCGTATTGGTTTCAAATTCAACCAATTGCATGAATGTGTCCTGAATCGATGAACAACTGAAATGACATATTTGAAGGGCGATGTTGTAAGCGCAAGAAGGGCAACGCTTAAAAACGGCCATCATGCTTGAATACTCGTCGACCATGTTGTCAATTATATCGTTGTCGCAACATAGTCCAGTGGCTGAAATTAATTGAAATGGTATATTTCGCTTTATTTGTAAGGATCGCTTCGCCCTGCCCTGTCACAGTTCGAATCAGCCCAACAATCGTGGAGTACATCCGAGAGGGCAATTTGAAACAAGCATGATGTAAGTTTATTGGAGCTCACTTATGTTAGAAGCCAATGTGGGGCACATGTCTTCGATGATCTCAATGTATGTTTCATCCGTGAGAGGAATGGCTGCTCCATCGTAGACGCAAGACTGTCCATTGGGACCGCAAACTCCGCGCAGTACGCATTTTGCTTGGACCTGCCACATATTTAGAAAATTTAGAACACCAGGAACGGTGTCGTGGAGGGGAAGGGTTGTTCGGTCGGCCTTGGAACGAGTTTTTTTTTTTGGTGGCAATCCCAGCCAGAAAATGTAACTCTCCCCCCTCTATTACCACCCACCATCTCCGAGTGATGTTTTTGCAATCTGAAGGAGTAACAGGTGTGAAAATAAACACTCTCGCTCAAGTGTTAAAACCCCTCGCCGCCAAAAAATTCAATGCTTGCGTTTTTTTAACAACGACAAACAATTCTTATTGACCACAGGTTCAGGTCTTGAACCGTAACCCACACCCCACCACCACCGGAGCCGAAAACAAGCGTTACATGGCTTGTCGCTGGTTCTCGACTCTGAAGTGTCCAACAGCCCCGGTGCGAATTTGAATTTCTCCCATAAGAAAAAATGATGGGTAAAGGGAGGGGTGGATTACACGAAACTTAGCAATACCTAACTTCTTCGTCAATAAATCCTCTCAAAAACAATAAAATACCAAGGCCGCGCCTATCGTTCTAGATACTGAAGACCCGCCGAACACCGCCGTACGACTGGTCAAAATTCCTTGACTTCATTCTCACGGGAAGTTGCGTTCATTGAAGAAAATTCGCTTTCCGCAGAGAGGATCAACTAACGGCTAACGATGGAGGAGAGGGATTCAGGGGGTTCCTGAAAGGGGTCCAAATAAGACGGGCTATTGTTTGAAGGAATGCACCTGTCCTACACCTAAGAGAAGGAATCAGCAGAGCCTACTATAACTTGTAGTTATAGTAGGCTCTGGCATCAGTCACCTAAAAATGAGCTTTTCGCGATGTCGCTGTTTCAGCCGATTTTATCGACTCCAGAACGGGCTAGCGAGGTCTGCCTGCGGCCCAGCTGTTGTAGGAATTCAATGGTTTGGCTACGAAACTTGATATTTTCCCCGCCGTGGAAGCCGAACAAAATTTGGAAACTTCTGCCAATGGGGCGCGGAATTTCCAGAGAGATGGATAGAGCGGAGGAGCCGTTCGGTTGGTTGTGACCGCCCCTATTGCCTCCATCTGAATCCGCGTCTTCTAAATTTGAATTTCCTTACCATTGGAAGCTGAAGCTGTCAACAGCTTTCCTAATTGCCTCGTAAACTGGCGTCGCATTCAGCCCGGAAACTTGCAGGGGAAATGACAAGTGCATACGCAGAAATGAAGACGGCCCCCATGATAGTTCAGTCCAGGGGCCCGACATCTGCCAGGCCGACATTGATTTCAATCGTCCCCCTTCCCCTGCATGGAAGTTATGGTGGGGGGGGGCGCAATTTTCCACAACTGGGACGCTCGAATTGTGAATATAAAACCTTGAAAAATATATATCTCACCCCGTCAGGCCGATGGTGAAGGTGAAACTGTTCAAGCCTTGCATATTTGTAAAGGTCAATACAGACTATTCGGACGTGACGTGGGAACCCGCTGTCCCACGTGTGATATAAATGTCCAACATAGGTTTTTGTATGTTAACGTTCACATTGCTCAGACACGCATCATCCCACGTGTTCCCACGTCACGTCAGAGCAATGTGAACACAAGCAAACAAAAGTATTTTCTGGAATTTTGTATCACACGTGGGACAGCGTGTTCCCACGTCACGTCCGAATAGTCTATATCGACCTTAAGAATCGCCAAGGAGTTAAGTGGGCGATTTTGAACCAATTTTTTCGATGTTTCTATTTGAGATGTTGGCTGTTTATAAGTCCCTGAAGCAACTGTCAATAGCGTAATGCAGCCGGCCCTTTCCAAAAAGCACCTAAGGGGGCGCTACTCTCTCAAAGTTTGTGAAATTTAGCCGCTGGTTTTCCCGAATTCAAGAGCGGACCAGTGTTTTTGAGCGATTTGGTTAGGAGAGTGGATAAAATAATTTTTGCCACACTTACGTTAGTAACAGCAAGCAGCGTAATCCACAAGGGCAGAATTATGACCATCCGTCTGGAAAACTCCATGATGATGAATTCCTCTGTGCCACACCACTGGCTAGATTTTTTTTGTTCCCCCTATGAATCAAGACATTGTACAAAAATCAAGTGTGTTTATTCAAGTGTCAGATATAATACGGCCCGATTTTCGAGGGCTAACAATAAGATTATCTAAATTGACATTTGGGGTTTGAGTGTCGTAGACGGTCATTTGCTGCGAGCAGGTGTTTTGTTTGGTTGGTGAGGAGCAAAACTTTCAATTACCAACTGTACGACCTCACGTTTGTAGCTTTTTTTCAGGAGTTATTGAATTTGTCCCGTGATATCGAAACGCTTGTTAAGAAAGTCGTTACGGTTTTCTCGCCTGAGTCAAACTTGCCACTAGTAATTTGTTAAATGAGCGTCCGACCCTAATTTTTAGCTAATTATTACAATTAAGCTTTCTATGTCGACGCCGTCGTGTTTTACGCCCTACGGGGGCGGTGGAAGGCGGTGCTTTAAAACCCGCATTACCGCCGCGTATTCCGGTTTCGCGACTATTCAAGAAGAGAGCATTCGCAACGTTGTATACCAACCGTGTCTGGCAACGAGTAGATAACACGTTCTTTTTTTTTTCACATGTAGTCCGTAAAAAGAGCTTTAATTATACTCATTTAAATGATTGTTTACCGTCATAAAATTGCGACACAATACAAGTTTTAAAGTGGGAGGGATGTGTAAGACGCAACGCCAGAGATATCGCCACAGCAAGAGTGAGAACGAGAGAAAGCTATGAACAGAACTCGTTGTTCTAGTTATTAAACATTTTTATAGTGATAAGCTTGTTTCTTTAAAGGGTGAGTTTTACACATTTTACCCCCCAATTTATTAATAAAGCTCTTTGCAGCTAAGTGGTTCATCTTTCTCAGTTCTGCTCAACATTTTTCCTCTTCTAACCATACGCTTTTCGCCTCGAAACGCATAATAAGATGCATAATTGATTGATTAATTCCCTAAAGAACGCTTCTTTTATCTGTTCAAAAGGTGACCTTATTGCCCGACCCTCAATTATAGGCCCTTACTTCTTTCTTCAATGTGTTTAAACGTGAAATTCAATTTTACTCCCAATTGGTTGAACATCTGTCTGCACACACACTATGCCCTACTGGCCATTGAAGCTTGGGGATGGGCACCGTGTTTTGGTGAGCAACGTCACACTGTGCAAAGTACCTAACCGGCCGTGGGGATTCCCAACGTTTTGTTCAGCTCTTGACGCTTTTCCTTGAAGAGCTTGAACGGACAATAATTTTATTGCGCGTAATTGTTTTACGCGACTAGAAAGGGTGAAGGGGCACAAATTTTGTCACTTTATCTAAAAACGTGTAAATCTTTTGTAAACGCTTTTTCTAACTGGAGACTTTTTAATCACGACAGCGTGTTTGCTTTAGTTCTTCAAAGTAGGTAGGCGGCTAATAAAATTTTATTACGAAATGTGTACCTGTTTAAAAATTTCGTTTCTTCAAATAAAAGTTTAGTTGAGTCTCACGGGTATCATTCAGTGTGTAGAAAACTCAGAACGGTATTTCAGAAATTTAATTACAAAGGGAAGACATTTTATTCTTATAGGGGGGCGGGGCGGGGGAGTAATTTTACGTTGGACATATTCCTCGTAGTACATTCCTGCCCATCCTGTCATGTCAAGGCTTTCATCGAAAACCATTGCACAACAGTTATATGTATTGATTTCGTCCAACTTTTTAGTTCTCTGCCCTATCATCTCATCTGCGTACAACCAGTCAATAACGATCAGTGCAAATGACATTAACTAAGCGAATGGACGGATTCCACGTACTATGTTTAACGCTTCAGGCGGTCGTCTTTTTCAGATTCGACAGCTGCTAGAAAGACATGAATGATCCACGCATACTTTCGATTCAGAGCCACGTGGTCAGAGGATACGTGGGGAACAAAAGCGCCACTTTTCCCTTACAAGTAAAACACAACAGACTTTAAACAAAACTCAACAACCTAAAAAGCGTTATTGGGCAACCCGCTTTTTGTCGAACACAGACTCTTGGATTTGACGTGGACGCTATCAACTCGGTTCAGTTTTCGAATCACACACAGTATAAGGTGGTCAAAGGACAAATTTTGAACGAAAAAGATCTCGGTTGGGTAGCCTCAATGTCCTCAAATTGAGAGTGTTCCTCTATAAAAATTACTTTTTTGCAGGGGACATAATTGATGCCTTGGACGCGAACAATCTATTGAAATATACGCACCTTCTGACGGGATATGTCGGTTCGCCGTCTTTCTTGAATAAAATCGCTTCCGTCGTGAAATATTTAAAAGACAAAAACCCAGGCTTGATTTACGGTTTGTTTTGGTGGGGGGTTCTGAAATCACGGGATGAAAAGTGTCTCTTTTTAATTTCGTTGCAGTTTGCGATCCGGTAATGGGGGACAACGGCCGCATGTACGTTCCAGAGACCCTTCTTCCCATCTACCAGGGCACTATAGTGAAACTGGCTGACGTTTTAACGCCGAATCAGTTTGAAATTGAGTTTGTGGCTCGCGAAAAAAATAATTTTGTGAACGTGTGTGCTGAAACCTACTTTTTTTTAAAGGTTATTAACTGGAATGAAAGTGACGGTGTTAGATGACGCGTGGAAAGCGATTGACGCCCTTCACGACAAAGGTTGTAAGACGGTCGTGATGTCCTCTTCGGACCTCGGCGGGAAACAATCGTTGATCGCCTTGGCGAGTTCAGTGAAAGGTTCGAAGGTGAAACCTGACGGAATGAATTCGACAAAAATTGAAATAATGATTAAGCGCAGATAGTCAACGGGAAAAAGTGGCAATAACGATTCCCAGGCTTGAGGCAAACTTTACCGGCACAGGAGATTTATTCGCATCACTTCTGCTCGCTTGGCTACACAAAACTAATGACTTGCGGACTGCGCTAGAACATACCATGTTCACTATGCAAGCCGTTGTAAGGCGAACTCTGACTAAAGCACAAGGTAGGGCCTCCCCCCCCCCCCGTAGATCGGGGCTTCTTTCTCATTTTAATTCGACTCCTCCCTTCATTTTCAAAGAATTGTCTGGGGGTGGGCCTTTGACTAGTGAACACATGGAGCTTCAGTTGATTCAGAGTAAGCTTGACATCGAGAACCCTCAGCCAACTATTAGAGCAACAAAAATTCAGTAACGGATGGTGCTCGGCTTTGTATTGTAGCGCTAGTACTTATACCAAACGCCCCTAAAGTTACCAATAGGTCTGTTTCTGCACTAGTGTTAAATTGGTGTAGAAAATCCCATGATTTGATTTTTATGAATGATTTCAGATGATTTTCTACACCAGGGTAAGACTATAATGCCGCAAAGAAACAGACTTAAAGGTGCGTTTACACTGAAGTGTGGCGCTACACTTATTGCGTGAAATTTAGTGTCAGACACAAATTTCTTTGGTGTAAACACAAACTTCCAGAAATTATTATCAGAATTTGTACAGTCAATATACATGTGTCTGACACTTTACATTTATGTCGAGACGTAAATGTAAGCTACATAAAGTGTAATCTACATAAATGTAAGCGGCATAAAGTGTAGCTACATAAATGTCAGACCACTTCAGTGTAAACGCACCTTAGGCCGGTACGCAGGAGCGGTAAGTGTCGCGGGGTCGCCGCGACCCTCTACTACGACATGACTGAATAGGGCAGTTTACACGACCCTCTACTACGACCAGTATCGCGCGATACTTCTCGCCGCGACCGTGGAGAAACATATAAACCAATGAGGCAGCGACAGTTATCGCATGTGTGCACCGGGCTTAAATCAGGTCTACACCATGACAATAATCATTCCTCTACGTCTTCCGCTTCTTTGTTAAAAACGTTACCTTATTTTGTGATATTCCCTGTAGTTGGGAGCAAATTTTACGACCCAGAATTCATCCTTTGCTACTAATAATGTGTTTATAGAATGTTGTGGGTTATTATTGGCGTTATTATTATAGTTGCCATTTAGAAAACAATTTGTTAAGTCTTGTGGGTGAATAAAGGGCGAAGCATTTCCAAAATGAAAAAGGGATATGCATCCGACATATCCTTTTCTTTCCTTTTGCTGAATCCTCTCATCTTATAGAAAAGTCGAAATATTTAGCGATTTAAAAAAAAAATGATCTAGTTAATTTCTGTTGAATTCATACAACGTTATTCTTAAGATAATTCTCCATAAATTTAGTTTGAACTTTAAAGGCTTCCACCCGCGTTCTCCTCATGAACAGTTCTAAAATCGTTCCCAGCTTACCGAAGCTGCCGAAATCAATGACGATTTCTTCTTCCCAAGAACTCCTGAAAGAAACCAAAAATTACGACGCATATAACATATAGGGCCCTTTTGTCGTTCACTCACTCACCATTCGATGTTGTTCTCGTGGTTTGTCACGTAGGCCGTACGACAAATTGTGGCGTCTTCGAACCACGTCAAGTTGTGCGATCGTATCCAATATTTGTTGTCGTCTGGGTAGTACCAGATTTCTTCGTGAAGTTCGATTTCGTCGACTTTCAATGAGTCGTCCTGCGATTGAAAAATAAACAAACAAAAAAAAAACAGCCGGAAGTTAATTTGTTCGCTTCTAGGGTTTGACCTCCCTTCCCCCACATCCATCATCAAACCGACAGATTTGAATTACTCACTCTTTGAAAAAATCGTGGAAAGTAATTCTTTCGCGTTATTCTCCATTGTTTGCATCTCATTAACGGTCCTGTAACAGTGATATTTTGTGGTTGTAGGTTTTTAGTCCCGTGGGGGGGGGGGGTGATGGGTGGCACTTAAGGGGGAGTTGTACATGTGTTTCCTCGACCCCCCTCCAATCATACCTCGCCTACTCCGCGTTTCGGAAATTACCGCCGTATTTCTGCACCAATCATGGACTTCAAGGGCTCATTTAAATCTTCAGGAAATTCCGCACAACCGTACGATCTTGCTTTCCTAAATAAGTCGTCGAAAGAGTGTGAATTTTCAAGGTAAAAGTTTATGTGCGTTTTACAGTTATTTTAGGGATGAAATATGAAAAAGGAAGATCGTACGGTTGTGCGGAATTTCCTGAAGATTTAAATGAGCCCTTGAAACCAGGACTGGTGCAGAAATACGGTGGTAATTTCCGTAACGCACTGTAGGCGAGGTATGATTGGAGGGGGGTCGAGTAAACACGTGTGCAACTTTCACTTAAGGCACAAAAAAAGCAGCCAGCGGGTCTCACCACTCACCTTCTGACACTTCGGGCGCAGTCTCTTCGACTTCCCTCACGAATCCATCCACTTCCGTCACCTTAGTCTTTTCATAGGTATTCACGACTGCTGCGGCCGGAAATTTGAACACGTGACATAGAATCAAACTGAGAACCATAATACCTGCGAACAGACGTTGACCGATTTGATTTAAACTCAGCCAATAGTTGTTTTAATTTAATTTAAAACAAAATAGAATTAAAAAGCAGTGGTTAGAACGATATCGTGGTAGGAGGGGAATTCAGGCACAAAAATGAAGACAGTATAATGGGTCAATGTGTCATTATGTAACTCAAAAATCAAAGCTATTTATTATTTTTCTAGGGTAATAGACAGACCAGCAACACGGGGCTCTTTGTTTACGGCATTGTAGAGCTCTGAATAGCGGTGCCCCCCCCCCAACCCAACTTTGGTTGGCTCACCATCACCTTTAAATGATCATAAATTCATCGTCAGCTCGGTACAATTCCCCGAAGGTGAAATATTGCTTTTAACACCTCCCAGGTAAACCCGCTCTCACCAAATGCCCTACTAAAATGGCTTTCTTACTCCATGGTGCTCTAAATTGTCCAATGTTTACGTTGCTCGGTGGGTTTTTATTAGAATAACAAGCGTCGTGCTAGCTGGTTAAATGTAAAGAAAAATAGCCCCCCTCCCATCAGTCGTAACTTCTGTTGGAGTAGAACTAGGGTTCGGATTCATGTGCACGAAAAAACCTCTAAATATGTTTTTAAAACATTGAAATACGCTCGTTAAACATACCCGAAAACTTCGATTTATGCCGATATGTATGCTAGAAAGTCGTTTGACGAGGGGTTCTTACGCCCTAAACCTTAATGAAGATGGCCTAGTCGACCGAAACTATAGCCACAAATTAATAAAGACACTTTAAACTTGGAGAGATTACCCTTTTTCACCAAAAAGCTAAAGGCGGGGTTTCAGTCGGGGTTCCTCGACCCCTGCCCTGCCAACCCTCGCCAAAACTTCACCCCATATTTTGGCTCAATTTCTGCACCAGTCTTCGATTTCATAGTCTCATATTCTATCTTCAGGAAATTCTACAGTGACGTAAGATCTTGCTTTCCCTAATTCCAACCCTGAAATAACCCTAAAACCATTCTAACTCTAAATTGTGTTTGGGTTATTTCAGGGATGAAAATTGAAAAAGTTAGATCTAACGTCACTGTAGAACTTCCTGAAGATTAAAATGCGACTTTGAAATCAGAGATTGACGCAGAAATGGAGCCAAAATTTAGGGGCGAATTTTAGGCGAGGGTGACTGGAAGGGGTCATCCAAAGTCCACTATCTCACCTCGCATCAATACAATGGGACAAAGAGACGTTCCGAGAGAAAGGAAGGGCTTAAATCACGAGAGAAACTTTGTGAGGGCCACCCTTAAAAATGCTGACGCGGAATTACTGACTAGAGAGTGGGTCTGCCTCAACTACACTACATAGTAACCCCCCCACCCCCCCGACGAATCCGGCGTTGACTCGTGACGTAATAACTATTATTTTCGGGCGCAAAACTTTGGGGGAATCTCACTGGAAGACTGGTCGAGACGAATTCCAAGGGAAAAAAAAGTAATCTGACAAGACGAAAAACCAACAATAAATGCACCTAAAACCTGTAATATGCATTTATAGTATGACAAATAAATTTAAATTCTGTTGGTCCCAGTGACTTGAAAATACCACCAAACGGCTTCTTTGTACGAGTAAAATATGCAAACATACTCGAATCCGAGCCCTACTAATAACAGATGAGACACACTTGAAAGAAGCTGCAGCTATCTCGTCGTTTAGAAAACAGCGGCGCAAAAAGTATGCAATTGGTGGTGGTGAGGGGAACTTTACTCGTGCCCCTCTGCCTTATTTCATAAATACACTCACAAGAACGAATCTAACGTTTCGTCAAATCAAATTGGAACTAAATTAAAGGATTCTGGTCCGCAAACCCGCTTCAGCCTAAATTGGCATTTTCACGGATTACAACGTGTTTCTTTGGTGGTGAGGGGAAGGGGGGTAAATTTGAAGTTTCGCTGTCCCCTGTCGGGCGGTTCAAGTGCCAGAGTCGAAAATTTAATTTCGGGGGTTATACATTTAAAACCAGTCAGGTTTTGAGAGGCCTCGCGTCACCACAGCAAAACAGTTGGTGGATTTCACTTTTATTTTATTTTATATTATTTTTATTTTAAAAAGCCGAATCTTGTTCGCTTAAAATATGCAACCCCCCCCCCCCTAAATCAATTCCAACTTGATTTTAAGCTAAACCTCAAGCCGAGGTGGTGAATCCTACCATAAGTGTCAGCTTTGAACTAAAGTTCACTGGCCTAAAAATTACAGTTTTCACGACTTCGTGTGGTGTTCTGAGGTGACAGTCAGTTTCAGTGTTTAAAGAGTAAAATGAACTAAGCAAATTAATTAATTGATCGGGCAAAATTAACGATTACGAGAAGAATGATAAAACATTCTGATTCTGCGTCCAAGTTGACATTTTCCTCGCCGAGTTTAACGGTCAACCTGTCTTGAGGTGGTTACGTGACTGCCTGGTTTTGTGGACCGATCAACCCGGTTTATTCCAGCTGTCAGGAAACACTTGAGGGGGGGGGGGTGCCTGGGCACAACTACAATGTTGATGACATTTTGGGATGTTGTCCTGGGATGCATAAGAATGTAAACTTCGAGGGGGGGGGGTCGGACATGCTTCGGTTTTTTGACTGTAACTCGAAATCTGCCCGGTTAAAACGTTGAAGGGCGTTAAGGTGCGTTTACACTGAAGTGTCCCGCGGCACTTATGTCTCGACATATGTACATGTAAAGTGTCAGGTATAAATATCTTGACTACAAATTCTGATAAAAATGTCTCGAAGTTTGTGTTTACACCAAGGAAATTTGTGTCTGACACTAAATTTAAAGCAATAAGTATCGCGGGACACTTTAAACGCACCTTTACATTTCCTTCAGAATCCACTGTTTTAACATTTTTTTTTTGGCCTAGCAGGTACGAAATATTGCTCCCCCTCCCCTCCGGGACACAATTCCAAAGTTGATGAAATTTTTGAAAGTTCTTCTGGAATGAAAATTTAAAGTTCGGAGGGAGGGGGGGTTTCGGACATGTTTCGGTTTTTCGCCTTTAACTTGAAATCTTCTCGGTAAAACGTTGAAGAGCGTTACATTTCCTTAGGAATCCATTGTTTTTAACACATTTTTTGGACCAGTAACACAGTTTTTGCATCAGAATAGCAGAATATCCACCCCTCCTATTCAGAGATGCATAACGATATTGTACGTACGCGAGTTTTATGCCTGTGGAAAGAAATTTCGAAGGATTTGTTCGGATTCATTTCCGTTTTTTTTCTGTAACTCGAAACCCCATCCGTTCCCACCGGGGGGGGGGGGGGTTTACTGCCCCTGCACCTACATGGATTAATGGGTGGAGTGGCAAACATAAACCTTTCCCCACACACTCATCTTGACCGAATCTCTTTCGTCCGGGCCTTGAAATTTACAGAAATTAATGAGACTAACGTTAACGAAAAGAGAGGTAAATGAATAATTGGAGGACAAATCAACTTTCCTTTCATTTCGCTATACGGGGAAAATAATGCACGTCCTTATCTCTCAGGGAGAAAAATTAACGTAACAGACCCCATCATCAAACGATCACCACGAGTTTTTATGAGTGAATTTTATAAGGCACGGGTCACATGGGATTAAAGTGTCGTTTAGCCATAACCTGAGCTCAAGAGCTTAATCGCCTAAACAGATTTTGGTGTTTTGTACGCAAAATCGTTCAAAACATTAACAACACTCAAACAGATATCGTCGACCCGGCCCTCAATAGTTTATTTAGTGCGACTTTTCAAAATCTCCAGCTGCCGTTATGCGTAATATTTATAGGGTTACCAATTCGAAATCAAGAAGTCCAAAAAAAGAAAAGTACCACGACCCATATTTGCATTTTTTAAATGAAATTGATTAAATCTGCCGGGACAAAAAGGGAAAAAGCGGGACACTTTACTTAAGATGATACTCCTTGAGACATCCTAATGTCGTCGTGTAGGGCACTCGCGAAGGACTTGCTTGAGCTCGAACAATTCCACCCACAAGAAGCTGTAGTCACAAACTGCTCCAACCTCAAAATCATTAACCACAAAATTTCCCCAACCCCTAAAAGCTCTAAAAATACCTTGAAACTTGAAAAAATTGAACTGAAAAAAGCCAAAAACCAACCACAGAACTATAAAAACCTCCAAACACAAAGAAGCCCTGACTACAAAAAGGTCTAACCAAAAAGAGACACAAAATGTTGAACCCTTCAAACGATCTAATACCTAAAGCTGCAACCCGAAGAAGCAACAAAAAGTTCCAACTGTTATAAGATCTAACTTCAAAAGCTCTAACCACAGAAAGCAGCTATCCTAAAATGTCTAATAACAAAATGCTCTAAGCACAAAAACCTCAAACCAAAAATGTACGTACTCTAACCATGAAAAGTTCTTACCACAAAAGTTTAGTTCAAAAAAAGGTCGAATCAAAAAAATCTCTAACCACAAAACGCCATGACTACAAAAAGTTCAAACGTCGGAAGCTGCAATCTCAAAATGATTTAACCACAAAACGTTCCAACAACAGAAAGCTCTAACCCTTTTGCAGGCTTATTCGCGACCGGAAAATATTTCGATTTTACGAAATAAACGTTGGTAAAAAACAATTTCCCACGAAGATACGGGGGGATTTTGTATTTTTTGAAAATTTTGACAATGTTTCCGGGAAAAGTTCAATTTCTGGACTTTTACTTGTCCAAAATGCATTCATGACCAAATTTTCGGAAACCTCATGAAAATTCCCATTGGATGCAACCATTTTCATTCGACATAATTTACAGTTATTGACAGTCGGCAATCTAAGCGGGAGGTAATTATCCGGTATTACAAGCTGCCCCCTAAATGCTTAATGATTTCACCCCTTTTGTTTTTGGCTAGGAAACTCCAATTTCACCAAACGTTGCCCCATTCAATAAGCTTCGAATTTATGTACTACAATTTGTGGATTGCTGCATTAGAACTAGAGTTTATTCACTCTTATTACAAAAAATCATGCATTCGTGACTGACAGTTCACACTTCCCAGTTCTTCGCTTTCGAAGTTTCAGACAGCCAAACGCGGTCGCAATGTATTTTTTGAGTATTTAAGTCACAGAGAAAAGAACCTTCTGAACTAAAAAGACCGATGCACTTCTTTTCTGTCGGTGCTCTCTGGACCTTCCATGTTCAATTTTGTTAATTTTATCTATTGCTCAACAAAAAAGGTCCTTTACTCTTTCTACGGGCAAACTGACACGCACATGATGCCAGAGCTTTTGGAAATTGTACACGTGCATCCACCTCTTTGCCTCTAATTTCAGTTCACGCGTTGAAACACACTTCGGTGTGCCAACTTTCGATTTGAAAATGCTTCGTGGTACAGACGCCTCACAGGAGTACAATTCCCAAAAGCTTTGGCGTAATTTACACCATGTGCATGTCAGCTTGCTCGTAAAAAGAGTAAAGGACCATTTTTGTTGAGCAATAGATAAAATCAAACAAAAAGTCTCACTAAATTAACAAAATTGAACATGGAAGGTCCAGAGAGCACCGACAGAAACAAAGTTCATCAATCTTTTTAGTCCAGCAGGTTTTTTTCTCTTTTGTCTGTGACTTAAATACACAAAAAAGACATTGCGATCGCGTTTGGCCGGCTGAAACTTCTCAAGTTAAGAATTGGGAAGTGTGAACTGTCAGTCACGTATGCATGGTTTTTAGAATTAACTCTAATTCTAATGCAGCAATCTACAAATTGTAATGCATACATTTCAAGCTTATTGAATGAAGCAACTTTTGGTGAAATTGGAGTTTCCTAGCCAAAAACAAGAGGGATAAAATGATGGGGTAAGCGTTCAGGGGGCAGCTTGTAATACCGGATAATAGCCTACCGCTTAGATTGCCGACTGCCAGTCTCACAGTCAATTATGTCGAATGAAAATGGTTGCATCCAATGGGAATTTACATGAGGTTTCCGAAAATGTGGTCATAAATGCATTTTGGACAAGTAAAAGTCCAGAAATTGAACTTTTCCCGAAAATATCGTCAACATTTTCAAAAACACAAAATCGCCCGTATCTTCGTCGGAAATTGTTTTTTTAGCAACGTTTATTTCGTCAAGTCGTAATATTTTCAGGTCAGGAATAAGCATGCAAAAGGATGCTGTAAAGTTCTGAAACACCCTGAATGTAAAATTATTCAGTTTAAACAAACACGCACAGGTAGCACGAGAAGATTTTGGCTAATCAGACATAAACGAACAAAGTTTTGTCCATTTTTTTGACGCTAAACAAACGATTCTGTTCATCGACCAGATTGTATTAAATTGACCCGACACGTACAGTTTTAAAAAAGTATCAGAAAGGTGAAAAATAAAAAAATCTCGGCAGCTCAAACGAATAGGACGATTTTCATTACTTATTCTCATTTGATGTATCAGACCAGGGTCACACGCATCTTTATTCCAATAAAACATAATACGTTCAATGTCAATTTTTTAGAAATGTAGAGCAGAATCCGGGACAAATTGCATCCCGGGATGACCTTGCCCGGGACAAAATTAGCCAAACCGGGACGAATAGAAACTCTGAATATTTCAGTTCGAGGATACTCAGTGGTGTTCATCCCTTCTCAGTACCACAATTATTCAGGAAGCACTTAGTTGCCACGCGCGGGAAGAAATATACAAGGTTAAAAAAATATAAGTGAGGGGGGGGGGATTTGCCTCAAATCCCCCCCCCTCCAATTGACGGGTAAACGACACTGAGGGGGTAGTGACATCTTTAAAATGAAGGAATGTTGTTAAGGCTTCCAATATTTTTGTGTCCGTGAGTGGCATCAGTCTTGGTACGCTGGAGGCCACGTAAGCACCCACCTAAGCATATGCCCCCCTCTCAACACCCAAAACCTTCCAGGCGAGATTTACTTAGGGGTGACCACTTGTGCGTGCTCTCGGACTCGAGGTCCGCAATAACGGCCCACTGTCTGTCTGAATCGGTGGGGGTGTGAAACGCACTCCGTCACCCACTTAGTAAACGAGCCAACACCATAATCAATTGAACTGTTGCTTCATCGAATCCATATTAGTGTAAACACTCTCTTTTCTTGGGTTTGTGGGGTGAACTTCCAAGGCACAAAGCCCGAATAATTTCTAAAGGAGGAGGGGGGCTGGCAAATTGCGGGGGCCTTAAGCAACCGACTGTTGGGTAAAATTTCGCGGTTAAAGGACCCACTAAGTTACTCTTTACGATAATTACCAGACATTTCAAATTTTGAGTTAGTAGTTAGTTCTTGGGCACCTGGATTCTCCATTTCTGGCTATGGACGGGTACCACCACATCCCTCGTAAGAGATGTACATATTTAGGATCTCGGAAGCATATTGTCGAGTAGTCCCCATTTATAAGGCAATAAATAAACGTTCAGCCTTCGCTTGAATGATTTTTAACTCGTTTTGAAATCAACCCCCACCCCACCCGACAAGAGCCTTTAGGCCCACTCAGCAACGATCGCTGAGGCGTATCTCGTAAATTGGCGATAAAGGGGGGGGGGTTAAGGACGGAAAATTTGAAAGACGAAAATAAAATAATGAAACTCACCAAAAACGCATTGCCAGAGAATACGCTCAAAAGCTCAGTGTTAAAACACCGAATATTAGAATCGTAAACGGGAGAGACAGCTCTACTACGTGTCTGCAACATGAAAACACGCGTTTCATAATTTTTTTCACGTTCCGGGGGACTGTAATCGACGACTGTCACATTTTCATTTTGCTCGGGCGCCAGGGTTTTATTCTTACAGAAATTGTACAGATCATCAGAATGAATCCTGGAAAATCAATTAAAAAAACGATTTACATTAAATTAAAAATGTACCTCGGTTGAAACGTCATAAATTACATCTAAAAATCCAGTCAATGTTTAAACATTGGGAACACAAATCTAAGAAGGCCGGGGAACGATAATAAGTCGAAACAAAATACATTCATACAAGCCACAGCCTGAGAAAAAAACTTACAACTACATAAATAAAAAAATATATTATTTACAAGAAGTTGAGAGCTCTTATCAAAGTAAAAACTCACGCAAGTAATTTTGAGCTCAATGATGCAAAAAATGGGGTTCAATTTCATGCAAAATTGAAGATCTGAAGTTAATTACCCCCCACCCACTGACTATGTTGTAAATCAAACAAGAAGTGGTAGGAGAAAACGGTCAGGGTCCTGGCGTCCATGGAATGAAAATTTATAGTGAACGTCGCCACTAGCAGCACAGATTGCACTTATTCTTTTCTTTTTCATCTTTAGTAACAAAAATAAATCGTCTGAACGTGCGGAATTTTGGACAATATCTCGAGAAAATCCGGACTGTCAATAATTCAACACCCTGACAAAAAAATCGCGGTTTTTGTTCGGTTAATTTTATAACGAAAACAAAACGAAATTGTATAATTAACTAGGGACTTGTTCCAAATTTAGGGAAACAATGTACAATGTTAAAAAGCAATACCTAGGGAAACTGATTTTTTTAAGGTAGAGGACTGTCGGTGCCACTGCCGCCCCCAGACCCTGTTCCACCGTCGTCACCGCCACCGCTGCCGCCGCCTCCGGCTCCCCCACTGCCATTGTTTGTCGACAAGGAGAAAGTTGAGACTTTCTCTTTTTTCCCCTTCTGCTTATTCGCCTTTGTCAACGCGGCAACTTCCTTTTGAAGGGATTTAATCTTTGTCGACATGGATTCGACCTTTTTCTCGTGGTCCTTGTCGCTAGCCATCATTTTGTTTCGAAATTCCGTTTCAAACGTGAAATGTTTCGCTTTCAATTCAGTAATCTAAAAAAGGGATGATGGGTTATTATTTTTTTTTTCTCTCCACACATCTAACCATAAATCATCGAAACGTACCTGTCTATCTTTTGCTAGAAGCTGAGAATCCTTCATGGACAGCTGTTTTTGAAGTGAAGCCATTTGCTCTTTGAGTTGAGTCATCGCCACAACATGATCCGACGAATTTGGATCTATTTCTCCCGGTGCTCTATGATTTCCAGTTCGAGCTGCCTTGGCGGCCGGGGGCATAATCAAACCTCCCTCGTTTGAATCATGCCTGGGGACTTCAATTTTGGTTACGTCGATTCGATTCGGTCTTTTATTATGACCGCGTAACCTTTTTAGGGGGAGGCGGGAGGAGGAAATAAGGAGAATCTCAGGTTAGAACTTTTTGAGTACGCCCCGGGGAATAAAATCGTCGGTACCTGTTCTCTCTTGTTTTTCCTGAACGCTGAGCAGCGAGCTTCATATGAGCTCGCCTCTCAGCGTCGCTTTGCTTAGTTTTGGCCAGGGCCCTTTTGTACGAAAGCGTACACAGCCAACAAAGTAACTTCCCATCGACCTATTGAAAAAAAACAACAAAAATCGTGTCAATTTCAGGCGTTTTAAAATTTATTAAATAATAATAAGTATAATAAGACAGCAAAAAACCGCAAAGAGAGAAATCCGTACTTTTTTATCGTCGTCTTTCCGGTCAAAGGCGCACTTTTGTTTGCACTGCTCGCAAGTCACCGGTGGACCGTACTTTCGCTCGGAATTGGTACACCGCTGGCATTTGTTACCGATAAATGCCGCTATGATATTGCAGTATTCACAGGCGGAAGGCTTTCCAAATTGTTTGACGTTGTTTTCGCATTTGGAACAAATTGTGCTAGTGCTCGCTTTGCTACAAGGAAAAATGAAACAAAAGAAACAAATACCATCACTATCCTTTATTCTTGTCCCTGACTCTCACTATAGCTTTCAACTTTAATTCTAAAAGCATCAATTGAAAGAAACTTTACCTTGTCCTACGTTTTTTGTTTTCATAGTAATCGAATTACCGTTTTGGGCTTTTGGCCCAAAATAATCCAAAATCCCATTTTGGCCCATTCTGTCAGATATTTTTAAACAACAACACAGGTATGGCGTCTACTACGGTGATGACCCTTCACCCCGGACTAAGATCTCTCCATCTAGGGTCAAGGCCCCGATTAACCAAGCCCGAGATCAATGAACAGTTATAGGTGACAGACTTAGGTCATAGGAAAGTGAGCTTCGAGTTGGTGGAAGAGGGGGGGGGCACCAGCCCACAGAGAGATATGCAATGTGGTGGTGGCGGCACCGCCCCACCAAAGTCCAATGCGCAAAGCGGCTCGCTTTACTCGCCGGTCAGGGCATACCGTAAACTGTAAGTCATCACGGGTGTTGGTTCGGTGCCAGTGTTGCCAGACGGTCGAGAGAACATTTTAGTGTCTCTTGCCCGAAAGTTTGGTATTTATAGTAAAATAATAATAACCGTGATATTATAATTCAAATTCATTAATTTGATTGAGTCGTGTGGATAGGGTCCTTTGGTGATCGAGAGTATGTGGCTCTTAAGGTTGGACCTTTTTGTGATAAGAGCTTTTTTGGTTAGCATCAAAATCAGCATCATTTTTGGTCGTCAAAATACCACCCAGGACCTCCTTACGTTAGCTCCAACCACAAAAATTGCTAAACACTAACAGCGCTAAATACAAAAAGCTCTAGCCACAAAAAGCCCCAACCGCAAAATCGTAAACACAACAATTTGTTGTGATGTACCAATCACTTTGAGGGGGGGGGGTGCCCCTCCACTCAAACCACCAGCCAAACCAAAGAAAATTGCACCGAAGCGCGGTTTATAGTCTCCTTCCTGACTTGGAGCTCGTAGTGTGTAATGTGTAGTGGTAAGTTCGCTCATGGAAAATGGCAACGTTTAAACCACAAATTAGCCCGAAACGAAACTTTGCGTTCACGGAGCTTCAGAATCTCACAGTTTAACATAATAACGAGTAATTTTGCCTCGGAAAACGACCACAGCCACAATTGCACGGCGTCTTAACCTAGAAACATGTTGTTTGAACTCTAAAATCCCCCATTTTGCTATTGCCATTGTGCTATTTAGACGTTATTCTGTCCTCTTCTATTCTATCAGTCCCGGAAAACCGTTCGAAAAATCAATTGATCGTGTCTGGAACCTGCCGGTCGTTCCTGACTTGGGCAGAGCTCGTTCAATGCCAAAAGCGAGGAGGTTATTGTGACTTACCAATTTTATTTCTTTCAATTTAACAAATAATCTTGTGAGCCCGGAAAGATGAATAAAAAAATAAAAAAACGCGCATAATTATGTTGCACCTCACAAAAAATCTAATAGGTATTCAAAAAAAGTGCTCCTCAGGATAAATAGCACGACCCGCGTTTCACGCATTTATTGTTTTAAAGAGCTTTTAATAGTAAATCGAGCATGAAATTTGAAGGTAATTTGATGCGTTCCGTTCCGTTACGATAATAATGGACACTAGACGAATTAGCCTAGTCTCACCTCAATAAAATAGCGAAGATGCGTAACAAAGGGTACTCACTTGGTCTGTTGAAATTCCGATCGACAATAAGTGCATTTAACGATGGGGAACGATCCGCGACAATCCTGCGGAAAAAACACATGAATTAAGCACTGCGTTCTTCAAAATAGTCGGAAGGCATTAGCAGGAATGGCAGTTGGTGGGAGGGGGAGGTAATTTACAAATGTTCCCTGCATGAAACAGTCTTCTGTTTGTAATCAGATTGAACATATTTTTGAACAAAAAACTTACTCGTGTAAAAGGGGCCCGTTTATGGTAAAAACTGCCCGAGAAGCTTTATATTCAGTATTTTTGACGTGAGACGCCCGATTTTAAAGTATGATGAAAGTGATCGAGTCGGAGGGTCGCAGCCAAAAAAAAAACTACTGGCACCCTTCTACGGGATATCGAACTTAAACCAAATAATAACTGACTATCTACTATTTGGTTCTGCTAGCTATTATTTGGTACTGTATAGCTATCAAGCCCAATACACTCCTACCAAAAGTCGATGAAGAGGCCCGCCGAGTCGATAGAAGTCGGAAGTGGTTTCCCCATCTAAGGACACCGGTGGATCAACCGACGAGTAACAGGGATATTAAAGCTTAAGCAAAATGGTACAGCACAGTTGGGCATAAAAACCCATTAAAACAAAGAAACTCTTATTTTCAAATCTGCCCTTTATTAGCGCCATAAATTCTTATATTAGGAACTGTGGAGAATACGGAATTTAATGGATTTTAGACAGGTTTTTGAGGCCTCATAATATGCCAGTGGAACCAGTTTACGCGGAGCACTAATAAAATACCTTCCACATATTTACACCATACGAGGTATGTACCTACTTGTCTCAGAACGAAGTTCTTAAATCTAATACATTTTGATCAAGCGATGTTGTGGAGGTTAAGTTGACAATAGATCGGGAATTAAATCTCTTCTCCACGTTTTCTTTCTTTCAATAGCCCAACACGATTCGAGTTTCGAGAAAAAAATGGCTCCCCGGCGGGATTTGAACCCGCAACCTCTGGATTACCAGTCCAGCACGCTGCCATAGCGCCACGGAGACGCCTTTGGGAGTCGTACTGCGAGGGATAAGCTAAGCCGAACCCCACCCAGCTCGAATTGTGTTGGGCTATGCCCTTCCATCGTCGTCCGGATAATATCAGTCTAATTAATTTATTAATTAAAATACCGGCGACAGATTTATTCATTATATCCATCTTCTTTCTTTCTATTTTAATAACTAGAGCTTATTAAAGCCATCCTCAGTGGTCTAAAAAAGAGGAAGAATTTTATGGTGATCTTGCACCTTGTCCTAATCAATTATTATTGAAATAAATTAAAATCAAGAAAACGTGGAGAGACGATTTGATTCCCGATGTATTGACAGCAATAGTCGTCGACACTTACACTGAACCAAAGCGTTTAAAATTTTATTCCATATTGGGGAGGGGGAGGGGCTCGAATACCTACAAGATCCTGTAATTATTCCTGGGAACGAACGAAGGGCACTTTAACCGCGCAGGAACAACAACAAATTGGATAGAGACGGACACGATGGTCGTATAAAATAAAGAGGGAAAAGAAGTAGTGGCTGAAGAATGAGTCAATGGGAGGTGCAGTGCGGCCCAATGCGTAGCGCCTATTTCTGGAACCGGTCAATGGAAAGAGCGGTGCACCGAGTTACCCATGTACTCCGGAATGGGGAACTTGCATGAATACCCGAATTGGTAGCAACGTATACCGGTGAATTGGCACATGGACAGAAGGATATCAACGGTAGTTGCAGCCCGACTAGTGCAATTGGGAATTTTTAAATAAATTTCAAAGGTCTTGAAGAGGGGATAGATGGTACGATGGGAAATGACGTCAATGACCACTTTTGAAGCATCTGATGAGAGAACTCTAAAGCTATGTCTCTACTTGTGCGCTTTCGTCTTCCTCTTTGAATTCAACACGCCTTTTCAACTTTCGTTTCAACTTTCAACAATGCATACCTTTGAGCAATGCACGCAATTTCTGATATCCTTCAAGCTTCTTGGGGCATGCAATGACCCATGCCTCACGTTCAACACACCGTGCGCTGTGAGGCCTCTGACGCACGAAAAAAGGCACAGTGGAGATATAGCTTAACATTTTTTGTTTACAAATAACAAGAAAAAATGTCCCCCTGAAAATGTGTCTTACATCTTCCTCACACCATCCATTTCATTGAATAGCCTTTGACGTTATCAAATCCCCACTCAAAATTTTTAAAAATTCGCTCTAAAAAAATCCTTGATTGATTTCAAGGTTTAATGTGAGCAATAGTGTGGAAGAGCCTCTTCAAGAAACACCAGTGCTTGAAAAATGTGCAAGTTCCCCATTCATGATAAAATGAATGAAATTCAGTCTACTAACGATGGTGGGACAGGTGGGGGTTTCAGAGCCATCAAACAGGCTCTTGCCCGCTCCAGTTCAATGAAACAAGAAATATGGCAATATAACCTCAACTCTCGAAGCCTGAAAATTGGCTATTTAGGTCCCATTTCAGGTCTATTCAGCGATTTCATAACTCCGGTGGCTCTATTAGTGGATCAAACTAAACTAGTGGAGAACTAAAGTCTGTGGGTACCTTTCCGTTTGTTCCTATGTGTTCCTGCTGTGTTGTGCAATAAACGCCCATGAGGAAGATCTGCTGGTAAACTTTGAATTTTTAATTTTAGTCATAATAGAGTATAAGAAGATCTGCTCATGTCAAATGAGGCTCAGGAATCGGTCTTGTCCTAAAGCGAAGTAATAGCATTGTGGCGGGGATATTTTGCGAAAGTGTTAATGTAGCTCCTCCATTAAATGTGCACTCAATTTAGTTGAAAATTGAATGAAAATAAATCATTCTCTAGGGCGCGACGCCAAAACAGGGATAGAATAAGAGCGTTGTGACTCTTGGGGAAAATCATCCTAACGTGTGGGTGATACGTTAGGGGGCGGTGCGCCCCTATTGTGTTATCTCATAGCAGAGCGCCCTAGCGAAAATCAAGTGTTTTCGATCAACTTTGTAGGTACCCTAGTTGAATACCAATTTGCGATTTAATGCGGCCGCAAAGCTAAAAAATTTGTCGAATAACCCCCTCCCCCTCCACACACGTACCAATCCCCCCCCCCTTTGATTTGAAAAAAGGAAAACTACTGCAATTGCGGAATTTCCTGAAGATTAAAACGAGTCCTTAAAAACCAGGATTGGTGCAGAAATAAGGCGAGAAAATGCACGCCGAGTAGTAGACGAGGGATGATTAGAGGGGGGTCGAGGAATCATCACTGCAGTTCCCCCTTAAATTTTGGCTGAAAAGCCACTGCCTAAAGGGGTCCATACACTTGTACAATATTTCGTTTCCTGATGTTTACGGGTAAAAAAATGGGTTGTTCATTATGCAGGGTGGAAGGGGATAAGTGAAAAAAAAAAAATTGGGTTAAAGTAGACCTCATTTGTGTCCGAAAATCAAAACCCTTCGAGATATGATTTTTCTAACGATATTTAAGGCTTACATATTTTTTTTTGTACTAACTGCGAGAAACTCGCATTCAATTTGAATTGTTGCAACTTTTGGTGATGGATTCGGAAAAAGCGCACTATTTTCTGTGAGGATTAGCCATTTTCGATAGCACTAACTATTTTATGTGCCCTTAAGTGAGGCTCAAAGTCGTACAAATCGAGGATTTTATTTTTTTCAAAAAAAGTCACTCCCCGTTTGTCCACACTAAATCCGAGTATACGGGCAACCCGTGATTCAGAAAAACATCTTCAAAGTGTCCTTTACAAAAATGGTCATAAGCGTTTTCTTAGTTGATTGGCGATTTTTCGTCAGAAATGACATTTTTTTTTTTTATAGAAAAAATAATGTTTTTCTCTTGAAAACCGCTTGTTTTGACCCGAAAAATTCGATCAACCCTTGTGATTTTAACACGCTAAAAAGGTATAAAACCACATCCAAAGCTATTCTTGGAGTGGAATTCAATGTGTACGCCTACAAAAGTATCTAAAAATGTCGCCCCGGCAGCTGGCTATTGGGTTAACAGCATTACACTACTAAAAGTTTCGACGTTTTTAGGTATTTAGCTATTATTCGGCATTAATCAACATTTCACTTTGTTACTCTACATTTTTATGGCCATTCTTGCTGAATAATCGCTAACTAAGTTAAACTAACGAAATTCGTATTTCGTGAAATGTACTCTATCCGATACCCCAGCTGCCGGAGCGACATTTTTTGCTACTTTGGTAGGCATGCATAATGAGTTCGATTCAACGTATAGCTTTGGATAAGGTTTTAGTGCTTTCTATCACGCTAAAATCACAAAACTTGTTCAAAATTTTCAGGTCAAAACAAGCGATTTTGAAGAGAAAAATCACCTAACAACTACGAAAACGCTTATGACTATTTTTGTAAAGGACAGTTTGAAGATGTTTTCCTGAATCACGGGTTGTCCGTACACTCAGATTTAGTGAGGACAAACGGGGACTGACTTTTTTTGGAAAAAATAAAATCCCTGATTTGCACGACATTGACCAGCAGTAAGGGGACATAAAATAGTTAATGTCTATCGAAAATGGCTAATCCTGACAGAAAATAGTGTGCTCTTTCGGAATCCATCACCAAAAGTTGCAAAAATTCAAATTGAATGCGAGTTTCTCGAACTTAGTTTAAAAAAAGTATGTAAGCCTTAAAAATCGTAAAAAAAATCGTATCTCGAAGGGTTTTGATTTTCGGACCATGGTGTTTATAGTGATTTCGGTCGCAAATGAGGCCTACTATCACCCAAAAATTTTTGTCACACTTATCCCCTTCCACCCCGTATTGTGCAACCCATCAATACAACCCACAAACGTTCAATTTTACTGTACAACCGCTATTTTGCACAATATTTATTGTACGTGTATAGGCCGCTTAACAATTTCCCAAAATTCAGAGTGTTTCAGCCAGTTATCAATTCATTCATAGCTCTCGTACGCAGTGCATGAAATTACGGGAAACCAGTGCTTTTAGCCAGCTTCCGAGTGCCCGGTTCAGGCCCAAACGCAGGAAAATACACGCAATTGTTCAGTTTTATGTACATAAAATTGCTTCAAAGAGCAGTTACGGGTCATCGGAACCTGACTTATGGCAGAAGTTTGCCTAATTTTTCCCACTTCCTACGAGAGCTGTAAATGAATTGACAACAGACTTTCAATTTTAGGAAATTCGTAGCAGATGCCTTTTCAGCCACAATTGAGGACCGGGTCTACAGTGTCCGCTTAACCATTAGGTCACGGGTTTAAACCATTTTGTGAACAAAACACTAATGATGGATTTCACCACCTTGTCTTGACTAAACCGAAACTAAAAAAAAACACACACACACAATGCAATGCATTTTGTCCTCAAGCCCGACTTAATTTTGACCCAAACCCAAGTTTCCTTGAGTCAAGGAACCGTTTTTATCACAAGAAAACATCTCTTTTAACAAATTTCATGGTTTCCAGTGTCAAGGAACGTTCATAAATATAAGACTAAACTGGCGTTCAGTCTGGAACCGGGCCTTAAGCACATAAATATTGATCGAACCAGAGAAGAAATACCCATTCCCACTGAGAATTTAGTGCATTTTAAATTCATGAAAACCCCGAAAGCATTGCAAATGAAGACAAATGTGACGCATTGTTGGTAGGGTCACTTTGGTTCCCAATGTGGCGTAGAAACACATTTCGTTTATGCCAGATATTTCCGTTAAGGGGAAGCTGCATGGGTGATTCCTCGACCACCCTCAAATCGTCCCTCGTCTACTACTCGGCATACATTTTATGGCCTTAATTCGCACCAATCCTGGTTTTTAAGGACTCGTTTTAATCTTCAAGAAATTCCGCATATGCAGTAGTTTTCCTTTTTTCAAAGTTCATCCCAGAAGTTATTTTAAATTCGCATTGAACTTTTACCTTATAATTTCACGTTTTTTTCGACTTATTTGAAAAAAGGAAAACTACTGCAATTGCGGAATTTCCTGAAGATTAAAACAAGTCCTTAAAAACCAGGATTGGTGCAAATTAAGGCCAGAAAATGTATGCCGAGTAGTAGACGAGGGGTTATTGGAGGGGGGTCGCGGAAGCAGCACTGCAGTTCCCCTTTTTAAGATATGTCTCCTCCGATAGTGCCTTTTTGCGTGCGTCAAAGTCATGCCTCACAGCGCACGGTTTTTAACGTGAGGCATGTAATGAAACTGCCGTTTAGAAATTGGCTTTATTCGACATAAAAATACGCGACCGAAAGACGAGTGAAAGCTCTGTTCGTTTGTCGTCCGGAGCTGCACGAACGAAGCTAATAAGTATTAATGGGGTTGGAAAGACATGTGTGAATGATGTGATTTCCACACACAAGGCATGGGTCATTGCATGCCTCAAGAAGCTGGAAGGATATCCAAAATTACACGCATTGCTTAGAGGCATGCGCTGTTGAAAGTTGAAGCGGCGTTGAAAAGGCTGGTTAAAGGAAGGCGAAAGCGCCCAAGTGGAGATAAACTTTTCACCCGTATAATTACGGGAGGATCGACGTGGAACTAAGTTGACCTGTTTTTGGTGCTACACCCAGCAAAAAAAGAGAGTGCCTTTTTCACTGAACATTAGAGAGATTTTGCAAACACCTCCGCTAACGCTAACGCTTTACACATTTCAACCAAAGAAATGTTTACTACCCTAGTAACGCGTACACAAAAATTAACTTTAGCGTTTACGGGACTGGTTGCAAAATCTCTCTATTGTGACAACATTTTGACTGAATCCCCCTTTATACCGGGAGTTGCCGAGTTGGGCGACAGGTCAAGAGAAATGGCTGAGATGGGCGACGCTTAAAAAAGGCAACTGCACAATGAAACAGACAAACTGAAAATGAAACATAAAATAAAAATGTAAAAGATGGTAAGATAAAAAGGGTCTGTTAATCGCTCCCCTTTTTAGGGGTAGTCACCCAATTCGGAATTTTGTATAAATAGCCCTTTATACCACAGCGCAACTGGCCAACGTCCCTCCGTCACATGATGACAGACTCCCCGCCCCCCTCAACGATTGGATAAGGTCCAGCAAGAAACCCTTATGCCTGCGATTTGGGTAGGGTTTGAGTGCACTCCAAATGGGCCCCCAAACCGATTCACCCATGTGGCTTCACCACAAACTGCTCCATTCTGGGGGTCTGTTCAGTAAAACTTGGAGCCGGCGCTATCCACCCGTCTTGTCTAAAAACATATGTCCCAATTCGGGACATAGCGCATTCGGGTGGATAGCGCCGGCGCTAAATTTTACTGAATGGGTCGCCAGTTATGACACTTCAAATTGAGCCAGACAAGGCCCAAGATATTTATTCCCAGAATTTGACTGCCATGCCAAACAATGGCCCCTTGAGGAGGTTTTGTTTTCAACACATGTAAAATAAGAGGGAAGGATTAATCGCAATTAACCGTGTAGTTTTACGAGCCCAATTTCTATTGCATCCGGAAGAAACTGAAGACCGCGTCGGTAAAGAACTATAACTTGACAAGTTTCTAATGGACCCTGAGGGCCCAAATTTCCAGTTTTTTTTTGGTTCCAAAATTATAAAATTTTGTGTTCGTTGTCTAAACTGGGTCAACATTAATGGTGTAAAGTTTTATTGCTCTATAACCAAACGTTCTTGAGATATTAAACTTTACAGGAAGCTGCACTATGGGACTTAAAATATTTGACAAAGAAATATTGAACCTGAAACAGGCAACTCGCGGGAAAAAGTTGTGGATGGTATACTGTACGCCAGGTCTGAAGGGGTTGTGTGGGGGGTTGTCAACTTTGTTTACAACATTACGTGTTAACAACCAAGTTGGCTGTCTGTGGGGAAGTTGTTTCAAAATTTCAAACACCAACTTCCCCACAGACAGTAAACTTTGTCTAAGTTGACAATCGTGTATGGGCCCCTTTAGGTCCATAAGAAACTTGTCGATCTAAAACGGGTGTTTGGCCTTAGAGGTGAAGTGGTAATGCTGATGAGGGGCTCCGGGAATGGGCCCGAAATGCATTCTTTAAAATTACCATGGCTGTACGGTTCAAAAAAAAGGTTAATGGTCTACAAGTCGAAGCAACAGCCAAGAAAAGGATTTTGAACAAATTCCGAGATCTAAAACGATTCAGGACCCAGAAGCTGGAAATTTGGGCACGAGGACGATTCAGGAAGGCCCAAAGGCGTGCGTTAAAACTGGTCGACCACAATTTTGGAAGTCGGAAGAGCCGCTTTGACAAGTTCAAAAGATTAACAACTCCCTTAATCAAGAAACCTTGTCCAGCCAAATAACCCAGATAAACAAGGAAAATAAGTCCTCTCCCGCTGTTGCAACAGCGGGAGAGGACTTATTTTCCTTGTTTATCTGGATTATCGCTTTCGCACCCACGGCCTATTATTCATTATCATTGTCCAGCCAATTAGATCTGAAGGGGGAGGGGCTCCGAATCGCTCTGTACTTCAAAAGTTATTTTAAACAACACATTTGCATGGAGCATACGGTGATTTACGGTATGACGTACGAGCCAGTACAGACTGGACCACGGGGTATGCGAGTTCCTTAATAATTGAAAAAATAACTAGACGGTGCTCTCAAACAATTTCTACCGTCTCACCGATGTTATTCATCAACAACCCTCTGCTTACGGCGCATAAACCAAAGTGAGACTGAAGAATTGCAGAAATTACGTGACAATACCGTTATTATGAGGACAAACTTCCTAGAATGAGTCAGCCGAAGCGAAGCCTGCGAATCTTTTTGCAAAATAGACATTGAGCCACCTCCCTCCCCCGACCCCCTCCCGCTCAATGATCTGCGAACTTTCTCCGGACGCGACATCATAAACGTCATTGTTGAGAATGACGAAATATTTTTCACGGCAGAAAAACTAACCCGCAAACAACGCAAATCGGTCGGATCTTTTTATAATCCGATCGACCTTCAGTTCTCGCATTACAAATTTCAACACGATTTCAACTTACTTTGCACAGTTGTTGCCCAGAGGATAACTCTTCGAAAGGATGCTTCGAAAAACACTTGGAACAAGCGAACAGAGCGGTATTATTGCTCATAATATCGCTCACGATTTTAGTTCGAATGGATGGCGGGGGAGGAACTTTTTAAAGGTGAAACTTCTCTCAAGTCCAAGTCACTACCCGTTTTCACGATCACTATCACAGACAATGGCACAGGTGCAGCTCTACACGGAATTTAAAGCGTAAAAATTGACGTTTTCAAGCTTCAATGATAAAACTTTTATGGGGTAAAAAAAAAAATCAGAACCCAACTGAATGAGAGAAAGGTGAGAGACTATCGCATCGTACTACAACCTGCCACGGGAACGGCTTTTCACCCCCAGCAGATCAGCCAACTGCGCAACTGCTGAAAAACGCTCTGATGGCGGTCCAACGGAACTAGAAAAAGCGGTAGAATATCCACAGAATCGAAAAAACGGTCGTTTTTAGGTTTTTAAAAATGTATTCATTTCAAATATTAGTTTATATTAATAGTGAAATTAAATAATAATAATAATCAATGAAACTCAATATTAGAAGGGAATATTCCGCACCGAGAGAGATTGCTCTCCGAACTAAAACACAATCTGCGGGTGGACCCCCCCCCCCACAACCAAAGCATCAAAGCAGAATTTGTGCAAATCAAAAAAAACTCTACCTATAGTCAGTGGCGTAGGTAGGAATTTGTCCTGGTGAGGGGGTCAGATTGAAATCTCGTAAGGGCGAGGGGAGGTGGGTAATTTCACATTTCAGTCAACATTCCACCCAGCCAGCACACTCTTGAATCTGGGACATCTTGCTGGGCTCAATCTCTCAGTTAGGGGCGATTTTTGGACTCTACCCGCAAATGGGGAACTTGCACATTTTTCAGAAGTTGGTGTTTCTTAAAGAGGGCTCTTCCACAAGCCTATTGCTCACATTAAACTCTGAAATCAATCAAGAATGCTTTTTTAGCGAATTTTTAAAAATTTTGAGTGGGAGTTCGATTACGTCAAAACTTTATTGAAATGGATGATGTGGGGAAGAGGGGGTTAGACGCGTTTACTGGAGGGAAATTTTTCATGTTATTTGTAAACAAACAATTTTAGAGTTCCCTCAAATGCTTCACAAGTAAGGATTTACGTCATTTCCTCTCGTACCATCCATCCCCTCCTGAATAACTTTGAACCTTTTTTACAAATCTTAAAACGCACCAATCGGGTTGCAACTTCCGTTGTTATCCTTCAGTTCACGGGTCAAATCACCGGTATGCTTTTCTTCCCAATCTGAGATTCGTGCAAGTTCCCCATTAGCGCTTTTTTGGCCGAGTGTATCGTTCATATCAATTTCAGCCGCAGATTAGCGGTTTTGCCCCACCCCCTCACATAGCCATGAACTTGCGCATTTTCTCAACTTTAGCAGCAAAGTATTGTTTTTATACCGTGAGCGATGTTTATAATTATCCACGAGTTTTGGCGTTTTCCTCGATTTTAGCAGCATATTACCGATTTTTAAAATTTTTTTTACTTGGGGGTTAGCACTTTTCTCAGTTCTAGCTGGAAATTAACATTTTTCTTAAGTGTTTTCCTCAATATTAGCCGCAAAATAGGGGGACTTTTCACGAATTAGGATCGTTTTGGTTCACCATACGCAATACATGAGCGATTTTTCTCAGTTTACTCGCGAATTAGCGGTTTCTTCGCCTATTGCCATAAATTGGCGCTTTTTTTCAATTTCAGCCTGAAAAGTTGCCTTCAGAATCCGATAATTGGCGTATATTCAGTTTTTGGTGCAAATTAGAATTTTTCTCAATTTCAACCACGAACTAGGGTTTTTTTTTAATTGTAGCGTCGTAGCGTTTCAAACCTGTGAATAAGAGAATTTTCTCAATTTCAGTCACAAATTGGCGAGTGGCGCCATTTTAGCTGTAAATTGGCTATTTTTTCCATTTTTAGCCACGAATTAGCAATTTTCTCCATTTTTAAGCTTAAAATTAACCTTTCTCTTAATTTTTACCAGGCATATTATTTTGTTTTTTAAATATTACCCTCAAATTAGCGGTTTTCCACGTTTTACCACCGCAATATCAAAACTATATAACTTTTATAGGTATAGATTATTGCTTCTTTTCAGTTCTAGCCGTGAATTAGCGTATTTTTCAGAATTATACTATAGCCATGCACGAGTTTGCCACTTTTCTGAATTTTAGCCACAAAAATGTCTTCAGAAAGTGCGAATTTAAACCATAAATGTAAATTTTTTTCAAACCAACAAATTTTCATCTATCCATCCATTTCTGTCAAAAAATCATCATTTTTAAATTATAACACACTAAATTATGACACTTAATTTGAGAATTATTAGTGATGCATCTCAATTTTAGCAGCGAACTTTCGCTTTTTCTAAATTTTAGCAGCGTGGTAGCGTCTGCAACCCGTGCATTACCTACCGAGTTTTGTCAATTTTTGCCAAGAATTGGTGTTTGACTCAATTTAAGCTGCAAATTAGCAATTTTTTTCTATTTTTAACTGAGAATTAGCACTTTTCCCCAATTTGAACTGAAAATTAACGTTTTTCTTAATTTTAGCTGCGCTAATTGGTGATTTTTTCAATTTTTGCCGCTAATTAGTGATTTTCTTCATTTTGTATTCGCGAATTAACGTTTTCCACAACTTTATATCTGCAAATTGCAAATTAGCGATTTTTCCCAATTTCATCTGTGAAATAGCGTTTTGTGCTAATTTTGCGGCCATTCAGCATCCTATTCCGTTTTTCATACGCGAATGGGCGATTTTACTCCATTTCAGTTGTGAATTTGCCATTTTTGTCCAATTTTAAGCTGAAAGCGTCTTATATTTGTCAATATTATAGCGCGTTTTCTTAACTTTAACCGCGGGGTTTGCCCAAGTACAACACTTTTGCATTGATTTCCACATTTTATTCAAAGAATAGCCTCCGTGTACCGCGAATCAGCGATTTTTTTCTTAATTTTAGTCTGGAAGTTGTATCGCGAGACCATCAGCGCTTTTTAGCAGCTATAGCCACGAATATTACCGATTTTTGTCTGATAGAGGGTCCGGGGCGTACACTACTGCGTTGGGTCTGAAGTCTAAGGAAAAAGCTGGACGTACTCGGACCTTTTCGGGCTGCTTCAAGTCCAGAAAATCTGCTAAACCTAAAAAATGACCATTTTCCGACGAAAACCTCGCCAAAACGGTCCCTAAAGAAACTGACAAAATCACACCAGACAATGGCTCTTCAATCAGAGAACTATAAAAGTCGATGAATAATTATTTTGGTGATCCCACAGTCGTCGAAAGAAACGTCGCTAGAAGAAAATAAAAAAAGGCAGGATCGGTCAATAAATTGAACAAATCCAATCAATCCTGCCTCCAAATAAAAAAAAAAAAAAAACAATTTACTTTCTCTTCAAAAATGGCCACCCGATGTTCGTCAATTTCATGGTTGCTACAGATTTTCAAAATACAACCGTTAAAATACAGTCAATTTTAATTAATCAACTGGAACTATAAGCCAGGAACTCTCATTTTAACTATATAGAGCAGGAATTTCCGGTTTAAAAGGGTTTAAGCGGGGTAAAAACCCAAAAAATAGACTCGAAAACCATGTAATCACTGAGATAAACTGTCCGTGCAAACATAAAGTGCTTTTCATCCATGAAAAACTCTCACTTCATCTCTCCAATGTGCATGAGGTGTCAAATTTGGCCCTGAACTTTAAATTGGGTTGGGAAAAGCTACAGTTTGCGACCAACTGCAACTACTTAATAGAATAGAATTAGTGTATTTTTTTAGCCAGCCCTCCCATAAGACGAGCTTATTGAGGCGAGAACTGTAAGTTGCATTTACGATACATGGACTAAAATTTATTATATGTACATATTATAATTTATACGCCTTTTACACTTTAATTAAGCCCATCGAACTGGCTACAACCCCTCACAAAAAACTGTTTTTCGCCAGAAAACTGGTGATTTTTTATAAAGTCCGGGAGCCCACAGCATGAAAAATCCGGGTCATTTGATCGTGTCTGGCACCTACACAGGACGTTTTTTATGGTCTAGGACAGGGCCGGCCAACCTTTTTTGGTCGTGGGCCAAATACGTGGTTGTAACAACTCAGGCGGGTCACCCATCCTCGCTCCCCCCCCCCCTATCACCACCATCGCGAGCACAACACTTTGATCTTAGCAAAAGGCCGTGACGCTCAGAATAAAACGCACTTGGGGCCCTGTTTAATAACTTCAACAACCACAGTTATATATAATAAAGTTTTCCACTTGCTCGAAATGTGCCCTGGGGCAGCTCATTGCACTGTCGGCCTTACACATATGGCGTTGTAATCGTTCCCCCCCCTGTGAGCCACGTTTCAGTGTTTTTTTTTCCACACTTCATCACTTGTTCTCAATTTCATCGGTGAATTATTAGCGACTTGTCTTCCGTGAATTAGAGATTTATCCCCATTTCAGCCGCGAATTAGCATTTTTCTTGCAATGAATTTGAGTTTTCCCTGATTTCAGCCGCTAATGAATGATTTTACCCGTGAATTAGCCCTATATTTTCTAATTTTAGCCATGAAGTTGCCTCCGGAAACCGCGACTTACCATTTACTCAATTTATTTCTCTGAATTAGCACATTTTCTCAATTTAACCACATAAATGGCAATTTTTATTTATTTTAGCCGTGAATAGGGTTCTACCTAATTTTAGCCTGCTAGCGATGCCGTGATTGAGAGTTCTGTTTCCCAATTTTATCCGCGAATTACCTCATTTTCCTCAGCGATTTTGTTGACATTCAGCCACGAAGCTACCTTCAAAACCCGCGAATTAGCGTTTATTGTCCCCACACGTAAACGTTTCAATTTTATCAGTGAATTAGATTCCTCCCCATTTAATGAGAATTAGCGATTTTCTCCACTTTGGCCGCTAAAAAGAGCGATTTCCCCCAATTTTATCCGTGAATTAGCACTCTTCTTGATTTCCCCCGCGAATTAGCGTTTTTTCACTTTGACGACGAATTAGCCCTTGTTTCAGATTGAGCCACGAACTTGCGTTCTGAATTAGCCGAGAATTTATGATTTTTCACTATTTTATCCGTGGTCTAGCGTGTTTGGTATTTTTAAACGTGAATTTTTCCACACGTACACGTAAAGTTAACGTTCTACTTCTTGAATTATAGCTATGATGGATTTTTCTTTATTGCATCTAGCACTTTTTCTCTCTTCTGTCCATGAATGAGAGATTTTTCTCAATATTTTCAGTCGTGAATTAGCCATTTTCATCTCAATTTCTGCCCCAAATTAGCGTTACTTCCAATTTTGGTCTGGATTAAGTGATGGGCACGAATATTACCACTTCCCAAACTTTTATCCATTTACTTGACCCAAAAGAACAGCACATATGTGCGCATTCTCAATTTTAGCCGCCCACAAGGAGGCGCAAATTTCAACGTTTTTCATTTGCACAAAAAACTGAGGGGCGCCAAAATTCACCGTTAAAAATGATAATCTACCACTGCAGTCCACGGGGCGGGCCATTGTGAAATGTTCAGCGGGCCACTTCTTGGCCCGAGGGCCTGGGTTGGCCACATCTGGACTAGGAGATGACAGAAATTTTCCGTGGGACAGGGGCTCACAGCAGAGCTAGCTGTTGACAAAAACACCTTTGGATGCTTTGAAAACGACTGGCTGTGAGTAAAATGTCATTCCCCTCGACCAATACGTTACGAAACCAACAAAACGCCGTCCATTTATATTGTAGATAAGTCCATCAGCGGGCTTTAGAAAATGTGAAATTTCGAGGCTTACTAGGAGTAGTAGTCAGGGCTTTATTCGAAATTGGATGGCGGTGGTAGTTTTCTATTTTATTGCTGGCGAAGAACCAATTTTTACACTTGCCAGCCGATTTCAAGAAGCCCAAAGGTGTGTTTGCCAACACCTAGCTCTGCCGTGAGCCCCTGTCCCACGGAAAATGTCTGGCGATCTCAGATGTGTCATCTCATAGACTATAAAAAACCAGCGTTTTTTCACAATTTTATCTACATATACATATTTATATGTTATCAATTTTAGCCGCGGTAATTAGCGCTGTTTCTCATAATTTTAACCGCGAATTTGCGTTTTTCCCTATTTTAGGCGCGAATGACCGGTTTTTTTTTAAATATTAGCAATGATCGAATCGAATTTGGCTCCATAATTCACAAATTGGCGTTTCTCAATTTCTGCTGTGAACGAGCGCTTTTTCCCAAGTTGAGCTGCGAATTGGCGCTTTTTCTCAATTTTGGCAACGACTTGGCAATTTTTTCCACGAATTCGTGTGTGATTTTTTATGAATTTATTCATTACGAGTGGACCACCCAAAGTTGTCTTCACACCATCACATACCTACCGATGTGTTGGAGCAGGGGGCCTGATCTATAACTTATAAGGTCGATTCACACACATCAGTGCCGTGAATGGGACGTGCCCCGTCCGGCAAATAAAATATTATTCTCAATGGAAATTCAAGGGTCACCTCCCTGACACGTGCCGGATATGTATGAACGAGCTTTTTACTTGTCGGACGTGTCCAGTTCACGGCACAGTCTCCCACTGTCTCTTTCCACCCGTCCACCCCTTCAACATGTGATTTAATTCGTGGCGGACGGGTGGAAAGGATATTCCTAGGAACACTATGAAATCTTACAGAACAGGCCCCCTGAATTAGTTCATAATTAGATAACAGCAGTATTGTAATGTTATATTTAGATAAAAACTTGAAATAAAAACGTTTCGGGAAAATTTATAAAACCAAATTAATACGTCGATGAAAATTTCAGGAACGAATTGAGGCATATCAAAGCCGTTTTTTTGGACTTGAACTCCCTAGTTGACCCACTGGGATTGTAGCCCCATCTGGGACTGCTCTCGAGCCTTGAAGGCTGTAACGATTCGTTGGCTAGCGACGTCGAACTCGTTGAGACTTTTTTGAAATAGAAAGCGAGCAATTTTAAACTGTCCTTGTAGGTTTTTACGAACTAAAAATACGAAGAAAAAGTGTAAGAGTGATGGTGGTGAGGATTTTTCCAGGACTTTTTGTCGCTTACTTTAACACGGCCACGATCGTTGTTAATGAACAACCATAAAATTGTAGCAGCCTTGCAAAAAATAGGCGATGGTTTTGACACGTATTTACCCATAATACTTAAAATGATACCGCATCCGTCATTATCTAAAAACGACTGAAAAACGTGACACATTCTTCAGTCTTAGATTAGAATTTCAGCAAAATTAACTCAATTCATACCTGCCAAATTGCTGCTTTTGTCCTTGCATAAAGACCCAAATTAATGAAAACGTTAAATCCGAAGCAAATGATGTCCTGTTGTTGCTCCGTCCGCGTATCCTTATTTATGGTGGTCCAAAGGAAGCGAAGGGCGGTAGGGTGAGCGATCAATTCCTCGCATAGAATCGACGAATGATCCGTGATGAAATCTTAAGTTTGCAGCCAAAATAAGCACACAAGGACTATAGGAATTAATTACACAATTACCTAAATCTTTGCAACATTTCCATAAGACCACGACTTCATGATTTTTCGAGGTTATTGTTTCGACGCAAGAGTTGAAAGACTCGCGAAGGGTTTTACTCGCGGTTTTATGCCGTCTGGTCTGTGCTCGACAGGGACAGATGAATCCATCCAGGCTGTGGCTGTGCGTTGAATGAGACTACGAGAGAGAGAGAGGAAAAAAAAGTTGAATATTTTCTCGAAGGGAACGCTTCAGAAATTACGTTACCGAGTGAGCCAGATTTCCACGTGGATCTGTTGCCTTCTTCGCTGCCCCACGTGTTTTGTTCCTCTCCAAAACCCTGCGGTGGAGTTCAGCGCGAGCCTCCCGTACGAGTTTCACTCCGCGGTACCAACGCTGGATTCGACACGACATCTTCATCAGGTGACTCAACGTTGGCGGAGGATTCGGGGCATTGACCACCGCCTCATCCTCGTCCCCAGGGACGGCAAACATTTGAAAAATTCGTTTAGCTTCCTCACGTTTGCTTTGGAGTTCCAAACGCTCCGACCGACAAGCCAATCGATTTCGGTACCAGCGTTGGATTTTAAGGGCAGCGTCACGTTTCTCTAGGAAGTGACTACGGTCCGTGCGCGCCATTTTCCGCCTCCTTAAACTGGACTGTACCATAATAGCCGCCGCTCTGAGAGCCAAATATTTTTTTCGAATTTGTCGAGCTACGAACCATCTCTGAATTGTTACAGTCGCCTGTTTAACTTGCAGAAACTCAAGCCGTATGACACGCCCTGCTCGGCGAGCTCTAAATCGTGTTTGAATTTGTATAGCGACCTGCTTAGTTCGCAGATAATGTTGCCGCTCTTTCTTCGCGCGGAACCATCGCTGAATTGTTACGACGGCTCGAATTGTCTTTTTGTAGCGCCTCGCGGCGGCACGTGCCACCAGTTTCATTCTGTACCGACTCTGAATCATCTGAGCGGCGGATTTAAGTCTCAGATATCGTTGACGACAAAGTCTGGTACGATACCAACGCTGAATTGTGACAGCTGCGGTTCGTGTCCTCAGATAATTCGATCGCATGGATCGGCCAATCTGTCGAGCTCTGAACCGGATTTGAAGGTCGTGAGTAATTATTTTAAGCCGAATGAAATTCTGACGCTCGCGGCGAGCCATCATTGTAGCGCGATACCACTTTTGAATTTTAATAGCCGCTGTTCGTTGACCCAAGAATTCATTCTGGCGAGTCGGACTGCTCTGTGAAGCCTAAACGTTGTCTGGACGAACACGGCACAGTGCCTGAGCCTTAAAAATTGTTTCCTAGCTTTCTGCATCCGGTACCATCGCTGAATTTTGACCACAGCCGAACGTTTTTCGAGAAAATCAGCTCGAACTATTCGGCATAATTTTGAAGCTCGATATTGACGTTGAATGAAGAGAGTCGCATTCCTCAAACACAGATAGCTGTGGCGGTCTTCGCGTTCGGCTGTAATTGCACGGTACCAACGCTGTATTTTAAGTGTAGCGGCCCGTTTCATCAAATATTCCTTACGAGCTGCGCGACCAAGATTGCGGCTCCTAAAACGAATTTGAATGTTCACAGCCGCTGCTCTCAAAGACAGGAATTTTTTTCGACATTTTATCGTTAGGTACCATCTCTGAATAGAGACGACCGCCTCTCGAACTTTGAGGTACTCAGACCGAGCGAGAGCGCCTAATTTACGAGCGCGGTACAGTTGCTGAATCTTCATTGTTGCAACTCGGAGACTTTGGTAGTACTCTTGTTGACGTTGCGCGGCCTTGATGCCTCGATACCACGTTTGAATTGTAAGAGCGGAGGCTCGCTTGGTTAAGAATTCCGTCCGGTCGACCTTTCCTTGTTTTTTAGCTCGAAATTTACCCTGAACAAATCGTACAGTCCCTTCCAGTCGTTTCTGTTCAGCTAACAGCCTCCGCTGTTCAATGACCAACACATGCCACGCCTTTAAAAGCCGAGAAGTCCTGTACCATCGCTGTATTTTAACGCAAGCCTCTCGCCGAGCGCGATTCAACACCAGCTGAGACTTTATGGAATCCCATCGATGACGTCTATAAGCGACTCCCCGCCACCACGACTGAATTTTCACAGCGGCCGCAGTTTGTTGCACCTCACCGGCAATTTTCTGTCCGTGCTTCATTCGCAGTTTGATCCTCACAGGAAAGCTTCGCCACCATCTTTGCAACGTTTTCGCGGCCGCCTCTTTTCTGGGCAGAAGAAATTTGTGGAGGATCTGCCAAACGAGGGATGTGATATTCTCTCGGTGACCGTCTACCACGTCGTTGGGTGTTATATCCTCAGAAATGCATATCCCTCGATCTTTGAGCGCGTTCAACACTAGCTTTACGTTATGTATTTTCTGTAGCCGAGACACTGGTGGCACTCTAAGTTTGTCACAAAGCGTACCTGTTGGTGAATGCAGCGGGAAAGGGGCAAAGGCTTAGTAGTCAAAAAAATTGGCGCTCTAAATAGACTTACAGTTTTTGAATATTATTTCGAGGAGGCGAGCAAGTCTCACACCGTCCCGCAAGTCAAGATGTGAACTGACTTGCATGTCGTACTCATCCAGGGCTGTTTGTTTGTACGTCAGACAAAGGCCAATCGCGTTAAAGGTCTGTTTCATACGAGTGGTGCACTTAATAAAATCACGAATAAACTCGTTCAACATGGCTTCGCTGTCCTGTTTTGAGACAAATTTCAAAGTCATTCGAAGCAAACAAGGCCCCTTTCTCGCGAAAGACGATCCGTGTGGTTCTACTTGTGCGGCAGGAGCCTACGGGGTGAGACTGAGCTAAACCGATTACCTTGATTGGTGAGTTCTTATTGAAAAGACACGGGTCGAATGGAATGAGGCGTCTTTTTTTTGCGTAGTCCAAGAAGAAAACTAACGAAATGAATTTGAAAACGAAGCTTTGGTTGATTTTTTTCTGAAAAATTGCAACGGTATAGAAGCCTTGGAATGGGCCTGTGACAAAGCTACTAACCTTAAAACCTGGAGTTCGATATTTCGTAAAATATTGGCTCCTACTAGACGACCGTTTGTCGTTCAATAAGTTGGAATTAATAAAATTTAAAAGGGACGTTTTCCACCCATTCTCTGAGGGGATTGGGGCTTCCCCAAATATTGCCTCGAGACAAATAGTCAACCAGATGGGGCTATACTTCACGACGAGATTGCACAGTTTAATGCGGTATCCTAAGTAGAAAAAAAATGAGAGCGTGATAAAAATAAACCCAACGATGAGGGGGGTTTGACTCACCAGACATTGGGGGGGGGGGGCACAATCTCCAGCGTCGGCATCAGACCTTCAGCCCACTTGCCCCTAACTCGGTTCTCGCCCTCATTAGTCCAGACTGGTGGAAATTTGATGAGTGCAAGGACCAAGTAGGGCCAGCGGAGCTAAATGCCTGTATTAGAAACGATGGTAGGGAGGGAGGGCGAGAGGCCTGGACAGGAAAATCTCAACTTACCTGTGTCGTAAAAAACATCCACGTCATCCTTCATTTCTAAAAACCCCGACTGAATTTTAACTTTCAACTGCATCAAAACTATCCGCACGCCGTCCGAAGCGTACAGAGCAGACGCGGCTTTAACGAGCGTTCGCCTTCGTTCAAGGTCGGTGATGTGTAACTCTCGACAGACTTCGTCTCGGGCGACTGTCAAATTTGAAGTATCGTTCCCATGTCTTGTGACCTGTTGCCAGGCTTGCGTGACGTCCGCGGCTTCGGTTTTAGTTTCATGCAATTCACGTAGGGGGGACAGAAGTGAATTTAGCCACGCGAGTAATTCATTGAGCTGCTTAGTGTTGACCATGTTGTACAAATCCCTTTGAAGAACAATTGAAAAACGTATCAAGTAAAACGATACTTAAACAGACAGTAAAGCCTTACGGAGTCGACGCCTCAAGAGTTTGTTTAACTTGACGCGGAATCTGCGGCTTTTTGAACGATAAAATCGACTTCGGAGACAATGCGTGGACATCAATTCGATGTTTCACTCCGTCGACATTCTTGATTTTCTTAGGGGCGCCTGCAATAATACATTCTGTTGAAAATCTGAGCGTAGGAATCAACGAGAATATCCTAACCGGAATCGAGTAACGATTTTGGGGGAGACACCTCGAAAACGAAATGTCGGCCCCCTCTATTTGTTGAAGCCATCGGAGAGAATACTTTTTCCACTGTCCACGACGTGGATGGCCCAGGCTGTTTCATGGGTGTAGACGCCATGGCACCGGAAACTCCAACGCTACTGAGATTTTGTACACAATCTTGTTCACTCAGGTAACACAGGACTGGTTCATCCCGCGGATTCAACGGTTTTTTGAACGTTTGAGATCTCGGAGACAATGGGTGGACATCAATTTGATGTTTCAATCCGTCGCCATTATTGATTTTCTTAGGAGTGCCTGCAATAATAATTTTGTTAAATCGGAGCACTAGTAACAATTATAAAATCCTAACCGGAATCGAGTAACGATTTTGTTGGAGTCACATCGAAAACCAAATGCAGGCCCGCTCTGCTGGCTGTAGGCTTCATCAAGGAGAATACTTCTTCCATGCTACTGGGGGTCGATAGCCCAGTTAGGGTCGCGGGTGTAGACACATTGACACCGGGAACTCCAACTGTACTGTGATTTTGAATACTTTTCAAGCATTCTCGTTCATTCAGGTCTGACAGGAGTAATTGGTCAAAGCCGCGACCGAAACTGACAATGAGATCATCATTTGACGATTTATTTAGCAATGAGTCCCTGTAAATATTCGCAGCGTTAACATAACTTAATTAACCGTGTACTTAAAAACACTCACTCATAATTCTCCTTATCCGCCAAATCACCCTCCGCATTGTCAGGCTCACCAAGTTCCTGTTTTATAAAATCGAGGGGCTTCTCTTCAACCTTAGGCTCATCAACAACGGGCAATAGCTGGAGAAAACAAAAATAAACAAAAATTACGCAATTAATTCGCCAGGTTTAAAAATAGGCCTACGAACCTGCCTTGGGAGCCTTCCCTCAAAACTGTCCACAGTGAAAGTTTTCCTGTCCACCGCCGGGCTTGGAAACGAACCGTTGGAGTTGAACGGGCCAGATTGTATGTTGTACGTGTTGTCTTTAAGAGCCGAGGGCATTCTTGAACTCTTTCTGACGGTCTTTTTCTGCGCAATAATTAAAGTTTCATTGTCCACACGCGCCATTTTTGTCACTACTTCGTTAGGAAGACAAGGAACAGCCTCGACGTAGGCGGACCTAATTGACAAGCCATGGAGTCGAGACAATTGTCCCGGCACCCCATCTCCTCCCCAAATTGAAACTGACGGTACGTATCTGGCGGGACTGGCTGGTGGCTAAGTTAGGTTATTGACTATTGCGAGGGGCTCATGAACCGCGTCCGGCTCAAATCGGAACACTTTGAAAAAAATATTCCGATCTTAACCCCTGGACGATTTATGCAAAAATTGCCAAAATTTAAAACTTGACGAGACACGCGCCTTGTAAATTGCTAATCTGAAAATTTGCAAGAAAATAAAGACGAAAAGCAATCGTCCAATCAAATAGTACTTTGGACCAAACATCAAATATGCTATTATTTGATTTTCTTAATTTAATTTGTCCATTTTCGTGCTAATAAGAGTATTCTGTGGTTTCCCACCAAAATATGTCATGGAACAACTCTTGGCAGCCTCCCCTAAATCCCCTCTCGGACTGCACCGATCGGGTCAGTGCACGTATAACGACACTTTTTCTTTATTATGTCCGTCAATTAGTGAATTAATTGAATTTAGAAGACCCTGTCTACAGGCAATATTGGGATTACTACCCTCCTCGCCGCACTACCCTAGTCACAACTACGAATTCGAAGACGTAAAACTTACACTGAATCCCGGGTAGCACAGTTGGTTAGAGCACCTGCCACGAAACCAGGAGGTCGTGGGTTCAAAGCCCACCATGGCAGCAATTTTTTCTCGGAGCTCAAAACAAGTTAAAGAATGATAAGTATTTAATTTAAAGATTAAATTCTTTATTTTCAGCCTCCCCACTCCATCTAATTCACAGTTGTGACTAGGGTAGTGCGGTGAGGAGGGGAGTAATACCAAAATTGTCCGTAGAAAGGGTCTTTTAAATTATAGTAAGCCCTTTTATTCAAAGGTATGCCTCAGTTTTCTTAAATAAATGCGACTTTGCCGCTTTCAAGTGAACTTGGCGTGCGTTTATCAATGCAATTATTCCACAGACAAAGCTGGGGTAAGTCTGGTAGCTATGGGCCTTTTTGTAAACAGTAATGTGAAGTTATTCGACGGAAAGCAATTCCATGAGATATCCAGCGATTGTGATAAAGCCACCCTTAGGCAACTATTGAAGAGGGATTCAAAAAGAGCACACTTTATTCTGTAGGATTAGCCAATGTTTAACAAGGTTGATCCTTTTGTGCGTCCACTACAGCGGCTAAATGTTATGCACACGAGGGATTTTAATTATGTCAAAAAAAAGTCAACCCCCACTTTTACACTCTAAATCTCGTCGAAACGATTACCAACCGTTCAGAAAAACTTCTTCAATGTGTCTTCTTCTAAATTACTCTCGACGAGATTTCATGGAGTATTTAAAGTGGAGAAGTGGGGGTTGACTTTTTTTGAAAAATTAAAATCCCTGGCGTGCATAACTTTTAACCGCTGTAGAGGGCGCCCAAAAGGATCGATCTTGTTAAATACGGCTAATCCTGACAGAATCCAGACTTTACTTGAGAGCGGCTAAGTCGCATTTAGTTTGTGGCTTACTTTTAAATAAAAAGGCTGGAAAATAATATCCCAGAAACCATAGAGTTCAGGACCATGGTCCATGGTGTATTTAGTGTTTACACTTATAGGCGTCCACCTTCTATAAATTATGCGTGAAAAAAGTTTTGTTCTGACAGCAGCCAGTCGGGAAAAGTGCTTTTCCTTCATGCGTCTCGTCGACTCAAACCTCATAAGTTTGAATGATATCAATAAATTATGAATGCAATTTAGGCCGCTATAAATATTTTAATTGCAAATAACTCCTCTTACAACAGCCTCCCTTCCAATCGTATAGGCAACTCATCCGACTCTGTTCACTGTGGTATGGTGTACACTTATCATTTTCATCATTTTGTTCCCGCCGAGTGAAATGAAAGAAATTCACTTTTCCAGACAGGCTGCTGTCGTAACAAAACTTTTTAGATAACGTTATTTTTCATATAAGTTACATTAGGTTAAACGGTATGTAGCAATTTCACCAGTACGAAGTGCGAATTTTCCAAGAATTGAACCCTCGTTTTCACGCCCTACCCGTGGACCAATTTGAGTGGATTACGAACTCGTCCGAGATATTCACGCTAGTGATTTTTAGGCCAAATTTGGTTGCCCTAAGTAAACAATTACGACCGTGATCGTGCTAACAAAGAAGGACCATCGGATTCGTGTTCTACTGGTTCTGAAACGTGAAAAAAATGTATTATAACCCAAAATGTGCGACCATCAGGGCGAGACCAATAGTGCATTTTTTTAATGAAATGCACTAAAACGAAAAATATAAAATTTCTCTGACTATATACTTCCAGCCTAGGACGCTGGAGGAAGAAGAAACAAAAAAACAAGCACAGACCGTATTAGTTCGAGGGCTGGCGACAGTCCCATTCAACCGTAAGAACATAGTCATGAAAGGTGTGCAAAATGATAGCACGTGACCCCCCTACTTACGAGTCCGGGAGTTTGCCATGCTGTATCTGGGGCCTAAGGATTTTATAGCTAATTAAAGTCCTTAATTTGGGACATGAATTTAACCGGAAGAACTTAGTCCTGAAACTCGTCTTATTCGAAAGGTTTAATGGGGCTGACTACCAATATTATCGTCTGCCTGGGGCATTTGCCCTCTGTGGCTTGTCAAACCGACGAAATTTGGAAAATTTTAATCAACCGGAATCACATAGTCCTGAAACTGGTCTTATAGAGATGATTACAAAACGCGATCGTCTGCCTACGCCTGCTTGGGGCATTTGCCCCCGGTGGCCAGTCAAATTCCCTAAATTAGGGATATTAATTAATGGGAAGAACGAAGTCCCGAAAATCCCGTGACGGACTTGATCCGTGTGAAAGGCTACAAACCGTTCAGGGGTTCGTTTCCCCTATCGGGCGCGTCCCCTGGGTTGCGGATGGGGGACCCAACCATTGGGCCGAACCCGCTCCCTGATACGGTGCGATGGTGGGTTGGGTCGGAATAAGGCACACCGTGTGCGGTGGGGAGTTCGTTATCGCACACACCCATTGGTCATGGGGGCCGAATACGACCCCCGTGGACAAACAACGGGTTAGGGGCTGTCCTGAGTCCGGGACAGAAGGGGGTGGTGTCTCCTACCTCCTCTAGCTATTCCTTCCCCCCCTCAAGACAAGGTGTTTGGTCCGTACCTAAGGTCTGCATGGCACAGGGGGCAAAGTGTGCTTTAAACGGACCCCCAGGGCACCGGCCAATCCCTTGGTGTAATGGGCTTACAGCAGGCCTCGGCGCTTGCAGCATGCAGGGCTCTGCCGGCAGTGGACTTATATTACCCTGGCTTCTGGCAGGACCTTGAAGGGCTCACCCAGAAGTTTATATGAAGAACTCGGAGGGGGCTCCAGGGACGTACCTGTGGAGGGCAGTTCTAAGGAGCATACCCACCGAGGGGAGTTTTTAAAAAACATACCCTCGGCGGGCCGTTCTAAAGAACACACCCCGGTACAGGGGCTTATCTCTTCGAGTGCAACACACTCCGCGCGCGCTAGCTTCTCATCCTTGTCACTCTCGTGCTCAAGGGTCCAGTTAGCGATTATCTCATATCGCTTCTAAGAAGCGACGACCTCTAACCTTATTAAGAGGAGAGAGCTATCTTCACAGGATCAGCATTTTCGGGCTTCACACGCCTGATATGTTCCGGCCAGCGAGACTCTAGCTGAGGACTTCCTCAATCTCATACGGTGAGAGGGACTCTAGACTAGATCAACCGATCCAAGAGCGGCACAATAATCCACTTAGGATTCCGTGCCTGGGGCGTGTGCCATGCTCCTGCTCTTGGATAGTGGAGGTTAAAAAAAAAAAAAAGTCCTGAAAATGGTTTTTATGCAACAGGATTTATGTACCTAGCTGAATACGAAAATGATCGTCTGCTGGTGTCTGCCTGAGGCATTTGCCCTCTGTGGCTCACTAAACTCACATAATTTGCGAAATTTTAATCAACCGGAAGATCATAGTTCTGAAACTAGTCTCATTCGAAAGGTTTTAAGGAGCTGACTAAGAATATGATCGTCTGCCGCCGGCTGCCTGGGGCATTTGCCCTCTGTGGCTCATCTCAGAATGTAGCAATTTCGCGGCGACTTGGCTCCAATGCTGCAATGCAGCGGTTTTTTTGGGCATAAAATAGTTTATTGAATAGCTCATCTGCTAAACCATTTAATGACGCGTGTAATCACGTTCGAAATCAGAATTATTGCTTTAAAATTTCGCTGTCTTTTCCCCTAAGATAGGCAGTTAGTGGTTGTTTATAGTTGCAAACATGCAGTCTCGCGACTATTTAGCCTTAAACTTGCATTCTACTGATATTTAGCTTCGAAACTAGCAATTTCTTGACTGTTTACCTATCGAATCTTGACTCAATCGTCACCTCTTGCAATTTTGGCGGTTATTTAAACCAGAAACTGTCAATTTCGTTTCTACTTAGCAGTTTGGCAGTTTCGTGACTATTTCACGCTGTGGCGAGTAATGTCTCTGCTTGTGAACCCCTAAAACTTATTTATTGACCACATAACACGTTGCCTGTTTGGCCACACCATGAACACGACGTTCAAATGTTTAACGTGTACGCGCGCTACCTTGAATACTAGAAGGGACACACAAATAAGCGAACTGTTTCACTTACCGATAGAACAGCCGAGCCAATTATTTGAATGGCACATTTGACTCTTGGTAGATTTGTCGAAACGCTCAAAGTGAAACAATGGCTTCCAGCTTCTATAGGTCGCCAGTTAATGGTCAGTGTGAAAGATTGACCCGGTTCAACAGTTATACACTCGGCATTGAACTCGAATCCCGCTGCTTTGATTTCCTTCGTTGCCTTCAGATCGGCCTGTGTGTGTGTGGGGGGGGGGGCGTTGTATAAAAACACAACCGTAGAGCTCAACGACGTTTTGGGTGTAAATTTCTAAAATCCTTACCGTAATACGGCAATTTCCGGGGTTTTTCATGTAAACATTTTGGCTTGCCGTTGTCCCGACTGCTACATGAAAAAAATTTACTTTAGCAGTAGTTGAAAACGGTGCGAGTCGGCACTCAATCGGCTCCTCTTTTTCTTTGATTTTTATCTTAGGCGCAGAACTACAATTCACCTTTAACAGAAAATAACTTTAAGCTTTTTAAGGGCTTACTTCGCTAAATACAAGACAGTCTTACTTGAAAAAACGTCATGGTTTCCCACGCGTGGAATAAGTCAATTCAGTAAATTTGAGAGCGTTTTGCTTTAAAAGTACATAGTTCGATGAGATTCAAGTTGCAATTCAATTCAACTGCAAAGCACAAACACAAAATTAATTTTAAAAGTCCAACGGTCTTTCATTTTTATCAGACAAACAAACAGATAATGCATGAAAAGGGTGAAGGGGGTGAAGTGCAAGCGGTAAAGGCAAACTGGCGAAACCTTGCTGCGCTTCGAGTGACTGATATTCAAAAAATTGACCGTTAATTTTCTAATGGTCGCAGATCGCAATTCTAATTTTCGCTTTTGAAAATCCCCTGTTTTCCTTCTCCTTGAGGAATTTGCTCTTTAAAATGACTATTGTTCACATTAAACATTGATATGAATCAAGGATTTTTTTGAACATTTTGAGTGGGGGATTAATTACGTCAAAAGTTAGCTAATGAATTGATGGTGTGGTGAAAAGGGGATAAAACAAGGGGATGAAACTTGTTTTCTGTGGGACAATTTTTCTTGTTATTCGTAAACAAAAATTTTTAGAGGTCTCTCAAATGCTTCACAACTAAAAAATTGACGTCATTTCCCCTTTGCTCCATTCATCTCCTCCTAATGAACTTTGACATTTATTTAATAATCACCAGCCGCACCAATCGGGCTGCAACCAGTGGCGTAGGTAGGAATTTGTCCTGGGGGGGGGGATCAGATTGGAATCTCGTAAGGTGAGGGGAGGGGGGTAATTTCACATTTTAGTCATCATTCCACCCAGCCAGCACACTCTTGAATCTGGACATCTTGCTGGCCTCATCGTAGCCTCAATCTCTCAGTTCAGGGCGATTTTTGGACTCTACCCGCAAATTAGCGCTTTTATCAATTTTGGATGAATGTATCGTTCTTCTCAATTTCAGCCGCAGATTAACGGTTTTGCCCCACCCACTCCCATAGCCATGAATTTGCGCATTTTCTCAACTTTAGCAGCAAAGTATCGTTTTTATCACGTGAGCGATGTTTCTTAATTATCCACGAGTTTTGGCGTTTTCCTCAATTTTAGCAGCATATTACCGATTTTTAAATTTTTTTATCAGGGGATTAGCACTTTTCTCAGTTTCAACTGGAAATTAACGTTTTTCTTAAGTGTTTTCCTCAATATTAGCCGCAAAATAGGGGGACAATTCACGAATTAGGATTTTTTTGGTTCACCAAACGCAATGGTTCACCAGTCGCATGAGCGACTATTCTCAGTTTACTCGCAAATTAGCGGTTTCTTAACCTATTGCAACAAATTGGCGTTTTTTTTTTTCAATTTCAGCCTGAAAAGTTGCCTTCAGAATCCGCAAATTGGCGTATACTCAGTTTTTGGCGCAAATGAGAATTTTTCTCAATTTCAACCACGTATTAGCGCTTTTTTTTAATAGTAGCGGCGGCGCGTCGTAGCGTTTCAAACCTGTGAATTAGCGAACATTCTCAATTTCAGTCACAAATTGGCGTTTGGCGCAATTTTAGCTGTAAATTGGCGATTTTTTCCATTTTTAGCAGCGAATTAGCAATTATATCAATTTTTTAGGCTTAAAATTAACCTTTCTCTTAATTTTGACAAGGCTGATTATTTTATTTTCTAAATATTACCCGCAAATTAGCGGTTTTTCACATTTTACCACCGCATTAGCAATTTTATATAACTTTATATAGCTATAGCTATAGCTGTGCATGAATTTGCCATTTTCCTGAATTTTAGCCACAAAAATGCCTTAGTTAGCGATCTTTTTCCTAGCGATCTTTTTCAGAGAAGATAGCGATCCTTACCAGCGATCTTTTTTCCGTCAACAGAGAAGGGGTGGGGAGTCAGGGAGGGGGAAGAAAGGGAGTACAGAAAGAGTGGGGGTGGGGGCATTGACACCATAAACACAAAATAAACGCACACGAACGACATGAATACGGGCTGAGGCAGGATCGCCATTCCCTAGCTTGACAATATCGTTATAAAGTGTCGTGCCACAACCAATTCGGTATAGAACCTCTACAAACACCCCCGACGCATAAAACATGCCAGCCAATGACATGAGTACAGGCGGAGGCGGTCTGGGGGCAGGGATCGCTGGCACGACAATATCGTTATAAAGTGTCGTGCCACAACCATCTTCGGTATAGGACCTCTACAGACACCCCCGAAGCATAAAACATGCCCGCCAATGACATAAGTACAGGCGGGGGCGGTCTGGGGGCAGGATCGCTGGCATGACAATTTCGTTATAAAGTGTCGTGCCACAACCATCTTCGGTTTGGAACCTCTAAAGACACCCCCGAAACATAAAACATGCCCGCCAATGACATAAGTACAGGCGGGGGCGGTCTGGGGGCAGGACCGCTGGCACGACAATATCGTTTTAAAGTGTTTTCAGGCGTCGAATAGCGTTTTGTGCTAATTTTGCGGCTATTCAGCATCTTATTCCCTTTTTCATACGCGAATGGGCGATTTTACGCCATTTCAGTTGTGAATTTGCCATTTTTGTACAATTTTAACCTGAAAGCGTCTTTAATTTGTCAATATTAAAGCGTGTTTTGTCAACTTTAACCGCGGGGTTTGCCCAAATGCAACACTTTTGCATACATTTTCACAATTTATTCGTAGAATGCCCTCCGTGTACCGCGAATCTGCGATTTTTTTCTTAATTTTAGTCTGGAAGTAGCATCGCTAGACCACGAATCAGCGCTTTTTAACAGCTACAGCCACGAATATTACCGATTTTTGTCAGATAGAGGGTCCGGGGCGTACACTACTGCGTTGGGTCCGAAGTCTAAGGAAAAAGCTGGACGTACTCGGACCTTTTCGGGCTGCTTCAAGTCAGAAAATCTGCTAAACCTAACTTCAACGTGAATCGCTCATGGGAGATTTCACGGAGCTCTTCGTTATGGTACTAGTGTCCCATCGTTCGTATACTTGTGGTTCGGGGGGGATCCATCCCCCCCGTACCTATGCCCCTGGCTGCAACTACCGTTGATACTTTTCTTCCAAATCAGACATTCATGAAAGTTCCTCTATCCAAGTAATTTGGGTTTTGAACGGGCTAATCCTGCAAAATCTAATTTATAAATCGCCAAATCCACGTAATTTGGGTTTAAAAGTGTACAGGGGCATACTCTATTGCTATTCCTTTCCACGTTTCCGGGGTGAATTGAATTGGCTGAAGTCAAACATCATTGGCTTTTGGCAGCGCAGTCAAAATAGTGAAAACGACGATTTTTGATCAATTTAATAGCGTTTATAATAGTGCACCGGACGACTACTAACTGAAGTGCAAAACATACACTAATAGAGCATTTGGGTCCAAACGGTTAGTTTTCGAGTTTAAGATCGTCCCCGTTTTATAATTTTTGAGACAAAAATGATAGGTAAATGTTCCTCCAGGCTGAATAAGTAGTTTAGGCGAAAAATGACCAATATTTTTGCCCGGATTTGACTGTTTCTGGCTTGATGAGTTGAACTTTGCAGCCTTTGACCGCTGAGTTCATTAATGTCTTTGTTTCGGAAGTTTTATTCGTAGTTACATGGTTATTTCATTAAAATTTTTATTACACTTCAAATTAGCGTATAGATTTGGGTGAGAAAGAAAAAAAAAAGTGGGAATTCGTCATCCAGCGCAAGGAGCGTTCACTTATCAGTGAAAAAGCCGCAATAACCTTCGTCTTATAACAGTTGAAATCTTCCTTCCCAAACGGAATTTTCAGCTTGAGGTGGTCTTCGGGTATTTATTTTCGTTCATTTATCTCTGTAAGTTGGCTTATAGCTTGATGTTTTCTCGAGTTCTTCCTCTTTTCAAGCCGAGTAACTGTTTGAATTCTTAAATCATTTTCAAAATATGCCGTGACGGACGTCGGTACTTCCCGCGTAGACTGCAGTCCTTCTCGGCATTTTTGCCGCATAACGTCTGCATCTCTCATCTTTGACGCTTAATTTTTTTTTTTGTTTCTTAGGAGTTTCCTTGAAAGTTTTGAGTCGAGTCATGTCCACCAACGTGTTAAACTCGGTGCCCAACGTCGACATCGACCCAGACGGCACCTTCAAGTACGTTCTCATTCGAGTCTATGCCCCTCAAACGGCGGACGGTGACGAGCCGTCAAAAATGATCGTGCGAGGAAACAAGCGGGGTGCCTATCACGGTGAGTAAAAACTGTTGTGTTTGGTGTTGGGATTTTACTAGATGTCGCAGTCGCTCGAGAAGGATGCCGTGACACATACCCCAAAAAGATTGAGCGGCGATAATGACATTATGATGGGACTCGCTAGTGGAATACTGAGCTGGAAGTATTTGAAAATAGAATGGTTTTCACCTAGAACGTGATTTTGAGGTTGGGAGAGGGACGAAAATAAAGTGAAAGTTTTCTCTGCTCGACCGCGCTCTCAATCGACGTTGCTCTCTCTCTGTCTCTCTGAGAGCAAAAGAGAAAGGGCCGCTCCGGGATTTGAACCCGGGACCTCCTGCACCCAAAGCAGGAATCATACCCCTAGACCAAGCGGCCTGTTGAGAGCCATTTCAGGTACCTATGAACCTCGTACCTGTGAAGCACACTCATTAAGCAGAACCGGATCCAGAATTAAGGAATACATTGGCTGAAGCCTTGTGACATGCCAACGTCCAAGTGCTAATGCCAGCCATCTATTTTTGCTCCTCTTCCATCAACAACAACAATGTTGGTTACAGAGTGTAATAGTTTTGAACCTCGTAGTTAAGGTTCTGTTATGCTGTCATAACCACGGCTCAAGTGCTATTCAAAAATCAAATACCTGAAGGGTCAGTTTCTCGCACAAAATTGCAAGTTTTGAGCCAGAAAAACAAAATTTTGTGACTAAATTGACAACTCCTTCACTAAATATTCAGTTTTCCTGGCTCCTTCTGTGACAAATGGTACATATGTGCCCTGCACAGCGGAACCGGAACACCTTACTCCGCTACTTGCATTTTGTTGCTTAGCTGTGTGGTTAACGCGCCCCGAGTATCACTTTACTGAGGCTTTTATTTATTTATTTATTTTACATTGATTATATTCAAGGACGGGGTACAATTGAGAAAAATATAGCGCCCTCTCACGCACCATAGGTCCTACACACTTCCACCATCTCATCAACCGACCAGAGTTGCCAGGTGATCAGTGCAAGAAAGCGCGGGTTGAAGTCCACCACGATGCACAAGCAAGAGAGCTGCGATAGAATGCAAGAGCTCTCTACAGCAGTCATTTTTGCCTGGGGGGATCAATTTTATTCCCGAAACTCATTTTTGAGCAACCACAACATTCTTTGTGGGTGACTATCCACCACAATCGACCATTTTTCTATACAGACATGGCCGAATCTTGGGGGGGGGGGACTACCGGGGCTGAATACTGAATACCCCTGGGTGGAAAAATGTTGAAAATATTTTTAAGCGAGCGAGGGGGATAAGACATATTGAACCAGAAGAGATGAAAAGAGAAAGAAAATAAATGTTTTTTCTCTCACTCTCTCTCTCTCTCTCTCTCTCTCTCTCTTCCCTTCATTTCATACTTCCTGACGGTACTAAGAGGGCTCCTCTACGCACCGCCAGGAACGCTCACACGAAGCCGCCGCAGCCCTATGCAATAGCAGGATCAGTGGCGGACCTCTACGCTCCATCTGTTGGGGCCCGGAGCGGAAATCTCTACGAGGCCCCTAATCATCCTTTGTTTGCCCATATTGCCGAATTCAAGGACTTGGTTCTTCCAAAAAGTAAAATTTCGTGGTTTGGCACTTTTTAAGGAACAATTTCGCAAATTTGGCGCTTCCAAAAACAGTTTTTATGCCTGTAGCTCTTTCAACCCCAATATGGCTGCTTATATGATCGCTTAATGACCACTTGTTCTCAATTTTAGCAGAGAACTAGAGCTTTTCCCTAATTTTGGCCAGCGTTGGGTGAGTTAGCGTGTTTTTATTTCAATTTTAGCGGATAGTTGACGCTTTTTCTCAACTTTTGCCGCGAATGAGCGATGTTTCCAACTTTTAAAATATGAATTAGCGCTTTTCTCAACTTTAGTCGCGGATTTTCCGGATCTACACACCAGCGTATTTTTTCTCAATTTTGGCCAGATGTTGGATCAGAAACTACGAATTGACTCATGACTTTTTCCATTTGCATACAATTCCGATCTGGAGCCGAATTCTTCTCCGTTACCATGTGATATAATTCAGAGAAGACGGGTGGAAATGCACGGCTTCATAGCAGAATTTTATGAAAATGGAAAACGCTATCATTTTATCAATTTCAGCCACGAATGAGCGCTTTTTCTCAATTTTAGCCGGCAATATTAGGTTTAGCCGAGTAATAGCCCGCAGAACAGCGAAAAATGAGCGTGACTTCTTAACTTGATTTCTATACTGGGGCGATGGCCTTCATAAAAAAACACAAACCACTGCTTGCCGAGCTTTCGGAACAATTTATTTCCTTCCTTAGGACTCTACAACGTAACAGGATGACATATTCCAATAACTGAAAATAACAAGTCAAAAAAAAAAAAAGCAAAAACCTTACCACAGTGTATGTTACAAGTATGAATACTCCGTTATTATATGATGTATGGGACCAAACTTGTTAACCATAAAAAATTGTCCAATCATGAAAAAATGTGTTAAAAAACAAAAAAACAAAAAAAAGTACCGCAGCCAAGCGTAAGGCCCCGCCCAACGACTCTCCCTCTCACAATAAACATGTTCAAAAACACCCCCTCCCCTATCTCCCTTTTGACTTATTATTTCTCAATAATAAGTCTTTGTAATCGTATCGCAAAAACATTTTTTTGACCCCCCCTCAAAATTTGTAGTTTTACGTTTCAAAGTGCGTAGAATCCAAATCTGCAATAAAAAAAAAATGTCCGTCCGCCGTCCGGGCCATATCTTGCCCTAGGATTGCTCGAAAAAACTCGTTCTTTCGCACATAGACTCCATTTGGGGTCTAGTTGGTCCTAACATCTGATCAGTTTGATCAAATAACTCCCTGGGGTTTTATGGGCCAAAAGCGGGTCCAAAATGGGGATTTTCAAAGGATTTGGATCATAGGGGTGTGGGGTGTCGATTTTCATGTAATTTCAAGCCGGATTTGACTACATCGATGAATAATAAACCCACAGTCGAAATAATAAGGCATTGTTCGATAATTCGCAGCGTTTTTAAAACTCAACCACCCGTCAACGGCCATCAAATAAATTGAATCATGTATGCTAACAAACAACTAAAGCAATTATTTTTAAATAAATACAAAATTTAGAACTGAATATAAATAAATAAACCAAGTAAAAAAAATAAAACTTAAGTAAATCATTAAAAACTCAACAAATCAACCCCCAAACAAAAACAATTCCCCCTCTCCCTAACTTTTCATTAAAGGTTGGTGAGAGAGTACGTTTTTCCTACTCTTATAGGAATAAAGCAACGCAGCTGTATTCATCTGTAAAAGCCAAAGACTCCTGGGGGATGCAGTCACAGTTGGTTATAAATTTGTTATTTATTTAAACATAATTGCTTTATTTGTTTGTTAGCATACATCATTCTATTTATTTGTTTGGCGTTGACGGGTGGTTGAGTTTTAAAAAAGGGAGATAGGGGAGGGGGTGTTTTTGAGTCTGTCATCCTGTTACGTTGTAGAGCCCTGAGGAAGGAAATAAATTGTTCTGAAAGCTTGGCAAGCAGTGGTTTGTGTTTTCTGTGAAGGTCATCGTCACAATATAAAAAACGAGCTGATCGACAATACTGGCCGAGATTGACTGTCACCAGAGTGGCTTTTCAATTTCAGACGTAGACTTGCCCTTAAGCTTGCTCAGAGAAAAGAACTGCGCACATGGGCCTCGATAGGCTATTGCCGACGACACCTTATGGGGGCGTTTTTGGACCTGAAAATCATCCTACTAAAGCCCTCGGACGGTTAGGCAAAAATGGCCGAAAATTTAAAAATGGAAGGAATCGAATGTCGGAGGTTTCGACCCGGGGAATCCAACAATCGAGTATCCGATGCCGCCGTTTTTGGCTAGCCCTTTCCTGGTAGAATGGCTCCGAGGGGACGACCTTGACACACTCAATGATCAAAAGTAGCACGGAGGTCATTATTTAGAACCTTGGATTGAAGGCAGAATCGATTATTTAGTCACAAAAACTACTGGTCACCTGATTTGTTCTATTCTCCTAGACGGATGGAATACAAATTGTCGGATGGGGCCAAAGCGTTGTCCAAGCGGATATCACATCTCTTTTTCACGATCCTCCATCCATGAGCACGAAATTTTAAATCCATGTTTAAGCTTTTCGGGGGCTCTCTCAAAACAGTGGCGCGGGGAGATCTGTCCCCCTTGGCACTCTACCACGGGATTGAAACCCAGGCACTCTGGGCTGCCCTGAAGCGTTCATCACGAAAAACCAACATGTTATATTTCTGGAGTAGCCGTCAACTCGAGGTTTTTTCGCCAGGTTGAAGAAACATAGTTTTCCTCTAGTAACTTGTAGAATTCATTCTCTCGTTACTTGCTTGACTCCACAAGTGTCGGACTAAGTAGGTGGGGGGGGGAGGGTAGCCGCATGGGGCGGCAAAAACGAATTAGCCCCGGGGCGGCAAAAAGCAAGATCCGGCCCTGAACACAGACTCACTGCTGGCTGTGAAACTGATTAATCAGCATCGTAAAGGAGGGTGGGAAGGGGGGCGATTCGCGCTTTTCGCTCATTCAAAACAAAATTTCTCAGAGCTACTCTGGTGCATCGATCAATTTCGAAGGTTATCGCCGGTTTTTCCTTTGCCGCCGGTTTGTGACCTTCGCCGACGATGGTTCGCCGGTTTGACCTTTTTACTCCTCTTTGAGCCCGCAGAACGAGGGATTCGGGGCTGATTTTAAGCGAGGGTGTAAGGGCTGTCGCAGCCCTTCTTAAAGTGCGTGTAGCTCTCTTAAACAGATTATATGGGTCGTAGGTTGTAGGCATGGGCTCACCTCCCACCTTCTGTCCGAACTTTGTTGGCTCCATTGACCGCTTTCATGCGGTTATCAAGAGCAACCAAATCTATTCGGTTCCCTTCCCCCCAATCCTCAACTGTCATTGGTGGAGGAGCGTAAACACTGAAAAGAAGGAGACCGAAATCTGAGTCTTGGTGACGGGATGGTTCTCTTCTTGGGTAACGTTTGGGGCTCATCGTTTGGATCCCACCACCGGAAACAGTTCCGCGCAAAACCCCCTGTCCCGTATCCGGACACACCTCGAGAGTATTAAGTCCCTCGAGAGGGAAAGAATTTCACAGAGCAGACTCAAAATTGGTCTTTTGAAGATTCAAAACAGGGAAAATGTTTTTTTTCTCTAGGTCGAACCCGCGACATTGGTTTTTTGAGTGAGCCAAATCTGCAATATTGATTTTCTGAAAGAACTAAACCAACGAAAACGGGTTTTAGATGAGCCAAAGCTACGAGGGGTAATGCATGCAAAAAATCGTATCCGTGGGGAGGTTCGTAGGCTGAAAGACTACAAACGGTTGGGTAGGCCGCCCGTTTTTATTTTAGTGCATTTCATTCTGAAAAATGCACTATTGGTCTCGTCGTGATGGTGGCAAACATGGGTCATGTCATGTTTTTTTCACGTTTCAGAACCTCTAGAACACGAATTCAGTGGTCTCCAGGATTCATATATTCATATATTCATATATATTCATATATTTCTTTATATATATAGGTTTATTTATAAGCTTATGGCCGTTTTCTTGTTAGCACGATAACTCTCGTAGAAATTAATTTAGCGGAACGCGCTTTGGCACAAAAATCATTTGTCATAAGACACCGGTCGGTATTGCATTTGGGCCAAATCGGTCAAGGTGGAGGGGGGGAAATTAGGGGTTGAAATGGTCAAAAAATCAGTATAAATCACCAGTTGATTCTAGAAGCATCATATTCGGTACGTATACTCCATGTTAGAGTAGCCTTTGATTCCCATTTTAATTTTTTGAAAAAGTCGAAGGGGAGGGGGTGTTGCCCCCGGAGTGGAAGTAAGTGTGTGGTCTTGTTAGCACGATATCTCTCAAAGAAATCAGTTTTGCGGAATGCGCTTTCACACAAAAATCAGAAGCCATAAGACCCCGGTCGGTATTGCATTTGGGCCAAATCGGTCAAGGTGGAGGGGGGGAAATTAGGGGTTGAAATGGTCAAAAAATCACTATAAATCACCAGTTCATTCTAGAAGCATTATATTCGGTACGTATACTCCATGTTATAGTAGCCTTTGATTCCTATTTTAATTTTTCGAAAAAGTCAAGGTGGTGGGGGTGGTCTTTCCGGTGTGGAAGTGTAAAAATAGCGTCGAACTTCACTAGTTCATCTTAGCGCTCTAAAATTCGGCTCAGTAATTTAATGTAACGAAAGCCCTGGTTTCCATTGAGATTTATCGAAAACTTTGATGGGGGGGGGGGGGTGAAATGGGGGATGACATTTCAAAAAAATTGCTTAAATTCACACGTTTAGTTATTATAAAATACGGCACAAAAATTTAATCTTACAAAGCCCTTGGAAAACTACCGAAACTTTTCGACATTTTTGAAGAGAGGGTGGTGAAAATAGAGGAAGCAGTTCGGCTTAATGAAACAAATAATGGTATCAAAATTATTACTTCTGGGACGGCTTAGGTTATCCGTATACATAATGAAATGCACTCTTTCCGACCGCCAGCTGCCGGAGCGAAATTTTTTTTTTTTTATTATTATTTTTTTTTAAGAGCCACACTCGCAAAGTTGGTGTTTCAGAAAGAGCCAAACTCGTGTTCTGGGTTTTGTGTGATTGAAAACCTCCGAAATTGGTTTCTGAGTGAGAACTCCCCCCCCCCCCTTACAACCGATGTTGACGAAAGAAGGTTTTGGTATAAGAGCAAAACCCGCAAAATTGGGTTTTTCCTTTGCCGCCGGTTTGTGACCTTCGCCGACGATGGTTCGCCGGTTTGACCTTTTTACTCCTCTTTGAGCCCGCAGAACGAGGGATTCGGGGCTGATTTTAAGCGAGGGTGTAAGGGCTGTCGCAGCCCTTCTTAAAGTGCGCGTAGCTCTCTTAAACAGACTATATGGGTCGTAGGTTGTAGGCATGGGCTCACCTCCCACCTTCTGTCCGAACTTTGTTGGCTCCATTGACCGCTTTCATGCGGTTATCAAGAGCAACCAAATCTATTCGGTTCCCTTCCCCCCAATCCTCAACTGTCATTGGTGGAGGAGCGTAAACACTGAAAAGAAGGAGACCGAAATCTGAGTCTTGGTGACGGGATGGTTCTCTTCTTGGGTAACGTTTGGGGCTCATCGTTTGGATCCCACCACCGGAAACAGTTCCGCGCAAAACCCCCTGTCCCGCATCCGGACACACCTCGAGAGTATTAAGTCCCTCGAGAGGGAAAGAATTTCACAGAGCAGACTCAAAATTGGTCTTTTGAAGATTCAAAACAGGGAAAATGTTTTTTTTCTCTAGGTCGAACCCGCGACATTGGTTTTTTGAGTGAGCCAAATCTGCAATATTGATTTTCTGAAAGAACTAAACCAACGAAAACGGGTTTTAGATGAGCCAAAGCTACGAGGGGTAATGCATGCAAAAAATCGTATCCGTGGGGAGGTTCGTAGGCTGAAAGACTACAAACGGTTGGGTAGGCCGCCCGTTTTTATTTTAGTGCATTTCATTCTGAAAAATGCACTATTGGTCTCGTCGTGATGGTGGCAAACATGGGTCATGTCATGTTTTTTTCACGTTTCAGAACCTCTAGAACACGAATTCAGTGGTCTCCAGGATTCATATATTCATATATTCATATATATTCATATATTTCTTTATATATATAGGTTTATTTATAAGCTTATGGCCGTTTTCTTGTTAGCACGATAACTCTCGTAGAAATTAATTTAGCGGAACGCGCTTTGGCACAAAAATCATTTGTCATAAGACACCGGTCGGTATTGCATTTGGGCCAAATCGGTCAAGGTGGAGGGGGGGAAATTAGGGGTTGAAATGGTCAAAAAATCAGTATAAATCACCAGTTGATTCTAGAAGCATCATATTCGGTACGTATACTCCATGTTAGAGTAGCCTTTGATTCCCATTTTAATTTTTTGAAAAAGTCGAAGGGGAGGGGGTGTTGCCCCCGGAGTGGAAGTAAGTGTGTGGTCTTGTTAGCACGATATCTCTCAAAGAAATCAGTTTTGCGGAATGCGCTTTCACACAAAAATCAGAAGCCATAAGACCCCGGTCGGTATTGCATTTGGGCCAAATCGGTCAAGGTGGAGGGGGGGAAATTAGGGGTTGAAATGGTCAAAAAATCACTATAAATCACCAGTTCATTCTAGAAGCATTATATTCGGTACGTATACTCCATGTTATAGTAGCCTTTGATTCCTATTTTAATTTTTCGAAAAAGTCAAGGTGGTGGGGGTGGTCTTTCCGGTGTGGAAGTGTAAAAATAGCGTCGAACTTCACTAGTTCATCTTAGCGCTCTAAAATTCGGCTCAGTAATTTAATGTAACGAAAGCCCTGGTTTCCATTGAGATTTATCGAAAACTTTGATGGGGGGGGGGGGGTGAAATGGGGGATGACATTTCAAAAAAATTGCTTAAATTCACACGTTTAGTTATTATAAAATACGGCACAAAAATTTAATCTTACAAAGCCCTTGGAAAACTACCGAAACTTTTCGACATTTTTGAAGAGAGGGTGGTGAAAATAGAGGAAGCAGTTCGGCTTAATGAAACAAATAATGGTATCAAAATTATTACTTCTGGGACGGCTTAGGTTATCCGTATACATAATGAAATGCACTCTTTCCGACCGCCAGCTGCCGGAGCGAAATTTTTTTTTTTTTATTATTATTTTTTTTTAAGAGCCACACTCGCAAAGTTGGTGTTTCAGAAAGAGCCAAACTCGTGTTCTGGGTTTTGTGTGATTGAAAACCTCCGAAATTGGTTTCTGAGTGAGAACTCTCCCCCCCCCCTTACAACCGATGTTGACGAAAGAAGGTTTTGGTATAAGAGCAAAACCCGCAAAATTGGGTTTTTTGAGAGCCAAATCCTTGTATGGTTTTGAAAAAGCAAGGCCCGTCCTCTTTTGAGAGAGTCAAACACGTAAAATTTGGATTTTTTTAAGGAGCCAAACTCGTGATACTTATTTGTTTTTCGTATTGGCGAAAACCGCCGATTTTTTTTTTTTCTTCTTCTTCTTTATTTTGGTGACAACAACTCCAGATGTTGTCTGTTGGTTTTGGAAAAATTGGTTTTTTCTGAGATAGCCAATTCTGTGAACATTTGTCAATATGAGCAAAATTGGTTTATGAATGAGAATTTAACTCTTCCAGAAGTTGGTTTTTAAGAGAATCAAACCCACAAAATTTGAGTTTGGAAGGAGCCAGGCTCGTCGACTTAGATCATTTGGATGGTTTATTCATTAACGGCGTGACCACACGTGTGTCCATATCGGCCTAGTACCTTCCAATATTAATACATGTTTAGCATTTCCTTCATACGAACCAGCTGGACATTGAAATGCATTTTAAGTGTACATTGACACATGTATGGCAGAGACTTTAGGGAGCGAAATTTGCCAAATTTGGTTTTTATTGCCGAATTTTTGAATTTAGTTCTTGAAAGCGCCATTATACCATGGGCCGCGGAAAATCAGTTTCGCTGGGATCAATTGCCAAGAAAAATGTATTTAGGTATACATTTTCTTTGCTTGTATTTGAAGGTAACCGGCCACTCTGTTATTCTGTGACTATTTTAGAGCATAATTTAATTATTTTTATATACATAAATAAGACCGCAGCGTTTCTTTCACGTGGGCAGTTGCCCCATAGTGTGGCCCAGTCGTCTCTTATTGTGATCTCAGACCTTCAAATGGCGTACTATATGGGGTTATTCGGTCCAGCCTCCCATCAGACCGATAAATTGAGGCGAGCATGGAGGTTAGATTTTGAATTATTTAAGACATTTCCATGCAGTCAGTAAACAAATTGTAAACGTCATTGAGATGGTTACTTTTTGCCCTGGCATATATTTGGGCCTTTGAACTTTTAGGTCTCGATTTTTCAAAATATCGAGTTGGCAAAACCTGTACGTGGTAGGAAAAGTTGACAGTTATCAATCCCGTTTTGGGCGACAGTCCCCACTTGTGCGCTTTAGTCTTCCTCTTTCAATTCAACACGCCTTTTCAACTTTCGCTTCAACTTTTGAACAACGCATGCGTTTAAGCTTTGCACGCAATTTCTGATGTCCTTCCAGCTTTTTGAGGCATGCAATAGCGCATCATTGTGCGCGATGCCTGCTCGGCCTTACAATACCATGACAAAGAAGGAAATAATTTTTCTTTCACTTCTATTTCCCACAACGCCTGGACTTCATTTTTTTTTTTTATTGCTGACAAATTCATCAAGTTGACATTTTGTCACCCCATGTAGCCCCCCCCCACTACCTACTCTTCGTTGTAATAGAAACCGTCACGACAGTTTTAATGTCTTCATCCTTCCCTCCTCCCGTAGTATTTTGATGAACTAAGTTTCACCTTCGTGATTGACGGGATTCAAAGAAGAAAGTCTCTTCCCTTCGTCATGCTTTCTTGCTACCTATCAATTTAACTTAAATGAGCTATAACTTCTGAGTAATCATTTCTTTCTACGAACGACTTTTCTGAAAGTTTATAGAGCCCCCCCCCCCCGTGGTGGCTGAGTGGAGGGGGGGAGCACAATTTGATACATAAGTTTTCAACCCATTCAGTTGTTTTATTATTTTGACCGTGTATTTTATCGCGGACCCTGCTTGTAACATTTTTGTACTTGAAACAATAATAATTTTCTCTTTGTACAACTTTTACTTAAAACGACATTTAATACCAAAAATCTAAAATTACAATCTAGGGAGTAAATTTTAAACAAAAAGTTTCTATTTGTAAACTATTTGTTTAAAGAAATTGCCAAAAGCCGGCGCATTTTCAATTTTTTAGTCTCCAAATATGATTATTCTCCAGAAAAATGGTAAGGTTTTATAGTGGTCCATCAATAGCTAACTGAGGCGTTTTTTTTTCTGCGAAACAGCACGTTTTTTTTTCTTTAATTTTAGTTTTAAGAATGCGACGGCAGTCCGTATCGTTCAACGTAGAAGGGTTTTCTGCTGACTACACCGTTTGTATTAAAATATTTGGTAGGGCGAGACGGAGGAGAAGCACATTAATGTAACTGGGTCGTTTTTGAATTTTAATTTCCCCTCTTCCCCCCCGCCCTATTCGCGGATTAAATGCAAAGTTTTTGACTAGATAATTTCAAGAAAACGATCAATCAAAGTCAAGACGAAAGGAAGGTAGAGGCGTGGCTGACCGTTGTGTTGCTAGTTTATTTTTTTGATATGATTCCTGTTATTTCAAATTATTTTAAGTCGGATGGATTAATTAACGTTTTAAGCGCGATAGCGAAGGCATTAGAATCATATTTCAGATATGTCGCGTTACTGTGTGGTATTGCTGTTTTAGTTAAGTCTTTAGATTGGATTGCTGAACGAGAGAACTGGATTTAGCCTTTTTTGTGTGTGTGTGTGTGTAAAGAATAAGAAATTATGATCACATTGCAGCTGAGCAGATCTTAAATTTATAAGGATTTAAAGTATCGCCTATGATAAAGTAGGTAGCCCATAATGGGCTTGACGTAATGAGCCTGTGGATCAGCTAGGCTTTGTTTAAAAAAGAAAAAAAATTGAAACTCATTCATCTTAGCATCAAGACATTTTATGGGGTTGAGAACTGACAATACTGGGCGATTTCGTCTCGCTCACAGTCTCCCACTGTCACTGGGTAGTCCTTTGTCTCACGGCGAAACAGCAAAAGGCTCGATGAAAACGGAGTTCGTTCACGATACTCTCTCGTTTAACAGGAGGCGGTGGCTGTGACGACGGTGGTGTTAACGACTCGATGCGATTCAACGAGTCTCAGGTGTTCGACGACTGACGCGTCGTCATTGTTGGCGGCGGCAGGCGGGGTGTAACGACTTCTTCCAACGGGACGGCGGCGGTGCTCTCTCGTCGTCTTGCTGTTATCATTGTCGTCGTTGTTTCGGTGCTTCGACTCGTCGTTGATTCACCCGTAGATGACGGTGCCGTGACAGTGGACGTCGTCGCTATTTCCGTCGTTGGGTCAGGCTCTGATGGCGAGTGCATCAAAGTGAACGGCAATTTGACCGAAACTTCCCCTCCCATCGGTCCCATAAGAATTTTCACCTGAAAATTAAAAAAAAATGGCAGGGCACTTAATAAAAGGCTTGCACCTCTCACCGCTGTCTCACCTTAACGTAATAAGAAACGTAAATAGCGAACACGTTCCTTTCCTCCGGTGAATTACACACAACCGTCGACGCCAGCGAAGAATTCGTTTTACTGTACGAATCTTCCAGAGCGATCCAGTTTTTCGTCGCTCCCTTAATCGGGTGAAGCGTGTACGATTTATTTAAACAACCACCGGGAGACACCGGACAGTCCTCTTTACTGTTGATCATAGCTACGACGTTCTTAAATTTCCCGTTGGAAAACATGCAGACGTCGACGTGTTGTACTATAAAAGCCTGAAAAATCGTTTTTCCCTCAAAGTAATTTACCGTTTCCAAGAAAGTGGCTAGCGGAAATCTTGAGAGTTACGGAATTAACCGTAGGGCCTGGGCAGTATCGCCTTGAATACGCGGGGGATAAATCAATCAGCCCTTAACCGCCCTCCTTTGTGACGACAATTGATTTTCACTTATCCTATAATCCTTCAGGCGTCTCCACACGTTTGATCCTATGAAATGAGAGGGGGGGGGGTTATTGCGAGAAGTCGCAAATAAGCTTACAATTAGCTCATATTGATTGAGGAACCCAATCAGTTACTTTTACAATCTTTTAAGTTGTTGGAATTTTTCTCTCGTTACCCCTTCTCCCTTGTATTAAATCTGAAAAATTCGCTCAAAAAACATTCCTTTCTCGTTTAAGGAGTCGTTGGAAATGGAGTGTGTTACCTGATTGACAATTCCAAGGTATTCGTTTCAGCAAGCCTGTTTCATTGCCCGCTCTTTGAGGCTCTGTTTCCACCCATCTCTACCGCTTGATGATTCGGTTTAGGGTAGGGGGTGGGGGGTCGCTGCAATATCGACGACTAATGACGGAGGTAGGCTTGAAGTGCTCCTCCCTATTTATGCATGAGAGTTCTCGAGTGAGTGCTTTCTCCTTGATGAGGGAAGTGAAATTCCTTAGTTGATAGCACCGGGGACTGCGTGGAATTACGCTCCACTTAAAAACTTAGAAGGGGCGGGGAACTCTAAAAAGATACTGAAAACTTACTTTATAATAATGATCGGAAACCATCAATTTAGGCTTAGGAAACGAATTAAGGGCGCCGTCTATTTTCGACAGAAACTGATCACCCTCACCCCGTTTCCAAAACACTGGTCTGATAGCTGTTAGTTTTTCAAACAGAAACTTTATAAGTTTCTTATAGAAGGCAATTCAAGCGAACAAACTGAACTTATTTAATGACTGCATCTTGCCGCCGAACGAGTGAGGGGGGGGGGCACCGAAAAACGTTCAAAATTCGCATTATTTTCTTTAAAAGTTGTCTCATCGTACAAATACGTCCTGTACAACGTAGGGGACGGGCCTGAGCTCTCTGGCGTCATCCCATTTTCCGAAACGAATGGCGGAAAATCGTTACCTGACGACGCTCAGGAAAAGGAGGAAAAATCGTGATCAGCTCATGGCCGTGGCAGTAGGTGCTATAGGAGAATATAATGGGCCGGACACATGTCTGGATGAAAAGGTCTCGGTTGGTCCAGAACAGCCTTGGATCACCCGATCCAACTTTGGATTTTTCTTCCTGCCCGGACTTGAAACCAGTGGTGGCTCATAGTTCGAGCGTTTTGTGGTTGAGTGGTTTTTGTGGTTGCGTGTTTTTTTGGTAAAAGCATTTTGTGATTTTGCATTTTTGGTCAGAGGTTTTTGTGGTTGAAGCTTTCAGTTGCTGGAGATTTTGTGGTTAGAAATTCTAGTTACTTGCGCATTTTAGGGTTGTTGCTTTTTGTGGTTCATTGGTTTTGTGGTTAGAGCTTTTTGGGGTCAAAGATTTTGTGGTTAGACCATTTTGTGGTTTGACTATTTTGTGGTTAAGACCACTTTGTGATTAAGTGCTAAGTGGGGTTGAACGTGTTTCTTGTAGTGAGGCTCCGTCCCACGTGAACGGGTGTCGCGAGATTTCAGTGATTTGGTGGTTTTTTGCGAGTAGATGACAGCGTGTTATCAGGCTTTTGTTCGAGCAACTATGTAAGGCAAATGTTCGAAACATATGAAAATATCCCGCGCCGCTAAAAATGCTAAACCCGTTCTACCTGCTATAATCAAGCGGGCCCCGATCACGTAGGACTCCGGGTAAGAACGTTTGTGGTTAGAGCTTTTGAGGTTAGATCTTCTTGTTGTTAAAGCTTTTGAGGTTAGAGCTTCTGGTTGGAGTTATTCGAAATCAAGCATGCCCTTCGAGAGTGCCCTACATCACGGCACGTAAATGACTCATTATCTCATCTCTAATGTCCCGCTTTTTTCCTTTTTTACCCGGTAGCCTTTGGACTTCGAAACTTTTGTCCCGATTACGCGTATATCGGTATAACTTTTGTCGCGGTGGGGCTGCCGTTCGCGGGAAGATCGCGAATGGGCGTATTTTCTCAATTTTAGTCCCGAACGAGCGTTTTTTCACGATTTTAACCATGAATATTTGCGCTTTTTCTATAAACCTTCAGCCGCGTACTTGTCCCAATCGCCCCTACCTCGGTACGCTACTGGGCGCAAGACTCCCCCAGCCACTTTATTACACCACAGTAAAAGGAATGAGAAGATCAATGATGGCACCTGTGGTGATTGGTATACAAACCACAGTATACAAACCTTAATTCGGCGAACGCTCTTATTAGAGTTGTTGTAAAGGGACACTTGAACGACGATCGGATCACCGTGACAGTAGACTCCTTTGTCCAGTCGCGCCTCCAACTGCAATTTGCCGTCGCTCAATAAAAACGTTTTGTCGATTGTCGCCCGTGGCGGTGGTACTTCGGCGGGACCCGGTGAATTCTGCGTGCCGTTCAATTGAACCACTCGTATGCCCATTTTGACGGTGCTTCTTCTGTGAAGTTTTTCATCGGCTCTTTCCGCTACACACAGTCAAGTTGAACAAAAAAAAAAAAAGTCGCCACAAATGTCAAGAGGAGGTACCTGCATAGGCACGAACGTCGTAACTCGTTCCAATGGGAGCCCCGTTGTACTCTTTCGCCGGTACTAATTGAACGCTGGGTGGTGCTAGATGGGTAACTTCCATAGTGAAAGGATGAGCGTTGGGTCCCAATCTTTTTATTAGAGCGTCCTGAAAAAAACACGCATCTGAAATTAAATTTTCGTGATAGCTTGATGTTTACCACCCTTCCCCCGCCAGAATACCTTTTCTGCTTGAGACTTTTGAATCTAATTCATTTTGATGAGGAAACAGAAAGCGAGAGATATATGATAGAGGGAGATATAAACGTGTATATAGAAATAGAGGTATATATGTTGCGCACGAACAATTTATAACTAAATACGTACTCCGTTGGGTATTTCACATTCAAACGTGTGCTGTACTTTCTTAAACAAAATTTTCACGTAGAACGCGAGTTAATTCGAGACGATTCTCTCTAACTCTTCCGTCTACATTACGAGAAAATGGTAAATTCGTATTCGGCTACACAACTGTCAGTATTTTCAATGTAACGCATGCATAGAGAGAGAGGTGGGAACGCATAGAAATTCGTTTTTCTCTATTGATCTCCGCGTGTAATCAGTTCGCGGTTTGAGGGATTTTCATTCCTCGGAGAATTACCGTTAAGGCGCCAGGGAGTGGTGTGGGTTTCGGTAGTCGGGGAATACTTTCTATCTAACCATCGTATTTCTTGCATTTTATGCCCCTTCGAATCACGAACGCAATACAAATTCTTTTCGTTTTCTCGCTCACTGTGTATGGTGGGTGGGGAGGGGGGTGCTCCACATCTCCACGCCGTCAATAAGATTTGATAGAAATTACCGATAAGATTTTCGGTCTCCGCGGTATTACTTCGTCTTCGACTGTGACATGGTGCGAGAAAGTGGGAGTTTGAGGGGAGGAATTTCCATTTTCAAGTAATTCCCAGAAAGGTAATGAATTTAATCTCAATGTAAACTGCTTATGAGCAGTTTATAATTCATAATATCATTACATATATTATGTTCTATTCTGTGAAGGATTATTGGAGCAGCCATACAGTCAGTGCGTATTTCTAGGAATTCGATTGAATTCCAGGAATTACGGTGTTCTCATCATCATCATCGTCATCGTTATCTAAACGCGGGGTAATGGATTCGATAATGCGCCAGATTAAGTTTGAATTACTTTAAATTTTAAATCGCTTGGGGTCTGCAAATTTGCGCTTTAAATAATTTATTTGAACGTTTAAATAGTTCAAACAACGAATGTTTTTCGTTCCACCGTCCTTTCGCCCCAACCATAGTCCTATGATGTTGTTTGAGAGGGACGCAAACTCTCCTTCTGCTCGCGCGACATTAGCATAATCGTTTTGAGAAAGGGACGCGAGGTCTGCAATGAAATTACCACCATTGTTGCCCAGCATTGTGTCTCTTCATTTAAATTTAAAACATAGCGTGTACGCTTAAAACAAACAAACAAACACACTGGTGGTGGTTGGAGAGCCTTCGACAAAATCTCGCAAATTGACACTTTTATCTCGTCGCTTTATAAGAACTCACTTCAATATGATCGTGTGTATAACGTTACTTTGTTCAAACAAACTCTTTCCTATGCTAAACATTTCACTATACTACCTTGTCACGTCACACTAAGGAAAAGTACACTCGAAAAATGTCCCACTTCCGCCCATCGCCCAGCCCCCGACTACGCACAGCACTCCGTAGTGTAATATATCGAGGGTCCAGATTATGTTTGTTTGTAGTGTCAGTCTTGTTGATGAGGGGAGGGGTACAAATACCCCTATTGTGTATTTTCTTGAAAATTACGTCAAGAGTGATGTTTATTTTGTTCGAGGAGGGCCCGTGCTACATTCCGCCAAAATTATTTTCTTTTCTTTTTATTTTAACGAGAGATTGTTACGACGTTGAAGAGGGCCTTAGTATTCAAGATGGAGCTTTTCCTTTTAATTTACTTACTGTCAAGTCGGTAAAGTAGCTAAACAATAAAAATGTCTGCACTTTGAGGCTGCCAATGTGGATTGAGTGGGTCCCCTTCAGAAAATATAACTTGAAACAAAAGACAGTGCCACATGTAGGGTTTCCAGATAGCCGAGGCTCTTCTCCCGCGCTATGTACATCCGTGTACATAATACATGCACAGAGTGATCTTCATTCTTCATTGGTGTTCAAGGAAACCACTCAGACGAGTCGTTGAAAGGAATCTCACCATGATTTCCGGTGTTTTTGGCCACTTTTTGGCAAGTTTCTGGTTTTCATATTTTCATCCTTAATTTTTAGTGGCCCCGGGCCAGCCGGACCCGAAAGTTCCCAGAGTCTGGCAATTTGAGCCTGGAATTTCAGAGCTTTAAAAAATTGCGAAATTTCAAGTTTCTAGTTTTCTTTTGTAGTGGGCTTGGACTCCAGTGTAATAGCCGGCCCCCGACAGTGCCCCAGTGAAATTACATCGTTCGAAGCTTAATATCCGTGAAATTGCAAGTTTCAGGTATAAAAATATCCTGGGAATCGCAAGTCCATGGTCTTTGATTTCGTGAAATGGCAAAATTCAGGTTCGTCCGAAAAAAATTAAAGTTGCTGGTCTTTATTTGCAGACATTTTCGTCATTTTGCGAGTTTTGTGAGCTCGAGAAGGAATGCAAAATGTCCTTTAGAAGTAGCTAATATTTCGAAATTTCGAACTCGTGGAGACCGGTAGGCAGTGAGTAAAGGAATAGGTAATTACACGTTTCGGACCTTTGTTTTTTGGTTTGCCGCAGAACCCAGACTAACCGGTCCTGACAGCACCCAAAGACTTGCCTACGAAATAAAAGTAATTCGAAACTAAAAGTCGGCGAAATTGCAAGTTTCTGGTCTGAATATCAGCGAGACTGTTTGTTTGTTGTTTTTATTTTCGCGAAATTGCAAGCCTCTGGTCTTAATTTTCGCAAAGCTCCCGACAGTGCTCAAATTCTGGCAATTTTAGCCAGGAAGTTACAATCATTCGGAGCTAAAAATCTGCGGAATAGCTAGTTTCAGGTCTAAATATCAGAAAAATTGCCAGTTTCGTGTTTTAATTACAGCAAAAGTGCAGTTTCGTGCCCTTTTTTTGGGCTCGACCCGAGCGCTCAAAGGTCGACGAACCACGAAATTTCATCATTCGAAGCTAAATATAGCGAAATTGGCAGGATCGGCTCTAAAAATCCTATGGTCGTGGGTCATAGTCTTTGATTTCTAAAGCCCGTTCACAAGCTCTATGAATACGTTGTATACAGTCTATGCAACCAAACAAATTTATTCCGTCGAAAAATTGAGCATTTTGATAGGTTACATAGACTCCACAGACGCATTGCACAGAGTTTGTGAACGGGCCTTAAAAAAGACATTTCGGCCTAAATATAGGTACACGAAATTGAAAGTTTCTGGTCCTTATTTTCGGGGAATTGCATGTTTTGGGCCTTTTTTGTAGAGCCCTGGCCATGACAGCGCCAAAAGTCCAGCGAATTGCCTCAAAATTGTAACATTTGGAGCGTAATATCCGCGAAATTGGAAGTGTCGGGGACTTTTTCTTTTAGTTTGACGTGGTCCTCTTGTGGGGGAGGGGTGGCTAGCCTGTCGAATAATCGTGAAATTGCGTCATTTTGGAGTTCAATATCTGGGCAATAGCAAGTTTCTCGTTCAGCAGTATCGCAGCGCAGACATTTTCGTCAATTTGCGAGTTTCGGGGCCTTGATGCAAAATGTCCTTTCGAAATCGCTAATTTTTCGAAATTTCGAACTCGTGGAGACCTTTAGGCAGTGCGTAAAGGAACAGGTCCACCGACTCCTTTTGGATTTTCGGGCCCACGAACTACGGCTATAAAAATAGACGTAGAGAGTGTCTTCTGCCGTTAGCGTGGTCCTAAACGGGGCAATGTGACTAGACAAGCTAACCAGTGAACCATACTAAGTTCCTTCTGTGCCCACAATAACTTTGCCGCCTTTTAGTCAAATTTTGGTGAAAAACTCGTGTATTACACATCCATTTACATACCTAAACAGCATCCAAAAATTTCACCAACTTTGGAATTGTGCCTATGTACCCCTTAACAATTTTTATCTGACTGATCGTCTACCATCATTATTGAGCTCTCCTTCTCAATGCACTATTCATACCACTTGCTTAAGGTACACCGCTCGAAACCCCAGAGTTTGATATTTTGGCAGAAACGGCTTTCTACGATTTTGCCTGACATGGAAATCCCATCTCAGAAGATAGAAAGGTGTGCAGGTTTGCTGGAGGCGGGGAGATTGCAAGAGTTAGACTACAAAACGCATAACAGTTGGGTAATGCATGGAGGGGTAGTTTCCTTTCCGTGAGTTTTTTTTTTCCGCTGCTTTTCTGTACTCCAAATCATCATCATGCTGAGAAAATTGAAAAATTCATCCCCTATTGGGGGTTCACCAATTTGAACAATTTATTTATTTATACTTTTCTTGCTGCAGCTTTTTCTCAATTTAGCTCCACATTAGCGCTTTTCTCCAATCCTAGCCGTGACTAAGCGCTTTTTCTCCACTTCACTTTAGCCAATAATTATCTTTTTTTTCCATTTTATCCATGAAGTAGCAACTATTATCAATTTAATCCGCGAATCAGCGCTTTTTCTCAATGTTATCCGCAAATTATCGGTTTTTGTTAATTTCAGCAGCGGACTTGACCTAAGAACAGCACATTGAAATTTTTTTGCAATTTTATCGGTAAAAGAACCTTCAAACGTCGTGAATCCCTCGGGAGCCCTCTTTATAAATTTTAGCCGTGAATAACGGAGGTTCTTTCTCAATTTTAGCCACGAACCGGTGCTTTTTAAAAGTTTTAGGTATAATAACCGCGTAGGTAAATGTCTGCGAATTTGGAAATTTTTCCTGCCTGAATATTCGCGATATTGAATGTTTCACGTTTTAATCAAGTGCGAAATTCCAGCAGAGCTTGACGAATAGGCCGGAAAATGGAAGTTCCTTGACCGAATATATCCACGACAATTTCACTTTTGGGTCTTAATCTTACATAAATGCACAACAACAATGCAAAAAACTACAAGTTTCGGTGAAATTGCACGTTTCGGGCCCCCTTTTTTTAGTGGCTGATCAGGGCTGATGATCACACGGGAAAATTCGTGGAGTCCTGGAAAATAGGGCAAAGCGGCCGGAATCACGTTCAGAACCCTTTCAATGACTCGTCTGATCCAAAATCTGTACCAATTTTCGGAGTCCTCGTGGCGAAAAACCCCTGAGATACGCGGTTGTGTCCATTATTGAATTTGGTCATTCTCGGCAAAAACGCCCATTAGGTGAGCGTTGATGGTGAATGGACAGTACTTCTTCGGTGGTGGTCAAAGTTAAACGCACGCAGGTTTATATCCAGGGAAAACGTAGATCTGTGGAAGTTGGCTGCAGGTACACCAACATAGTCGAGCACCCCCAGGTTATTATTTTATTAGTCCCAAGGTTTGAGGGAGAGAAAATCAATATTTATTCCCATTGTGAGTCTGGACTTCACTCCCTCCCCTCTCACAGCTTTTGCTTCGTATTCAAGGCAAAACCTCTCTTGGGGTCAAGCACATTGAAGTTGCCCTATTCTATGAAGCGGAACACATTGGAGTTTTTTTTTTTTTTTTCTTCAACTCTCAAAGGGTTGAAATAGGTCCTTTGACCCTTTTCAGCCTTTAACGCAGAAACTTCAAATAATAAATAGGTTTTCCTTGGGACTTTTTTCAAAAAAGAGTTTTTAAATCAATTACACTTTAATCAACGACGGGTTTTGTTGTTTACATGAAAGTTAGGGGATAGGGGGCAGAGGCTTAGCTTTGATCTGAAAAAAATCTCGGTTCAGATTGAGTGAAGAAGATTGCGTTTCTCGTATAACAGTAAGCAGTAAGGTGGGGTGGGGGGGGGCAAAAGACTTATAATTTAATTTTTATTGCTGTGCGTGAGGAAAAAATTACCTGTAGAGGTGTGTTCGGTGTTTGAGGGGCTCTCTCGTGCGGTGGCCAGAGCTGCGCAAGGCACATGATGGCTTCGTTGCAAAATTTCAGGCCCATGACTTCTTCGTCTTCGCGTCCGTAGCGGAAGGTTAGAGTGACTTGTCCAAAAATCTGGGAAACAATGAGAAAAATTGAGGTTCTGTTAATTTGAATTTGTGCATGTTTTATGAAAGACAACAAACAGAGCACAGCCCCTTTCATGCCAATCTTCTAGCTTTTCATATTTTTTTTTAAACTAAAAACTTTGTTCACGTTTATTGCAACCACCGCAATATAGGGATCACGCGGACGAAGGGGGTGGACGGGAAAAACTGCTGCTGCCTACTACCCGTTGCCCCACAAGAACATCCCTGCCATTTCTTTAAAAATTGAGTCATCAATCTTTCCCTTCTCTCACCATAGTACCTGGCTGTATAGCAGGTCATAATATTCTATCGTGCTAGAAACTTCCCTGTAATACAGTCTTAAATTTTTTTTATTACGTAATTTAAAGTGCGTAGGAAGGATGACGGGGCATGTTGGGGAAGGTGGAGGGGGGTCGCTCTTGATTTAGCAACATTCTAGCTGCACTGCTTCCATCTCGGTTGTGTACTACCCCTGCAACCCAGCTCACTTGTGATTTAATTCCGCCCAAATCCTCGAATTGCCTATTATTTCCAACTATTCTTCAGATAATTATCTCGTCTCATACTTTTCTTCTGATTAATGAAAATCAAGTTGCATGACCCACCATTGAAGTTCAACAATGGGGAACTTGCAATTTTTTCAAAAGTTGGTGTTTCTTAAAGAGGGCTCTTCCACAAGCCTATTGCTCACATTAAACTCTGAAATCAATCAAGGATGCTTTTTTAGCGAATTTTTAAAAATTTTGAGTGGGGGCTCGATTACGTCAAAACTTATTTATTAAAATTGATGATGTTGCGAAGAGGGGGTTAGACGCGTTTACTGGAGGGAAATTTTTCATGTTATTTGTAATCAAACAATTTTAGAGTTCCCTCAAATGCTTCATAAGTAAGGATTTACGTCATTTCCCCTCGCACCATCCATCCCCTCCTGAAGAACTTTGAACCTTTTTTAAAAATCTTAAAACGCACCAATCGGGTTGTAACTTCTGTTGTTATCCTTCAGTTCACGAGTCAACTCACCACAATGCTTTTCTTCCCAATCTGAGATTCATGCAAGTTCCCCATTTTCTCCTAAGATTTATCGTTCGTTTAGATTTAAGCACGAGCAAAATCACGAACGTTATATTAATTAATTCAACACTGGTAGTTTTCTTCGGAATATTAGACACGTGAAAGACCTTCCGACGAGATTAATAGGAACAGTCTCCCCCCGTGTGGTCCTTCCCTTGGGGTGCGACAGTCTTATTAGTTCGTAAGTATCGCGCCTCGCCTTTTATGGGTGCCATCCTTTCTATAAATTGAAGTCATCTTTTAGCCCAGCCTAATTTACTTTGAAATGTCTTTAACCCAACGTGTTGATCTTCCTATACCTGAAGGAACTAATTTTACCCTCTATATAGAAATTTACCTCTCACTGTTGAATTACAGCGTTTTCTCCGTGCCTTCGCACCATAAAACAAATGTGGCTGATTTTCAAACGTTAAACCGGACCTCTGAGAGCTTCCCCACCTCTCACCCATCCCATAAAATGAGAAAATCCCTTTAATTATCGTGGAAATAGAGACCCTGTTGCTTCACTCTTTGCTCAGCCGATTAACTTTTCGTCAGAAAACCCCTCATCTTGTTGACTAAAGAAAGTTTATTACGAAAAAGTAAAAATAATGACTAAAGCAAAGAGCCTTTTCATCCTTCACCATTCGAGCGTTCCAATGTATAAATATATCAAAGCTTATAATATTTCAAAGGTACGCGCTCTACTTTTTACTCCGAATGAGTTGTTTTACGTGAACCTCCCCATCCCCCAGCCGGCAAGCCTTGAGCATTAAGCAAATTTAGTGTTTGTTATTCCACGAACGTTATAATACACTGCTATCAAATTGTACAGAGATAAATAGGTATCCTGTTTCCACGAGAAAAACAGTTGCGAGAGGCCCTGACACTGCTCCACCCCCCCCCCCTGTACAGCTACCAACTACTTAGGCGTATACTGGGCTTTGATGTATGCACGGGTATTATACAATGAGGTAAAAAGGAGAATTTATTGCGATTTAATGCTCCCAAAAGTTCGCTTGTTAGAGAGAACGCTTGGGTTGAAAGGGACCAACTTTCCAGTTCACGTTTCTTTTATGGAATTGAGTTGGACGGTTTGCGAAAACTACTCCGTCATAGTAATTCTAGTTGTGTGCGAGCTCTGCGAGAGAACTCGTAAAAGACACGGTGTGGTTTAAAACATGTCTCAAATAATTTCTCGGATTGACAATTTTTTTTTTTTTTTTTTTTTGTTTCAGGTAAGTCAGAGTTAGAACTTCCGATTTCTAAATGCTGCTTTAAGAAGACTTTAAGAATACTTTAAGAAGTCTTTAAGAATACAGCTATACATTTTACTGACCTGCTGCCCCTATCACGTAGCAGACTTCGCGATATTTGGCAGAAGAAGTATTCCGAAAAACAGGATATTGAGAAGTTCTATAAAACTCTGTTCCCTCAGGTCGTTAGTCATCGGTGGTTTCTAGATACAAGAAAGGGTAAGCTATTCTGTCGAGTGATATCTCGTCTCAGGACAGGCCACTGATTGTGTGGTTATTACCTCAACAAGATTGGAGCTGCAAACGATGATAAATGCGAATGGTGTGGTGATACTGACACTCTTGAACATAGGATTATGATATGCGACCGCTTTGATAACGATCGAAAGAACATGCTTAGAGCTATGACTCCGAAAATTCCTCAACCTCTCAATTATGGTACCATTCTGGCTTCAAACAATCTGGGCGTGTACGAAGATTTGGTTAAATTCATTTCGGATTGCACGATCAAAATATGAACTTGAATAACTGCAAGTGAAAAGTAACCCAGTAAACAATGGCTACGGCTGTTGCTAATGCAAAAAAAAATATGCGGCTCCGAATGTGCAGTACTGTCCAACCCCAACATTTCCTTCCACTGTAATGGACGAACCACACAAATTGATTGGACCGATATTAGTTGTTGGAGTACGATCTCACCATTTTACCAAACCACAAACTGGTTGAAGAATCACAAAATACGGTAAAACAACTTTTTAGTCGACATTGGACTTCATGTGAAATTTCACTTTTAGTGCATTTCATTTTTTTTTTAAATGCACTATTGGTCTCGCCCTGATGGTGGCAAATACGGGTCATTTTTGAATGTGTCAACTTCTGCGCAATTGGCTTTTTAGGGAGCCAATCCTGCGAAATTGATTTTTTTAAATTTGATACGAAAAGTCAAAAAATAACCCCCCCCCCCTCATGTAAACTGGTTTTAGTCGCCCTCCGGTTGTGTCCTACATTCCGTTGCAGGCGTCCTCGGAAACCATTACTACATTTCGTCACAATTGAATCACGAAACTTCTGTCTCATTCGAGACTAAAATTGCGAAAAAGCGCCCATTCATGGTTAACATTTACAAAGACTTCCACAGGCTCTTCCAGTCAGGAGATTCGCCATCCGCCCGGAATGAGCCAACCCCTCAGAATCGAATTTTGAACGAGGAAACCCCACTCAGTTGGGTTTCTTAAATTTCGCGAAATTTGAACGTTTCAGGGATTTTTTTAGTGACCTTGGAACCCGGGCTAGCCGCCAAATTGCAAGTTAAGGGTATTAACTAAAGCGAAGTAGTACTTTAGGAACCATGTATGTGCCAAGCTATTCAGGCTAGGGGACCTACAAATTTGGAAGTTTCTTGGCCGACTGTCCCCGATAGTGCAAGTTTCGGGTGATAATTCTTGGGAAAATGCAAGTTTTGGGTCTCAATGTCAGAAAAATGGCAAGTTACGGGTCCAAATTTCGGTAAAATTTGAAAGTTTAGGGGCTAAATATCCGTGAAATTGAATGTTTCCTATTGTATTTTGTGGGCTCAGACTTCGGGCTAGCTTAGCTGGGCACGCAGGCGCAGCCGTGTCTTCGAAGACTGATGAGGCTCTGTTAAATTGTGGGAATTCGCTCTGAATAATACAGGAAACTTTCTCCAAGTTTTTTATTTATTATTTTTCGTTAACGTAATCGGCCATCTTAAGGCAATTTTCGTACCTCACTGCCACGCGTTGTTCAATGAGTGATGCAACTCTCGAAAAACCTCCAGGCTCGTAAATTTCTTCAAGCTTTTTCCACGCGTCTTTCCCGAGTTTTAAATCACGAATATCAGCGTAGACATGTGACATGTGACGCCGAACACGATGGCTGCCATTGCCCTCTTGCCCGTCTTTTTGTCGTACGCGTTCTCCTGCACGTGGTCCCACAGATCGCAGTTAACGAGATTTATTTCCATGGCGAATTTCCAATCGATGAAATTACTGCTCCCCTCCAATTTTTCGAAGGATGCAGAAACAGTAATATTTGTGATCGTAGTTACCATCTTTACGATTTCACCCATAAATTGGGCCCATAACCTGTTAAATTGTGGAAAATCGTTCTGAATAATAAGGGAACTTTCTCTAAGGCCCGATTTCACCAACTTCTTAGACCACGATCAACTACTAATCACGATTACAATGTAAACACTTATATCAGAATTCATATGGGTCGTCATTGGCAACTAATCGCGATCAACTTTGAACGAGATCAATTTTGTTGGTGACTTGGGTGAAAATGGGCCTCTAAGTTTTTGTTTTTTAAAAATCGTAACCAAGATAAAAGGAAACAAACAATTAATCAACCATGCGGCATTTATCTCGTTCTCGAACAGGCTCGTACGCTATAACCCGACAAAATTGCAACATTTGACAGTAAAAGTGGCTGCACATGCGACTTTGAAAGTTTCCTGCCTTAATTTCAGCGAAATTGTGAGTTTCGGACCATTTTATTTTAGTATAGTGTGAACCACGGGCTAGCCGGCACTGACTGGGCAAGTACCCTGGCGATAGTAGTCGTGCAACAGGAACATTTGGAGTTAAACATTTGGTCCTTGGAGTGAAATTACAGGTTTCAGGTCGAATATCCGTGAAAGTTATATTGGAAATTGGAAGTTCAGGTCCTTAGTTTAAGCAAAATTGGAAGTTTTGGGCCCTTTTTCCCTAAGTTTTTGGAGCCTGACGAATACCCAGGAAATTGGCAGTTCCATGGACGAATATCCGCGGGCTTTGCAACTTTCCTGCGAAAATGCAAGTTTAAGGTTTTAATTTTTAGTTTCCAACCAAATCGAGTTTTGAAAGAGTCAAACACGTGAAATTGATTTTTTGAACTAGCCACGGCCACCAATGCCCTTGTGGGTGTCATTAGTGTGCACAACCAACAGAACTGTGTGTTTTTTTTTTTTTTTTAAAGAGAATCGCTTTGTATGCAAAGCATCTAACACTACCAGTAAATTCGTTCAGACAATTTGCCTCAGATTTTCAATTGATCTCATCAAGAAATTTTCTAACTTTGTTTACAGAGTGACCAGAAGGACCTCAGCTATCATTATTTTTGTGAATAAATCATCACAGAAATAATGATAGTTGTGGTCCTTCTGTCACTCTGTTGGATAAAAAAGTGAATAAGAACCACAAGCCTTTGTATGTTCGTGTGATATTGCCCGTTTACATTCCGATCTGTTTATTTTCAAACATAGGTAATATCCTCTTTTGATTTACCAGCTGATTTGAATTATAAACTTTAATTTGCACGCTGCGCCGCGTCTATTGACATATCCGATAGGTATTAAATTTCCTTCTTTCCAAGTATTTGATGACGTTTTATTACGTTTAGTGGGCAAAATAAGCGTTAGGAATTCCCTGGAAATAAAATAACAACACGGATTTGCTTTTATCGCACTGTCACGCGAGATAAACGAAGGTGAAGACAGTTTCATTGTATTTAATACACAACAGTGTATTCGATCCGGCGGAAATCAAGTTTTTAGACGAATATTAAATCACGGCGATAGATAGTTGGAACTGGGCTACATCAAAGGTGCACAAACCTGGTGCATATGATGGTGTGTGATGTGGCGTGGGATTGCGGGGGGAAGAGGCGTACAATTTCTACCTCCGTGGCTGTGAATTCAATTTCAGTTTCAAAAGCTGTCTCTCCCATTCTCTCCTCTCTCTCTCTCTCTCGACTCGTGCCTAACTTGTGACAGCCATATGGCGGTTTTACCGTATTCAACAGTGAAGATAGCGAATGAAAAAGGGTTGGAGGCCTTGTGAAATTCATTCGAAAGCGATTGAATTGTTTGTAAAAAGCGTTATTTCCGCCCTACTGGCTGTTATAATTATCGGCCTTCCTTTATTCCATATACATTTTCCGGGACTTTCATGTTTCGAACGACAACTTTGACGAGTTGTCAAGAAATCCCCACCAACCCCTCCTCGCCAACCCAACGAACACACTGTCGCATTTTTCCCGCGTCACTGATTTTGATTAATGGTTGTGCGTCACTTTAATAATTGTGATGAATGAAAATCGTAATAATGGGTTATTTCAACGCTATGCTCTCGTATATAGTGTTTTAAAACTCTATAGGCGCCAATTTCGCATAGGAGTGTATATGGCGTTCGTGATCTTGGAAACCTTTTTGGTTGTGCGGAGGGAGGGGGAGGGAGAACGGTAAATTCCAGGGTATTCGGTGAAATTACGTTGTAGCTGGGTTGAGAGGGATAAAAAAACAATACCGTAGAGAGCCGGTGCGTATAGGGAGCATCTCAGCAATAATCCTTATTTAAGATCCCTATTTAGAACCACGGAATAAGACTGGAAAAGTGGAGAATTTGGGAGTAGCGAACAACGAAATTAAATAGCGAATTATATATCTAAGAAAGAGATCCTCCTTTCTTTCCTCTTTTATTCCTTTTGACCTCTCCTGGCCCCATCTCCCTAACTACAAGATGCTTCCTCTTCTCAGAATTCACTCTGAATCAACTTTTTTTCCCATTATAAAACCGAAAGTTTTTCGTTTGATTTAAAACCATTGTTAAACTGATTGATTTTATTCTTTCCAGAAAGAAAAAACTTGACGTTTTTCAAAGCTATTCTTACCTTTCTTTCTTGAATATAATCAGGATCAGCTAGAATGACGCCTTGAATCCTGTCGACGCTTTTGTTGGAAATAATCAAGTCGCGCGTTCCCAGATACAATGTCAACTTGTTGTTTGGCGACGATTTCTTGTAAACCCTGAAATCAAAGCAGAAATTTTAAAGGCAAATCCTAGTTGAAACTTTTTTGTTTCGGTTAAACTCACCGCTGAGAACTTAGAGCATCGGATGTTCGCCTGTAAAATGAACAAGATCTTTAGAAACACAAGAAGGTATTATAAACTTACTAAATGAAGGAGATCATGGATATGTTTAACGCATCCTTTCCTAACTTTAAACACATACTCACACGCACTCTTTGGTGTAAAAACCCGGTAAACTTCATCCCCAGAAGGTAATCAATCCCTTAACTCCCTAAACCACCCTCAAAAAACTAATGACTGCCTTAGATTTTTTTGAAAAGGCTTCCACCCCTTCTAGTGAAGAAACTTTTCTGGAAAAACCAGCACCTTTAAAGAACACGCGTTATTCTTTTTCTTCTTCTCTCTTACGACGAATAACAAATGAAGCTTTCCAAAAAAGGGGGAAAAACTCTTCGAAATAAATAATTCAAGACTAAAAAAGGGTGGTTGACTCACGGAAGCTACGGCAAAAGTAGTATAGGACTGACAAAAAAACCCTCTTCATCACCTTGCTACCTCTTTTTCGAGCATGCTAACCCTTTTCGTGCTAATGATTTCTCTCTTTTTATATAAAACAAAGAGATAAAAATAAATTAATTGCAATTGGATGAACACCCCCCCCCCGCACCCAACCCTTTGGGCTTTGGGTTGGGCGGGTGAATTGCCCAATTTTCCCAGTAAGTTTCACTTCATTTTTCTTGTGGAAAGCAATCTATACCCCTCCATGCACTTCCGAACTTTGTGCGTGTTGTCGACTTCTTTGGCTTCTGTTCAATGTTTCGGTTGCCGCAAATTGTTACCTCAAACCAGGGCTTGAAATTGTTCGGTTGGGGATGCCCCAGTTGAAGAAGGGGGGGCAGGGGTAGCAATTATTGAGGGGTTTAACTTTAACTGTAGTTTACGTGGTTAGGAAATGGGTTGAATTTCACCCATTGTGCTGTCCCGGGTTAAGTGATCAGTTAAAGTGAACTGTGAAGGGGGGGGGGAGGCTTTACCAGAGGACTTGTGTTGCTCACACCTGAGCGCCACAAGAGCGCTGAAAACTTTCGATGTATTAAACATCCCTACCAGTAGGGTTGGCAACCGTACTTTTAAAATTTGTACCTTTTCTCTACCTTTTAATACTTCTTGAGTGGAAAAAAAGTACAGTAAAATACTTTTTTCATTTTGAAATTGCCCCATGGATGGAAGGGATCGCCGTGGATGGTTGGTGGATAGGTGTGTCCATTGTCCAAGCCTGCAGGCACCAAAAGGCTCCAACCACAAAAAATCTCTCTGAAGTTGCTTCAAGAAGCTTCGATCATGAAGCTTACGGCAGTCTTCTTAGAAGCCGTATATTTCATACCCCTTGAAACCCCCCTCCCCTCATCACTAACTTTTTTGTTGCGTGTGGAATAATAGTAAGGTCTTCAATTTAGTTGAACAGCCAGCCTCTCGGTGCTAAATAGCTGCCAAAATTATTGTAAGTAGTGGCCAAAGAGCCGAGATTTGAAGCCAAAACAGCCAGTGAAGTGCAAATTTAAGGTGAAACTGCTTGTATGTGGGGATAAACAGCAGGAATTGACGAGTTACGTTCGCAATTTCCGAAAACATAACAAGTTTCGGGGCCTTTTCCCGTAGGGAATTTTATTTGGCTCAATTGATTCCTCAAAATGCCACCAGTAACCGCTGATTGGAAATTATTCAGAGTTTTAGCCGCGTATTTTCTCCAGAGTATCACATTAGCACTTTTTCTCCATTTTAGTCGTGAAATTGTGTCCAGAAACCGGTAACCGGCACCTTTTGTGTATTTTACTCGTAAATGAAGTAGCTTCCAGGGATGGCGTATTGCTTCTTTTTCTTAAGTTAGGCCGCGAAATACATCGAGACACAGCGAATCAGAGAAGTGTCGGAGCCTTTTGGTGCATTTCATTCTGAAAATGCACTATTGGTCTCGTGATGGTGGAAAACATGGGTCATGTCATGTTTTTTTCACGTTTCAGAACCTCTAGAACACGAATTCAGTGGTCTCCAGGATTCATGTATCTATATATTCTTTATATACAGGGTGTTTCTGAAATGGATGTCAATATTTAGGCCGGTGGTTCTACGTCACAAATTCGTCAAAAAAATTCATATTGACCCTAGTACGATTCCTAATAGTTTCCGAGATATTCACGGATTTAGTAGTTTTCAAAATGGCCTTGTTTTCTTGAAGAAAATCGTCCGTACCTTAGCAACCAGGTGAGTCACGTCAATCTGATGGCACCGTTGGGAAGGACAGACTTATTTCTACGTCGTTTAGTGTTATTTTCTTGAATTTCTTCCACTCCTGCTGAGAAATTCAGCGTCAAACTTGAAATTGTTTACCATATTACCCATGCTGACTAGGTTTTGAAGTCGATTTTCTCAGCAACAAGTGGTTTCCACGATGACCTTTTTTCAGAAAAGTTGGCGTATGGTTTCAGCATCATTATGGTATCTTGACATCACCTTCCATCTCGGATAATTTTTCGATTATTCCAAAATGATTGATGAAAAATCCGTTTTAGTGCTCATTACTCAAATAGTCTTTCTTCAAGAATAACTAGAGAAAAACACGATGAATGTTTGCCATCCATTCTTGACTAAAAAGGGCCTCTGAAAGTAAATATGTTGAAATTATAAAGGACTCAACTGTGCTGAAGACACAGTATAGGTGATGACAAAGAACAAGTTGTGATTTAGGCCTGTAAAGAAATGTCCTTATTAATCGTTATTATTCATCCTTATTAATAGTAGTCGAGGAAGACCCGACTCTGAGGACCATTCAACGATTAATAAGGACATTTCTTTTAGGCCTAAATCAGCACTTGTTCTGTGTCACCATCCACTGTGCCTTTAGCACAGTTGAGTTCTTCATCATTGGAAAATATTCACGTTCAGAGGCCCTTTTTAGTCAAGAATGGATAGCAAAAATTTATCAAGTTTTTTCTCGAGTTATTCATGAAGAAGGACTACTGGAGTAATGAGCACCAAAACGGATTTTTCAGTCATCGTTTTGCAATAATCACTATAAATTCAATTTGACCCCTTCCCCCACCAGTGATTCATTAAATTGTCGCCATTCAGGGGGGGGGGGGGGTATAATCGAATGCCGTTTGCCTACGATATCTTCTCCTTCCTAAAATATTCTGTCCTCCCTTTCTAAAACAGTATTTTGACAGAAAAATATAGGCAATTGCCTATGTGCCAGGTGCCAACAATATTCGTGAAGGGTGCTCAGAGATCGGCAGAAATGGATAGGGGGGGGGGTCAAATTGAATGTCCCTTGCCTGCGGTATCTTCTCCATGGTAAGATATCCTGTTCTCACTTACTGCCGATCTCTCCGCACCCTTCACGAATACCGTAGACAATGGCCCATGTTTCGTAAAAACACGGTTTTTGTGCATTCTCGTGACGTTTTTGTGAGAAACGTCAGTGGTAACATGAAATGTGAACACGCCAAAAGGAAACTTAGAAGACGGGGAAGTTTTTGTGATACACCGAAAATCTGTTGAGAAAGCTGTTTGGGTACAGCGACTTTTCGTAAAACGGACAAATTTTAGAGGACACGTAAATTTATGGAAAAAATGCCAGATTTCTGGGTGTTGACGATTATTTCAAGCAATAAAATGGCCTCTATCCTAAAGGAAATGTTCCGTAGTTTCTGAAAATGGCATCATTTTTTTGATTTGGTGCGATGTAAGCCAAGAAATTGCGGATTTTTTGAAGCAAGCATTGGTTACTTTTATAAACACAAAAAAAAATCATAACTCCGGAACGGATCGACGTAGGACACTTCCGAAGGTACCATTTTACTCCACTTTTAACGTAGTTTTACTCAAAAAGTTTTGTCACACTTATACGGATCCACCCTGTATTACGATGATTTCATTTTGAAGTAGCCTTTATAATAATAATAATAATAATAATAATAATAATAATAATTTATTTCCATGTGGTACAGCAAGTACTTTGGTCGTCATATGATTTCTAAATTGATTATTTTGCACTAGGCAAGTCGTCGGAATCATCCCAGCAGAACTCTGAATGCTTATAAATGGCCTTTCTCAGAAGCACCTCGCGGACGGTCTTACGGAAATCATCCGCAGACAAACTCCGAACACGAACCGGCAGTTTATTATAAAAGCCCACGGAACGCCCAAGAAAGCTTGACTTAGTTTTACTAAGCCTAAAGAAGGGATCCCTTATGTTGTCGGCGTTAACAAACTCGAACTTCCAAACGAAGTTCCAACCGTAGTACTTCCAACCGTAGTACTACTTCCCTTCGTAGCATGAGCGAAACAAACGCACTCCTGGACGTACAGTGACGCCAGCGTGAGAATTGGAAGTTGACAATGGGCCGCACGGCCAACGTTCATTATGGCTCGTATTGCCTTTTTTTGGAGGGTAAAGATAACCTCCGCCTTCGGTGATCCACCCCAGAGAAGAACTCCATAACCGAGCAGACTGTGGAAGATTCCGAAGTATGCCGTCAGAAGGCCAAAGAGTGGAACACATTCCTTAAGCTTTCTCAGAGCGAATAAAGCTCTGTTTAGACGCTTGGACAATTCTTCGATATGATGGTGCCAGTCGAGTTTAGCATCTATCCACACCCCAAGGAACTTAACCGGTTTAGCCGGAGTCAACTCTTTCAACCCAAAAACCAGATGACGAGTTTTTTCCTTATTGAGCCACAAATCGTTGCCCAACAGCCAAGCCTCGACCTTATTGAGTTCTTCACTCATCCTCTTCATTAGATTATGAACATCCGAGTCCGACATAGTAATACGTTTGATTCCCATTAAGTTCAGCTTAAACAAACCCGGCAGCAAACAGTATGATGGAGGGTCAAACATTAACGAAACAAATCATGGTTTCAACATTACTACTTCTGGGACGGCTTAGGGTATCCATATACAAAATGAAATGCACTTTTTCCGACCGCCAGCTGCCGGAGCGATTTTTTTTTTTTTTTTTTTTTTTTTTTTTTTTTTTTTTTTTGTGGGCATGAGCTCATGCGTCTCACTCTCCTTTTTAATGGCTCGTGGTTCACACATCACCACTGATGTGTCCGCCGTTCCCGCGATGTCAACGAAAGTGTGTAACTTTTAACATGATGCTTAATTTAAGCTTGTGGAACACGGCTTGAAGATGTGTCAGGTGTTAATCGCAAGAAATTTAGCCACAAAAATGCCCATCAACTCCAGTATTGAGGGGGGGGGGAAGCATGTCCCTTGGTTTTTCACCCGATCATCTACCAGAATTACGTCAATTTTGTCGCTTTAACCCTAGTATGCATGACGTTTGAAACCACCACTAATGCATGCGCTGGTTCTGGTTGACCCGGTTATATTTTTACTTGATTTTTAGTGTTAGTTGTCATATAAATTGACATTTTGAGAGTGTAAATTATTTTTTTAGATGCTCAAGCCCAATTTCAGTCATTCCAACAACGCTAATGATTTTTTTTCCTACTGATTCGGAGATCGAGCTCGCGCGGGTTAATCAAGCCAAGTCGTCCGTTCAGTAATAGTAGTGTGATCAAGAAGGTGAAAACTGTGTATTTGAAAAACTAAAACTTGAAAAATACTGTTGACGATGAATAATTTACTGACGATCAAAATGGTCGCTTGCGATTTTCGCACAAAGCAAAGGTGTGCTCACTGCAATCTCTTCGGGAGCGGAATCCCCCCTGACGATTCATATCTAACGAAAACTAAGAGGAAGGGGAGAGTATAGAAATACAAAAAATAGCTAATTTTCTTATTTTGACTCGCCTATAGATGTAAAATATTTTACGATTACAAAAACAGCTTCTCATGGAAAACGCCAACCAAAGCTACAGCGCCGAGCGAGCATTTTCGTATTGTACACGAATGAGAAACTTCCCTTCCACACATGTTCCCACTCACTGTACTTTGATCTGTTGAATCAGTGACACGTCAAAATCATGCTCTGATTGACTTGTCACCTGATAACGACATCAAATCAGTGTAAATCATTATTCTTAAGCACTGGGTCTGCCAGACCCAGTGCATGCATTCTAGGTAGGTTGCCGGAAAAATATCGCTGGAATCTTGAAAATCGAAAAGAATCGCTCCAACTTTTTATAAATGGGTTGAAAACAAACAACTTGAAGATGTCCTAGAGGCTCACGGTGACAAAGCATAATACAAGACCGAAAAAATTGAAAGATATCAGTCACTGGGTCAATTTGACCCAGCGCATGCATACTAGGGTTTTAATCGACATGCTCCCGTGCACAGTGCTGAAGAGTGGCTGCGAATAGAAAAAAAAAAATAGAAAACAAAGAAAGGAAAAAAATAAAATAAAATAAAAAAATAAAAATGGAACGTGAATAGCAGTTTTTAGACCGAACAGCAGGATCCGGACTCCGGAGGCCACTTTCCTTTTTCGTAGCTGAAGTTTTGGTTTCAGCGAGTGAAATAACCAGTTTTGGGATACAAAAATTCTCAATTTCGGATCATCTGGACAGTGCATGACTGAACTGATAGTTTCGTGCATAAACAATAAAGCCTGTGGGTCAAGTTACAGTTTTGTCAGTTGAATACTCGTTTTCTTCGGGCTTAAACGATAGTTTTCCGGCTGAACAAACTTGTGTGGGACACTTCTTCGTGAGACCCCCTCCCCTCCGTCTTGAGCAAAGGTTTAGATCTGCACCTGGTATAATCCCGAAAACTTGGTTTCTAAAAGCGCCAGAACCAGAAAAGTTTGGGTTTCAGAGGTCAAAATCCACCATTTTTAAGCGAGGAAGACCCTCAAAATTGATTTTTGAGGAACAAGGTTCAAGGCAAGAAACTGTGAACGAATCACTCTTTCACCTGGTGGAAACACTCTTTTTCTCCTTTCGGCAATTTCTTAACAGCTTTCCAATAGAAAGTTATTCATTTGAACCTTCCTCCTTCCTGCTAATGGTTCATTATTAACCATCTAGTAACTATAGCCGATATTAATGGGTGAAAATTGCTTAGTTGAAAGACGGTTTATACGGCGAGAGAAAATAAATTTGAGAATAGTGGAATAATTTTGCGATAGGGGGAACGAGAATAATAACGAGGCAGACCGCAGCCACTTTTATTAAGTACGTGGTCTGTTTTACGATACGAAGTTCTTAGCCCCCACCCTCTTCGCCCTTCCAGCACTCACTCTAATAACTTCGAACCGATTTTGAGCTAACTGCCGCACAAATGCGATTAGAAATTGACGGCAGAAAAAAAAAAGGTTTGATATATTGAATTAAAAGCGTATCGACAGACATTTGAGGTCGCTCGTCAAAAAACCTTTTCTGCTAATTTGAATGAAGCGAAAAAAAAATATGACGTTTTTTCAAAGTAACGCTCTTTCACTATCGTCTTTCCTTAATGAGCAACTTGTTATCAAGCCCCGCCTGATTTGCAGCTCCAGTGCTTTTACTCATAAAAATGTTCTCTTAGAAAAAAAATGTCTCTGAGGCTGGAAAGTGGAAGCACAACCTCGAACATGAAAAACATTTTTGCTCCCAAGTAGAAGGCATTCATTTCGAATAGCCTGTTATTTAAGGGCTCTTTCATGTTGCACAGCTTGAGGCAATCGTTGCCACTTTGGGCATAAAAACAAAAGAAATAGGTAGAGAGAAAACTTATTGTATTTCTAGCTATAAAGCACAACATTTTCACGGAGGAGATGAAAAATGATTATAAAGGTATTATTTTTGTACAGTGCACGGGCTCCTTTAGAACAAAATCAAAAATCCAATTTTAATAAACTGCTTTAACAAAGCGAGAGGACTAATCTTATTATTATATTCACTTGTGCGGAAACTATGGGTTTTGCCTTCCTCCCTTTACCAACATTACCATCAGGGACCAATGAGTATAGTAGGGAGACCCTTCTAAATTCCTCTGGTTCTGGATGTTTTCTTTCAGCCGCGCCGTACCCCCCCCCCACCGGACTCATTCAATTTCAGGTAGTCTGAGGCTTTGGAAGAAAGTGTAAGGAGGATTTCCGCCATGGAGAAGTGAGATTGGTGGTCTTTCCGGGGTGATTGCCGATCTGGAGCGTCGCTTGCGTCAAGTTTCGGAGGAGAATGTCCGGATTCTTCGCGAGAACAAGGATTTGAAGGGCCGTCTGGCTGGCTCATAGTGAAATTAGGACCCTAAAACTTGCAGTCACGCGGATATCTGGGCCGAAAGCTTCGAATTTCGTATTAGTCAGGCATTAGGCGCTCTTTGGTACCGGTTAGCCTGGGTTCCGCCGCCACAAGATAGATTTCGAAACTGCTGCTTGCAATTCTGCTTGCATTAAGACCATAAACTGGCTATTACGCTGAAATTAAGACTAAAAAAAATGCCCATCTAGCGAATATTCAGCTAGGAAACTTCAAATTTAATAAGAGTTTGTCAGGCTTTGTGCTGATGAGTTATGCTAGTCAGAGTTTCGCCACCCCAAAAAGGTCCCAAAATTAGTAAGCTCGCTTAAATTAACAAGGAAGAGCCTAAAATTTCATTTTCGAATAAAGAATTAAAACCCCAAAGTCGCATTGCCGTGGATATTCGGCCATGGAATTGTGAGGCTTTTGGTTCTGTTGGGGCCGGCTAGCCTGCTGAATCTGCCGCCCCAAATGCCTCAAAACTTGCAATTTTGTTTAAATCGAGACCCTAAACTTTCAATTCGGTGGCTATTTCGCTCAAAGGACTCGAAATTGCAAGCTCAAACATACGTATTCGCAAAATTGAAGACCAAGGAACTTACAATTTCAGGCACTAACAATTTCACTATAAAAACTAGCAATTTCGCGGATATTCAGACCCGAAACTTGCAATTTCGCGGTGTTTAGCTCCGAGAGTTATAATTTCGTGGTTATATTTGCCAGGATTTGACCGCGCAGACCGCGCATGACATCCACGGCAAAAAAAAAAAAACTTTCAAATCCGCGAAATTAAGACGTGAAAGTGCAATATTGTGATTCGCAGACAGGAAGGTCTCAATTTGACTGATATTTGCCTCCTAAGTGTTGCAATTTTACATGTTTTGTCATGGCGCTGTGGTTTGTGCTTTCAGCTCGTGCTCCACGAACACTTGAAATTTCCCTGATAATTAGACCCGAAACTTAAAATTTTGCGGATTTTGCGACTATTTCTTTCAATTTAAGCGAATGCGCTTATTTTCTCAAGCTCAGCTGTGAATTAGCGATTTTTCTTATTTTTATCCGTGAATAATGAGCGATGAAGTGAATTGAAGATTTTTGACTTTTAGCCTTGAATTAGCGCTTATTATAAAAATTATAGCTATGAATGAGCGATTTTTCTCCACATTTTAGAGGCGAATTTGTGTCTTTCTCGATCTTATCCGAGAAATAACTTTGCGAAAAATGATCGTTTTTTTGATAAGGAAAATATTTTTGTCGGGCGGAATTTGAAGATTTTTTGGGTTTTTAGGGGCAAAATGTTCAGTTTTAATTCTAATTAGCCGGTTTTTAAGGGTTGAATTGACGTCTTCTGAGTGTAGCTGGTTTTGAACATGGACCCCCTCCTGGCTACGCCCTTGAGTCGACGGTAGAACGTAAAATTTCCAGGTTTGCTTACAATGCTGTTGTCGGGCTCAATGTTATTTCGTGGAGGGGTGGGGGGCATGGAAACTTTGATTGACACAATGGCTGGATCATTCTTTCATAAAAGAAAGAGTTCACATGATATGTGGTGGATCCTGTTCCAAGATAAAATCCTAGATCAGCCACTGGAGGCCAGCGCCCGTCAGTTCAAGGTCGAATTGGCTCCCTAATCTTCGTTGAGTTCTCAGGGAGAGTGAAGCGGGATGAACTCATTCGACAGAGGAAAATTAAAAGGGACTTTTCCACATGAGATGCCGGTACTTGTAAACAGTGGATGGTGACGGTGCTTGTCCTGATCGATTTGAAACAGGCTTTTGACGGGGTTGACCATCTGAGACTCATTGAGAAGCTGGCCTCAAAGAGGGTCTCGAGGGGTGTCCTGGCGTGGTTTGTGTCGTATCTGACGGGGAGATCCCAGTTTGTTCTTGACTCCTGTACTGGGGAGGTTTTCTCGGTGAAGTCGAGGTGCTCGGGAGTTCCTCAGGGCTCGGTGCTCGGCCCGACTGTCTTCTCCATTGCGGCTTCTGACGTAGAGAGAGTTTTCAATGGGTACTTGTACCGCATTTATGCGGATGACCTAAAGATTTATATTTCTGCACGCCCTGAGGACATTGAGTGGGCGGTCTCGATGGTAAATGCTGAAATTGCTGAGATATCGGGGTGAGCCGACACAAACTCTCTTGTAATAAATGCGAAGAAAACGCAAGCCATTCGTCTACTGGGTTCGAGGGTTTTTGTGGAACGGCTGAAGGAGTTGGGGCTGCTCAGTGTGGTTGTTGGTTCGGAGCGTGTACTGTGGTCTGATTGCGTTACCTTCCTTGGCGTACCTGAACTCGGTCTTGGCTTGGGATGGGCGTGCGCTCCATTCATTTGTCTTTCATTCACTCTTCCATTCACTCATTCATTCAGTCCAACATTTGTTGTGGGGTATTTAGGACGTTAGGGAGCCTCTCTGCAGTGCGTGATGCCCTGCCAATTAATGTTAGAAAGACGTTGATTAGATCCTTAGTCTTTTATAATTTCGAGTAAGCCTGTTTAGTTTATTCGGGTCTGTCCTCGCAATTGGATGTCAAACTCTGCGGTACTATGAACGCCGGGATTCGTTTTATTTATGACCTGCCGCGGGATGCTCATGTCTCGCCTTACTATGAGGATTTGGGTTGGCTCCGGCCGAAATACAGGTGCGTTGCTTGTACAAACTTTTTCAGACCAAGCGCCCACCGTATCTCTACGAGATGTTTGAATTTGGAAGGGTGGTTTCGTTGAGAGTGACTAGAGGTAATTTGAGTGACCTGGTTGTACCGGTGCATCGCACCTCGGTTCTGAGGAGCTCGTTCACTGGGGGGGGGGGTGTCTGATCTGGAACTTGGTACCGTCGGTTATTCGGGAGCTTCGGACGTCTTCTGCCTTTAAGGAGCGCCTGTTCAGGCATTTCCTCGATATGCAGAGTCGGGATCACGTTTTTGCTTAGGGCACGTTTGTTTAGCTGGTTTTGTTTTTTTGAAGTTCGCTGCGAGTCGATGCAGTTTGTGGGCCTTCCCAGCTTTTCACCACACGCTTCTTCGGATACCAGTTATAGCCCGTCAAGTTGAACGTGGACCTTGCCCTCCTGTGATCAGCCCCTCTAGCTATTTTTCCTTTTCTCTCCATGGAACTTCGCCTTGGTTGGGTAAACAGTGGGACAAACAATTCGGCCAAGAAAGTAGAGGGAAGTGAAGTTGCAACTAATCGAATGGGAGAGCGCTGGCCGCGGGTTCATATTCTTCTTGACGGGCTATACCTACATCTTTATTCATCATTCCTTTTCCATTCATTCTTCTTTCATTCATTTTTTTCTTTCATTCTCTTCTCATTCATTCAGTCCATCATTACACTTTCATTATCTTCTCAATTTTTTTTTGTAATGAGCATCGAAATTGGTTGCGCGCTTCAACGCTTACAGTTTTCATATATTGTACCTCGTACCGGATTATTGGAATTTTCTCGTACCGGATTATTGAAATCTCTCTCTCTCACTCTCTCTCTCTCTCTCTCTCTCTCACTCTCCCTCTCTCTCTCAATTTCAATGGCACTGTGTATCAACTCCTACTCAATGGAAACTGACTGGTGACGGATTTGTGGTTTGTGCTTTTCATGATTGGAGCTTTTTGGTGGGTAGACTTTTATTTGGGACTGGAAATTTTCGTGTTCATCGTGGGGCACATCCCTCAAGGGCGTACGTCGCGTACATAAAAAAAAAAGCTTGTATGGCCGGAATAGCGTTCGTCGCTTGTTCACTCGCGTCGGCGTCAATCCATGGCTGAGGAACTCTTCACCTCGCCCTTTCCTGCTTTACTGAGGCTGCCGTTGCCCCAACAAGCTGTTCCTTAAAGCCTCTCTGCAGTTTGCTACGACAATGTTGGGTGTTTAGTGACAAACACCTGTCGCTGAGGACCATGTTCCAGCCATCATCTTCGGACTCCTCCAGAGCTGCTTCACCAGCAGTGGTGTCGCGGCTTGGCGGGATGTCACCAGCGTATGCACTCATGGAGTGGTCGAACCATCTGGGTTAGCAGCCATTGCATTTTTTGAGGATCTCGCGATAGTCGTCTGCACCGCCGATAACCACAAACTCTTCCGCCCGGAATTCCGTCGTTTCGGTGATGTCATACAATCCGGCTCCTCTCACTGCATCCAATACTTACAAGCTCCACTTCTAAATTAGTGAGATAGCTCCGCGTCTTTGTATGAGACCGCGGACCATGTCATCCGGCACTGTCATCTTTAAAATGAAGTCCAACACCAATGGCAGCTTCCTCCCTGACCCCCGTCACCTTCTCAGCTTCCTTGGCATTCGTTAACGCATGGTGTAACCGCCGGAGCACAGGCCCAGCAGTGCCTTACAATCCCATCACCCCTGCTCCTATAAGATACTTATAGGTATCTCGGATTGCGACCACTAATAACCCGTAGGCTTCAGAGCCACCGCATTTTCACCCTCACGTTCTCACCCTCCGCCATAATATCGACCTATGCATCCTCATGCTATGTGCAAAACAGTTTGTCTACTGAATTTACAGGAGGCGGGGCAATTATTCAACGGAGCAGGAAGTCGTTTGAACTTATTTAAATGCCGAATACCAATTAATTGTTTATTTAACTGCAGCCACGAAAGGAGGGTAAGTTTAAACGCGTGGGATTATAGAGGACAAATTAACAAATTCATCAAAAACGAAATCGGCACATCGGCCCGAACTTTCTCATAATCTTTCAACCGCTAAATCCCATTACCACAACCCTCTATATACGCCAATTATTTCTCGATTTGTCAAAGTCGGCCCCCATTATTCCTGTGGGGATCTTAATAATCCCGATCTCTCTGTAAAGGCCCGATTAATCCCCCCCCCCCCTTCACAGCCATTCCAATCTTTCTCCGTTTTCCACTCGACGGTTTATCAAATATGTCATCCTATAATCAATGAAAGACGTTAAATGAATTAATAAAGGCAAACTCATGGCCCTTAGGAAACGATTAAAATTTCGAGATAACTGTAAAAGAAGAGCGCAGCAGGCACTTGGAGATTCCCACCAATTCCAATATTGAGACGAATAAAACGGTTTCTAGTGAAAAATGTCTAGTTGTGAGGACGCGTGGCCTTAAACGGCTGTTTTTTGAGCTTATTTAACGGCTACAGGTTTCGAACGAAATGTAGTAAACTCCGAATGTGACGCGCGATCGATGGAGAGTGTCATAGAAGTAGACTCCCCCAGACTGGCGATGAAAAAGTGATGAATGTCCCCCATATGGGAGGGGGTTGGAAAGGGGCCAGACTCCCGGCAACAAGTAGTGATTTAGACTTTTTTGGCACAGGAAGAGGAATTCGAGTAATGTCCTTACGTTATAGCGATAGAAAACAAAAAAGAATGTCAACGGAATTATTTTACATTACAACGAAAATGCCTTCATTCTACGTTATTCTCAGGTGCTTTTCTAGAAAGTAGAGAGAAGAATGTTGTAAAAAATAACGACTTCAAGAGGAAAACGCTGATAAAACCGGAAAATTGCTTCCTGAAAAGAATACCTTTCCCCCCTTTACTAAAGCTGGAATTTACCCCTTATCCTATCGAACGCGACCTTTTTCTTTTTTTTTTACAACTGTAATCTGAATGGCGAAGAGGTAGGGGGCTGGAAAGCTTCAAAATAATAACGCGAGCAATTTCCAAGAAGTTGGCTGGCACTTAAACAAACAACTTTATTATACGATGATGGAACGATAACGCGTGACTATTTTTTTCTTTCGGTTCGATATCCGAGATCGTACCGTTCTCGTCTTCGTCACTAAATGGACTGAAGACAACTCTTTTTCTCTTTTTGAAAGGCTGTAAAAGAAGCCATGTACCTCGTTTTCAATTCTCTGGAGAAACAACTGAAAAAAAAAAACAAAAAAAAAAACGCGATACACTGCCTTCTTTTGATATTGCGTGGGCAGTCAATAAAGACCCTTCCCCATTCTCTTTTACTTGACGGTAATCTTATATAAGGCCAATTTTTAATGATATTACCCTCTTCCAGTAATGTAATAACGCGGAGAGTGCCCGCTAGGGACGTTTCGTAGACTGGTAGTATCGGTGGAGGGGGGGAGGGGACGATTTTCTCTAGAACGGCGATGGGCTTGTGGTAAACTGTCCCATCGGTCATCTCCCGACACTTTGTGATTTTTCGAATTCAACAAAATTATCCAACCGTTTCGCAACGTGATTATACGAATTTTGAAGGGACGTCTCCTTTCCTTTTTATTTAACAAAACGGTTCATTGATCCGCTCTTCGAGTTAATGTCGTTTGAGCATGAATGATGCAAATTAAGCGACCTCTCTTTTTTAAGGAACTAATCTAGTTACGCGAATTCTCACCGACAAAATCACGTTGATTCTCATTGCGCCAATTAATTTTAAATATTAAAATAAAGGGTGGATTACAAGCATTAGGCACCCGGGGCTAGAGAGCCTTAAAAACACAGGTACTGTAACACGGATTTCAGCGCCATATTTGGTCCCTCAGTCGTTAGAGTAAACACAATATCATGAATGAAAAAATTGTCATCGTAACAGCAAACAAACGCGGAATGCGGTAGAAATAAATAAAAATATTCTACTTGTCAATGAGAACAGGTGACAATTATAATCATATGGGGGGACCACGTATGGCGCCGATTTGCGTGTTGCAGTACTCGTGTTTTGCCTTACCGGGGCGGGAGAATCGAGTGTCGTCCCTCCCGTCCCCTCCGCAATATTTTGTAGCCAGAAAAATCCGGATAGAGATAGCCCTTTTCATTTTCGCTTATTAACTTCCAGGCGAGACCTTGAGTCCCAGGAAGGCTTCGGCCTATGCGGTCTTTGATTGGTCGCTCAGGGGTAAAGAAAATCGAGTAAAAACAACGGCATCGTGAAATAATGTAATTTTTGGTGGAGACCATCCGAATTTCACATAAATTGAGCGTTTTCCAGGACCCGACAGGGATTTGGGTACTTTCAAAGTCCAAATATTTCACTAATATGACACTGACAGAAAACGATTCCACGGTTCGGCTAATTCAATAACCAAATTTCGCCTCTGGCGCTTTATTAAAAATTGATTCGACGGTTTAGCTCTTTGTGAAACAAAATTCTCAGGATCTGGCTCGTCGGGAGATAATTTTGAGGGGTTGGCTCCCTTCGCGGATCTCATTTTTTTCCTGTGGTTAAATTTCCAGCGTGTTGGTTAATTTTCAAGAGGGAATTCGTGGGTATGATTCCCTTCAAGAACACAATTTCGCACAGTTGACTCATTTATAAATCAATTTCCTAGGGTTTGTTCATTTCAAAAATAAAATTTCGCAGGGTTGGCCCATTCAAATTCCAATTTCGCTAAGCTCTTTCGTCGAAAAACCAATTTCGTAGGTTTTGTCGTAGCATCAAAAACTTGAAATCTCGCTGCTGGATCTTGCTTTTCGCCGCCGTGGTCAACTCCCCCCCCCCCCGGCCAACTTCCTCCAAGGCTTGTGGAGTCAAACAAGTAACAAGAGCATGGATTCGTCAAGTTATTGGAGTGTTTCTTCAACCTGACGTAAAATCCTCGAGTTGACGGCCACCGGAGGGTTTAGAACCAGACAATTATGGAAATTTCCACTGCACTGCGTGACTACGATCTCCTGCTCATCTTGGCAAAACCGAGGAAATCTTGTTGATTTTTGAACTGGGCAGCGGCGCGGCCGGCATCCAGCCCCAATTTAATTTCCTCTGGCCCTGTTTTGCCTTCACGGTTCTCTTCAGTCCTGAAGGTGAGCAGTCCTGACCTCCCAGATTCGGCTTTCAGGGCAACCGCCCAGATCGAATCCCGCTCAGGGCACCCAATAAGCTTAAACATAGAAAAATTAGGACTTTCAAGTTTCATGCATGTGAACAGGAGATTTGGTATTCGCGTGGATAACGCTTTGGCCCCATCTGACAATTTGCGTTCCATCCGTCTTGGGGGAGTAGAAAAAATCAGGTGCCCAGCAGTTTGTGTGACTAAATATTAGATCCTTCCCTCAATTCGGACTCGATTTGTATTTTTATGGGAATAATCTTAGCTGAAGTGCATCTCGACCAGGCGACCAAGGTTCAAAATAATGACCTCAGTGCTACTTTTGAGTCATTGAGTGTGTCAAGGTCATCGTCAGGAGCCATTCTGCCAGGAAGGGGCTGGCCAAAAACGGCGGCATTGGAGGTGTAGCCGCTTAAACGGTTCGTCTGAACGGCTCGTTTATTCGATTGTTGGATTCCCCCGGTCGAAAACCCTAAAGATACGCGATTCCGTGCAATTTTAAATTTTGGCAATTTTGACTCAACCCGTCGGAGGGTGAGTGATTTTCAGGTCCATTTTAACCATCCCCCACCAAAATCGTCCCCATAAGGGGTCGTCGGCAATAGCCTATCGAGTCCCATACGTGCGCAGTTCTTTTCCTTGAACAAGCTTACGGGCAAGTCTACGTCTGAAATTGAGAAGCCGCACGCTCATTTTTCGCTGTTCTGCAGCCTTACGCGGCTAAACGTTTTGAAAACTCCAATATTCCCGGCTAAAATTGAGAAAAAGCGCTCATTCGTGTCTAAAATTTAGAAAATGCGTTAATTCTTGGTTTCTGATTCAGTTTTTAGACCAAAATTGAGAAAAAACTTTGGTGTGTAGTTGCGGCCAATCAGCAACTTAAGTTGAGAAAAGCGCTAATTCATATTCAAAAGTTTGGAAAAGTCGCTCATACGCGGAAAAAATTGAGAAAAAGCGTCAACTATCCGCTAAAATTCTAATTCACGGCTGAAATTTGGGAAAAGCTCAAGTATCGCTACTAACAATGAGAAAAAGCGGTCATTATGCGATCTAGTAAACATCCATATACTTAGGGGTAGAAGGAGGAAATTGTTTTTGGAAGCGCCAAAGTCGCAAAATTGGCCTCAGAAAAGTGCCAAACCACGAAATTCTATTTTTTGGAAGAAACAACTCCTCGAATTCGGCAATTTGGCCAAACAAATGATGATCAGCCCCCCTATTCTGTAACTCATAACGCGTGCGTTAGTTAAATTTCTCAGCTGATTACTTTCAATTATTCATCTTGTTTATTTCGCTAACGCACGCGTTAAGAGTTACAGAATAGGGGGGCAGGGGGCTCAGAGATGTCCGTTCCGGGCCCACATAGGTGGAGGTTCGCCACTGATCCTGCTATTGCATGAACTCACTATGGTTGTGGCGGCTTCATCGAACATTTATTGCCAGTGCGTACAGGAGGAGCCCTGTTAGTACGGTCGCAAAGTATGAAATGAGGGGAAAAGGAGAGCTAGATAGAAGAAAAAATTTTTACTTTCTTTCTCTGTTTAAATCTCTTCTGGTTCGATTTGCCTTATCCCCCTCTTTCGCCTAAAAGTATTTATCAAATTTTTCCGCCCAGGGCTGTAGCCCCGGTAGTCCCTCCTCTCTACGATCCGGCCCTGGGTTAATGGAAGCTCTTATGCGGCTTAAGCTGAGAAAAATCACCATGATGTGCTGTTTTTGGGGGCAAGTATGTAAATTGAATTGAGAAAAAGTGCTCAACTCATTTGCTGTTCGCGGGTGACTTATAAGCCGCCTTCACACGCAAGCTTTAAAAAGCTGAGCTGTGGGCTTCAACCAATCAAAGTGCTTCGCGCTGTGTAGGTAATCAAAGCGCTCTGATTGGTTGAAGCCCGCACAGCTTAGCTTTTTAAAGCTTGCATATAAAGGCGCCTATAGAGTTGCGAGGAGGGCGTTAACTGCTGCGATCCCATTGGATTCCCGTCAAACCATTTCTTCAGTTTTCGCTCTTATACAGCACACTGTAATAGTTAGTCGCAATATATTTGGCGACTCGTCATTCTGAGTAAAAAAGGAATAAAAACTAATCATTTGGTGGAAAATGTACAAACTGCGAAGAAAAACTGACGGAAAGCTAGTCCTGCTGTCAATCTGTCAACAAACCTACCCCACTGTGCGGTTTCACATCAATTTGACCGATGAGTCCGCCGGTGCATTTGTGAAAGTCGTCAATAGCTTTATTCGCTGGCTGCTCCCAGTATTGCAAATTAAACAGAAAACACAAAACGCATGAATTTAATTGGTAAAAATCACGCTTCCCTGCGACAACTACCAATTTTAATGTACTGGCAGCAGCTACCGAACAAAGCTAATAGTTGACCAGTTTTTCAGCCGAATAATCATCAGAACGAGAGTCTATAAATATTCAAATACATTCAATGACGCTAATTTTTATGTTAATCATAACAGACCATTGCAAATCCTAAGCCATCTGTTGGCTATATTCGTGAAGCCCGCCGAGCCCAGGCAGTGATGCCCTTCAATAATTGATTCGCGCTCCCCCCACCCGCACCATACGTGTTTTATTGTTATTTGGGGTAATTTGAATAATTTCTAGGTCAAATAGTTAGTTACAGCGGCCAAATTAACAGTCTGGTAATTTAAATTTTCATCCTTCTTGAGTACAGCTGTAGGGGGGGGGGGAGGCAGTTAGTTAAAATACAGAGAATTTTTGCCAAATGTTCGAGGAAAAGTCAGGGCAACCCTGTTACAAGTAATTATTTTTTTGAACGATTTTCGCTTACCTATCTCTTGAATGACAGGGTTCCTCTTCTAGCATTCTTCTTCAAGCTCCTTTATCCAGTTTTCCACGAAACGGACAACCTGTCGTACACACACAAACAAAGAACACTAATTAGTGCACGTGCTTATATAGGGGAGGTATAAGCTAAAATGTGCGGTGTTTTCCTGGTTCTATCATTTAGGTTTACTGCAGGACGATGTGTGGTCTCTGTAAATTGAATTTGTAGGAGCGTCAATTCGCTGTTCCTTCGTTCATAACTCAATCGCAAAGAGCGTTTAGTAAGTTACAAGGCTCCAATCGTTGATGGTATTTAAGAAAAATTGTCGAAAGAAGATTGGGGTTTTAAAATAAATTGAACCCTCTTGATTCCGTTGAATTGCTTTGTTATATTGTCCCAATATTTTCATGTTGCGGTGACAAAGTGAACAAAAAGGCTCAATTATATTTGTTCCAACTCATTCTTCTGTGTTTTTTGCCTCTTGACAGGAATTGGATAAAGGGTCGATGGATAAATAAATTTGTATAAAGTAATTCGGTATTTTCCGATGATTTTTGGATTTTCTTCTTTTGTCAAGTAAAAGAGCTCTAACGTTATTTCATACTTGAGCTATTTCGTTGCTGCTATAATACTTCAAATGAAATCGAGTCTCGATTCAGCTCTATTGAGCTGAAGGTATGATAATTTGAAATCGATGATCGCGTCACAATTACAGGACCCCCATGAGTATCAACATCTCTCAATCTTTCTCTTTCTCTCGTCCATAGTTATGAGCACTCGGATTAAGATCTTTCGTTCCCTCCTTTCTTTGTCTAGGTTGGGAAAATGCTTTTGAGTTCCCCCCCCCCTTTCTGAGCACTCCACCGCAAAACCGCCTCCTGCTCTCAAACACTTACCAGTGTTATCTATTTCGTCTGCCCTTGATCATCTACCCTCTCACCCCCTCTACCACACCCCCTTATGTATTCTTTTTCACCACTGTTGTCTTAAACCGTCTCAAAAAAGATCTTTGAAAGAGAAATAAGAAGTGTAAGCTCCCCAACTTTGACCTTATGTGAAGGTGCGGGTGAGGGGTTTTATTGCTCGAGAACGTAGTGCGCGGAAAGAAAATTGATCGTATTCACCGTTGTTGGGATCATCCTCTCTATGTGACTCTTTTGTGTTACTACCCCCACCCCCACCCCGTCATTACACACCTACCGCCCCTAGCCATAGATTTCCATGGTTGGTCGCTTGTCTCGAGTTTTTTAAACCCACGGCATATGACGTTGTCGATCCAGCGTCGTAGTTTACAACGAGTTTCAGCTGACGGTGTTCAAAAGTCCCCCCTCCCTACCCTTTTGAGGAGGGGATCAAGAGTCTTGTTAACTGCTGCCATTTACATATTTCTTGTGTAAAGCCAGTAAAACTTAGGCTTCGTGGATTATAATTTCAGAGGGAATACAATTTTATACCAGCGCCAGTATTGATCGTCATTTCATATTGTTTATAAAGAAGGAGGGGGGGGAGAATCACAATAAATTGAACTGCGTTACCTCCGGCAATAAGCGCGTTAATTAATTATTAAAACTTTGTGTCAGTACTGTATCGATATTTACCTCTGAATGAATCAAAATTCAAATTAGAAACACCAGTGCACTTGATTTCTTGTTTCGCGAAGCCAATATGGATGTTTCAACTTTAACCGTCCACCCCTATACAAATAGTTAGGAGAGTAGGGAACGATTTGTGCTATATTGAACTTGCTAGGGCTCGAATAAGTTTGTATTGGACGATTTATTAGTGAGCAAATCGAGATAAAGAATTCTAACAAAAGTCCCCTTCCTTAAAAATTCATTTTCACATTCTTCTATAAAAAGATTAATTTAAAAGTCAAGGATATTTTTATCATCTTTTTTATCGTGATTTCCTGAGACTTGGCTAACTTATAAACATCCCCCTCTCCCGTGTTTACTTTATGAGGACGAAGAATAAATTATTAAATATCCGGGGAGGTGGCCCTCGTATCCTTCACCCAAAAAGTTGCAGGCTTTAAAAAGGATGGTTGTGGGGGGGGGGGGTTGAAAAGGCCCTCGCTTTTGGGTGTGAAATTAGTTTGCTGCTGCAGCGCTAATATTTCGTAGTTGTTTTTCATTATTTTTTATGCGCGAAGTAGAACACTAACAACAACAACAACAAAAAAACAACAAGACAAAAAAATACCCCCCTCCCCTTTCCTTTTTTACCTCCTGGAATAATTCATCACTTTCGTATTCCGCTTAATTATACGAGGCTTTATTTAATGAAAAGTGGAACGAACGAATAAAAAAAAAATTGTAACAAAAAAAAATCGCATTGTTTTGCGTCCATTATAATAAAATGTGTATAAAGGTAGAAGGGTATTTTAACTGTCCCATCAATATTAGAGGATGACAACGGGTTTTAAGTACAAAAACACATTAAAATTGTTTTTTCTGCGAGGAAAATGCCGATCGTAAGGGTGCGTTCATAGTGAAGCACCCTCACTGCGTTGTGATCTTCGATACCTCGCTACTTTCATCGATGATTTGAACCATATGGTTCCTCGACCCCCCTCCAGCCGTTGCTTTTAGTGCATTTCATAAAAAAAATGCACTATTGGTCTTGCCCTGATGCTCGCACATATGGGTTGTGATACATTTTTTTCACGTTTCAGAACCCCTAGAACAAGAATCCGAGGTCGATTCGATATATATATACATACATACAGGGTGTTCAAAAAATGGATGTCAATATTTTGACCTGTGAATGTACGTCCAAAATGCGTCAAAATTATCCGTATTAACCATAGTCCGATTCCTAATAGTTTCCGAGATATAAGGAAATAAGCACTTTTGTAATGGGCCTCGTTTTTACAGATAAAATCGTTCGTAGCTTGGCAACCAGAGCTCTCACGTCAAATTAAACGGCACCATTGGAAAGGACAGACTTTTTTCCATTAGAATTAATAACGATCAATTCAATTTTGTTCGTACGCGCTGAGGAAATCAGCTGCGAACTCAAAATTATGTTCTAGTTCATCGTCGTTGCCCATAATTTGAAGTCTGATTTCTGCTCAACAGGTGCTTTCCGAGATGACATTTTTTGAGAAAAGTTGGCGCATGGTACCATCGTTAATGTGACATGTTCATCCCCACCCTTTACCCACAATTTTTCCAGAGTTTCTCTATTCATACTATAAAAAACGCTACATGCATCCTCATGTAGTCATTACATTAATGACCAGAGTAGCGCCTAATAATTGTAACTCTCATGTTTTATTATTCTTCTTCTTCTTTGTGATATCATTTCTCTAGATAATCATTTCTAGAAAAATTTGGAAGTTCTGAAAAAATGAATTTTTAAATTTCCACTTTTCGGCGATCCGGTAGGGTTTTCCGAAAGTAAACCCCTAGAAAAACACGAATAAATTCATTACAAATTCTAAAATTAAGTTATCCATATAAGTTTTCGTACATAAAAGGGACTAAGTAATTTTTAATTTAAAGAAAAAATTCGAATTGCCTCCCTTGTTGGCGGATACAAAGTTGTGCGCGTCTTTCCAACGACCAGTGGAAGTTATATCGAGCAATTCATCACGGATACTGTTGCACGTGTTGATTATTCTTTGTCTTTATGTCTCGATGTCTGGAATAGGATCTCCATGAATGATGGAGCTCCTCCTCATTTTAGTGGATTAGCCGGCCATATTCGGGACACAACTTTCCCGAACTGATGGATCGGAAGAGCTGGTCCAACATTATGGCCGCCGCGTTCACCTGGCTTGAACCCTTTAGACTTCTACGCATGGGGACACATCAAAACTATAGTCTACGCAGATCCTATTCCAGACATCGAGACATTAAGACAAAAAATAATCAACACGTGCAACAGTATCCGTGATGAATTGCTCGATAAGGTCCATCGGTCGTTGGAAAGACGCGCACAACTTTGTATCTGCTCACAATAAGGGAGGCAATTCGAATTTTTTCTTTAAATTAAAAATTACTTAATCCCTTTTATGTACAAAAACTTCTATGGATAACTTAATTTTAGAATTTATAATGAATTTATTCGTGTTTTTCTAGGGGTCTACATTCGGAAAACCCTACCGGATCACCGAAAAGTGGAAATTTAAAAATTCGTTTTTCAGAACTTCCAAATGTTTCTGGTAATGATGATCTAGAGAAATGATCCGCCTATCACAACGAAGAAGAATAACAAAACATGAGAGTTACAATTATTAGGCGCTACTCTGGTCATTAATGTAATGACTACATGAGGATGCATGCAGCGTTTTTTATAGTAGGAATAGAGAAACTCTGGAAAAATTGTGGGTAAAGGGTGGGGATGAACATGTCACTTTAACGATGGTACCGTGCGCCAACTTTTCTAAAAAAATGTCATCTCGGAAAGCACCTGTTGAGCAGAAATCAGACTTCAAATTATGGGCGACGATGATGAACTTGAACATCATTTTGAGTTCACAGCTGATTTCCTCAGCGCGTACGAACAAAATTGAATTGAACGTTACGAATTCTAATGGAAAAAAGTCTGTCCTTTCCAATGGTGCCACTTAATTTGACGTGAGAGCTCTGGTTGCCAAGCTACGAACGATTTTATCCGTAAAAACGAGGCCCATTACAAAAGTGCTTATTTCCTTAATATCTCGGAAACTATTAGGAATCGGACTATGGTTAATACGGATAATTTTGACGCATTTTGGACGTACATTCACAGGGCAAAATATTGACATCCATTTTTTGAACACCCTATATACAGGGTGGAACAGGATAAGTGTGACAAAAAAAATTGGGTGAAAATAGGCCTCATTTGCGATCGAAAACACTCTATAAACCATGGTCCGAAAATCAAAATCCTACGAGATATGATTTTTTAAACGTTTTTTGAGGCTTGCATCACTTTTCTTAACTAAATGCGAATAGATCAGTTTACTGCTGACATTTGCAACTTTTGACGATGGATTTGGAAAGAGCACACTTTTTTCTGACAGGAATAGCCATTTTCGATAAAATTAAACTATTTTCTGTGGGCTTGAGAGATGCTCAATGTTTTGCAAATCGTGGATCTCTAATTTTTCAAAAAATTCAGCCTCCACTTCTCCACACTGAATCTAAGCGTATCGACATCCCATGGGTCGGAAAAACTTCTTCAATTTGTCCTTTTTAAAATTACTCATGAGCGTTTTTTTAGTTCTTCAGCGAGTTTTCGGCAGAAAGGCCATTTCTTGGAAAAAAAAATGATTTTTCTCTTAAAAATCGCTTGTTTTGACCAACCCAATTTGAACGAGCTTTGTGATTCAAAACATGCTAAAACTCATTAAAGCCTTATCCAAAGTTTTCCTTCGAACCGAATGGAATGCGCACTCCTACCAAAATATGAAAAACTGTCGCTCCGGCAGCTGGCTGTCGGCAAGGGTGCATTTCACTACTGCGAATTTCGGCGTGTTTAGCTGTTATTCGACGAAATTAGTGCACTTAATGACTCTACTTGTTGTTACCAATTTCCGATTCGAATACGAATTCGAAATTCGCAGTAGAGAAATGCACTCTATCCGACAGCTAGCTGCGGGAGCGACATTTTTTGAACTTTGACAGGCGTACACAATCCGTCCCGTTCAAGGGAAAACTTTGGATGATGCTTTAATGACGTCAATCATGCTAAAAAACCCAAAGCTCGTTCAAATGTTGTAGGTCGAAACAAGCGATTTTGTAGAGAAAAACCATTCTTTTTTCTAAGAAATGGTCATTCCTGCCGACAAATCACTGATTAACTAAAAATACGTTCATGAGTAATTTCAAAAAGGACACATTGGGGAAGTTTTTCCGACCCATGGGATGTCGGTGCGCTCAAATTTCGAAAAGAAAAGCGGGGGTTGACTTTTTTGAAAAATTAGAAATCCTCAATTTGCAAAACTTTGAGCAGCTCAAGAGCCCCCAGAAAATGGTTGAATTTTATCGTAAATGGCTAATCCTGACAAAAAAAATGTGCTGTTTCCGAATCTGTCAGCAAAAGTTGCAAAATGTCAGCTGGAAACTGAGTTATTCCCATTTAGTTGAGAAAAGTGACGTGAGTCATAATAAACGTTAGAAAAATCATATCTCGTAGGGTTTTGATTTTCGGACCATGGTACAAAGGGTGTTTTCGATCACAAATGAGGCATACTTTCACCCAATTTTTTTTGTCACACTTATCCTGTTCCACCCTGTATGTATACACAGGGTGTTCAAAAAATGGATGTCAATATTTTGCCCTGTGAATGTACGTCCAAAATGCGTCAAAATTATCCGTATTAACCATAGTCCGATTCCTAATAGTTTCCGAGATATTAAGGAAATAAGCACTTTTATAATGGGCCTCGTTTTTACGGATAAAATCGTTCGTAGCTTGGCAACCAGAGCTCTCACGTCAAATTAAGTGGCACCATTGGAAAGGACAGACTTTTTTCCATTAGACTTCGTGTTGTTCAATTCAATTTTGTTCGTACGCGCTGAGGAAATCAGCTGTGAACTCAAAATTATGTTCAAGTTCATCATCGTTGGCCATAATTTGAAGTCAGATTTCTGCTCAACAGGTGCTTTCTGAGATGACATTTTTTGAGAAAAGTTGGCGCACGTTACCATCGTTAAAGTGACATATTCATCCCCACCCTTTACCCACAATTTTTCAGAGTTTCTCTATTCATACTATAAAAAACGCTACATGCATCCTCATGTACTCATTACATTAATGACCAGAGTAGCTCCTAATAATTGTAACTCTCATGTTTTATTACTCTTCTTCATTGATGATAGGCGGATCATTTTTCTAGATTCTCATTTCTAGAAAAATTTGGAAGTTCTGAAAAAATGAATTTTTAAATTTCCACTTTTCGGTGATCGGTAGGGTTTTCCGAAAGAAAACCCCTAGAAAAACACGAATAAATTTATTACAAATTCTAAAATTAAGTTATCCATAGAAGTTTTCGTACATAAAAGGGATTAAGTAATTTTTAATTCAAAGAAAAAATTCGAATTGCCTCCCTTGTTAGCGGATACAAAGTTGTGCGCGTCTTCCAACGACCGGTGGACCTTATCGAGCAATTCATCACGGATACTGTTGCACGTGTTGATTATTTTTTGTCTTATGTCTCGATGTCTGGAATAGGATCTGCGTAGACTATAGTTTTGATGTGTCCCCATGCGTAGAAGTCTAAAGGGTTCAAGTCAGGTGAACGCAGCGGCCATAAATTTGGACCAGCTATTCCGATCCATCGGTTCAGGAAAGTTGGGTCCAAAATACGGCGGGCTAATCTACTAAAATGAGGAGGAGCTCCATCATGCATGCAGATCCTATTCCAGACATCGAGACATTAAGACAAAAAATAATCAACACGTGCAACAGTATCCGTGATGAATTGCTCGATAAGGTCCTGCACCGGTCATTCCACCTCATCTCACCGGACTTTTGCAGTCGACCCCTCCGATTTCGCTCATTTTTGGTGTGGAGGCTCACTTTTATGGTTAATGAGGCCCCGCAAAGTATTATTGAGAGAAAACATTTTTTCAATGACTTACGGCGTTTTTACGATTTTGGACATTTTTCGAAAATGTAGTGACTGTAAAAGCGTTTTTGACCATATCTCCGGTTCTAATCAAGTTATTTTCCTTCTCCTTGTCTTATTTTGTTCGGAAATAAGTAAAATTTAAGAATATTAGCATAGAAAATCGTTAATTGTTTTTAAACAATTTTTAGGGCGTTTTCCGCACTAAAAATGTTCAATTTTGAATTTCTCAAAATGGGTCAAGTCGGGAATTTTTCGCGCGGTGTTGTAATGTGCATTAGGATCTAGTGAAACACAGCCTACAAGGGTTTTTTGTGTTATTTTTGTATTTCGAAGTTACAGTAATTTTTATAGTCTTAAACGCCTGTTTGCCTATCCATATTCGCGTTCCGGCAACACTTGCCTTTCCATTATCTCTCAAATGACCTCCTACGAGGCATAGTTTCATTAAATATTATTTTTTCACTCCTCTTTGATCCTTAATGGAAATCATAATTTGGAATTCAATTGACAGCCCATGAAGATATTTCGGACATCGTTATGTGCCTGGTCTTCATAACTTAAGTAGGTACGAAATATTGACTCGCGGTTTCTCCAAGCTTGAAATTATGAAATAAAAAATGTATTGTATTTTAGAGTATACAAAATATTATGTAGGAACATCTTTGTTTAAGGCGTTTCAAAAATAACGGCCTTTCCTTTTCCCGTCGTAGCTGCTCAGGCCCGCAGAGACTATTCTATTGCTTCTTCAAGTGTCGGAGCTCTGTCCACGTTCAGCCTTCCGCTTCATGGCTCTAAAGAAAAAACAAAAAAGAAAACGTACATTTGAATTTAATTTGGAATGCAAATAATCTCATAAATTTCAGACAATGACGACTCACCTAGTTTCTACTCGACTCTCCGGATTTTGACGAACTTGACGTTGAAAGGTGACCGTTGTGTGAGTGGTGTCAAGAGAAAAGTTCTTGAAAATTATGCTGTCTGGCTCTGAGGGGATTATTGTGTGGCATGATCTTATCCCGGTTATTGGAATCTATTTATTAGGTATTAGGTTATAGGTATCTATTAGGTTATAGGTATCTTTCCTTAAACGTATGGAAAACTTCTTTTAAATTGCCAAGCACTAGACGCTTTTGTTTGCGTTCCCGTTCGCCATTTCGTTCCCTCACAGTCACATAATCTCGGGCACCTGGCATTATCCGGCTGATATCATCGCTCGTATAAAAATCGGCAACTTTCTTCTTTACGTCGTCGCTTAGCGGTTTGCCACGCTTCTGGTTGGGACTCGATAAAATGCCCTTTTCTGTAACAAGAGCTTTACTTCTGCGGGCTAAATGCTCCGTAACATTGAACACTTGCTGTACTTGAGCAACTGACCATGTCTTTGGTAACACGGGAAGTATTGTCACTTTTTCGCTGTACTTTACACATATTTCTAGCCTTTCTTGAAGCTGCATTATCATTTCTTTTCCTGCCTGAGCGAAGTTGATATTTTGTGCAAGGTCTTCGCTTTCAGATGAGTCGTCAGCATGCACAATTTTCTTGAACAATCGCTCTACAGAATGTGTGACTCTAGTTTGCTTGAATGTTGCCAAAGATCGATTTCTGCGCAATCGGTGTGGTACAACCGGGGATTCGCCGATACCTTGCAGCCCTTCATTTAATTTTTCGACGAGTTGGTGCACCGGTGATTGCATTCCCCTGGAATGGGTGCTATCAGTGCTCGAGTATCAGTGCTCTCTTGATAATCGGTGCTGCTAGATCCCGATCCTTCCCGCGGCGTTGGCAGCCCTTGCGATGCACACTGTTTTTTTTACAGCGCCTGAGCACGCACGGCACAGCAAACGTCCTGGCGCCACCGTTGAAAACTTTTCGCGGCACATCCGGTGAAAATCCTCACTGACTTTCCTAAGGCTTCTATTTTTCATCGGTTTTAAGTGGACATTTAATGGGTCACAACACGCTCTTTGGGACGACGCAAAACGTCTCAGATAGTAGTCGGTGTGAGAAGTACAAACCGTACTAATTTCAGGAACACCACTGCGCACTTCAAGCATGTACAACTCTTTTTGTGAAAACGCACTTCTTACTTTAAAATCTGTTTCACTTGAACACCCGCGTTGCAACTTGACACCGATGGAACATCGAGGTATCCTCTCCGTCATCACAGCAACACTTTCATCCATTACGTACACTTCGAACGTTTCAGACCGAATGGAAATTTGTTAGGGGACAAGTTGGCTTCTTTCTTCTTTTAACACATCATCTCTGAATCCTTCCGCCCCCCTCATCATCAAATGTTGCTTTAGGATAAAACAATATGAGCTCACTAAGCCTTTTTACCATTAACGATTCAAGCACTTTCTTAAATCACATTTTGTCTTGTCCTTATTTTTTTTCTTAGCCCAGTCAGCCTTTCGTATCCACCCAAGATCTACGTATTAAAAAAAAAACGTTTCTATCCACTCTACATCCTTAACTTCTTTTTATAATTACCTTTCCTCCCCAACACCTCTCACAAGACTCTCGCCCTCTTATGTGTGACCCTCCGAACCGTATACAACAGCGCTTAGAATATCTAGGCTTCGGAGCAGGCATTCGTTAAACTGAACAAAAAGCGACAAAGAGGAGCCAAAAAATAATATTTAATGAAACTATGCCTCGTAGGAGGTCATTTGAAAGATAATGGAAAGGCAAGTGGTACCGGAACGCGAATATGGATAGGCAAACAGGCGTTTAAGACTATAAAAATTACTGTAACTTCGATATACAAAAATAACACAAAAAACCCTTGTAGGCTGTGTTTCACTAGGTCCTAATGCACACTATAACACCGCGCGAAAAATTCCCGACTTGACCCATTTTGAGAAATTCAAAATTGAACATTTTTAGTGCGGAAAACGCCCTAAAAATTGTTTAAAAACAATTAACGATTTTCTATGCTAATATTCTTCTATTTTACTTATTTCCGAACAAAACAAGACAAGGAGAAGGAAAATAACTTGATTAGAACCGGAGATATGGTCAAAAACGCTTTTACAGTCACCACATTTTCGAAAAATGTCCAAAATCGTAAAAACGCCGTAAGTCATTGAAAAAATTTTTTCTCTCAATAATACTTTGCGTGGCCTCATTAACCATAAAAGTGAGCCTCCACACCAAAAATGAGCGAAATCGGAGGGGTCGACTGCAAAAGTCCGGTGAGATGAGGTGGAATGACCCACCGGTCGTTGGAATTTATTTAAGGCATCCTTCACAGGGAGTTCCGAGCTTGGTGGGTGAGGGGACAGAACGAGCCGTGCAGGTCTTCTGCTGCTGCATCGTATTTCCTGTGTTTGGCTCGTGCTGCTTCTTCGGCGACTGCTGACCATTCGCGGGTGGAGTAGGAAGAGGCGTCAGCGTTTATCACGCAGATATCGTAAAACGACGCCCTCTCCCTGTCCCATACTCCGTGAGCATTAATATCGGCCATTAGGCCTGGCTGTCCCAGCGTGCCTTCGCGCATGACTGGCTCGACCATCACTCCCCTGAATGCTTGCCTGGTTAGCCCTGCCACCACATCCCGGATCTGATCGTAGCCCTGCTTAACCCTGCTTATCTCAATCTCTTTTGTTTGATTTGCCTACAGCCTAATAAATCTTGAGTAAAAAATCCTGAGGTGAGCCAAAAAGGGAGAAACAAACAAAAAATTTAAAACAAATTGTTTCGGATTCGAACACAAGCACTTCGCAATGGCGAAATTGTGACATACCATTTAACCTAATGTAACTGATCTGAAAATTAACGTAATCTGAAGAGTTTTGTTCCGACAGCAGCCTGTCGGGCTAAGTGATTTTTTTTAATTAAAAAAAAAGTTTTGTTCCGACAGCAGCCTGTTGGGAAAAGTGCAATTCATTCATGCGACAATCGACTCAAACCTCATAAGTTAGAACGATATCAATCAATCATGAATGAAATTTAGGCCGGGATAAAGATTTTAATTGCAAATAATTCCTCTGACAAGAGTCCCCCTTCCCATATCGTATATGCAACCCAACCGACTCTGTTCACCGTGGTATGGTGTATTTATTATATTTACATTTTCCTCATTTTGTTCCCGCCCAGTTGGTGCCAAAAAAGGGGGCTGCGGTAAAAAATAAACACGATTTTATGATTTTGACTTTCTATACCACGGCCTAAATGTCATTCATAATTTATTGATATCGTTCTAACTTATGAGGTTTGAGTCGATTGTCGCATGAATGAAATACACTTTTCCCGACAGGCTGCTGTCGGAACAAAACTTTCATTTATTATTTTTCAAAATAAGGGTTAAAGCTTGAAGGGGACAGGTGTCCCTCGAATTCACTGCAGGGTGACTAGGGTGGTGCGGTGAGGGGGGAGTAATCCCTTGAAAAAGTCCCAAGACAAGGGTCGTCTAAATTTCAATTAATTAATGCCTTATTATTTCGACTGTTTATGTGTTTATTATCCATCGATGTAGTCAAATCCGGCTTGAAATTACATGAAAATCGACACCCCACACCCCTATGATCCCAAATCCTTTGAAAATCCCCATTTTGGACCCGCTTTTGGCCCATAAAACCCCAGGGAGTTATTTGATCAAACTGATCAGATGTTTGGACCAACTAGACCCCAAATGGAGTCTATGTGCGAAAGAACGAGTTTTTTCGAGCAATCCTAGGGCAAAATATGGTCCGGACGGCGGACGGACATTTTTTTTTTATTGCAGATTTGGATTCTACGCGCTTTGAAACGTAAAACTACAAATTTTGAGGGGGGGGGGTCCACACATTTTTTTGTGATACGATTACAAAGACTTATTATTGAGAAATAATAAGCCAAAAAAAGGCAACGGACAGGAGGGGGGTCGAGGAACCATATGGTTCAAATCATCGATGATAGTAGCGAAGTATCGAAGATCACAACGCAGTGAGGGTGCTTCACTATGAACGCTATGAACGCACCCTAAGCCTCAAAATACGTTGTGTGGCTACAAAAAAAAAAGAAGACTACCCCTGTCGCTAACACGGTCCAATGGCAGCGTTTAGTGCGAAAAAATGCCGTAATTTTCCTACTACAACCGTTGAGTAAAATCCTCGTGTAGGAGCAGTAAACACGATAATAGCAAAAGAGCTGGAATCCAGAACTTTAGGGGTGAATGTACTAGTGATCTTCTATAAAATGCGTTAAAATATGAAGTTACAGAGGCTGTGGTTGTTACGGACCATTGGGGTGGCTTGTGGTCACAGTCGCCAAGCAATAAATTGTCCTGAATGAAGTACGATGAAGAAGTTCTGAAGTCCCAGAGCTCGCAGCTTTGGCTGGGTCGCTCTGCAGGAGCCTGTCAGACCACGCGATGAAACACGCATTTGATTGAGACTTTAAAGGGGCGCTATGCTCGGCGTGCTCGGTGGTGGCCACTCTGTTGCGTTATTCGAGCTGGAAACCCGCGAATTAACGATTTCTCTTTAGCTTCGAGTGATCATTTTTCTTCAGTTTCAGCCGTAAATTGGCTTTTTTTCAACTTTTAGCCACGAATTTGCGCTTTTTATGAATTTTTTGCCGCGAAGTTGCCTCCAGAAACGGCAAATTGGCGTTTTCTCAATGTTTGCCACGACTAAGCGTATCCTCTCAATTTTAGCCATGAATTAGCAACCTTTCTAAATTTTAACCGGTAATTAGCGTTTTTCCCAATTTCTGCCGCAAATCAGTGCTTTTTCTCAATATTATAGCCGTGAATTATCGATTTCTGCACTTTTTATCATGATTTAACGCCTTTTCTTAATTTTAGTAATGATAAGTCCATCATCAGCGAATTTGGGGTTCCGACGAACTAACCCAGCGAAATTGCTTGTATGGAACGTGGCAAGCTCAAGAAATTGATGTTTTAATGAGGCAACCGCATGGTTTTAGACTTTTACGGAGAAAACCCCGTGAAATTAATATTTTGACTGACCCAACTTTGCCCTTAAAGGGCTTTGTTCAGCCCTTGAAGCGACAAGATGACGCTTTTCCTACTGTTTTTCCAAAACGTCTTCAAGTTCATCCGCAAACAAAAACAACGACACCAATCAATCTCGTGCTCTTCGCCCAATAAATCGAACATTTGATGGAGTACTGTTCTCACCCCTTCACCAGCAACACGACACAACTTAGCACACACACCCTCTTAAACACGGGTCTATGAAAGTAAACACTGAAAAAGTCTGATGGATCTATCGGTGTGAGTCCTGCAGTTAAGACCTTGTTCTAAAAACGCTATAAATATGCATTTGCATATAAGCCGGATTGTGTGACCCTTTAAGAGGAGACGTAGAGCGGAAAAGGTCATTTTGAAGAGTGGAAAAGTGTGCCAGGTGAGGTGGTGTGGGTGATGAAGCGGGAGGGATGGATAAACAACAAAAGATTAATGAATTCTTCTGTAGGGCCTTGTTGAACGAACAATGCAACACAATATTGTCTGTTCAGCGAGTTGTGGTATTGTGAAGCTTTTCTTCTTTTCCCTCTGTCATTCTATTGAAGGTGAAATTGTACAAAAAAAGGACGCCCCATTCCACAAAAACAAATTTAGTGATTGGTATAAATCAATTTTTGAAGAAAAAATAAAACGTAAAAAATTCCTCTCGTTATAATCATTCGAAAAAAACCAACTCTGACCCTTTAGAATGTTAGTCCCGCATTTAAATTACACACTCCCCTTCAATGTTCCCTGCAATCGCCACTTCATTCGAGTCATTTGGATCCCACGTTACGATTAATTGGATTCATGCAGCCTCGTCACGCATTGCGTACTAATTAATTACGACTGGACACACTCCGTATAGCCCCGACAGACAGAACCATCACCCCTCCCCCCCTACCTCACACCATGTGGAAAATGTTTTGTGCGTTGCACAAAACACGGGTGTTTGTTTATGCATCTCTCTTTCTTTTGTTATTAGGGGTTGACGCCTGTTAAATTGCAGTTTTAAAGCGATTCCTCGGAACCAATTTCAGACGGTTATAAGAATGAGAATGTGAGCGAGGGGAATCCATTTTGAGCAGATTTCTCTCTCCGACGTAAATCCCCCCCCCCCTCCTAACGGGGTGAAAACAAGTGATTGAGCGTACCGTGTGAGACATTTTGAAGTCGTGGCGGAGTGAAAACATTCACGTTGAGAAAGTATGAAAGCCCAGGGGCGAAGGATTTTATTAGACAAAAGATTGGTTCGTGGAAATAACAGGCTGGTTAAGTGAAGCGGAGGGGGAAAAATGCGACAGTGACAAGGATATTGGCCCGGCCTGAAGGGATCACTTCTATGTATACGCTCTTTTTCGTCAAACAAGCCCGAGAGTTGTCCTTGTCTTTTCAATCGCATAGCTATATGGGATTTAGAAGAGGAGGAATAAAAGAGTAAGTGGCAAAAAAAAAAAAACGATAGGAATTTCAAATTTGTCCCTTTCAAATTTCGCGCACGTTTTACCACACAAGGGGTCAAAAGTCGTTCCATTTGACTCCGCCTCTATAAAATGTGAGCTTCTTGAAGCCAATGAACCCTTCAAATGGGCGTGGAAATGACTAGTAAGCGAGAGAAGAGTTAACAACCCGATTTTATTTCCATTTTTTAAAGAAAATTGTAAGTTTAGGGTCTAAACATTGTAAAAATTGTAAGTTGATTGCTTATAGAAATTGCTAAGTCTCTGGTCTTTATTTTCGCTTAGATGCAAGTTTTAGGGCTTTACTTCAGTGAACGTGGAACCCTGTCTTGCCGCTCGCGACAGCGCACAAAGTCTGCCGAACAGCCGCAAAATTGCAACATTTTGAAGCTAAATATCTGCGAAATAGGACGTTTTTGACTGAATATCCGTGCAATTGCGAGTTGCAGGGCTTGACTTACGTGAAATTGCAAGTTTCTGGTCTATATTTTTGCCGTGTTTGCGCGAGATATTGCGAGAAAATCCAGTGGAATGGGCTTTTCGAGCGGGCAAAGCTCATGACATTGGGTTCATGTGTCCAATAATCTATAAAATTTGAATGTTGAACGGGTCAACTTCGTGAAATTGATTACTTCAAGTGCCAAATATGCAAAAATGTGGTAGTTAGAGAACCGAGAGGGTCTCTCATGAACGTTTATTTATATAAATTTCAGTGTCGCCCCTGCGCCATTTCCCCCTTGACCCCTGTGGGCAGCTCTGCTGAATTCGCGCAAGTTTCGGCAAGCTCTGTGCTATGCGTCTGTGGAGTCTGTGCAAGCTATCGGAATGCTTCATTTTTCGTAGGAATGAATTTGTTAGGTTGCATCCTACTCCACACATGCACAGCACAGGGCTTGTGAATGGGACTTTAACATCGCTATAATTCAAATTTGCAATAGTTTCTTGTGATCTGGACAATTCATATTATAATTATCTATAAGGGTATGTTTATATAGGAGAGGTGAATAAAGAAAACAGCTAAGAGGAGAGTCCCTCTAGGCTGATATAGTGAGCGTAGAAATTACACCACTCTACTTTTGGGTCACGAAGCTTCGACATAAACATTTCCACCGGAAAAAAGTATGAAAATTTTCTCTGCTCTGCTTTTCTCGCAGCTCGCACCTCTTTGTTCACCTTGCTCCTATATTAACATACCCCAAGTCTATAGGGATTTATTGTCACTTTTTGTTGCCATTTTATAGAAACCCTAAAGCTCATGGGAGCTCAGGGTCCTTTCTTCCGAATGAAAAATATGTGGTCATGGTAACTACATATCTGATAATTTTGCACAAGAAAAGCGACTGTTTAACGAAGAACCTGTAAAATCAGCCCAAAAATCGTGTTGGCTGTTTATTTAATCGATTAATTCAGCTCCAGAATGCACGCTCAAGGGCGAGCGGGTTTTCTCTTTATGGTCACTGCCGATGAAGCGGAGGACAAAACGGTTGTTCCCTTTGAAATACGGTAATTTAGCCCCGAGGAACTTTCCCCTTTAAAACTTTCGATTATTCATCTCACTGAGGTGTATTCATTTTTTTTGTAAATTTTCTTTTTTTGTTTAAATACACGCTCTGATAAACAAATAAATCTTGGCAGCGTTTCCCTGTCACTAACAATCCCCCCAGAAATGAAAATTACAAAAAGTTAAGAGCACTTAGTTATTAGGCTTTACTTTCCAAGGACAATGATGGATGGGGGAGATCGTGGGAGAAAATTACATAAATTTGATTGGATTTACACAAACAAGGCTTGGTTGGGGTGGTCAAGGGGGGGATTTCATTGGGCGGATGACGCGGGAACGTGGTGTGAGGAGATAATCCCTCTTCTCTTTCCACTTTTAAGGCTCCTTATTACTCGGCTATGCTTTTTCGAATAGAGTGCTATAACTTTATCCGACAATGAGCCTAATAACTACACTTTAAAAGGCTTTCACGTTATACGTTCCATCAATCCAATTGTTTCAAGTGAACGTGAAAACGTGAAATATTTCAAAAATGAACAACTCACGCTTGTACCCGCCCTAGCCCAAACTATTTGACACTGGAGAATGAACTTTCAAACAAGAAAGCAGAAGGCTCGAGGGCTGCTAGAATTAAGTATGAACTCAGTTGAAGCATCTTAATTACACTGCTTTTAACAGTTTTTCGACAACAGCCAACTCGCTTAAAGTTATGCGCGTATAATTTATTTTGAAGAACTTTTGTTAGGCACTCCGTTAACGTATATAGCTCACCATTTTACATGTGCGTTAAAAACCAACTTTATTCTTTTACCTTCACGTTTAATTTATGAGAGAAGGGTCCCTTGAAGACGTTTATAGGCCCGATAGTCGTTATAATTAAACCCGACGAGTGAATCCGGCAGATTTAATTAGAACGTGAGCTCCGCAAAGTACTCCCTTCGGTGTACACAATACGTACAAAATATCAACAGGTTCCATGCAAGCTTTCGCCGCAATTATAAAGATTCACTGGAGCGAAGAGAGAAACAACAAGAAATGGCGAAAGGAAAGGTGGTAAGAGAAGGGAGGAGTATTGACATTGCCATAGTCGTGTACTTAACCGCGCTCTTTTTCACTAAGCCAACGTGTTTGCCCTCCAGGCTTTTACGCTTGGAACAGTTGGCTGTAGGAAAATCGATTATTTCAATAGATATTTCAGGTATTTTTCATAAAGTCAGTGACCTGGATCCCCCCCCCCCCCCTTTGAAAGTTAGGAGAGTTCACAAGGTTTTTAAACACTTGAACTTTCTCTTTTCTTTTGGTTCTCTCTCAACCAACTTGATTCAGTTAATACCGGGAAAGTAAAAATTAATTGCATTGTTGTTTCTGATATTTTGTACGTTTTACATAACATAAAAAGAAAAAAATTTGAGGGCCGCTCCGGGATTTGAACCCGGGACCTCCTGCACCCAAAGCAGGAATCATACCCCTAGACCAAGCGGCCGCTTAAAATTATATGGAGAAGGAAAGTGAACGTCAGCAGAAGAAATAATAGGAAATCCCGGGCAGGAGCGTGGCTATTTGCCCGTCCCCTGCGTTTAGGCAGTTTTTTATCTGAAGATTTGATGAATCAAGCTTCTGCACTTTAAGTATCGTTCTCACTGTGCGTCAAAGGATCTGAGGCCGTAGAGACCCACATAACCTAAAATCCTCGACTCATAACCAAAAAGCCCCGAGCTGAAGACCCGAAGAGTTTATAGTAGGTCGCTATTCGTTTGTCGTCCCGGACTATTCTGAGCAGCACGAAATTATGTAACCTCGCGGGTTATCGTGTGAAAAAAATCATGGAATGTTATAGTACTTTCAGTGCTAATAGTGCAGCTCCGGGTGACAAACGAATATCCCTAATTATGCACTTCATAGTTTGGAATTTTGCTAGTTCGAGCATTTTGTGGTTCCTTTGAGTAGGGTCGCCAAGTCGGAATTTGGAAAAATCGGGACCAAAAGTACAAAAACCCGCCGGGAGAAAACAGGGAAAAAGGGGCACATCTCAGTAGGTTTGTTTCTTTGCTCCACGAGTGCTACACGGCAATGACGGCAACGATGGGTCCATCCTTGAATATAGTAACACGACCTTAGGCATTTGCGTAGTTGTTGTAATTAGGGTTGCCAAATCGAAATTTGACAAAATCGGGACAAAAGTTTCAGAATCCAATATCTGCCGGGTCAAAAAAGAAAAAACCGGGACACTCGGCTTGAGGAGTCGTCATCGAGGGCACTCGCGAAGGACGAGCTTGAGCTCGAACAACCTCTTACCACAAGAAGCTCTAACTACTAAAAGTTCTTAAACAAAGTTCTTATGTGCTCAACTAAAAAAACATGGAACCACAAAAAACCTTGAACCTCTAAAAGCTCGAACCACAGAAAGTTCTAACCTCCAAAAGGTCTTACCGCGAAATTCTCTAACGAAAAAAGCTCTAGCCTTGGAAATATCTGATCACATTTAAACGATTAACTGACATCAAATTGCTGTAACAAAAAACAACTCGAATCACAAAATATCTAACCACAAGAAGCACTGACCAGTGACCACAAAAAAGGTCTAACCATAAACAAATTGAACCACAAAAACTTTCAACCTAAAAAAGACCGAAAGCAGCGTCCCTAAGAAGCTCTAAGAATGCTCTAACCACAAAATGTTTCAAACGAACCACAAAATTCTCTACCTCCAACCACAAAAAGCACTTGACCACAAATTTCTCTAACCTGCTCTAACCATTTCTAAATCTCTAACCAATTCTCTAAAACGCTCAAACCACAAAATGCTCTAATAAAATTAATAGGTCTGTTCCAGCAAGGTGTTCTGAACGTTTGGAGCAGAGTTGCCGTGGCACCAACCAATAAAATGTAATCAACTTGAATTTTGTTGGTTGGTCTCATGGCAGCTCTGCTCCGAACATGTTCAGAATACCTTTTATGCCCAATGTCAATTTTTTTTTTTTAGAGCGGAATCCGGGACAAATTGTGTCTCGGGATGACCTTGCGGGTTGCGGTTGCAAAATAAGCCTAACCGGGACTGGACTGGATGGGGGGGGGGACTGGACGGGATTGGTTGGCAACCCTAGTGTGCCTGGTGGTTTAATTGACATTTGACTACTATTCTGATTGAGGTAGAGTTTATGCAGCCCCCGAAGCTATTCCTTTCCTTCAATTCTACGATATCTTTGGTCCTGAAAATTACTAAATGACTTAGGCGCTGATGGAGATACCGTTAGTACTGGAATTTTTTCGTTCTGTCGATGGGGTAGCCTACCGTTGAGAACCTTTACTATCAGGTGAACTCACGGCCATTTTGGGGTAGATATAGTTATCATCAATTTCTTGTTCACAAAATAACTTCCTAAATAACCCAATTAACGCGCTTGCTTAGCGAGTAGCGACTGCCTTTCGACCAATAGTCCAGTTGAGGTGTAAATGCTAGAGAATGTTTTGGGCTCGCCTCAAAAGCCTCGCGGGCTACTTCATAGTATTTCCACTTCCAAGCACGAGTGGAGCAAAGAAACCACTTTTTTTTTTTTGCAGTTATACCTACCCTTTTCCCGTGCAATAAATAACGCGTAATTCCACCTAGAAAAAGTTGGTGTAATAAATTCTACACTAATAAGTGGTAAAGGTGTAACACTAGTTCCGTAATGAAACGCGCTACACTAGTGTAGCACGTGTGGAGCAAAGAAACAAACCTAATGATTTACTGACTGATGGGATGTTTTCAGCATCAAGCAAAGTTTGATCATGAAAAGAACAAAATCGCATGTTTGGCTCTCACAAAAAGACATTTCGTGGGTCGTGGGTCCAATTTTCTTGAGTTCAATAGCGTACACCGAATTAGGGGTGAGGGAGGCGACTGCCGCCTCGGGTCACACATCAGAGGTGACCCCGAGGAGTTTAAAGATGGAAATCGAGGTTTTCTAGGTTCTATGTTCAAGGTCATGGATGTGCGTACCAACGTGAAAAGGAGTCTTGTTATCCGATTGGTCGGCGATTTGGCTCCTTTCAACGTTTTTCAGTCTATTTATGCGACAACGCAGGTGCTCGGCAATTTTTGTGGCTGAATACTTCATTCAGTCAAACGAAAGCGCTACTCTGATAAGGCGTGCCGTTCTTGATTCAGGAGAGGGCCCGACCAATAAATGATTGAGCCAGGAAACTTTCTATTTCGGTGATCTTTAGCTTTTTAATTCGATGATAAAATTGAGATACAGCGCTTTTTCGTGACTTACTTGAGAGAAAATGATAGGTCGTGGTTTCTGGAGGTGTTTTATTTGATGCTGTGACATTGAGCGAAAGCTAGAGTCATAATTGACCGCTACTTAGAAATTGTGTTCCTTCTACATTTACTTCTAAATTTTGTTGTCTTATTGCTTAAACTTGTTGTTCTGATTGAATTCTCCTCAAATAAGTCCTTTGAAACGTAACTGCAAAGAGAAGGTTTGTCTCTCGCAACGTCGCTTTTGCATTCATGCGTGGGCGACGTCTACATTTATTCTTTTTTTACGTCCGGAATTCAAATTTTCCCAGCAGACAAAAATGAATCAACCCGTGGAGCGAAGAAAAACATTGCAATGAATCAGTTTTGTAATGAATGGCTCAAGTATATGGAACCCTCCCTTTAATCCTCCTTCTTACGGTCCGTGACCCCGCTGGGAAATGCCATAATAATGGGCGGGAAAAGACAAACCCCCTGCTGTAAATCTTTCCTTCCATCCATTTAATCTCTTAGCTTGTCTACATTGTGCCGGCGTATTTGGAATTCTTACCCCTCAGTGGTGAGAATCCGCGTTGCGGCTATGTTTGTACGTTCGATTTAACATTTTATGTTAATTTTATCACACTGCAGTTTCATCCAACCGTTTTAATTAGTTTAACATTTAAAATAAATACAAAATTTAGTTTAAAAACTATGAATAATCATGGCGACGGTCCATTTGTGATAGAATTTAATCTCCCGTCCCGAACTCTGGCTAAAACTCTTTTGTCCCTCTTTCCATACTATTCTATAAGGGCCTATCACTCCTGTTCATTGTTCGCGATTCTCGAAACGCCGTCCCCCCTGCCCAACAGCCTCCAGCAATCGCCCTTTTCAAGGCACGAGTTGAATAAATTGATCCTGGGGTGACGGAACAGAAACTTTAGGCACACGGTCGGTTGTTCCGAGAATTGGTTTGGTTGGTGGGGAGGGGGGGGGGTTGATGCGAGGGAATAGGAACTTGTCAGAAGAGATTCATCGCTCTTGAAATCACCAAAGAGCCCCACTTCCTCTCACCCGTCCCGTATTCGATGGTTCTTCACTAATTTATCCCTCATCCCTTATTCGTTCGAAACACATCAAAGGTCTCCCCCTTTTCTTGAAAGGTTTGCTTATTTTACGGAAATTCCTTCACCCCTCCCACACTGCTCTATCAAATCTCTAACGAATTTGTTCTAGAATCTAGACAGATCTGGACAGATAGAGGCCTGGTTGAGAAGAAAAAAAAATCTCATCGGGAGTGACAACTTGACCAATTGACGTTGCTGTTGGTTAGTAGTGATCGGGAGGGCGGGGGGGGGGTGAGAGAGTGCGCTTTACTTTTAACGCGCCCCATCAATTACGAGATACTTTAGGTCCTTCCCTTTTTTGTCTTCCTTTCAGTTCATCCATCCCCACCACCACTGCCTCACCATCTCATAATTTAGCTGAAAGGGGTCTTTTTAAAAAACCGGTACTCTTAAAAACAAGGTTGAAGATGTAAAAGTGTGCTCGAAGAAAAGTGGGGTGTTGGGAACAAAGGCTGTGAAGAAGAAGTGGTGAGGGGGGGGGAGGAACGAGGCGAAGAAAAGAGATTCTCTCATTAATTTTCCAAGGGATCTCTGACGACAATCCGGAGTTTTTTTTCTTCTTTTAAATGGACAACCTGTAGTTTTAAAATACCCAGAAACTTCATTTTGTCCTGCAAAGATGCTGAGGGGGAGGGGAATTTGATTATTCAAAGTTTGCAAAAGAAAGTGCAAGTTTCTTTCCGATAATGCTCCTTTTTTTCTATTTTTAAAAAAAGGTTCTGGAAACAAGCGTCAGAAATATAATTTCCTGGAATTATATCCTTTCAATACAGAACGATGTTCTAGAGGGGTTTCATTCTGTTCTATTCTCCCTTAGTTAACACGCGCAGTCTTTTATCCTTTGGTTCTCTCTCATTCACCACCCGTGACTTAGTCCCTTCCCGCACGTTCCCATTTGCCCACGTTCAATTATGATACACATTTTCCTCCCAATTAATTTCGTTATGTTAATGCACAATGACGTTGCACTCCGCGAAAGTTTTAAGGTTTAAGGTCGTTCATTTTCATTAACTCGAACGCCCTTTCCCCTCACGACGACCTTCCGGACTCACGCCTTAGAAGGTCGCTACACTTATACACAGAAGGGCTACACCAAAGTTGCTTGTCAGTTTCTGTAGGTTGGGTTTATTGTCTTAACTTTGTTTGAAACGCTAGGTGTGAAGGTTGGTTTTGGTGGATGTTGTGGGAGGGGGCGGGGTGGCAGGCTTCAATATTATTATATTAAGATAGACGAACACGGCTGTTTCACGGAAGAAGGAGTCGGTGAAAATTCGCTCACTTCGTCGTTTTTGGAAGGTTTCAAGTGGATTGGCCTTGCAAATTAGTTCATATAACTGGAGCGACAGCCTAAGGGCAAAGGGGTGGCTCGGTGGCATAAGCAAGAAGTTAGAACGTTCGTCGGGTGTAGAATTCGGTTAATTAAGAAAAATAAATGGAAACTTCCTTCAAAACCATAACAAGAGAAAGGATTTTCCTTATGAATAAAGAAGAGGAGGTTTCTAGTGATATTTTCCAACGCAGTATCCAACCAGTGGGGGGGGGGGGGCAAGCTTTGGCATCTGCTCATCTTTCTCGTAGGACGAAATTTTTGAAGGGTAAAAAAATATGGAAAATCGATACATTTCAGCCTCTGAGTGCCTTAAGCCTTGACTTCTGCATGAATTCTGGATAGCATTTACGTGGCTGCCCCCCCCCCCCAATTGCACGGGTTTGGATCCTTCAAAAACTAAATTCTCCGAGGGCTGGTCACTTTCGAAGCCCAAATTTTGTGGATTTGATTCTTGCAGAGCCCAATTTTCGTGGTTTTTGCTAATTCATGAACTAATTCCGCTTTTTACCTCCTTATAAAAACACAATTATACCGGTTTGAATTTTTAAAAAACGAAATTTCGCGTATCTATGCACGACAGAAAAACCTATTTCGTTCCCTAAAAATGGCGAACTTCACAATTATCACTCGTTTCAAATCAAAATTTGCAGGAAGTTGACTCATTTTGAAGAGCAATTTTTTTGGTGGTGAGCCCTTTTCGAAGCCCAAATCGTGCGCATTATTGGCAGTCACAGAGCCCGATTTCGTTGGTTTTAGCCTCGAATTACTAGCGCGGTTTCTCAATGTCATCCGCGAATCAGTAGATTTAATATCCTTCAGCCGTATAATTTATAGCGTTTTTCTCCATATTAGCTGTGAATCGGGATTTTTTCTAAACTTTTGGACATGAATTAGCGATTTTTCTCAATTGAAACCACGAAGTGGCCTCAAGAATCCACGAATTAGCGTTTTCTCAATCTCAAAATGAGTGCTCTTTCTCAATTTTATCCACTAATTAGAAATTTTTCTCCATTTTACCCGCGATTTAGCACTACAATTTTCTCCATTCTAGCCCACTCCAAGTGGCCATTTTTCAGGAGCCCGCTCTTTTATTTTACCGCGTCCACACAGTCGAAATTCCTGAAATCCGCCGAAGAGGTGTCGCGGTGGTCCTCGCTGATCCGCTCTCAAGTTGAAACAAAAACAAATCACGGGTGAAACCAACGAAATCGTGAATCGCTCAATTTACCCTCCTTTATCGGTGACTGATGCCTCTGTGTAGGTGTGTTTTGACTTACTCCGATCAATTTCCTCGGAAATACGAGGATTATATAATGTTCCAATTTGAGGATCATTCATTTTTCTGTGAAACCGACAAACTTCATCAGAACAAAATTCTACCTTATAATCTACAGGAAATAATTACAAATATTCCCCATGAATATTCCACTCCTTAAAGCCAGCCAAAGGGACGAAGAGAGTCGTTAAATTGTAAAGTTACCTTTAAAGCTCCCTATCAAGGTTAATTTAGTCTTAGCCCCGTTTTCTCCTCTTTGCTCAGGCAAACAACCTCTCGCCCTCCTCCCTCTGTACCCTGTAACCTTTAACCACCGTCGTCGTCGTCATCTTTTTCATCCCTCAGAGGTCAATTTTCCAGGATACTCAAAATGATGACTTGGATGTTTGCTAAAGTCGAGGGGGAATTGAAAGGCCAAGTTTCGTAGTTATTCGTTTTACATTTTAAATTGGTATCACATTACAAAGTTTAAAAAACGTCCTGCAATGCCTGATATTGGTTATTTTAATCCTTTATCGGTTTGATAAATTGAGTTTACATCACCGTTTGATATCGATTTGTATCCGTCTCTTTAGAATGAAAAGATTTTCGTTAGCGTCGTAAGAAAAACCTAACAATATCGTGTTTTTTTTTCGTTAATAAAGCTTCCGAGAAGAAACTTGAAGAAGAGGGCTTGTTTTTAATACAAGAATCGACTGGAAAGGGCGACGAGGTCAAGTAGAATGTAATACAATTTTTACACCGACTTTTAATGAGCGAAATCACCCTCTGGAGTTCTTTTCATAGAGTTTGAAACGAGTGGGTAGGATTATTTGAACTCAGTCAACTCATTGACAGCATAATCCCAGACTCTGTGTTCGTCGTTAATAAAACGAGTTTTAATTCAAAAACTGGCAATTAACAGCACCGAAGAACGTATTGGCGATTGTAGCTATCACTAGTGGCCTAGCGGGGGGGGGGGGGTCACTAGCGGGCTATCAAGGCGGCTGTCGTGCGTTGTAGCGGCGGCTGTCGTGTGGAATGAAACCGGTACTCCCCGCATATGATAATGTTATTTTTAGTGAATGGTTGAACAAGTTTTGTGTTTTTTTACAGTGTTTTTTCGCGGTCAACGTCTGTAACATACCGGGAAAAAACAGTCAGTTGGCCTAAAGTGACGAGAACAGAAGAACATGGTTTCTGATACATTTATAATCAAACGTCAAGCAAGCTCCCAAGCCTTTCGGCCGTTGACTTTCTCCCAACAATTGATAACTGACACCGTTGAACCCTCAGTTTTTGGCAAACAATGAAATGACAATGTTTTGTCTCGGTTACGACGGAAAAAAGCAACCGAAGACACAGCAGTTTTCTCTGGATTCACCCTTGAGAGGCGTCTCACAATCTGAAGGTTTGATTGGAAAAATTTGCGACTTCCGGAACCTGGAGGTAACTTCGAAATTGAGAAAATACGCTACTCGCGGTGTATAGAGGCCATTTTGCGGGTGAAATGTAGGAAAAACACTAATGTGGTGTACTTGTGCCAAGCCCGCGGCTAATAAAATTGAGAAAAAACGAAAATTCGAGGACACCAAAGTGTTAAAAAAACCCCTAATTTGGGGATAAAAATTGAGAAAAATAAAAAATTTGCCACTGCTGACGCGGCAAAACCTTTCGGAAAAAGCGCTAATACGCGTGGCTATAACGGCGAAAATCGCTGATTCGTAATCTTACGATGCAGCTTGCAGACCAAAATTAAGAAACATTCTCTGATTCGCGGTGTACTTAGGCGATTCTACAGCAAAGTGTAGAAATCGACGCAAAAATGTTGTTTTTGGGCCAAGGCTACGGCTAAAATTGAGAAAACACTCTACTAACTCAATGCAGTACAAGTCGCATTCCAGTTAAAATCGGGCAAAAAAGGCAAATTTATAACTGAAATTGCGAATAATCGTTTATTCGCGTATACAAAAGAAATTATATTATGCTAATTCCCTGCAAAATGAGCATAACACGCTAATTCACAGGTGAAATTGAGAAAAATCGTGGATAAAGTTGAGGTGACACATCAATTTGCGAATATTGTTGTTATGTCAATATTACCACTTGCGACTTGTACTGCATTGAATTAGTAGCGAGCTTTCTCAATTTTAGCCGTAGCCTTGGCCCAAAAACAACATTTTTGCGTCGATTTCTACACTTTGCTGTAGAATCGCCTAAGTACACCGCGAATCAAAGATTATTTCTTAATTTTGGTCTGCAAGCTGCATCGTAAGATTACGAATCAGCGCTTTTTCGCAGTTATAGCCACACATGTTAGCGCTTTTTCCGAAAGGTTTTGCCGCGTCAGCAGTGGCAAATTGTTTATTTTTCTCAATTTTATCCCCAAATTAGGGTTTTTTTAAACACTTTGGTGTCCTCGAATTTTCGTTTTTTCTCAATTTTATTAGCCGCGGGCTTGGCACAAGTACACCACATTAGCGTTTTTCTTTCATTTCACCCGTAAAATGGCCTCTATACACCGCGAGTAGCGTATTTTCTCAATTTCGAAGTTACCTCCAGGTTCCGGAAGTCGCAAATTTTTCCAATCAAACCTTCAGATTGTGAAACGTCTCTCAAGGGTGAATCCAGAGAAAACTGCTGTGTCTTCGGTTGTTTTTTTCCGTCGTAACCGAGACAAAACATTGTTATTTCATTGTTTGCCAAAAATTGAGGGTTCAACGGTGTCAGTTATCAATTGTTGGAAGAAAGTCAACCGCTGAAAGGCTTGGGAGTTTGCTTAAGGATGTTGACGGTGCTTCCTCAACTTCGGTACACGATTTCTTTTTGGTGAAACCGAGATATTTCATGAAAATTGGCACATAGCTATTTCTAACCAATTAAATTGTCAGTATGGATTCACTTTTTGGAAAAAAAAAGTCTGAGGGGGGTTCCCCCTGCAACGAAAGCTTCGGTACACGTTTTCTTGGACAAAAATGCAATATACTTTTTTTTTATTATTTTTTCGCGAATCTTTGAGGTTGCAAAATTGTCACTATGGATTCACTTTTTTCAAATTTCAATTTTTTTTAAAATTTTCATTTTTTAAAAATCGTAGCCTCGATAAAAATGTTTATTCTCACCGTATATATTTGAGGAAATAGGTTGAGAATACAGTCAATTTTTTTTAAAACGTATTCATCAACACTTTCGTATTGTTTTAAGAACTTATTCCTAATTAATAGCAATTTTATTTTCGTTGAAATGAGGATTCCACCTGGTGGCGCTGTGCTGCGGCTAGTTTGAAAAGGTGGATTCTATACAATTATTCGTTGGACTCGAGATGCTACCAGCCCCCCTTTAACTTCACTATCGTAGCTACCCTACTTGTCCAACAACTCCCTCAAGGTTACAGAAAGTATGTTTTTTTTTTGTTTCTTTTCCTTTCATGTCTTTTGAGTTTTGTGGGCCGAAAAATACGTGAGCATCGTTTTCCGGGCTAGGCCGGCGAAACAATCTACCGTCTTCGGGAGTTGTTTCATTTTTTTGTTTTTTGCCTAAAAAACAGAACTCGCAGAATAAGAATAAAATAAGTTTAATACTGATTAACCCCCGCACGAACCAATTGATTTTTAGCGGTCGAAGAACTCGTCGCTGGGGCTGATCCAATAGGGGGGAGGGTAATGGGGGAAATTACTCCCTCCCCCAGGATTTCAGGAAAGTTGATTTTTAAAGAAAGATAAAGAGAATATCACGACGATTAGCTGAGGACAAGCGGTGGTTAAGAAGCTTATTTGTCAATTCTCTCATAAAAGTAAGGCTACCCCTTCCCTGCAATGCCAATTTTCTAGCCTCACCTTGTCATAAAGTCGTCAAACAATGTCATACCCTCAAACCTGACGCTTTTCTGACTTCTGGGATTTTCACATCAGGCAGAATCACAGAGCGCCGTTTCTGCTTCCAAATATTAAACTCTGGGATGTCGAGTGGTGTTTTTAAAGCAAGTTGTAGTCAAGGAAGCAGGTTACCAAACGGGGTAGTTACAGGAAAAAACTCCGGGACTAAGTTTGATGACTGATTTTAATGTTTTCAGGTGTGCTGAGTCTGATTTTTAACTTTGCCCAACGTTACAACCCCGGCACCACGGCGAAATTTGAGTGGATTTGTAACTATCGTGTTTTTGGGGCGTTTTCACCACGCCATCTCTTGTAATAGGTTTTAAAACATGGTTTTCGCTCATTTATTATGTTTTTAGAAGTCCTTAATCGGAATTAGAAACCCCCAAACCCTAATAAGAGACGCTGCAGCCTATAAATAGAAAAAACTGCAAAAACCTCCGATTTCAAGCTTTTTTTCAGTGTGGCATCCAAAGTCGAAATTGATGTAGTTCACATTAGTTTTCCATTTCATTTTCAAACGAGATTGTATACCTGTATTTCTGTCCGTTTCTATCCGTGTTAACTGGTGTGCTGAATCCGAATTTTATCTAAAAACTCTAACTACTGCCAATTAACACCATGCTAGTGATGTAGAGTAGATTCTTAACCAAAGAAATCAGTAGCAATAGTGAAAATAAACGACATATTAGCACTCATGAAGTATAGCACTTGGGACCTGCAAGGTGCGTAACAGGTGTTGATGGGCAGCAGCTTCTAGGGGGAAAAGAGGCCATGTTGCTGCTCTCTTTGAAGGCCGATTTACCCAATTCACATAGTCACCTCCATATAGGGAGCAATTAGGTACGTCTCCTCTACTTCAGCAGGCACATTCGTCACAATTTTAGGGTAATTTAGGTGACAAACCCTAAAAGAGCACACTTTTTTTTTGATTATGAAACGCTCGCGTCCAACGGAAGAAATTTTCATAAGCCTTATCATTGGAAGTTGCGTGAAACATTGTTCTTTATATATTCGCTAAACAATCCATAGACATAATCACGCCCTTCAAAAATTGACCATATCTCAGGAACCATTAGTCGTACGGAGATACAATTGGGCTTAAACAGTCGCAAACTTAGTATATTTCAAAAATGCAAAGGAGCGCAATCATCGAAAAGTACTTAGTTCCAGAGATACAACCGATTGAGTATAAAAAGTAAGAAAATTTCCAGTTTTTTTTTGCGATTTTCGACGTGCAGCCGACCGATTTTTTGTTGGCAAAGTTCAGATTCGGATTCAGCACCCCAAGGAACATAAGATCCGTAGACAAAACTACTTCTATACGTTTGTCTCGGCCAATTCCCCTTTTGACTGGACTAAATCTTGTCATTTTAATACTCTTCTCATCTAAAGATGATACAAAGAATGAGTCACACAACGAACTCCTTATGCCTGTGAGACATAGGCACTACCAGGCCGCCTCGTTCAATGGCTCGTCCAGATTCGATTCAATCTTGTTCAAGTGTCGCTAGAGAACCTTTAAAACACAGGTACTGCAACACGGATTTCAGCGCCATATTTGGTCTCTCAGTTGTTTGGGTAAACAAAATATCATGAATGAAAAAATTGTCATCGTAACAGCAAACAAACGCGGAACGCAATCGAAATAAATCAAAATATATTACTTGTCAATGAGATCAGGTATTAATTATAATCATGTGAGGGACCAAGCATGGCGCCGATTTCCGTGTTGCAGTACTCGTGTTTTATAGTGCCTTAGTGTCGCTAGACATGGATGGTATCTCCATAACGCTGGGAAAAACCACCGCCAATGGATAGTGTGCCCATAACAGCTGCTGTGTTTGTTGTGCGCGAAGTTTGATTATTTTCTGAGGTCACATTTCTTTTGAGTACACACATTGAGCACTCCAAGAGAGAAGTGGAATGATATCCATTGCGAGTTCCTTTCACAATTAACGCATCGCTGCTGGTTTTCCTCATGCAAACTGCAATAACTCCAACAATTTTCGTCGCACGAAATAATGAAGCACACCACTGAAATGGCACAAAATTGTCTTTTTATTATTTCTACGTGGTTTTGGAATCAGCTTGAGTTAAAGGCCCTTAATACTGGGCTGAATTTCCAAGTTGTCCTCTTTTTCCACAAAACAAGGGTTTTCTAACAGCTTTAATTTCGCACACAGCATTATCAAGATGAGTCGCTCTGCGGAAAAAAATTCTTCTTTAAAAAAGCTTTCCAACGACCTACGATGAAATGGACATTGCCACTGTAACAGCCAAGTTATTTGGACAAAGGTTTGAAATTGTCAAGTGTAATCGCCAAAATAAGGCTGTTGTAGCCACTGGAAATAAAAGAGAACTATCGTCTTATTGGTGGATGATTAAATCCAAATCGCTAAATCGGTCTCAGAAAATTATAAAAATACGAATGCAGTGAATTCTTCACTCATACACCCCCCCCCCCTCATAGGGCCCACACAAAACACAATAGGTATTTCGATTTATTTATATTATTTTTTTTGTATCATTCGTGTTTCATAACGAATGCTCGATGTGCTGTGAGTGAAAATAAAGCTGTTAGAAAACACGTGTTTGATGGTAAAATAGGACAACTTGGGAATTGAGCCTTATCATTAAGGGCCTTCAACTCAAGCTGATTCCAAAACCATGTAGACATAATAAAAAGACAATTTTGTGCCCTTTTCAGTGGCGTGCTACAATATTACGTGCGACGAAAATTGTGAGAGTTGTTGCAGTTTGTTTGAGGAAAACCAGCGATGCGTTGAAAAAGCGGAAAAGTGCGTTTTTTGTCGGAAACGGTTGATATTCGTACCATGGTACATTTGGTCATTTTTTGACGTAAATATGGTCTAGAATCACCTGCTTTATTTGTGCCACGTGGACGAAGTACACCCGGTATAGGTCTCACATCAATCAAATCACGTGTTTTTCTAGAGTGCAGCAAAGAGACAGACCTCTTTTCTCACGACTTGGCGTGAAAGTCGTAGTTTTCTGCGCATGCATATTCTTCTGCCGATAAATCACCAATGGGGAACTTGCACATTTTTCAATCACTGGTGTTTCTTGAAGAGGGTGCTTCAACAAGACAATTGCCCACATTAGACATTGAAATCAATCAAGGGTTTTTTTAGGCGAATTTTTTAAAATGTTGAGTGGGGGTTTGATTGCGTCAAAGGGCAGTTAATGAAATGGATGGTGTTAGGAAGAGGGGGGAATACGCGTTTTCTGGGGTTTAATTTGTCTTGTTATTTGTAAACAAAACATTTTAGAGTTTCCTCAAATGCTTCAAAACTGCACATTGACGTCATTTTTCCCTCGTAACATCCATCCCCTCCTGAAGAACTTTGAAATTTATTTAAAAATCACCAGAAGCAGGTCAGGAACTACTGTTAATATCCTTGTCCGCATGTGTCAATTCACCGGTATACTTTTCCCCCAAATCGGGCATTCATGCAAGTTTTCCATTCACAGTCGAGAAATAATGAATCGTAATCGTAGTTTCAAGGGATAGTTTTGATCAATAGTCATTTTTACAGTCATTATCCAAAGCACTAACAGCGCTAGCTAATTCGACGTACACTGCCCAAATTTCCAATTTATCGGTAGAAACACGTACAATTGTCGAATAGTCAATAATTATTATCTACCGTAAAAATTATCAGGTTTGGTATGACAGTCTAATTTTCCGACGTGTACTCAGTCAAAGAAAAATAGTTCTTTCTGACGGCAACTTGATCGTTTCCTTGGGCTTGTTTTCCAGGCGTTATGCTTTCGCCTAAAATCTATATCTCGGGAAAATGACTGACACAATAATAATGTCATGTTATTTATTCCACTCCTATTTCGTATACACTACAACTTGAAGAGAAATTGGTACGTTTCTGATTTCAATTAGAGCGTCACTAGACACTGGCTGAGGCATTATCGTTATCAGATCACACATCACTTGTAATAAACTCGCGGGGTCAAGGGCACTTCTGACAGTTCTGACTTCTGACTCAAAAAGATACCTAGATGCGAAAATGTTCAAATATCAGGGCTTCAAGTAAGAAGTTAGGAATACGAATTCTGGTGTATAGTTTTTGTACTAAAATTTCCCATTTTAATTTTTTCCCCGCGATGTACAGCGCCATCTCTTGTCTCAGGGTGATTTTCAAAGCTTCACCGTACAAAGCCTTAACGTTTGAGTATACATTAATGTATCAGAAACCATGTTCTTCTGTTCTCGTCACTTTAGGCCAACTGACTACTTTTTTCTCGGTATGTTAAAGACATTGGCCGCGAAAAAACACTGTAAAAAAACACAAAACTTGTTCAACCGTACACTAAAAATAACATTTATGTGGGGAGTACCGGTTTCATAATCACACGAAACTAGCGCCGCTAGAGATAGCTACAACCGTCAATATGGCGAGTTATTATTTTTCTCGCTAACGAGTTCAGTTTTTGGTGGAGTGACATTGGTTGCGTTGCAAAACTCGGGGCTTGTGTTTAAACGCTGAATTGTAGAATTAAGTGCGTACTGGAGTTTTGCAACGGTGATTTGTATCGCGATAGGACGTGTTTTAACAAGTGTTAAGCACTTACTCAGCGCTAAGCTAGATTGACAGTTTTGCAACGGCAAAAGAATAAGTGCTTATTGTGCGCTGAACAAGTCTAAAGTTTTGCAACGCTGCCATTATTTTGTTTTTTTGAAGTGTGAATCCCACGTGATGAAGAAAAAAAGATAATTAAAATTGGGTGATTCCCTCCCCAACCCATTCACTTATGATGATGATGATGATAAGAGGTAGGAGAGTGAATTGCCCAATTTGCTCAGTCCACCACTCAATACAGTCTTACAACCATTTTCAAGGCGCTAACGCTCATTTCGGCAGTTTTAACCCGCGAACAGTGATTTTCGTGTTTCCCGGGCAAGAATATGGCCCGTTCAGCCATTTTAAGGGCGTGGTGTTAGTCAGACAAGTAATTTTGTAGCGCGAGAGTAAGTCAGCTTAGGGACTATTTTGAAGGTGCGAGTCGTCATCCTGTATAGCCTCTATAGGGCGCGACTTTTGGAGCGTCAATTGCCGGTACGAGTATGACACTTTTAGGGCATGTATCGCCAGTTTAGCCATTTATGAGCCGCACAGGAAAAGCTTTGGTATAATTTTAGGGCGTGAATGGCCATTTTGGCCAATCTGTCAGTATGGTTAATCATCACTTCTAGGGCGTGAATGGTTAGTGTGATGGTTTCAGGACACAAATACGTCATGAATAGTAAATTGTATAGGGTGTGATCTCCGTTTAGCCATTTTCAAAGCGCGAATCGTCAGTTTAGCTATTTTTAAGGCCATTTAGCCATTTATAAGGTGCGAATGATAAGTTTTGCCATCTTTAGCGCGGGAATGGTTGATTTCGTAATTTTAAGGGCTGCAGAAATCATCTTTTTATACATTTTCAGGGTGTGAATCGTCAGTTTTAGCCGTTCATTTGACGCGAATATTCCATCAAGTCAAAGATGCGAATGGTTATTATTTGCCAATGTCGGCGTGCGAATGGTCTTTTTTGACCATTTTCTAGGTGGGGATCATTATCTCTACAGGCATTTTCAAGGCTGCACGAATCATCAGCCTAGCCACTTTTAGGGCGCAAGAAGTAGTTTGACTATTTTTCAAACAAGAATTGTCAGTCTGGCAATTACCAGTTTTGCAATTTTTAGGGCGCAAATAGCCATTTTTGGGCTCGAGTAGATAAAGTCAATTTAGTCGTTTTTATAGTGAGCTAGTCTCGAATAGGTGTCGATTCTTAGTAGAGCGAAGCGCTCAGTTTCTCAAGCCTCTAGCTCCTCTATTTAGCAAATCACGAATCTGAGTCTGTAGGCCACTATGGCTTATTCTCAAGTTTAGCGAGGGCTCGTCCCAATCAACGCGATTTTTTACGTCCTAAGTAAACATTAAGCTTGGACTTTTCCCAAGAACAGCCGAATACCGCGAATTCTCAATTTTAGCCGCCTAAGGACAGAAACGGAGTATTACCTATTGATCTTTCGAAACTTTTAGCCGGCAGTCTTTGCTAAAACTTTGCGTATTCGCGGCTTAATCGGACATTGCCGGCCCGGGCCTAAATTAGAAGATCGAGACGATCTTTTTGTCAGATCCCCCCTTCAGAGATTTGAAGGTGTTCCCTTTGTTTTGTCGGCGTCTTCGGTCATCTTAATTGGCGGCCGCCGCGTAAATAAAATCCACTGCCCTAGAGCCCAAGGAAGATTTTTGACGCTGGCATCCCTACAGTTAGCCCGCTCACAAGTTCGAGAAAATCGGCTTAAACCAACGAATTTTGTAAAAACGCTCATTTACGTCGCCTCCTAGAGGCTGGGGAGACTGAGGGGCCCTCGTAGGTGTGCTTTGACCTTTGACGTACTCGCCCATTGTCTATAAAGGACGGTACATAAATCGCGTCCAGCATGATGAATCGAGACATTTTGAATGAAAGGCCCTAAAAATCACCAAAATCGCTCACTTGGTGGACGTGGGAACACGCTGTCCCACGTGTGATACAAAATTCCAGAAAAGGCTTTTGTTTGCCTGTGTTCACGTTGCTCTGACGTGACGTGGGAACACGTGGAATGATGCGTGTCCGAGCAATGTGATCGTAAACAAATAAAAGCCTGTGTTGAATTTTTTTCATCCCACGCGGGACAGCGTGGTCCCACGTCACGTCCGAGTAGTCTGAGTTGACCTTTAGCCCTAGGACGAATATCGAAATGTAAACTAAACGGGGAATCAGACAATTCCACCAGTTTTCGATCAGAAAGCCGTTAAAAGCCCCCCCCCCCTCGCCTATGGGTGAAAGTGGCGTCTCATTAGCAGTCTATGTATAGGTCTCGGTATCGGTAGATCACTACCGAAATCGGTAATTAAACTTAAAATATTCGGCCTACTTGGTCGAAAATTAGTTCTGAATCCGACTGTAGTTAATTGTGTATTTTAATATAATTGTACACGATGGGTATCTCTGTTAATGGGCAATTAAATTGGTCTGATATTAAACTCGCAAATACAACATTTGAAACATCCGTCGTTTGATAATTGCACCGGAGTGGACTTATCGCCAGTCATTAAGTTTTCAAAGTCAATAATTGTCTCCCTTTTCAACCATCATAATCACAGAACGCAGTACGTTATTCCCTTCCTGTAGTGAACGGGAGTGAGAGAGAATGAGCGAGATCGAGAGGTATTTGATATTAGATTGACGTCAGAGGCAATCAACGCTTTATTAAGGAAAAAACATTGAACGATCCCCCTCCTACCATCCCATCAGGAAACTTTCGGGACTCTCCCCTTCCCCTTGGGAGAATTATTAAGACCGAGCCTTTTGGAAAAATACTTTTTTTCTTGCCTTCCCCGCTACTTTATTATTGATAACGTTCGCTAGATTAAGCTGAACTGTCCTGTCTGTTTCATTTTTATTGAAAAATAAGGAAAAGCCATATAAAAAGTAAAATGCAATTTATCACAACGATTCAGTCACGACATTTAGTGTAGGCGGGTGGAGTGCGAGGAATCTCAGGGGACATTCGAGCCCCCCAATCTACCAAATTCCATAGGGTCTAGGGGATTTAAATAATCGGAGGCATAGCTTTCGAGCGTTGGGGAACAAGCAACAGCAAAGCGTGTACACGGAAATCCTTTCGCCCTCGGGGGGGGGGGGGGGCGCTCTGTATAAGCTGTCTAATCGGATTTTATTTATAAAAGGTAAAGATTGTAGCAGTTTAAAATAATGTTTTCCAACATTGCTCTGTTGCGTTCGTTAAGACGATCACCGCGATGATGATGACGAGGAAAGGGGTGATTTCCCCAAGCAAGCAATTTGATTTCCCCAATAAGTTTTTCAAGGATTTTGTGTGTCCAATCCCCTCATCAATAAATATGTTTCCAGGCAATCGAATTTCTTTGTTGAGGCAATGCTGAAAAGAAACAAAACTCATCAACCCCTTTATTGTGATTGAATGTCGTTCGTTTTTTTCTTCAATTTCCAGAGGAAAAACTTTCTTTCAAAAAGAAAATATAGTGAGCGAGAAAAATAAACATCGTGAAATTCCGAGCTTCGATGCTCGAAGTCAACGAACGAAAATTTTCCTTAATTAGTAAAACCTCACCTCGACTTTTTAATGAACGGACTTCCGCCCTTATCGTGAACCTACCTGGTTATGTAAGGGGTGGAGTATCCAACAACTCCATTTGATAAACTTTCTCCAGCTTATATATATATCCCTCTTTATCGCTTTTCTCTCCATCTATAGACGCCCCCCCCCCCCGGGTTTTAATGGCATTAAAAATGCCACCCAACGGGCCTCTCTTCTATACGCAGCTTAGCATTTGTCGTGACACATCGGAGTAATTAAGTTTCGGGAGACTTTTCACTCTTTTTTTTTGGAGTTTACCTAAAAAAAATGTACGGATTTAAAACTTGAGAGAAGGTAGAATTGGTAATTTTTCGTTATAAAAAGACATTTCTCCCTTTGAGATTCCTTTATTCAGGGAATTGTCAAGACCAATCATGAATTCAATACTTCCTTGAAGTTGGATAAAATGTTATATACACATATAACAAGAAAAGGTTGTTTTTTTTTCGAGCTAAATTAGTCTAAATCAAGCCAATGTAAAGTGATATTGATGATTAGGGAGAAGTGCCGAGGGGGATTCTCTTAAAAATAGCTGAGCAACCTCATAAAAAAGACCACTTTTAATGTGTTTTGAACAACTAACTCGATCAACTTCGTTTCGAATGAGAGTGGGAGGAAAGTTGTTTCAGGAAAGCGGAAAAAAAAGTTTCTTTAAAAAAAACAACAAGTATACGCGTTTTAGCTAAAAATATGAGCAGTCATCCTTTCCTATCACTCAACTTCAATTTACGCGGACAGCGTGCCGTGAGGCGAAACGGAAACTTTTTTAACGGTTGAACCGTCTTTGTTTTAACGTGTGAAATCTAATCTTCGGATTATAGTGAGGACGAATTACGCCTGTGTTGTGCTCGTGGAGGAATTAAAAAAAAAAAAACAACTTCTCAACTCGTTTGACACTCAGCTGGAATGACATTTTACTCCCTGACGAAGTGCAAATATTTATCCCGTGACGTTTTACTCTATCCTGTCAAGCGAAGAAGCTTTATTGCCAACGGACTTTTCTTCTAGCTCAAATTAAATCAACCCCCACCCCCCACACAAACCATTTGGACGAAATGCGAGGTCTTTAAAATCGGACGCGTGTAGGAAATTCAGTCGGCAAAAGGGTGTGATAAATAAAGGCCTTTTGACCGGAGGAGGGCGTGAAAAAAAAGTTTTCCCTTTCGGTGGAAGCTGAGCTTTTCTACTTGTTGATTTGAAAAGAGGCTAAGGGGTGGACGGGGGGTGAAGAGGGAACGAAAAAATAAACGTGAATCTGGAAAAAAACAATTATTGATAAAATCGACGAAGCTCGTGTTGAATAATTTGTTTATAAGCGCCACATTGTTTTTAGTGCATTTCATTTTATAAATGAGCCCGGTCGATCGGAAATCGTACTTGTACGTTTGTTAAAACATTCTAAAATGCTCAATCCATATTGAATATGTTGAATGTGTTCAACTTTACGCAATCCGGCAGAAAAGAGCGAAGCAAACGAAAAAGGTATAATATTAAATTACACGGCGGGTCTTTCTGGCCATTTAAACGGTTACAGGACTGACTATTCGGTTTCTGCTGCCTGGCTTGTCGTGATAGGAGGAGGGGGCACTGAGTCCTTTATCCCCGGGCCAGACCCAGCAACAGGGGGCCCGGATTGAAGCTCTACTGTGGTTGGATCTCAACTGTGGTTGGAGCTTTGCTGTGGTTGGACCGTAGCTGTGGTTGGGCGTTATAAGTGGTTGGAACTTTACTGTGATTTGTAGCCTTGCTGTGGTTGGGCGTTATTTGTGGTTGGAGCTGTACTGGTATTGGATTGTACTCTAATCTGTGGTTAGAGCTATTTATAGTCTTAGCTTTGCTGCGATTTGACCTTTGCTGTCGTTGGACAATCGCTGTGACAGTTTGGGGCAGTGAAGGGGGCAAGAACGGAGGCGGCTTTGGCTGAGGTACAGACTCTCGTCGAGGCTCCTTACGGGAAATATAAGGTGGCGGTCCTGCTTGAGTGCAGGGTGCCTTCGACTCCGTCTGGTGGTCACGGTTTATGATGGCGCTGCGTGATGCTGGTGTCCCGAACGACATCTTTCGGGTGATCGCCTCATACTTCGAGTCAAGAGAGGTGCGACTCCGCTGTGGCAGCGTGGAGGTTCGGGCGCCTCTCTCCACGGGTTGCCCGCAGAGATCGGTTCTCTCGGCTGCTTTGTGGAACCTTCTCTTTGCTGCCCTTTTGTGGTTGCTGCAGGGAGAGTGTTTCGAGGGGTTGCGTACGTGGGTGACCTTGCGGTCGTTGTCGCGGCGCGCTCCCGGGAGGAGGCAAGCCGGGAATTTGATTGGCTGTTGAGGGTCGTGGACGAGTGGTTTGGGGCGGTCAGACTAGCTCTCGCGGTGTCGAAAACTCAGTTGGTCCTCATGCGGGGCCAACTCTCTCTCGGGGTAGCCCCCTGATCGTTCGCTACCGGGGGTCACGCCTCGTGGGGGAGAGGCAGGGTATCGCTATCATGGGGTCGAGATCAATCCGGGGAGGACAGCTACTGCGCAGCTCGAAGTTGTTGCGGGGAAGCTAGAGAGGACTTTCGCCTCTATAGGACAGTAGCGGGCAATGTGAGCGGCGCGGACTACCACTGCCGTGCCCGGTACTTATTCAGGGCAGTGTTTATACCCACCCTGTTGTACGGTGTGACGTGGTGGTGGCACCGGCCCACTAAGGCACAGAGGGCGAAGGTCCTCAGCCTGCAGCGTCAGGCCTTGGTACGGGTAGCCGTAGCGTACCGGACCGTTAATTCCGACGCGCTCCAGGTGCTGGCGGAGACCTCCTGCTCGACGCATGGGTCCAACAGCGCCGCCTCGTCCAGGGGAACCTGGACTTGCCGTGGTGACTGGGCAGGGCGCCTCGGTCTTCTGGCCGAGGAGTGGGGTACCGTTTGGGGCCTCCGCCTTCTTGATGACCTCGTTGTCGAGGCTTGCCAGGCTCGTTGGACTAACAGTCTAACGGGTAGGCGCTTGTTTGCGTTCGTGCCCGATTTTCGGACGAAATTGACGGCGGCCAAGAGGTTCACGCTTGAGTATGCCACAACGTCTATCCTTACGGGGCACGGCTCGTTCAACGCCAAGTTGTGACAAATATGTTTATGAAAGATGTTTTCTCCACACGTTCCAAGTTGTTGTTTTTCCGGCGGCGGGACTCTCCAACATGCCCACGTGTTTCGTCGCCTTCATGGCGACCTTAGGTGGGCAATATGGTGGGGGGGGGGGTCCGCCAGAAGACTCAGCTCATTTCTGAGACCGGCGGGCGTATGGCCGACTCCTGGTCTTATCGCGCTCCTGGCTGGGGCGTAGAGGACTGGGTCCAGCCATGCCTGAGTAGGGACACCTACCCTGCTCAGGCAACCCGGTCAGGGGCTCCTTCCCTGTCCGGTTTCGGTCCATGGCGCAAGCCAATATCCTCAGCTCATGAGGCCCACCTCCACGCGGTGTCTCTCGGGCGCGACTGGCTGGCCACCAGTCGCAGCTACCGGGTCAAGCTGAGCGATGGGACCGGCTCTGCTGGGGAATCCGGGCCAAAGATGGGGTTCAGGCCAGGTAAGGGCACGCGACGGCCTAGGTACTGGCCACATCTTGGCCATCCCCAGAGGACCCCCAGGAGATCCCCAGAGAGAGAGGACCATTGCTGTGGTTGGACCTTGGCTGTGGTTGGCCTTAAACCAGGGTGGGAAGAAGGCTGTGGTTGGCCTTCGCTGTGTATGGAGCCGTGCTGTGTTTGGGTATTCAATGTGTTTGGAGCTTTACTGAGTCTTGGAGCTTTGTTGTGGTCTTTGGATGGGGCTTTTCTGTCGTCAGGGGGGCAAGTACGAAAGGGTGTTATAATTTTAACTCGGCGTTATCCTATCAGAATTAAAACGGTTGTCACGTGGATACCACCCGTGTTATTTCACGTAACACACCTTCATCCTTCATCCCCTGATGCTCTAACTGTGGTTTGGAGCTTTGCTGTGGTTGGGCCTTCTTTTTGGTTGGGACATTACTGTGGTTGTAGGTTCTAACTGTGGTTAGAGCTGTTCGTAGTTGGAGGTATACTGTGGTTGGACCTTTGCTGTGGCTACCACAGTAATATTGCAACAATAAGGATGGGCCGATAAGGTTCAAACACAGCAAACCTCCAAGCTCTAACAAGTGGCGTAGGTAGAGGGGGATATGGGGGATTGATCCCCTCCCAGATCTACAAGTACTAATTTTCTTAAATTTTCCTGCCCAAGTTGAAATTTTGTTAGCGTGTGGGTGTGTTTGTTTGGTGTTTCAAAAGGGTCAGCACTTAGGTGCATCCGTTTCCTACTCTCTCCTATCGTGCTACTACTGAGAATACGTTCAAGAAATTCCATTTTATTAGCATCAGCGGTACCAGGTACGGGTACCAGGTGGAACGGAGGTGTCACTGCACTACGATCCCCTCCACGGCGCTCCACCCGACCGAGCAAAACCCTTTATAAGGAACATTGGTTGTTCCTGAATCTAAGAGGTGTCGTCAATCTTTTGCGGGGATAAAACACGCGAACAATTGGTTTGCCCCCAGAAAACTTTATTATACTTGTTTGAGGTTGGTTGGTTTGGGGATGTTTTTTGGGGTACCTTGAAGCACTTCAAAGTAAGTAGGTATGCAGGGTTTCCAGGTCTACAGAGACATCTGAGTTAATTAACAAAATATCAGGTTGCGCCTTATCCAACTCAAGCGAAGGGCAACGACGGAAGATTCTAGTTAACATTATAAGTAGTTTCAAGCTCCACTTATTCTTCAGAATGTTCCACTGTTCGGCTCACTGTAATTAATAACTCCACATTAAGTTTTCCTCTTGATTAAACTTGTAAACTGTTGCCTAATAGGGTGGAAACCGCCGCGATGCTTCACCATCACTTCCTTTCGGTCTCTCTTCTTAGTATCGGTATACGCTACACACTCAGTATTGGCTCCCCCCCCCCACCATTCTTCCCTAGCCATCTTCTCTATCAGTCTCAATAGATATTTTTCGTCCCCTGATGGCTATTATAGAAGAACGTGATATCATTTGGGCGTCCTTCTTGCTTAGTTGACCATAAACGCTGAAGGGAGGGTCTATCTAACGACTCATTTGATGGTGATGAAGAGTCCCTTGATAACCGAGAAAAAAAATAATGAAAAATATTGGGTAAACAGAGTGGAATTGATACTGAGCTATATTTTCTACTGTTAATCACTCGAGGTAATCAGTTTCAGGGCAGAGGTTGTGATGAGATGATGAGAAACATTCCACGCAGAAATAGCGCAATGTAAAATTTCAACCGACTCGTGGTGAAGGGAACAGGTGTATCTTATATCTTACTATACTTATTAAAACGCGAAGTCCCCTTGTATTTTCATATTATTCAGGGTTGAAAAAGAATATTATTCAGGGCTGTCCTTTCTTATTTGTTCCCCATTCTCGCGCGAATGAATAACGAGCCCCGTCTTTTCGTTTGCTCGATCGTTGTCGAAGAGATCAAACAAACTCTTTGACTATTGTTTGAAATTTGAAACACATCTCGCACCCCCCCCCCCTCAAACATGTTCGCGCTTATCACGGGGCTGGAAAAATGATGAAGGTGTGCTCCTTGATGGTTTGTAGGCGTGTGTGTGTGTGTGGGGGGGGGGGGTTGCCATAGTAGAGAATCGATACGTTATAGTGATAAAAGACAAAAGAGCAAAAATATCAATAAAAAGAACCTGCGTAAGACAAGTCGACATTTTTCTCAAGGTGTGCGGTATAAAGTAGTCAGAGGACCGTGACGCGGTAATCCGAAAATGGGCAACTTTTTTACAATTTATTATCGCTCTTGTTCGTAATAAGTGCGAACCGACTCCGGCGTTGAGATTTTTCATTTGCCAGAGGAATTTGTGCGAGCATGAATGTAACACGAATCGTTTCAGTCGATTGTACTAGCGTGATGCAAGGTCGCAGCAATATGGGGCAACCTGCGTATCGTGCAAAAGTTTCCTTCTTTTCTTCTGGAAGTGATTACAGTTTTCTGAATTTATTTAACAAAAGGCGATAACTTGAGTTTGACGTTTTGAAAATTGGCCCTGTTCAATTTTTTATATCTATTTTTTTATACACATGTTGAAGACCGTTAAAGGGGGAAAAAGGGACCGGAATTACCGAGAAAGCACAGGCTTTCGAATGTCGGTTTCTTCGAATTTTTTTTTTTTTCTTTAGGGCATTTATCACGTTTTGAACCACTCAGACAAATTGAGAGAATGAATTATTTAAGGGAGACGAACAGAAAACTTCGTCTCCGCCTTTTTCGAAACAGAAATGGAGGAAAAAAGTATCGCCTCAAATAAAACTTAAGGAATTATTGCCGCTTCAGGAAAGTTTCTAGTTCAAGTTCTCAAAGAACTCTTATACCTTTAGAGGTCAACCCGCACACTGCGTCATTCTCACAATCTCTCTCTTTATCCCCACGTCCACCCCTGGACGCTGTCTATTTGATTCCCTCGAAGATTGGGGGAAAGAAAAAAGTAAAACTTCACCTCCCGACCTGGGAATGAGTGCCATGTTCTTTCAGCTTCCATTCATCAACTGCTAACTGCAAGATTTGCCCGATTGATCTATAAACCGTGTCTTTGGATAATACTGTGTGGAGGCTATTTCGTGGTTGGAAAAGCTTTACAGCGCGTTTTTCTGTAATACATAACCTATTTCGCAGGTAAATGTAAAACACGCTAGTTCGAGAAAAAGCGCTATTTCACAGCTAAAATTGAGGATTTTTTCCTTCAATTTTACCTGTCGGAGGCTCAGGGGAAATAACTTGTTCCGTGACCATGAGATATTTTCAAAAACGAAAAGGATTCTTTTGGTACTTTACTTGTACCGCCATCTGAACCGTTTGGAACGCAATATTTAGATGGTTTTCCGAAATTTAAATTGCGCAGTACAAGTTATTGATGGAAAATTTCGATGAGTGGTCGAAACGCCCTAATTCATGACTAATAGACTTTGTACCCCATTGTACCCCACCATCATTTTTGAACTCTCGGGAAAAAAGAGGGGGTGGGGCAAAAGCGCAGAACAACTTAATGAAATTTTGGCATGACAGGTTACAATGTGTCAAAGTAGTACCATTCAACAGTTTGTTCAAAGTACTTTGAAGTACGGTCATCAAAAAACCTTGGAACACCCACCCCCCGCCCCTACAGTACAGTAAAGTTTAGGCCACGCCCACACATGAGGAGCGTCACATTCCATAAACTGGTGCCATTCTCGATACTTCATCCAAAGTACCCTCAAGTACAGTAAACAAAAAACTTTGGAATATCCCCCCTCCCCACCACTCCAGTTCCTTAAAGTTTACGCACATCCACCCCTCGCCCCTAAAGTTACTTGAAGTTTAGGCCACCTCCACACGCGAAGGGTGACATAATTCAAAGACCAAATTCGCCGTTTTTGCGTCCTAGAATACCATTTTCGCAGACAGACGCGGATTCAGTATTTGCTCAAGAGAGGTGCTAGAGAAATGGTGTGGTTCGCTCTACTAGAACTGGTTTGACAGCCTTTTCACTGCCTAAAAATATTTAAAACTAGCTATTTGCACTATAAAAACGGCTAAAGTAACTAAACTCACGCCTAAAAATACAAAACTGTCGATTCGCGTTTTGAAAATGGCTAAAACTGGACTTCACGTGCCCTAAAAATTGGTGGCGACTGGTGAACTTCTGAAAATGCCTAAAAAGATCATGATTACCGCTCGAAAGTAGCTAAATCGACCATTCGTGCGCTAAAATTGATCAGACTGGCCGTTCTTGAGCCAAATGTGACTATAATGCGCGCTTTTGGCTTGACGGACTAATGAAGCCCTGAAAACGGCCAAAATGACTTCATGTGCCCTGGAAATGCCTAAAAAAGATTATTCCCTCCCTGAAAATGGCAAAATCGACAATTTTCGCACCAGGAATGGTCAAACTTCATGGCCTTGGCTTGATGGACTAGGTATTTGAGCCCTGAAAATGGCAAAACTGACGATTCGTGTCTTTAAAATGGCTAAAATTACTATATTTGAACCCTAGAAATTGCTGAATTTACTTTACGAGCTCTAAAAATGGATTTCCGGACAAATCGAGCTCTAAAAATGTCTGAACAAGTGACTCCTGCCCTGAAAATGGCAAAATAGACCATTCGGAGCGCCGAAAATGGCCAACCTGGCTGTTCTCGCCTTGACTTGGAACGTAGTATTCGCTCCTTTAACTGGAAAGACTGTGCGCCCTAAAAATGACAATTATATCTATTCAAGCATTGAAATCGTCAAAAGTGACTCTATGTGCCCTGAAAAGCTGTGCCCAACAAAGTAAATAAATGTCAATTTTGAAGTAAAATATTCATTTTTGAGGTAAAGTGATATTTTTTGGATGGAACCGCAAGTTTCAGGGTGAAATCGTCAGTTTAGAAACCTCTTTGGGATGAAATCGTAAGTTTTGAAATTAAAACAGTCAGTTTTGGGGTAAAATGACCAGTTTTGTATTAACGTCATCAGTTATGAGGCAACACGTCAGCTTTGGCGTGAAATCGTCTGTTTTGGTACAAAATCGTCACTTTTGCGATGAATTTGTCACTTTTTTTTTTGTGTGAAATCACCTGTTTTCAAGGCAGAATGGCCTAAAATCACCCGTTTTGAGGAAAACTTGAGTTAAAGTGTGACATTGTCAGTTTTAGTGTAAATTAACTAATTTTGAGGGGAAATTGTCGTTTCGGGTGTAAATGGAACAGTAAAGTTTAGTTTTAGGTTAAAATCGCTAGTTTTGTGGTACCATCTTCATATGGAGGGGGAGGGCATGTCAGCTTCGGTCAGGAATTGTACGTTTTTTTGTTACTAAAATCGCCAATTGAAGGATAAAATCGGCAGTTTTTAGTACTGAGTGGTCTGTTAATTGCAATTAAAATCATTCGTTTTTGATCTTTTAGGTTAAACCAGCCATTTTTTGGCGGAATTCACCAGTTTTGGGGGTAAAGACTTGAATTTTAAAAGTTGTACTGTGCAATTTTTAGTTTAGGCGTGAACACTTTGTCTTTGGCGTAGAAACGTCAGTTTTGAAGTAAAATAGTCATAAACAAGAGTGAAATATTCAGTTTTTTTGTTGAAAATCGTCAGTTTTGAGTTAAAACCCGTTATTGTTTGGATGAAAAATGTTGAACTTTACGTATCTCAGACAAGACATTGATGAAAAGTCGGTCACCCTGTATATTTGAATGCCATGTATCGATTTCCCGGGGAAATCGAATTGTCTGTTAATAGAAAAAGTCTGAATTGTCAGTTTTTGGATAGAAAATCAGGAATAGAAGGCTAAAACAGATAATTTCCGAACGAAGATGTTAGTTTTTGATGGATTACGACCCTTTTTTGTGAAAACTCAGTTTCCGGGGAAGAATTTGACGATTTATTGCGCTACCATTTATTTTGTTGGGGTCTCTAGTTCCCATAACGTCCCTTGGTCAAGGGCTGGCTACTCCCCTGACTAGGAAGGTGTTTAAAAAATATATATACACATATATATACAAGATCACTGCAGCACAGGTCTTGGAAAACGAAGTGAAAAAAAATATATTACCGACCTACACTGAAGGTTCAATTCCAAGTCCAAGAAAAAAAGTCAACAGACGAGGGATAGACTTGGGGAGATTGTTCCTGAGTTCATTGGGGCGATAGATGGCTAGGTGACGGCTCCAATTTTAAATCAAGAGACTCTAGCGCAGTGATGCGATAGAAGTGACGAATGAAGAGGCGATTATTAGTGAAAAAGAATGTCACCGTTAGAGGGTCGGAACGGTGATTTCAATGTGGTCGTCACCGGAGCCAACAGTGACGGAGTGGTCACAGTGACAAAATCACCGACAGTGAAATCACACCTCACCTCTACCCGCGAGCACCCCTGGGTATTTTTATTTCTTTATTTTTTGGAACCGGCTGTCGATAGTTACTGGTAACTATAAAATTAATCTGAAAAAATTGTGAAAAAGGGCGAGTCCTCACCTCTTCTCTTGCTCATCCTTATAAGCTCTCCTGCTCCAAAGTGTGTTCAAAAGCTCTATGTATGCGTTCTGTGGAGTCTACTCAACCAAACCAATTTATTTCTTCGAAAAATGAAGCGTTTTGATATGATGCATAAAATCCACAGAGGCGTAACACATGGTTTGTGAGGGAGGTTTAAAGCCCCATTCACGTGAAACAATTTTCCATGCAATATCGCGAGCAATCTCTTCAAAATCATGAGATCCTAATGAAAATTAATCACGGAATAGGGTGCTTATTCTGAACGGTCGGGAAAAAATCCCGCAAGTGGGATCCAAGGACGCCGAATAAGAAATAACATTATCCCGCCATAGCAACCGTTTTTTGCGGCATTTTCACACGGCTTTGGAATACGGCCCCAGGCGTTTTTAATGATAATGTACACGATTTTTCTCACAATATCGCGCACAATTTCATTGAAAACACCTGTTCCGTGATTAATTTTCGCTAAGACCATATGTTTTTGAAGAGATTTCTCGTGACATCGCCTGTAAAATTGTATCGTGATGGCCCACTATCTCGATAACCGCTTCTTGAATACTGCATACTCCATAAGTCCATACATAGGTGACCCGTACCCCCCAAAATTTAAAGAGGCTGAGAAAATTTTACTAAACAACTATGGGAGAGCTAGACAAGACATAATAGGTCGCTCTGCACAGGAAACAAAAAAAAAAGTCCTAAACTTCCTTATACTCGAGTACCTAATTCTCGTTTGTGGTGCATAACGTTGGGGGGGGGGGGTACAAGTCGAGCGGCCTGCCAGGGCCCTACAATTTCCAAGCAATGGCCCGCCGAGAATTTGAGTTTGACACCACTGTTTTAGACCAATGTGACCACAAGTTACAGCCGTTTGAACCGACCAAGTTTTTTCATGTTTAACAAATCCAACTACAAAACGGTAGCAATAACGGGGTTTATGAGCAGTGTAAAACTCAGCTACATATATAGTTGAACCGAAACAAGTGACCTTCCCGGTCACTAGCAGCCCGCTCACATTGGACGTTCGTGGACTTTTAGTGTGTTTACCTCCCAACTACCTCAAACACAGCGGAAAAATATCGTTTTTCATCATTCATTGCCTGGACTACTGGAATGGAACGAATAATTGGAATAGCACGAATTTTGTTTGTCACAACAATCTTCCACACTTGTTTTACGTTCCCACGACGTAATCTTCCAGGTGTTTGGGACGTCTTCGATGCCTCGATCGATCGAAGTAAAATTTCAATTGGAGAAACAGTGGCTTGTTCTTCTCTGTCGTTCTATCTCGGGTTTGGGTTGTTGTCATGCTGATTGATATCAATCAGGGGGTTCAACAGGGAATGCCATTAATTCTCCGAGGCTTGTAAACTCGTTGGAAGGTTGATTTCGAACAGTCAGTAACATTTCTTCCAAGAAGTTGGTCCACGTGCCTCTTGAAATTGTAGCCATCATCCAGCTTGACCAAGTAGTGGAGCCGACCGTAGTTTTTGACAATTTTTCCTGGCTTCCAGTAGTTTTTGTTGTTCGCGTTACATTTAGCCTGTATTTTATCCCCTACCTGGATATTTCTCGCGACGCACTCGGTGTCAAGAGGTGCTATTGATTCCTCAAACTTCGGAGGCTTCGGTATATCCAGTTTAATTTTGATTTGTCGATGGAGAAATTGTTCCGCAGGTGTAGCATTGTTGGACAGAGGCGTTGCTGTTCTCGTGTCATTTCAGTTAAACGACGTTTGAGTGTCTGGATAGTACGTTCAGCTATCCCATTTGTTGAAGGGTGACCCGGCGCAATGAATTTTTGAATTATTCCAGTTTGAGAACAGTATTCTCGAAATTTTTCCGACGTGAAAATCGACGCGCTATGAGAGACCAAGACATCTGGAAAGCCGTATTTAGCGAATATATTTTGAAGTGAATCAATTGGTGTCGATAAGTTTGTTGGAAGCGCGCCTCGATGGTGTAATGGATACAATGCTCGCTTCGCAACTCAGCGGGCCTGGGTTCGAATCCAGCCATTGCCCATTACACTATAAGGCTGCGGCGAGCTGTGACACGGCACACTCGGCTTCGTGTGGGCGTTCCTGGCGGTGTGCGTTCAACAAACCGCGCAACCGGGTGTGAAGTGCACAGTTAGATCTGGGTATGGCGTAGTAGCCCTATGGAGGCTTAGGCGCCTGCCGGGTTCAAAGCCCGGCGCCCCCCCCCAAATAAAAAAAAATTGTTGTAGCAAAGTTAGTTGTTTTCCAAGAAGAAGTGATGGCCTTGGAAGAGTCGCGCGTAATCAACATGAACCCTTTGCCAGTTCTCTTCCGGTTCGTTCCAAGGATGTAGAAGAGCTTTAGGAGGATGGTTGCTCACTGACACACATGCAGGGCAGGAACGGACCATCCGCTCGATGTCGGTATCAATCGATTTCCAATAAACGTATCGACGGATCAATTGTTTCATTTTTCTTATTCCGATGTGCGTTCCATCGAGTTCCTGCAGCACTTCTGGCTGTAACGAAGATGGAATGACGTTATGCTGACCTCTGAACAGAATTCCTTCTTCGATGGTGAAGAGGGAGTCGGGAACGGAATTTTCCCGAAGATCTCGGATTACTTTGGAAATATTTTCATCTTTTCTTGTTGCTAAACGAAGCGACTCGTGTGTTAAAACCAAAGATGAGATTTGATGTACCACGGCCGAGAATATTTCATTGACTTCTCCATTGATCTGAAGTGTCCGTGTGGGTGTTGGGACCGGTTTAGGCTCTAGACTCTAGACAAACAGTCGACGTTTGAGTTTTCAATTCTTTGTAAAAAATGACTCATAGTTGAAACCGGAAAGAAAAGGGGCTTATCGCTGTAATCGAGCAGAAGTCATGGATGGAATTTTCGAATTTTGATGAAAGATTCTATCGAAGGGACGATTATTGGCGACTAATTTGAAGGGACGAGCAAAAAGATTTTGATAAAAATAATCAAAGGAAAAAACAATGGCAAGGGCTTCTCGATCGAACTGAGAATAGTTCTGCTCAGCGTTGGCGCTCAGTGGCGCTCTGCGCTCAGAGTGCGCGCGCAGAGTTGGCGCTCTCGAAGCGAACGCAATGGGACGTTCTTGATTGTTCACGATGTGGGACAAAACACCGGCTATGCCAGAGCGAGGGGCTGGCGTAACATGCGAGAACAACAGGTAAGGCAGGGTAGAATGGCGTGAGGACTGTGTCGCTTGAAATTTGTTGTTTCAGGTGGTTGAATGACTGGGATCAGAGGGCAGACCATCGGAATGGAACGTTTTTTGGATAGGGAAGCTCGTTGATGGCTGCGATCTTTTTTGATGATTTTGAAATTCGATTGAATTCAATTTCATGGCCCAAGAATTCGATTTTTTGTTCGAATTATAAACATTTCTTCTTGTTGAGGTGCAAGTCGAATTTTTGTAGTTATCAAAGGCAAGCCTCGAGTTTGGCATAGCATTCTTGGAGGAAGGAACCGTGGATAATGATGTCGTTAAAAAAAAATGCTGTCTTGAGTATGTCCCGGAGGATCTGGTCCATGAGCTTGTTTCCGAAGGTGCCGTTTTAACGCCAAAGCTGAGTCTCTTATGCGGTAAACTCCGCGATGTGTCGTAATTGACTGGATTTTGCTGGAATGTTCATGGAAGGTGGAGGTCGGCTTTGCAAAAATTCAGACGGCAGAAATATCGTGAGTTTCGAAGACTGTTGATAATAGACATGACTTTCTGGTGAACTGACCGTTCGGTGGCGTTCGTTAACACCAATTTTGTAGTCAACGCAGAGGCGCACTCTACCATCTGTAAGTAGAGATCCTCAATCACTTGTTTCGGCCTTCGAAATAATTCCCGCTGCGTCGAGGGTGTTAAGTTCTTTGTCAGCCTTATCGAGGAATGCATGGGGAACTTCGCGTTCTCTGTGGTAAATTGGAGTAGCATCGACAAGTAACTTGAGTGAGACTGTAAAATTTGGAACGCAGCCGATTTTTTCTTCGAATTTGTCTAAATCAAGGAATTTTTCAATTTTCTGTACTGAGAAAGGATCTTTGGGTTGATCATCGAGGGGTTTGAGATAGATTTGGAGATTCCGTATCCATGAGCGTCCTAGGATGGCTTCAAACGAGTCAGGAACAACGTAAATTATGCCCTCCGCTTCCTGACCGTTCTAGGTGGCTTTGACTATTATTTTCCTGTCAGGCGTGAATATATTCGGAGTCTTTGGGCACGAGACCGTCGTTGAACTATACGTAAAACCAAGAAAAGGGAAGAGTTTGGAAGTTTATTTTGATTAATTTGTGTACCCCCGTCCCCTTTCACGCCACTCCTTGTGCTTCGATATTTTTAAACGCAATATGTTATTCACGCTATCTGTACCAACTCTAGCTCATATTGAAAAATAACACATTTAACGCTATTTAGCGATAACTCTGAATGGCTTTGGTGCGTTAAACTTTTCCCTTTGGCTAAAAAAGCGATCCATCTTCCCATAAAGAAGAGATGGAGTGTCCTCGTGGGGGAGGGTTTTTTTTAGTGATAAGGAGTGAGGGATCATTCAACATGTGCCGAATGATATTCTTCGAAAAATGTGTGGTCCTGTTAAAACGTATCTCCTAGTTTTTAGACAACATCGCCGTGGGTGAGACGAGTTGGAGAAAATTAAAATCAACATACTAAGCCTTTTCCACTTTGTCTTTTTTCAAAGCATTTTTTGATGCTTGCAAATTCCAAAAGTGATGGAGTTGGGTGGGGTGGGGTTAGAGATTTCCACGAAAACTCAATTAAACCTTATTCAAAGCTTTCAAGGTATGCCCTTGCCCCTGAGCTTTTTTCTCCCAATTCCTTCGTTATAAAATAAATAGTAGAATGAGGCAAAGTTTTAATCCTTTTTGAAGATGAAAAGAACCTTCCCGATTGCGTTTATTTTCGACAAAAATAGCGGACACGGTTAATCACTTTCTGCGCGCGATACAAAATTGAATTTTTCTCCCCGTTATTTCATTCTTCGTGTGCCCAGCTCGCGTTCAGATTCACGGGCGTAGGCAACAACCCTCACAACACTAGCAGCCGTGCGGGTTTAGTTTGTTTTGAGCAACATTCCCATAATTGCCATCTCTTGGAAAGATTGACTGATGGTGGGGGGGGGGGGGTCATGTTTTTTTTTGTAACCCTCCTCTCACCCCAAACCACTCACCACCGTAAACCGCTTAATTATTTTCATTGTTCGCCGTTGGCAACTTCTCCACGCTCGTCATCATCAACATCGCTCTTAAATTAAGCCCCCCGGGGGAGAAATTATGAAAAGGTTTTTAGCGTTAAGTTTGCTCCGAGTAAATCCGGTGAAACATTCAAAAGAGAACAAATTATTCCTCGAAAAGTTAACTTGCTCCAAATGTTTTTTAACTGAAGGATTTTTCTTATAAATCCCCTCTCCTTCCCCCTTTATCCTATATTATGAGGGAAAACTGTGCGTATCGTTCGGGTGACAAAATAAACTTTCACCCCTTTGCAATGGGGTATAATATTTACCTAAAACTCACGGGTCGCTGCATTTTCTCTCGTTGGGCCTGCAGAGGAAATTTCTACCTTCATTTCACTTGTTTTTTTATTTTGTTTTGTTTTAACCAATTTGTTTTCGTGGAGGGAAACTCTTTAAGATTGTTGTGAGGGGGAGGGAGAGGTTGCACTGGTTTTACAAAATTGTCTAAAAAAAAAAAAAACCGTTGGCAATAAAAAAAAATGTAAAATACCTTTTTTAGGAGTACTCCCAAATTTTTAATGGCGTTTTTTATGGCTTTAATTTGCAGTATTCACCTCTTTTTTTTACGCACTAGAGTGACGTTTATTATTTAATTCATTTTTTGTTTTTACGGCAAGTCTGATTTGATTTTAAATCCCGGGAGAACGTACGATAGCGAATTTCAACGGTGAACTGCCTTCCCAAACGGGGTTTTTAGGCTGAGAAAACGTTATGAGGGGGGTGTTTGGTTGTGGATGGTGGTACGAGGGAGGGTTTGTTGCCCCCTTCTCAGCCCCCATCGATCCCCCTTTGGCCACCTGTATCCCTTCCTTTCTTTTTCTTTTTTTTTTTTTTTTTTTTTTTTATTTTTGTAAAAACCTCGCGCTCTCTTCTTTCGCCGTATAATAACGCCACCCACGTTCGAATGCTGTTGCTCTGATAATAACATTTTCATTTTTCGAAAAAAAAAGGAAGGTAACCCCTGGTTGATGGGGAAGAGAATCATACGCGTGATCCGGTAAAGTTTCATATAATTTTAAATGTGAAATTTTAGTTACTGTGAAACTCAGCCCCCCCCCTACCATGTCTTTCCAAGTTATTCGGCTTTTCAATCAAAATAATGGAGAGATTTGACGCCTACTACTGTACTTCATCAAAAATTCAATCGCTTCGTTATTTTATTCATAACTTAAAAGGCGCGTGTTGTTGGGTGGATGGGGTATTTTTATAAGAGGCTTTAGCTTGATATTGTGTATTCAAGAGGATCATTGTGCTCAATATGAACCTCTTATTTATACCATTTTTTTGTAAATAAGGATTATAGGCGAGCGCGCGCCGAGGACTTCGTTGCTCATTGTCCGTATTAACTTTTTTAAAACTTAATCTCGCCCCCCCCCTTTTATTTGGATTTCAGAATCCTGGTGAGTTTGTGTGTATGTTCTCACTCTTGAAATATACGTTTTTTTTTTAATGGCTCAACCTTGAGTTATTTTATGACGCACGTTACGACGAATCACGGAGTGTTTGTTTATTAAATTTTTTTTAGGTGCTTATTTGGTTGTGGAGAATTGCATTCGTGTGAAGTTGAGTGACGGTTTGGCTTTCTCACAAAAACGTATACCCCAGGAGAAATTCGCCTCATCAGTCTATTTCGACAGGTTTTGAGCTCAGTCAAAACTTGAGCCTCGTCATTACGCTTTGCCGCCCCCCCCCCCACCCGACATCACCGCAAAATGACGCTCAAAGCATAACGTTACAGAATAATTATTACGCGGTGGTTTTTTCTTTCTATTTTAGAACGTTGTGTAGCTATGATACGTATACATTCGACACCACCCCGCTATGAATCAACTCGAATCGATGACTTTTCACGGTGGACCACCAAGCGTGTCAATCATACTTCTTTCAATGTGCCTCCCCATCCGCTTTTTCGGCTCTTGATTTATGTTTTTTGTCGTGCACTTGCATGTTTTTAATCTTGTGGTTAATTTAACCAGCCGGGCATTTGTTTCGAGCTTTCTTTTCAGCTTTCTTCACATACCTATCAGTTTAACACTGCACCACAAGAGATTGTGACTGCGTGTTGCTTTATGACAACGGGGCTGTGACTGTGACGTAGATTTAGAGAGGGTGTGGGGGTGATGGCCCTCCATCCCCATAATACCTTCTAGATGGGTTGAAAAGGAGTTTTTTCGCGCCCCCTCCAATATTTTCTGCTTAGTGTAAATCTGTCGGACACAGATTGAAATGTTTGGTTTATGGTTTCCCAACCAAAACATGTTAGATTTGTGATTCAATTGCGAATTAAGGGTATGAAATAACAATAGAATTTCAGTTCATGAAGGAGCCGAAGCCGTGGCGTTTGTTCTGAAAAAGTGACAAAGTTGTGATTGGAAAGAGACGAAATCACGACATTTTGTTTTCGAGCGAGCCGCGAGATAAATTATTTTTTCGAACAAACCATACCTCGAAGAGCTAAAGCAACGATTTTAGGGTTTTTGTTACCCTCAAAATTTAGTGTTAAAAGGTGCCAGGAAATACTTCTTTGTTGAAAGACCGAATTTCTGCAGAATTGAGGCTTGAAAAAGACAGGCCCACAAAATTTGGAATCTTAGTAGCAAAATTCCATGAAACTGGAATTTAAATGAGCCTAAATTTCAAAATTTACGTTAAAAGAGTGAAACTGCGGGGTTTGTGTGAGCAAAAAAAGACGCTTTTCAAAAGAAAGAAAATACGCGAAATAACACAAATCCGTGAAATTAGATTTTGAATGATAAATGGAACTGTGAAAATCAGTGAAAAATGATATCATTTCGGTTTTGACCTTGGTCCAAAACTGGTAGTTTTGACGCTGAAACTGACTCTTCAGCTGAAAACCATTAAATTTAGCAGAAAGCACTCTCAAACTAACAATTCAGCCGCAAAATCAATTTATCCTAGAAACTGACAAATCTCATTAAGTCGTTACGTGAAGCCGTTAGCTATGCCTACTCATACGACTACGCCCGCACGGCTGTTGATGTTGTGCGGGTTGAAGCCTAAGTCATAGAGAACGACTTAAGGGGGAGTTGCACACGTGTTTCCTCGACCCCCCTCCAATCGTACCTCGCCTACTCCGCGTTACGGAAATTACCGCCGTATTTCTGCACCAATCGTGGACTTCAAGGGCTCATTTAAATCTTCAGGAAATTCCGCACAAGCGTACGGTCTTCCTTTTTCATATTTCATCCCTAAAATAACTGTAAAACGCACATAAACTTTTACCTTGAAAATGCACACTCTTTCGACTACTTATTTAGGAAGCAAGATCGTACGCTTGTGCGGAATTTCCTGAAGATTTAAATGAGCCCTTGAAGTCCACGATTGGTGCAGAATTACGGCGGTAATTTCCGTAACGCGGAGTAGGCGAGGTATGATTGGAGGGGGTCGAGGAAACACATGTACAACTCCCCCTTAAAGGCCCGTTCACAAGCTCTGTGCAATGCGTCTGTGGAGTCCATGTGACCTATCAAAATGCTTCATTTTTCGAGGGAATAAATTTGTTTGGTTGCATTCACTCCACAGAACGTAAACTTAGAGCCTGTGAACGGGCCTTAAGCCTTTTTTAAAACAATTTATGTACTCGCGAGCTGGCTCGGACTTCGCGCTATTTCTGTAAAAAAAAAAAAAAAAAAAAAAAAAAAAATTGACCTTATTGCCTTATCCAGCAGATTTTCTTCTAGAGAAGGTAATTATTGGAACGCAGTTCCAGGAACAATCAATTCGGTCCTGGAAACGGTTTTCTCTCTCTCCCTCGCTTGACTCGGAATATTCCCCAATTTGTAGGTTCAGACCCCTGGCAACAATTACTACAAAACGTTAGCAACACAATAAGGACTAAAACGAAAAATAAACTATATTTTAAAACAAAGTTGCTCTAAACAATGAATACAATTCCGTCTTCAGGATTAAAGAAATTTAAACAAGCTGTGTTTCTGCTCATTTATTGTGAAAGCAAAAGAATGACAGTTAATTAAAGTCAATACTAACTTTGATGATGATTCTACTCCAAGGAAATGAAAGCTTTTTTTTTTTTATTAAAAATCATTTTTGTAAGAAAGAAGAAAGTTCAGTCACTTGTAGCTCGGCGCGAGAAAGAAGAGACAAGTTTTTATTTTTTATATTTTTTTTCAACGAGGAAGCTCATCTTCGTTGCCTGGTAACCGAATTTGCGATCTTACTCTTCGGTTAAACACGCGGGACATTTTCCGTTACTTTAGCGCCGACTTGAAGAAAAAAAAAAAAAAAAACAAACAAAAAACCATTAAAATGAAAGAAAGCTTTAAACAAAAGAAAAGGTTTAATTTGTTTTTTATATTGTTTGATCGTATCAATGAAGACGAGAGCAAGGTAAATAGGCGGAGGTTATTGGCTTGTATTTTGCCCGAAAGAGACGAAAAAAAACAAACCATTTATTTCAAAGATTTTTAAAACAAAAACGAATTAAATGAGCAGAAAGTTTGTGTTTCCACTGAAAGGAGCTCTTCAATTCTATTTTTATGAGGTAGCGAGACCAGTAATAAAAACATAGTTGCCCGCCATAAATAAAAAGACAAGCTTGGTTAAGTTTTAGTTGAGTTCAAGGTATTATGACTACAGAGGTAGGTATGCTCCTAACTTTTTAGCCAATCATAATCATTCGCGCGATGACGTCAGACGGTAGGTATTTAAAAAAGAAAATGAAATCAGGCGTTAGGTATTTCAATAAAATCTCCCCGGTATTCGTTACCGGAAAGATATCCAAGTTTAACATTTTGTAAGTGACTGGAATCTCTGCCAAAACTTGGGGGGAACAGGCCTCGGTATGTGAGCGGAACGAATTTCCACCACTCCGTTAAAAATTGTTGGAACCGAGTTTACAAAAAAAAAAAGTAGCGGCTGGAACGAGATGCGCCGGATCAATCAAATATGAAGCTGGGTATCCAGAGGAAAGCAGTTTCTTTGTTTGTGTTAAGGAGTTGGCATAGTTTCTGGTGTATGGCAACGATGGCAGGATCACGGGTAAATTTATTTGCTAATGCTTCTAAGGTGCTGTGGGAGTCGACTAAGATGAGGTATGGCGAGGAGTTGTGAGTAATGCAGAAGTCCAGGGCAAGAGAAATTCCGTAGAGTTCAGCCGAGTAGATTGAGGAATTTGGGGTTAAAGGCTTCGCCACACCAAACGCGAACTGCCGCGCGGACTGGTTCGCTCGCAAGAAAACCATGACAACGTGGGTGAGGTACACCCCGTTACCATAGTTTTTCCGCGAGCGGACCAGTCCGCGCAGCAGTTCGCGTTCGGTGTGGCGAGGCCTTTAGGGACATATAAAGCTAGTGTTTGGAGGTGAGTGGTAGGCACACCCAACCCCAGTGGTCGTTTTGGAGCCATCGTTATAGATTTGCGTGTATCCTGAGTATTTCGATATGATTTCATTGAAGTAGTTTCTGTATATTTCAGGGGGGTGATTCTGTAACTTGTAAAATTTACGTGTCGTAAAATGGAAGAAAGGCGAGGGGATGTACCTCGTTGCCATGGTTTTTACGATACCTAGTGAATTAAACTGTGGAATTTTCACGCTAGAATGTGTGGTCTCGAAGAAAAAATAATAAATTCTTGACAAATGCGTGGAAAAACCAAGGCAACGGGGTACATTCTCTCCCCATCCTTCCCAGTACACGTAAATTTTGCGAGTTACAGAATCACCCCCCTGGTGTTGTTTGTTTCTTTGAATATTTTGAAAGGGACAAGTCAAAGGTGAATTGAGGGTATTGCCAGGGAAAGTTATCAATGCTTCGGGAAGGTAACGCAGGGAGAAGAGCGGTGTTCAACTGGTCTAAAGTTTCCTTCACCCGGATAGGGAGGGGTCTGGTTCGACTTGGTAGGTTGGAAAATTCGCCAAGACTGGTTGTGTTGAACAAGGGTGTGTGAAAGAAATGATCAGGTTTAGATTGAAGTGAGATCGCATAATTTAGACAGATTTGCTTAAAACAGAGATTTAGTGGTAGAGAGTTTGATAGGACATACAGGTTATCACAGGGGGTAGTCCGGTATGCCCCGAGGGCAATACGGAGACCCTCCTGATACGTCCTTTCCAGGGGCAGTTGCCAATTTTTCCGTGCTGAGCTGTACGCTTGTATCCCGTATTCCATTTTCGATCGTACCAGACAATTTAGAATTTTGATGAGAGTGCAGGGGTCTGAGCCCCACTTATGATTTGAAAGCATCCTAATGATGTTGAGGGATTTGCGACAGTGAATATAGTTGCAAACACATGCCGCCGCCACCCCCCCCCCGCCCCGCAGGACCCATCGTCGGGCCCCGAGGACAGTGGCCCCAGCCGTGCCACGCTGCCGCCACCGAAGAGGGAGACGGCTCCGCCTCTACCTCAACCGGGGGAACGACGGAACCAACGGGAAGGCTGCAGGGGAGGGAAAAGAAAATAAGGAGAGAAAAAGGAAAATTATAAAAGGGAGAAATTAAGGTGGAAAAGAGAGAGTTTTGATGAGTTTTTGAGAGGAGTTTGAAAGAGTTGTTTTGAGACAGTTTTGTAGTCAGTTTTTGGTCGGTCTTTTGGAGAGTTGTCAATTGTTTTGTAAATCCGTGCGAGTGTGGGTCCTGGAATAAAGAACGTGTGACTACTGTTTCCTATACTATACTGCTTACGTTACTATACTATTTACAACAACATCTCCTACTCTATTTATACACGGAACATCCACGACGAGGGGGGAGGGGGATGACGAGTTCTCTCGGATGGCGCTGTAGTTTCCTTTTAAGGACTTGAAACTAACTTTTGTTCTCCTTTTCAATTTTTTGCTTTTTAAGCTTGAACTACATTTATACTGCGATTTTATCATTTCTGCTAATTTAACAAAACGGAAAATTGAACTGGGGGGAGGAGAAATGGAATACTTTGATGATTTTGCTCTTTTATTATTATTATTTTTCTCTTCGTTTTTTATTGTTGAGTTATGAACTTATTGAGGGCAATGGACATTGGATTAATTTTCCCGTGGGAAGTAGGGTTTTAGACGCGCCACGTGCACGACATCTTTTACTAATTTATTTCTTTTCCTTTTTTCAATTTCATAATTTACGTTGGATAATTTTTTGATAATTTTGAAAGGTCCAAAGTATCTACATAGCAATTTTTCACTTCTGCCCTTTTTTCTAATGGGGGTGTAAATGAGAACTTTGTCACCCGGACTGAATTTAACTGCCCGGTGTCGGTTGTCGTAGCGTTTTTTCATAACTTCTTGGGCTCGGTGTATTCTATTTTTGGCAATTTCACGTAATTTCGAGATTTTTTCGAAGTATTCTAAGTTGGGGGTGAAGTTACGTTCGGAAAAAGGGTTGAGGGAGGTGTCGCACGGCATGATTGGGTCACGACCGTAGACAAGTTTGAAGGGGGATATTTTCGTGGATTCCTGAGGGGATGAATTGTAAGCAAATACAGCAAGGGCCACGTACGTGTCCCAGTCGGAATGTTGGGTGTTCACGTAGAGGCTTATCATCGTGGCAAGTGTACCGTTGAATTTTTCCGTTAACCCGTTCGTCTTGGGGTGATACCCGGATGTCTGGGCACTATAACAGTTTAGACTTTTCAGTATATTTTGAACGAGCTCGGACGTAAAACACGATCCTCGATCGGAAATTAGGGTATGAGGGCAGCCGTGACGACAGATGACGTTTTCTATTAAAAAATCGGCAACACATTTAGCCGACCCGTTGGGGAGAGCCTTAGCTTCTACCCACCGAGTGGCGTAATCAGTGCAGACGACTATGAAGGTGTTCCCTGAGGATGAACGGGGAAATGGGCCTAACAGGTCGATACCTAATTTTCCGAAGGGGTTGTCGAACTTGATCGGCTGGCCGGAAAGGTGGTTTTTTCCTACTCTGGCAGTGAGGACACGTTTTCACATACCTCTCGACATCCCCTGCCATGCCGTCCCAATAGTAACGCTCTCGAATTTTTCCGAATGTTTTTGCATAACCAAGGTGTCCACCCGTGAGGGGTTCATCGTGAAAGGCTACGAGAATTTCACTTCTTAAAGATTTTGGAAGGACGAGGGTCGGTTCAAGTGAGCCTTTTAGAAACTGCTTTCTGAACAAACGCCCGCCTTTAACTACGTAGCTCCGGCTCTTTTTTAAGCTCTCTCGACTAGCGGAATCCGGGTTTTCAATCGCCTCGATTATCAAATTCAATTCTTCGTCTTCTCTCTGCAACCGGCCCACATCCACTCTAGATAGTTGTAAAATTTTGAACTGCGCTTCTGGGTTAGGGTTGGGGGGTGAAACGGGATTTCGGGACAAACAGTCGGCGTCGGTGTGGAGGCGACCCGACAAGTGTACGATTTCGTATTGGTGGTCTTGCAAAAGTACAGCCCAGCGAGCCAGACGGCCCGAGGCGTCATGATTTTTTTTGAGCCAACAAAGGGCGTGGTGTTCGGTAATAATTTTGAATTTCTGCCCCCACAAAAAAGGTCTAAAAACTTTGATCGCCCAGATTATGGCTAAAGCCTCTCTCTCCGTCACACTATACCGCGTTTCAGCGTCCGACAGCCGCCTTGACGCATACGAGACGGGTTGCGTCCCCCGGTTACCGACCTGAGCTAGGACCGCTCCCAAACCAAAATTGCTTGCATCCGCGTGTATCTCTACCGGGAGTTTTGGGTCAAAATGGCGGAGAACTGGTGTGCTCATGAGGGAATCTTTTAGTTTTTTAAAGGCATTTTCTTCCTCTGATTTCCATCTAAACGGGGTGTCTTTTCGGGTTAAGGGTCAAGGGACGGGCAATTTCGGAAAACCATTTAACAAATTTTCTATAATAGCTGGCCAAACCTATAAATTGTTGTACTTCTTTAACGTTCTCGGGTGGTTTAAAACTTTTGATGGCTTCTATTTTTGAGGGGTCCGGGGACACACCTTGTGAACTGACAACATGCCCTAAAACTTTAATCTCATGGTAACCAAATTTACATTTTTCGGGGTTTAATTTTAGATTGACTTCTCGAAACCGTTGGAAAATTTGTTCTGGGTAGAAACAATGCTCTTTAACGTCAAGTTTAGACTTAACCAGGACATCATCCAAATAAACCAAGCATGTGGAGAATTTTAGACCACCGAGTACGACATCCATGCACCTCTGGAACGCCCCTGGGGCTGTGGATAATCCGAACGGTAAAACTTTAAAATGCCACAACCCTTCGGGGGTGACAAAGGCGGTCTTCCCCCGGTCTTCTGGCCTGATCTTAATTTGCCAATAGCCGGACCTCAAGTCTAAGGAAGTGAAGAGTTGAGCACCCTCCAGACTGTTTAAAATGTCCTCTATGAGCGGAAGGGGATAGGAATCTTGAAGAATTTTCGCATTTAGCTTTCGATAGTCTACACAGAATCGGTAATCTCCTGAGGGCTTTTTCACCAACACTACCGGCGAAGCCCATGGACTGAAACTTGGTTCAATGACATTTGCGCCTAGCATCTCCTCGACTTGCTGTGAAACTCGATACGGGGCTTGCCGAATTGGGTGAGCGCCTCCGGTGTTAATTGAGTGCTCATAGACAGGGGTGCAAGTTAATTGAGTTAAATCCCAGGCAAAGACGTCTTGATACTTGGACAATAATTCAACAAATTTTGACTTTTCCTCGTTATTTAAAGCAGGATTGATGTGAAAATTATTCGAAAAATGGTGTGGCGAATGACGTGACGGGAATTTTTTAGTATTTCTGGGATCATTAAACCTGGAGGGGGCGGGATTTATTCCGTATACCGGGAATTCCTGACTCTTCTGCGGAATTTCTTTGACTGGGGTGACGTGTCCTAGGGTGGTGTCTTTAAAAATAATTTGGGGTTGAGCTGAGTGGTTTTTAATCATTAAATCGGGCGGGATCTTTTCAAAAAAACATTCTGGGATGGTTAAATTTTTTGAACTGAAATTTTGAGCGTATGGTTCGAACAGGAAACTTTCACCCTCAATTTCACAAGTTATGGGGACTTCCGCGCAATGACCTGGGACCAAAGTTACCGTGAGGCGACTTTTCACCGCGTATTTTTTATTTTCATCGAAAACGTTTATCTTTAAAAAACTCTTTCTCGTCGTCCCTTCCCTCTCGTGCTTCGTTCCTTTGTAACTCGATCTCTACTTCTTCACCTTCTTCGTCGACGAGTGTCAACGTCCTATCCTTATAATTAATTACGGCCTTACTTTCTAAGCAAAAATCACTTCCCAAAATTAAATCTACATCTAAATTTCTTATAACTATAAACCTATGGCTCCAGTCTGGGCCATTCTTTAGGACCACTCGGGTCTCCACTTCACCCAACACCTCTAAATTTTTTCCTCCCGCCCCACGCGTAAAATCACGTGAGGAACGTACCGTATTTTTAATCCTTTTATAATCTTGGGGGAAACACAACTAAGGCCCGTATTTATGAACGTTCCTTGAAGCTTCCTTGAGTCAAGGCCTCCTTGAGAAGCCTTCCTTGACAAGTTTTCGTATTTATGAAACTTCCTCGAGTTGAAGGCTACCTTGACTTCAAGGAAGCCTTGGAAAAAATCGTTCCTTGAACCAAGGTAGCTTGTGATCTGCCTTGAGGCTTCCTTCACTTCCATTAAGTCGGTCGTTCACTGGAAGCCTTTTCGAGCGGCGCGACAACGAGCGTATACATCCCAAAGGCTCAAATTGAAAGTGACATCGTCCACTGTAGTGAATTAAATTTAAGCCTTTTTTGATGTACGAGCGTTGTATAGCGCCGCTCAAAAACGCTTCCAGTTGACGCCGGCCATATCTATTATTTCAATTTGGTCTCGCATTTCGGTGTGGAAATTAATAAAAAAAAATCTATGAAAGGAAATGATGACTTCATTGAATATTTGCTTCACAAAGTAAATTATTGTTAGGGTCACAATTGCGGTCTATTGGCCCTCTTCGGTTGGAATACTCTCAGAAGGTCCGGCAAAACAACGATACGAACCGTCGTAAGAGAGATGAAGAAAATGAGGAAGGGGCCAGATTGCTTCAACGGGCCCTGCGCCCCACACTTACTTTCCGTCGGGACAAGTACTCCGTCATCTCTGAGAACGAAATTCATGGCCTCGGCAATAGCTGTTGTAGCATTGTCGACAGCTCCCTGGATTTCACTGGTAACACATGCGAGCAGGAAATTGGCACGAAGATGATGGGACCTTCTCTCTTTTACCGGGCAGCTTTAAGTAAAATTATTTCAGTCATAAAATGAATTTAAACGATATTCATATTCAAACCAGATGATTTATTTCACTACTGTACTGGCGCACTAAATGAAACGGCGCTTTTCATAGGTATAATCGGCGTCTAGGGAAAACTAGGTAGTTAATAGTTCCTTGTTAGTCCCTTGAAGGCGACCTTGGTAAAGGAAGCCTTGAGCCAAGTGAAGAAACGTTTCTAAATACGAAAAATGGTCAATGCGTCCTTCTCAGCAAAGGGCGCCTTTCTCGAGGACGACTTGACTTCAAGTCGAGGAAGTGTTGAAGGAACGTTCATAAATACGGGCCTAAGACTGGCTCCAGTGTCTACGATGGCGGGTACTTCTATCCCGTTTATTACAAAATTAACGCTAATTTGGGGAAAACTTGGGCTCTCCGTCCCCGAATAAGTGCACGTTCGAATAGTTCTCTTAATTAAATTTCGACAGGATCTAATTTTGTGGCCTAATTTTTTACACGCGAAACAGACAATTTTTTGTACTACATTCTGGAGCTTAGACTTTTTACACTGGTTTCCCCACCTGTTTAGTTTAAACGGGGACAATTTCGTTTAAAGTGACCGGGCCTCCCGCACCCGAAACAAATCACCCGGCCGTCAGCCGTGCGCTGAGGGCTTTGCTTGGGCTCGAGTTTAACATCCCGTCGGTCATAGCTATCGGGTCTATACGATGGGGAAGCGAGGTTCGATTTTTCAAAGGTAATTCGACTCATAACAAATAAGAAGGTTAGAACCCACCTCACCCCCTTTCAATGTTTAGAAGAAGTAAGGAGTCTAGTCTCCAACTTTTGCCGTTTCGTTTAGATATTTTTTGTGTTGGTTAAAGTGAATAGTCCCGCGCCTTTTTATTTATTTATTTTTTCGGAGATTAGAAAAATGGCTCGTGAATTTGGTGCCCGGCGAAGTAAAGGCTCACAAAGAAGGAGAACCCAGCTTAAAAAAAAACCATGTTGATATTGTTCTACGATGATCGTTGTAGATTGCAGTCATCGCAGAAAAACTGTAGCGGCTGAATTGAATACGAATGTCAAAGAAGAAAGGGCAGTCGTTTCTGGTACACCGAACACTGAATCCCACCAAAAACTTAAAAAAAAACACACAGTGTAGTGAGCTCAACGGTCAGAAAATAAGTTTTCATGGGTGATGGTGATACTCACAGTTTCACAAGTGCTGTACACCGTACCCTGTGTCTCGAGTTTGCTTGTCACCCGAAAGTCATCAATTTCGACTAATCCCGGAAGAAACCAAACCCGACATTCGTGTGCTTTTGACGGTGGTCTCTGGAGGGTGTAAATGTGTCGAACACGTCTGTTATGACTTCAAAAGCATAATTTATTATAATCAACTAATAAATAAACGATTCAATTTCACTACACGAAGTGTTTTTACCGTGAGCTGCGCCGGAGTGAAAATACATTTTGGTTATCTAGAATTCTAGAGAGAGGTGAGAAAGTAATGTTCATCTGAAGCCGGACGGATTCAAAAAATCAAGTAGCCCCTGTCGATTGCGAATCAGGTCTTCCCGACACTAATTATTACGTAGAGAAACTTGAAAAATATGTGAAAAACACTGAACTGCCTTAAAACGTGGGATTTGTATCAATAATGTCAAACTGTCCTAGGGGTTGATGATAAGGTGATAAGGTTTATTATGAGTCGAAACTTCCCCGACGTATTACCCCTTGAAAATGGGGTTGGAAAAAAACCTTCTTTTTTAAACTGAAAGTAGTTTGACCCACCTGATTTATCTCGGTCGACTCGGAGTGCGGCCAACTGGCCCCTGAGGTTCTCCACTTCTTGACGCAAGCCATCGACGGTGGCAGACGCCCCATCGTCTCTTTGCCGTTCCATCAGAAAAAATGCGGCCTCCGCTTGCTGTAGGTTTGCTCTCAGTGCGGCGAGCGATTCGTTCTTCAGCATGGCCACTCGCTTCTGCTGCCTCCTCGTACGAAGTCCACTCGGTTTCAGTTCGGTCAAACCAATCCGACGCGAGGCCCTCCAAGTAGCACGGGAGTTGGATGAGTTTCACGTCCGTGTTTGCAACAATATTCATCTGATTAATATGTTCCTTCCATCGTAGTTGTTTATCAAGTGTAAGGCCAAGAAATTTGTGTGAGTCTTTATACAGAAGAGGAGAATTTTCAAGTGTGAGTGGTGGGGGATCATGTGGAGACCGTAGTCGGCAAAAGTGTACAGCGCAGGTTTTTTCCTGCGAGAAGTGCAGGCCTATTTGATCGGCGTTTTCCACGAGCTTATTTATGGCCTCTTGTAAGGGATTTATGTCTTGGAGGGATTTGGGGTGTGTTGCGTACAGCACAAGGTCGTCAGCATATATCGATATGTTAGTTTTGGGTAGGGAGTCCCTGTGTGATTCCGTTTGTAGCTATTAAGAATAGGCTTACGCTTAGTACTGATCCTTGGGGGACACCTATTACTTGGTCGCGAAGACAGGAGTATGTTGTGCCTATGCGGACTTGGAATTTCCGGTCATTCAAGAAATTTTGTAGTAGGAGTGGAAGGTTTCCTGTCATACCCCGTTGGTGTAGTTGCTGAAGGATAGATGTTCGGTTAATTTTATCGAATGCGTTTTTGATATCGAAAAATATTGTAGTGACATGCTCTCTCTTCAGGAAAGCGTTTTGGATGTAGTTCTCCACCATCAACAGTTGGTCCACAGTCGAGTAACCTCGACGGAACGCTATTTGATAGGGGTTTATGAGACGATGTTGTTCGAGGACCTTCATCAGTCTGTTGTTAACCATACTTTCGAAGAGTTTGCCGAGACTACTTGTCAGTGAAATGGGACGGTAACTGGTGACATTGTGCGGGTTTTTGTTTGGTTTCAGGATGGGGATAACATGGGCAACTTTCCATGCCTTCGGGTAGTAATTGCTGTTCCAGAGTGAGTTGTAGAGGTTAAGAAGTTGGATTTTGCAACGTGGGGATAAATGTTTTAATAGTTCGTTGGGCACGTCATCCGAACCAGGGGCTTTATCAAGGGATAGCCTTCCAAGGAAGTGATTAAGTTCTGAAGGTGTGAAAGGGACGTTCCGGGTCGAGTTGAAAAATAATCAGAATTGTTTGACAGGTGATATGGTAGATCTGTGGGGTCAGGTGTTGTGACGCTTTGCAGGTGGTCAGCTATATGATTGGAAATTTCTGATGGCTCTTAAATGGTACCTCCGGCATGGGTAGTGATCGCCACAGGTGGGGGAGACGCCGATATTCCTTTCAGTGTTCTGATTTTGTGCCACAACTCCTTACTGGATGTTGTAGAGTTGATTTGTGAAACGTATGTTTGCCAGGAGTCTCTTTTGGCCGCTTGTTTGAGGTGGCGTTCACGAGCACGGAGTCGCTTGAAGTTGATTAGGTTTCCTAAGTAGGGTGTTTTTTGTATTTGTTTAGTGCGGTTTTTTTATCACGATTGGCTAGTCGGATTTATTCGTTCCACCAGGGGACCGGTGTTTTGGATTTTTTGTATTGTTTTCGAGGGATGGATTGGGTAGCCGCGTGAATAATTGCATCTGTGTAGTTTTGGACGTCCAGGTCGAGATCGTTTGTCAACCCTGGGAAGTCAAGTGACTGAGAGTTTTTTTCCCAGTCGGCGAGTCGGAAGTTCCACCGGGCTGGTGGGAGGGAGATTCTAGGCCAGCTCCTGCCTGAGTAAGCAATATTGGGAAGTGGTCTGAATGATGCAGGTCGGAAAGGACACTCCAGTCGAAGGAGGCGGCTATGCTTGGACTAGCCACACTGAGGTCAATGGCGCCGAACGAGCCGGAGCTAGCGGTAAAATCATAAAATGGGTTGGTGAACCACTGTTTAAGAGGACCAGGTTATTGTCAGATAGGATGGTAGCGAGGAGGTCACCGGACCGGGTGTTTCTCGTTGATCCCCAGGTGCATGATGACAGTTGGAGTCTGTGAGGATTAGGAGTAGTGGTGGTAGAGTGGTTATAAGGCGCTGCAGGTCGTCCTTATCCCATGAATTATCGGGTAGGTATAGTGAGCATACAGTAGCGGCTATAGGGAAGGTTATCCGAATAGCGACTGCTTGTAATGGGGTGTTCAAGGGTATTTCTTGTGGGTTACAAAAGTTCTTCGCCATAAGGGCAACTCCGCCATGGCGGCGGCCAGCTGGTTGTGGCTCGCAACTCTTGTGTGATAGCACGTACTGTTGTGGTGTTGTTAGGAAAGAGTTAGAGAAGTGTGTCTCCTGGAGAGCAATGAGAAATGGGGAGAATTTTGATATCAGGGATCGCAATTCATCAGAGTGAAAATGGCATCCACGAATGTTCCATTGGAGTATGTGATTACTTTTTAGATTTGGTTCTGCCATGCTTTACATCGGATTTAGTTGGTGTCCATGCTTGGATCTACCGTAGTCATTGCGATGATTGCGAATGGGAGGCGTTCCAGGGACCTCTTGGTTTCCCTTTCGGCCATCCTTTCTTTTTCTTTTTCACTTTTGCTTGGGTATCTCCTTTATCGATATAAGTTTTGTCTGTGCCACCAGACGTGCCGCTAAAAGTATAAATATATCCATTTATTTACCTTTATTTATAAAATTTACATTTATTTATAAAAGTATAAATATATCCATTTATTTACCTACACATAACTATTTCTATTTGTTGGTTGTGTTTAAATATGTTGGTTAGTCACTGAAGTGACTCGCCAACCCGGCAGACGGTCATCTTGACCATTGTCGTTAAGTATTTTTTGATGTTTTTTCTATGTTTGTCTTTTTGTGCTTATTGAAAAATAAATACACTAATAATAATAATAATTATAATAATAATTATAATAATAATAATAATAAAAAGTATAGATATTGTACTCTCTTTGAATTTCTCGCTTTGAAATTATGACTTTTTGTCGACCTCATTCATAAGAAACGTGTGAGATGAGCTTGGATATTTTGTTTACACAACAATTTGACTTTATATTTTGCTTCTTTCGTGGAGAAAATTAAACTCCGATTGTTATACAATACCGCGATCCATTACTCGGGAGTGAATGAAAGTCTCGAATTTCATTTCGTTTCTTTTCAAACGCGCATTTCAGTGTTCTCAAGCTCAAAACAGTAAAGTGAAAAGGAATGAAGGGTGTGAAATATAACGAAAAATGGTACAATACGGAGGGAGACGGAAGGAAAATAAATTTAGAAATTCCCCCTCCTTGCCAAAACATGCCTGATGGGCCTGCTTGTCAGACAACCTGACCGGGACAGAATTCAGCTAAAATAATGTTAATTGAAAATTAATTTCTCGCCGCTCGTTTTTTTTCTCTTTTTTTCCCCCAAAAATTGTAAGGTCAGTGGTTTAAATGATAAAAACTTTTGGTTTCTTCCAACAAATTAGCCACTAGAAGAGAAAAACCCTGGAATAAGGATTACAGGGAAGTTTATAATCCAGCGACCCCCTCCCACACTACCAACCACTAGACTGCTTTTCTTTACTTTCGAAGTTCTAACACTGCTGGCATTGTCCGCCGAGGAATAAAATGATGGGCCGGCGGTGGTGAGGGGGGAGCGTCTGTGGTTTTTTATCTCAACAAAAATGACGGGGGAATGAATAAAAGAAAACCCCTATACAGGGGGAGATGAGCACCGTCGAAATAAAATATGAAGAGGCAAAAAAAAAAAAAAAAAGTATAGCACCCGACTACGATTGACAATGAGATTTTTTCTACGTGGGTCGGGTGGTGCAGATTTTTTTTTTGAGGTTTTACACCAAGTTGGTACATATTTATTGCATGAAACTACAGCCCGTGCTACTTCGGGGGAAAAAATCGTAGAGTTGCACGACTCGGCGGCAGTATGGAAGGATTTCACAGGCTTTGTTTTGTACCAGGCAATTTTCGCGACCGTGTGTTGGTGGAGTAGGAAAAACCGTGACTGATGTCCGACTTTCGAGGGGCAACGTTGTTTTTATCGTCATTCATGGTGTGCAGCTTGTCTTCTTGTCCATCGTCATAGGCAACAACCCGCACAACACTAACAGCCGTGCGGGCGTAGTCGTACGTGGTGCATAACTTACGGCTTCATGTAACAACCAAGTTCTACGAGATTTGACACGAAACTGAACTTTTTTATTTTTTATAAGGTGAAATATCAGTTTCTCACCTGACAAAACAAAGCCGCTGGTCATGCGGGCTTGATTCCGAAATTTGGCCTTGTGAGGGAGCCAAGTCCACGTTTTTTCTTCCTTAAGTTCCTCAAATGGATAGGTTTGAATGGTCCAAACCCGTGAATTTTAGCATTTAGCTTTTTGAAAGAATCAAAGCCAAGAAATTGTTTTTTCCCAACGAGCGGTACACGAGAAATTGTTTTCCGAAGGGCTATAGCCGCGAAATTAGTTTCCGAAAGAGGCGAACCGTGGAATCATTAATCCTCGAAATTGGGGTTTGAACGGGCCAAATCTTCAAGATTTGGGCTTAGGAGGATCCAAACGCCGAAATTTGGCTTTTTGCCACGAAATTTGTTTTGTGTCAATTCCGTGGACTTTTGTTTTGATTATTTTTTTTTCTTCTTCTTCTTTTCAGCCGACATCTACGACGAGACCGTTCAAAAATTAAACAAACTCAATTTGGACTCTGAGTGCGTCGGAGGTGGACGAATTCAACATAATTCCTCGGAGAAAACCATAAAAGTCTACGGATACAGTCAGGTAGAAATTTTTGTGCCTATATTGATCGCTTGCTCAACGCGTCTAACGATTGCCCCTTCAATTCTGAGGTCGCGGAGAGTGTAATGTTGATTTGATGATGATGACGAGGAAGTTTAAAGGGGTGATGGGTGGGGGGACTCACATAGAAACATTCAACTTTTTTTTTGCACCCTTTTCAATTTGAAAACTTTTTTTTTTTATACTAAAAAACTCACCTCACGAGGACACGAAACAATGTTTTGGTCCTTCCAGTTATACTTTTAACGGCTGGTGAGGGCTAAAAAAAAACTTCAACACATTGAGATTTATTTTGAAAGAACTAAGGAGATTGCAAATAATCTCAGTTTGGGAGTTATTAGGGCCTGCAACGGGGCCTGCAATAATTCACCATTTTGAACCCCCTCCCCATACAACATGCTTTCATTATTGTTTTAAATTGAGTGCCCCAATCCAACCCCCTCCTTTCCAAAGAACGTTCGTAACAGTGGAAATAGTAACGACCAATTAACTACCTTGGAAGCAGTAGAAGACCATCCTCTTGACCACCCTCATACCTCTTCAATACACTCCAACTCCCATTGCCCTTCCCTCCTTCTTTATTAGATTGGGGGAGGATACTTTCCAAACGACGACCTCTTCAGGTTCTAAAAAAAAAAAAAAAAAAAAACATATGACGTGTTTACCATCCAATTAATTATTTGAGTTTAATTTTTTAGGAAATTTTAAGTGTTGAATTACTTGTAGAGAAAGGGGGCGGGGCTCTTGGGAGGGAAAAAAATGGAAACCAATTTTCACGCTTTCGGCTACGGCGACCAAGTGACAAGCGAAGAATTACTCGCAAAAATACGACAGCTCGAGTCAGAGATGGCAAATATTAAATCTCACATCAATTTACAACGCGAAGCGACTGAGCTGGGGGAAGACGCGGGCCCAATGAACGGGCCAGACAGTTCCGGTTCCTATCCTTTTTCGCACGAATGTAACAATAACAAGAACGACGACGACAACAATAACAGCATCAGCAACGTCGCACCGACGTTGTACATGCAAAAACTGATCGATGTCGACAACATGTGCAAAGAGGAAATGGCTCGAATGACCGCCGTTAAACAGAAACTGGAGCCTTTGAAGCAAATTGCGAGCGATTGGGCCATTCAGGAGAATCTTGGAAAAAGTTGGAGCTAATACAAAATCTAAAAAATTACTACGTTTAGCTATAGTTATTTTATCGATAATGACAGCTGCGTTCCTTCACAGCGACAATTGCGCATGGCGTTCACATCCATGTTCTACCCAAGTAGACCCTGGTTCCTGGCTTTAAGGAATGATTCGATATGTACATTTGTTGAACAATGTTTTACACAAAAAACAATTCTAATTAGCGCTTATGCTCTCAAAGGAGAAAGGGGTATGCAAATCACGCGTGATTCCTCGAACAGCCTCCAGCATTTACAACTAAATTATCGTATTTATCCACAAATCTCGTCTCATTTCAATTACCAGGAAATTATGCAGAAGGGTTAGTTTTTACTTTCCAGCATTATAGGGATGGAATTGCATGAATTTTCCAAGTTCAAAGGTGTTTTCTAGCCATTTCTAGGGTGAAATTTGAAAAGTATCGCGTCTGTAGAATTCCCAGGAGATCGGAATCGGACAGTAAAAACAGCGGAATTGGCGGAGAAATAATACGACTACAAGTTACGTGAAAAATTATTAACGAGGGTTGATTGGAAGGGGTGGAGGAATCACGCGTGAAACGCTTGGGCTTAGTAGTTAGAGGATTACCAGTGTAGGGGGAGGGGGATGCTATGAACACCACGTCACAAAAACCAATTTCGAGGGGTTGGTTATCTAAAAAAGACCGACGTCACGGCTTTCGCTCGTTTAGAATGAATTGCCCTAAACCTCAAAATTGAGTTCTGTTTAGTACCAAATACGCGAAATTTAATCTTCGTAGAAACTTGTATTCGGCGGCAAGTTTCCAAGCTTAGGGCGCTGTCAGGATCGGCTAGACTGAATCCCTGAACCCCCCGACCACAGTAAAAAGGACCCCGGAACTTGCTATTTTGCGAAAGTAAATATGAGTTATCACGTTCAAATCAAAATTTTTGCCCTATAATGTCGCTGTTTTATAGTGAATTCAAGGCTGTTTATAGTTGCAAATATTGAATTTATTCTCACAATTTTGTAACACGCGCGGTAACTGTTCGTTCCCACGGTAACGGTTTTGTTGTGTACTGGGGTCTCCGATTCTAAAAAGCACTACTTTCGTTTTTGTTCCGTCGATTAAAAATAAGTTTTTTCGCTTAAACTGCGCTATTCGGGGCCAGTTTTAGTGTTTTTATCGCGCGGACACCTAAAATCGCGGTTTCGTTTTTCCCCTCTCAAGTGATTAGTGTGCGAGTACATTTTCATCACTTTTCCATCGGTCATGGAATTCGTCAAGGGAATAAAACCACTAAAAGGAGCCGAAGATTGGCCTCAATGGAGAGACAAAGCAATGGACGTGCTGGAGTACTTCAACGCGATCGACATAATTGAAGGTAAATCTACCAAGCCTACCCTTACAGAAACTCCGATGAAAGCTGAAAAAGAACAACTATAATCTTGGATAAAACGCTCGGCCCAAGCTAAAATAGTTTTATCTCAATGCGTCAGCGACGAGCTTCACGAACGAATTTCGGGTCGTCTTTCTGCGAAGGAGGCTTAGGAAATTTTAACAAATGAATTCGATAATAAAGCGGAAGACCAGCTTTTTCGTCAGTGCCTCGATTTTTTTAGTGTCGAATGGTCTGAAAGCGAAGACGCTCCATCAGTTTTAGCTCGTATTAAAAATCAGCATTGCGATTTTTTTGCTGGTCGTATCGAAAGCGTTCTTGAGCTTCTCTTCGTCTCGAAAGTCCTTCATATTCTGCCTATACGGCTTGAAACCTTCAAATCGAGCTACCTATTAATGAAGGCAAACAACGACAAAACGATTGATGATCTCTCATCCGCGCTCATTCTTGACGAGAGAAACATCGCCCCAGTACCTACGTCAAACGCGTCAGGCGAAGTTTTAGAGGTACGCAGCGGCAACAAGGGTAAGTTTGTTCGGAAAACAAACAAGCCTCATTTTACGGACTGCAATAAATTTGAAAAATCTACGAACGGCGGAAACAAACAGGTTGATGTTATTTGCAAATACTGCAACGTGAAAGGTCATTGGCTAAAGCAATGCGATCGCTGGAAAACCGATGGTCAACCATCGTACCCTGCTGGAGCTTGTGGAACCGGAACAAGTAAATATACGTCTCCAACAGTCAATAAAACCGAAACGAAAACGGCATTAATATCTGTCAGTAGTGACGTTTTGGGTTGACAACGGTGCAACTAAGCACACTACCCACAATTTCAATTGGTTCAAAAATTATGAGCCATTCTCTGGAGATTTTGTTGCAACCGCGGCAAACAACAAGAAATTGAAAGCATTCGGCAGCGGAACTATCGAAGTAACAAACTTTTCAAACGGTAAATTGAAAAAATTGGACACTCAACGACGTGTGGTATGTTCCCGAAATTTCTCGGAATCTTTTCTCCGTACTGGCAGCGCACGATCGAAATCCTACAAGTAAATTCATCGTCGATGGAAAGGTTTTCACCGGAACTAGACAACAGCACGAAACGCTGTATCGAGCATCATTTCATCCGGTTCAATCTGAAGAACCGTGTGTTAATCAAGTCGAAGGTACCGATACCTTGCAATTGTATCATGAGCGATGGGGACACCGGGACGAACAATATATTCGAGCCAAGAATCAATCTGAGCTGGGTATCACGGTCAAACCTAGCAAAGAACTCTGTGGTCCTTGTCAATTCGGAAAGGCACACCGGCTGCCATTTGGTACCAGGGTTCGAACGACAAAACCAGGAGAGCTGATGTCAGGTGACGACTGCGGTCCTTTCGATAAATCATTCAACGGGCGCAGGTATTTGATCGTGATCAAAGACCATTTTTCACATTTTCGTTTTTGTTTCGTCGTGCGGGAAAAATCGGCAGTGAAAGAAGCCATTCGAGAAGCATTAACTAAGGCTCGAACACTTGGCCATCAGGTGAAGGAATTCCTTTCTGACAACGGAGGAAAATTTGACAACAAAGAAGTTCGAGCCGTACTTCGTGAATTTGGGGTAAAGCAACGACTAACGGCCCCATGTACTCCTCATCAGAATGAAGCGGTCGAAAGGGAGAATCGAACCATTGTCGAAATGGCTCGAACGTTGAAATACTCGAACTCGGAAGTCAAGTTTCCCGCCGCCATGTGGACAGAACTCGTGACTACTGCTGGCTACATCCTAAATCGAATAGGAAAATCATCGGTCGAGAGCAAAAGTCCTCACGAAATTTGGTTTGTTAAAAAACCACGAATAAAACACTTGAGAATTGTAAGTTCCAAGTGCTACGTCCATATTCCCGCGCAGAAGAGAAGAAAAATGTATTCAAAAGCTGTAGTCGGATATCTCGTTGGGTATGACGGCGAAGAACGATACCGGATATACGTTCCTGAAAAACGAGATGTAATATTGTCCCGAGACGTCATTTTTAACGAAAAAATTGGTGACTTTGACGAGCGCGTCTCCTTGCCTTTTGAAGGTAAGGAAACAGTCATTCAAAAAGAAGATGAAACCGATCGTGAAAAATTAACTGAAACAACAAACGAAGACGTTTCATCAGAATCATCTTCGCTTCAGAAGATGAGGACGATCCTGCTTCAGGCATCATAACGATACCGCGAAAACGTGAAAAACCCCGTTATTTAAATGATTACGTCACGATAGCGGAAGCATTTATTGTAGAAGACGATCCTAAGTCGTTTTCTGAAGCGATGGGACGCGAAGATAAAGTCGAACGGAAGAAAGCCATGGACTCTATGCGTTCGAACGACGCATGGGACCTGGTCGAGCTTCCTCCCGGAAAATTTGCCATTGATAATAAATGGGTCTATCGTCTCAAACGCCACCCAGACGGCACCGTCGACAAATATCGAGCGAGAATGGTGATTAAAGGTTGCGCACAAAGACCCGGCATCGACTACGAAAACACCTTTAGTCCAGTCACCCGTTTAGACACAATTTGGACATTGTTGTCGGTAGCTGCCACAGAGAGGATGCAGTTCGACGTATCTACTGCTTTTATCAATGGCGATATAGATGAAGAAATCTACATGAAACAGCCAATCGGCTATTCGGACGGCACAAATAGAGTTTGTCGTTTGAAAAGAAGCTTGTACGGGCTGAAGCAAGCTTCACGTTGCTGGAACCAGAAATTCGATGACTTTATGGTTCGACTCAAATTCAAGCAAAGTCAAGAGGATCCATGCGTTTATATCCGTCGGCAAAATTCGTGCAAGGTCACCGTCGCATTATACGTGGATGATGGTCTCGTCATTTAACGAAGTAGTGCGTTTAATTCAATTTTTTCATCTTCATTTATTCGCAAAGGCTTATTGCAAAGAACACCCCAAAAAAGCTCTTTTCGCTCGGAATGTGTTCAATTCTTTGAAATGTTACAAAGGGGTGCTATAATTTGAGTTTGGTATTTTGGTCCTGACTAATCAGGCAAGTTTTTACGAAATTCGCCAAACCTGGATAGCATTTCAAGATTCGCTATCATGCGATCAAGTTACGGCTAAACTGCCTAAAATTGATATAAACCTCCACAATCTGACTGATAGCTGGAAAAGTACGACTACTTCTGGAGATAACTGGACCAATTCACACTGAAAAATGTTTGCTCTTTCAATTAGTTCCATCAGATTGCATGTACGTGCAACCGTTCTCGACTTATAAGCGCTGAATCCAATGAAACCAACGTCAGGACTAAAAATTCTAAAATATTGGTTATTTCGAAAACGGTCTACCTATGTCTATAGGGACTTTTTTGGTCCATTTTGGACCTGGAAAAGCCCCTTAATTTTTTAAATTATTTTTCTAATGAGCGATGTGTGAAGAGCTAGGGATTAGAAGATGGCATGGAAGAAGAGATGTCCTTTTACTCGTTCCGATGAGATGAATGACCTACAGGAAAACTCCTGCAGGATCTTTCTTTTCTTTGCCATCATTAAAGCAAAACGACATCATAAAAAAGTCCGTTAATTGTCATCTGCATTTGTTACCTAAATCCCTATAGCACCTAAAGTGAAAAATATTGCGTCGTTGTTAGCGCGCGTGCTTTTACAGCGCTCGTTATTTGACGAATACCAGCGAGCATAGATAAATAATACTTGGAGGGAGCGAAAACGAAAGCAAAAATTCATATTTCACATCTATGCAGAGACAGCACGCAACTATGTTCATAACACTGCTTAATCTGAGGGTGAAGAAGAGAATACAATTTTTTTTTTTGCCAACAATTACGTTATTTTTATCCCCCCGCCCATCAAAATGCATGATCGGACCTTTTTTTTTCTTCTTTTGATCGGACACACGAAGCTACTAAAAAGAAACCAAACTGTTTGGAAACTTCAATCACTACCGTGTGTGGAGTCTTGTCAAAATACATGAAAGAGACTCAAAGTTGACTGGTTTGTAACTCAAGTTTCCAACCAGTTTCTTTTCAGTCGCTCCGTGTGTAGACGGGCTTAGTGAATAATTTCTGAGATAATCTGAATCTGCCTCAGGGGCGGATCCACAGGGGGGGGTAATGGGGGTAACTACCCCCCCCCCCAGGATTTTAGAAAAGTTGATTTTTTAATAAAGATAGAGAGAACATCACGACGATTTCCTGAGGACAAGCGGTGGTTGGCAATCTTATCTGTCGATTCTCTCATACAAATCCTACCCCCTCCCCAGCAATGCCAATTTCGTAGCCTCACCTTTTCATAAAGTGAATCTTCATGTATGAGATCGTGCAGAAGTCTTTTCATGTTGAGAAATGTATCATTAATGTAAAGAGCTGCACCTTTTTGGTACCTATTAGACCGATGAATACGTTCGTCCTGTTTTCGAGGAAAATCAAATACACCTTACCTTTTTGCAGGGTAGATTACCTCTCCAAGATGTTTCCACCATGAAATTTAGGTGGAAAACTCATGAGACATCCTTATACACCCTGAATCACACCCCAAAATGTCATTAACTTTGGAATTGTGTCACTAACAAGTTACCTGACTGCTGGTCTATACATGTAGATGGTTGTTTGAATTCTAAAGGAAATTCAGTGCTCTACAATGTCTTAAAGCTAGATTTTCCTAGCAGCGCAAAACGCTCAGCGCAGCCTCATTTAAATTGTTTCCCAGTCAAAAAGTGAAGATGTAACTAGGAATAAATGTAAAATGCGCTGCGCTCGCTAAGCGTTTTGCGCCGCTATAGGAAAACCCAGTTTTACGGGAAATTTCCGTAGAACGCGTACTACTTTTCAAGTTACAGGCAAAAAAACTCGGATTTTCGGCGCTTCTAAAGTGGGGCCCTTCTGGCGGGGAAATTTTGGTGGAAAACTCATGAAAATTACTCATTTTCTTTTATAGCAATTAAAAAAATAATAATTAGCGACTTTTTGGCAGAAATGACCATTTTTGGGGAAAAAGAGTGATCTTCAAAACCAGTGGTTTAACCAGTAAAATTCAAACGATCCTTGCGCTTTTTAGCATGCTAAAAATCGTAAGACCCCTTCACAATTTCTATGCTTTCGTTGTGTGGTGTCCATGCAACCTATCAAAATGCTTCATTTTTCGAGGGAATAAATTTGTTTGGTTGCATAGACTCCACACTCCACACAACGCAGACATAGGGCCATATTCAGAAACCCTCCTTTACGAAGCCTTAACTAAAGGAGTTGAAAAATGTGATGGCTTATAAAACCATGTCATCTGTTTTGAAGCGCTTAAAGGAGATGTAAAGTTCAAGGTTAGTTTCTGAATACGGCCCATAGAGCTTGTGAACGGGCCTTAAAGCCTCATGTGAAGCGGTCCTTTGAATGGAACTGGATGTGAAGGCTCACCAAAGCATCGAAAGATATCGCTCCGGCAGCTGGCTGTCGAATAGACTGGATTTCACTACTAATATACGAATTTCGACGTTATTAGTAAATTAGGCATTATTGTGCGGAAATGGCTAAATAAAAGAAGAGAATGACACTGTGGTAATTTTGGTCGAATAATAGCAAATTAACTAAAAACGTGGAAATTCGGTGTAGTAAATGCACTCTATTTGACAGCCAGCTGCTGGGGCGACATTTTTTGATACTTTGGTGGGCGTTCGTTCGGTGGGCAGTCAGTTCCATTCAAAGGCCCACTGACGATGAGGTTTTCAGGACGTTTAGCATGTTGAAATTCGCAAGGATTGTTTGAATTTTGCAGGTCAAAACAAGTGATTTTGAAGAGGAAAGTTACATTTTTCTTCTTTAAAAAACATTGTCATTTTAGCTGGAAAATTGCCAATTAATTAAACAAACGCTCATGAGTAATTTTGAATGGGACACGTTGGAGAAGTTTCTCTGATCCATGGAAAGTCGATAGGCGCTGTTGATCAACAGTGGGAGAGGACTTATTTTTCCTTTTGATTTGGATCATTGCTTCCGCACCTACGGCCTATTATTCATTATCTAGTCAGATTTAGTATGATCAAGTGGGGGTTGAATTTTATGGAAAATTAAAAATCCCCATATCGTACAATCTTAAGGAGGTGTTGAGGCGACAGAAAATAGTTATTTTATGTCGAAAATTGCTATTCCTGACTTTCTGTCACGGTACTGACAAGGTCTGTCAGGGTGGCAGAGTGTTTTTCCCGAATCCATAGCCAAAAATTTACAGAAAGTCTGCTACAAAGCGAGTTACTCGCATTTATTTAGGGAAAGAGATGTTATCCTAAAAAGATGTTAGAAAAATCATATCTCGATGGATTTTTATTTTCGTACCACTACCATAGTGTATTTAGCGTTTTCGACTGCAAATGAGGTCTAATTTCATCAATTTTTTTTTCTACACTTATTCGCATCCAACCTGTATGTATAAGTAGAAAGTTTTCGACATAAAAAATTAATACTTTGAAACACTAGGCACAACTTTTGGCTGCCCGAAAACCGCGATTTTTGGGTCATTTTATCAGTTTTTTCTATAAATATCCTCCAAAACGAGAGGCTTTATAGAGGAAACCCTTCTCGTACAAAACATTTAGGGTCATTAAATTTCCTACACCAATACATTCATGTGAATAAGTACATTGGTTTTCCACGACCAATGCGGAGCGCGCTACAAACTTACGGGCCTTTTTTTCTAAAATGGGTGAAAGGCTTAAAACCACCTGTTTCCGACCAATCTATGATCTGTGAGCTTGATTTCTGCCCATCAACCTTCATTCTATTAGCCTACCCAACTTTTTCAAGCCCCTAGCTCCACCTCGGTTGAAAATTTTGAAGCCTTCTATTCTAGATTTTACATAAAAAAACTGACCATTTTGCCTCCAGAAAACGATAATTTATGCGTTAAACTTGGCGTTTTGGTGTTCTGGGACTCCACTAGGTCCCTAGCGTCGGTAACCGTTAATTTGCAGGGGAAAAGAATAATGTGGCAGGACTAATTCGGCATGGGTACTACACATCCTCATTTGTCTTGAAACATCAACCCAATATTTTATGAATTTTGGGGTCATCGGCATTACCCCCCCCCCCCTAGGATTCAGACCTGGATCCGCCCCTGATCTGCCTACTACCAAAGAATATTTATTTTGATGACAAAACAGGTGAATTTTTTGATCAACACCTTAACCATCAGCAATTGATAAAGCCCTTATAGGCCTGTCAAATTTTATCCAACGTGATAACATTATACAAGGCACATACACGTCTGGTTTGAAAGGAAATAAATTGCGAAATGTGTGCCTCACTAACGTTCACTAGGATTTTAAGTTCGCTTGGTTTTTCGGAATTAATTACTTCTTTGTTTTATTTATCAATTATTTGACTGATTTGGTAGGCACACTCAAGACATTTTCCGATGAAATCGAACTCCTGATGGTTCGGTCATACTGGCGGACCCACCGCTTTGTCCGGAACCGACTACGGTCATATTGGTGGCCCACCAATTTGTCCGAAGGAGTCTCCGGACATTCTGGTGGCCCACCAATTTGTCCGATACACTACGGACAAATTGGTGGCTTCACCCACCAATATGACCGCCCACCAATATGACCGATGTGTTTCGGACAAATTGGTGGGTGAGGGGATTTTTCCCATCCACCAATATGACCGCCCACCAATTTGTCCGATACACAACGGACATATTGGTGGGTGCGGGAATTCTTTCCATTACCGCACCCACCAATTTGTCCGCCCACCAATATGACAGCGACTTCCAGACAGCGAGAAATTAATTTATCGGAACGAGATTTGGCCCGGAAATCAGTAGTCATACGACCTCGGTTGATATTGCATTTTGGCCAAATCGGTCGACTTGGAGGTGGGGGGTAATGGCTTGAACTGGTAAAAAAATCACTACAAGTCACCAGTTGGTTCCAGAAGCATTATATTAGGTACGATGATTTCATTTTGAAGTAGCCTTTGATTCCCAATAAATAAACCCGGCATCAAACTGTACGAGGAAGGGTCAAACATTAACGAAACAAATCATGGTCTTAACATTATTACTTCTGGGACGGCTTAGGGTATCCGCATACGAAATGAAATGCACTCTTTCCGACCGCCAGCTGCCGGAGCGAATTTTTTTTTTTACTTATAGCTGCGAATTGCGGGTCAAAAAATCATCTGTGCAGCTCCCACCTTCAACAGTCCACATTTTATAGTAGGTGCCATCTTCTTAGGGGGTTGAAACCCCCAAAACCCTCCCTGTAAATCCGCCACTGGTAGAAGAGCTCTAAAAAGTAGGACATGTCCGGGGAAAGTAGGCCGTCTGGTAACCCTATGTTTGAAAGTTATTGCCTTCGGTTTTGAGGAATGCCCTCGTGCCCCGTCCTGGCAACGCCCTGGGTTCCAGCTTTCGTGGCACTGCTGGGGGGGGGAGGGCATACTCTAATCTTTTTTTATGAGTTTTCATGCGAAATTCGAATTATCGTCAGTTACAGTGAATTACAGTGCCTGGACGTTGTGTGGCAAAGAAGAGATTATTTTTCTCTTGGCGTTACAAAATATTTACACACCTATGATTCTATTAAACGAGTAAGCGACTCGAGAACCTCCCCCCCCCCCTCACTAATGTGTTCTCCTCCTATAAAACACCATAAGAACTTCCCTTTCATCCTAGCCAGCAGTAAATTGTTTATATCATTTGATTTTATAGCTCATTTCGCATTATCCTTTTTTAACCAAATTATCTTTTTGTGTTTTTTGCAGGGATTTGGGAAAGCGGATCATCAGGTTTCAACCGACTTACTAAAAGTTGACTATCCTGATTACACCATTAGTTGGTCGGACGAAGGATACTAAGAAGGTGAAAAAGATGCGACGGGATGCAGTCGCGCAAAAGTAGGCTCAACAATTTTTCTCTGATTTCACGTTTAATGTCTGAATTTTTAACGTTAACAACTTGATATTATAATAATTAAAATAATGTTGACAACTTTCAAGCTGGTTTTGACGTCAGAACGAGGCAAAACTGATGACGCTATTGTACGCTTGATTTTTCGAGCACTTTCATTGGACCAAGTCCGAGTTGGGCTTATTTATTTATAAATTGCGAATGACAAAATACACTGAATTTTTTCAGGCTCAAAAATCATTCGGTCCAGGTTCATTCCGTCCCTAGAAGAAGAAAAAAAATCCTCCTCTTTCCTTGAGTCAGTCAAACGAGTCCGCCGTGTAGAATTTGTATAGAACCGCGCTCAAAGCGGGTCCGATTTTACGCCTCAGGTCGCCGTACTCCATGACCGCGATCGACTGGCCACCGTCGCGTACCTCGGCGAAATGATTCATGAGACCTTTGGGGGTTCCAAACCGGCCGGCGATGGCCAACGCCTTCTCGGCTGACATTCCGTACAGTTGTATGAGTTGTTTGACGAACATTTCTTCGACAGTGAAATTCTGTGAGAAAACAACAACAGTACAAACTTTTAGTCGGAGAAACATCAGTTTTAAGCGGCTTATATGGACGTTACTAACCCGATTTTTGCCCATATTGTGAAAAAAGTCTTTAAACGATTGTAAAATTATGGTGTCGTCGTCTAAATTCATTTCAACTGTGTCTTCCTTTCTTCCCGATATGAGTGTCTTTCCCTACACAGTCACGTTAAAAAAAAAAAATAGATAAAACAAAACCACAAAAGAGAAAAATTCGAGAATATACCCCCCCCCCCCCAGCATGCGCTACTTCACGGCTAATATTGATAAAAAACGCCAATGTGTTGTTCTTTGGTCTAGTCCGCTGCTAAAATTAAGAAAAAATGTTTATCCACGGGAAAATTGAGAAATTGTGGTTAAAACCAAGGCCGAAATTGAGAAAAACGTTTCTCCCGGTCCTTACGAGGCTAAAATTGAGACAAAGTGCTAACTCCTGACTAAAAGAGCGTAAATAACGATTTTGGGCAATTCGACTCGAGCTCAAGTCGAAAAACGTTTAAATAAATTGCCCAAAATCGTAAAATTCCCGCATTTAACCTCTGCGCGGACAAAACTTCGGATTTTTGGATTTCACGACACGGCGAATCCTGAAATTGGAGGCTTAAGAGTACCTTGGACAATAGGCCATTGCAGAAATCAATCGGCCCTAGTCGAACCGCTTCCATGAGGGATAAAATGAGCGTTTCGTGATGACATTGGTTTTGGCCGTAATTCTCGACTGTGTCAGAGGCTCTTCCTTAGGGTTCAAGGCATTCCATTTCAAGGCCACCGTCACCGGGGAAATGCTGTCCCAGGAAACGGGCCAAAAACGCCGAAACCCCGAGGAAAATCCTCAATTTCTCAATTTTAGCACTAGCAATTTTAGGGGGGGGGGGATATATCCTCCCGTACCTACGCCCCTGGTCAGATGTACCACGAATTCATGATGTTTTCCTCAATTTTAGGGAAAATTAGCTCTGTTAATCAATTTAACCTCAATTGAAAGTTGTTTCCAAATTGTAGCCTCGAATTAAGGTATAAGCGATTTTTCTGAATTACAGACGCGTGGGGTCCAGTGGCGGATCTAAGGGAGGGGCCATGGCCCCTCTCTTGGAGTCGAGGTCACTTGCGCAAAAAAAGTCTTCATGAGCCCGAGGATCAGAGGCTCTCGTAATGCCAAGCTGTTTAACGGACAAAACTCTCGCGAATGGCCCCACCGAGGGGGAAAATTGACGTTAAACGCCCCGCCACATCAAGGGCAAAATTCATGCGAAAGGTCACGCCAGGGGCAAACTTTAAGCGAAACGTCACATTGTGAGGGGGAAAAAAAAATCTTTAGAAATGCCGCGGCACGACGAGTAAAACTACGCAAAATGCCTCACGGCGGGCAAAACGCAACATGCAGGAAAACACTCACGTGAATCGTCACATTCAATGCAAAATTTACGTGAAATGCCGCGTCAAGGGGTAACATGTGCGAAATACTTTCCCAAGAGCAATGTTAAGAGGACATAATATTGTCCATTTTATGAAAAAACCCGTCCGTTTCACGGAAGAATTGTCAATTTCATAACGAAATTGTCTGTTTCATGAGAAAACTTCCAATTTTATAAGACATCTTAAGCTTATGAGCATAATAGTTGATTTTACAAGGAAATTTTCAGTCTAAAATGTGTCAATTTGATGAGTACAACGTCTGTTTAATAAGGAAATAGTTAATTTTATGAAGAATTGTCAATATAATGAGAAACTTGCCCTTTTTGAATGAATTTTCAATTTTGTAAGGACATTGTTAGTTCGAACTGGAATCGTCAATTTTAGGACGAAATTGTCAGTTTCACGAGGAAATTGCCATTTTTATTAGCAAATTGACATTTATATCAGCGCATTGGACAATTTAATTAAAAAACTTGTCAACTTGAAGCCGAAATTGTCAATTACACGTGGAAATTGTCAATTTCACGAGGAAATTGTAACTCATTCTCAATTGTTTAATTTTTGGTCCATGGAGCCTATTAATTTCACCCTATGACTCGATAGGCGATTGCCCTTTCGGTGATTATTGTAAATATAGTAATTGGTGATCGTTTCTAAATTATCAATTTCACGGGGACATTGTCAATTTAACGAGGATATTATCAATTTTATGTGGAAATATTCAATTTTATGAAGATATTGTCCATTTTATGAGGAAATTCTCAATTTTATAAGGAAATCGTGAATTTTATGATGAAATTGTATGCTTTATGACGAACGAATTTTCAATTTTCTGAGGAAATCGTTTATTTTTTGAGGAAATGCTCAATTTTTGTTTGTTTGTCAGTAAAACAATTTCGCTGGGTGGCCTATTTCAGTGACCGATTGCGCCGATTTTTGGCTGTAAGAACAATTGTTCTTACAGAATTCATTCGTAAGAAGGAAATTGTTGCAACCAAAACGACAGCATTAAGAAATTTTCTGCAACAGCTGGACTTTCGCAGGGACGGCATCAGAACACATCGTTTCATATCTAAATTGAACAATGACGCCCCAGCTCGGAAAAACCCCATCAAAAAAGGCACAGCTACACTCACTATTGATAAAGATATCGCCCATTTCTTCTGCAAACATTACGCAGCGGTGAGCAATTTTCGCCCAAAGACAAAGGCCAACGCCCCAAGGACTGCAGCATTCCCAACATGCCTTCAGGAGGGGGACCATGAGCTCTTCAATGGGGACTTCTCCATGAGTGAGCTGGAGTCAGCACTGCAACGTACTAAGAAGGGTAAGAGTGCTGGTCCCGATGAGCTGCTGCCAGAGTTTCTGGTCAAGCTCGGTTTGGGTGCCAGGGCAACAGTATTGGCCTTCCTAAATTTGGTGTGGAGAGAGCATTTCTCGGACAGGTGGAGAAAGGCTGAGATAGTGCCCATCCTCAAAAAAGGGAAACCTGCAGACACTGTGGCAAGCTACCGCCCCATAGCTCTCACAAGCGTCTTCTCAAAGGTCTTCGAGAGGCTGGTTCTGGGGCGGCTGCAGCATTACCTTGAACGTTACAACCACAAGGAAGCATAGGGGCACCACGGAGCAAGTCCTACGGTTAACCCAGGAAATTAAGGATGGTTTCCATCATAAGCAGAGCACCCTCGCTGTATTTGTCGATTTCAAAACCGCCTTTGATCGTGTTTATCGGGAGAAGCTGGTACAAAAACTTTTCAGTATGGGGCTAAGTGGTCGGCTATTTGCTACACTCAGGTCTTTTCTGGCTCAGAGGTTCATCAGAGTTTGTTACCAGGATGAGACATCATCATTCAGGCAGACCCGAAACGGTGTTCCTCAGGGTGCTGTCCTAAGCCCAGTGCTTTTTAACATTATGATCAATGATGTGATCTCTGCAGTTTCCTCTGTGCCAGGAGTGAACGCGCTTCTCTATGCTGATGACCTGGTTGTGTGGGCAACGTCAAGTTCCATTCCAGGTCTGGAGTCTGCCCTGAATATTGCGTTAGGACACCTCTCGGACTGGGCAACTCACAACGAGATGGAGGTAAACACACTCAAGACTGAATTCCAGCTCTTTACACTATCAACCAAGGCCCATTCTGTCTCGCTGACGCTTGATGGTGACGTTTTGAGGCAGACCAACTGTGCCACCTACCTCGGGATAAAGTTGGATTCACGGCTGTCATGGAACGCCCATGCTGAAAATAGCGCTTCGAAGGGAATCAAGAGGTTGGGCCTCCTCAAGCGGCTTACTGGCACAAAGTGGGGAGCTAGGCAGGATGTGCTGGCAATGGCCTACAAGTCTTACATGAGACCCGCAATGGAGTATGGAAATGAGCTTCTGGTTACGGCCTCTGATTCAGCAGTTCGGAAGATCGATGTTGCTCAGAACCATGCATTAAGGATTATCACTGGTGGAGCCGTGTCTACCCCAATTCCTGCAATGGAGTTGCAAACAGAAATTGAGCCGCAAAAGTTGAGGCGGGAGTCAGCTGCCCTGGCACTAGATGAGCGACTAAAGAGGAACAACGTTGGGTTTTGGCAGTCCTACACTCCTGCAGCAGAACGTTTGCTCTCTTAAACGACGTACCTTTCTAAGGTTGAGTCCCTACGAGTAGGCCTTGCCGGCCTACTTTTCAACCCAGAACCCTTCCCGTCGGCTAGGGATCGGGTTCCTCGCTGCACTGCCGACTACTTTCTAACGTTGACCTCGCCTGTATCCAAACAGAGCACCCCCGCTACCGAGTTAAAATCCCTTGCCTTGGAGACCATGCACACCCGCTTCCCCGACGATGAATGGTAGCGAGGGTCTACTGATGGTTCAGCAACTGGAGGAAGGCGGAATGGTGGTGCGGGAGTGTACTCGGCAATAAGAACCATTGCAGCTCCAGTTGGTGTAGTTGCAAGCAATTTTGACGGAGAAATACGTGCCGTAGTACTAGCACTTGATATGCTTCTGGGAATTGATTTTTCCCGAGCAGTCATTTTGTGCGACTCCCAAGCAGCTATAGTCAGCCTCTGTACCAATGGCCAGACTGACTCCTGGGATGTTTTGAGGGGAAGGCGCCTGCTGGAGCAGCTGCTGAAGAGGGGAGCTATTGTGGCTCTTCAGTGGATCCCCTCTCACGTCGGCATCTGGGGAAACGAGTGTGCTGACGCACTAGCCAAGGAGGGCTCCCAGATGGCCATGCCAGATGCGCCAGTCAGTTTTGTTGCAGCAAAGTCGCTTATTAAATCAGGTGTAAATGACAAAGCCCGGCGAGCCCACCATCGTTTGGCTGAGGGAAAGCAGTGGACTGCTCTCCTCAACCCAAGTAATCGTGTCCCTGCCGACCTCTCCCGCCATGAATCCGTTGCGGCATTCAGAACCATCACAGAACACGATTACCTCAATGCACACCTCCACAGACTCCGGATGTTGGATGACCCAGCCTGCTCCCTCTGCAGCAGTACAGAGCCAATGACTTCGACCCACCTTTTTGACTGTCCGCAGCTTGCGGATGTACGACAATCTTTTTCCAATGACGACACCAAGTGGTCGAGAATATCTATGCTATATTGGGCTGCCAGAGGTCTCTTAATGGCTCAACAGCCGTGACCGCTCGGCGTAGGAAAAAAAAAAAAAAAAAAATGCCAAAGGCGAAGTGTTACCCCTAAATTATAGATTTCACAGCACGACTGGCGTTTTTAAAACCCAAGGCTTCGCCCCAAATTGATGATTTCTCTCTAAAACTGGCGGATATAACCCTGATAAAAAACAAATGATCTTGTCAAAATAACGGACCAGTCTGCATTTTTTTTTTTTTTTCCGGGATTGTAGTACCTTGCAGTGTTACAGGGGGTAGGGGGGAAAGACCCAGGCGGAGGCTTTCGCCATTTTGCCTCTGTCGCCTTTCCTACCCCGAAGTGTAGGACCTCAAAAACCCAGAGGCTGGCAGTTGACCAGCGCGGGAATCAAATCCGCGACCGGAGTGCCCATGGGTGCCAGGCCGCTGGAGCGCAATGCCCTAGCTCCCATGGACACACCGGCCCTCACCAGTCTGCATTTTAAAAAACTGCAGATTTTACCCCTCAAGTGGCGAATTTTACCATTGAATGGACAGTTTTTCTTAACTTTTTCTTTGAATTAGCGCTTCTCCCCAGTTTTAGATGTGGATTAGCCATGTTTTCCATTTTCGCAGTAAAATAGCACTTTTTATTCAATTTAGAAGCGGATTAGCCACGACGTATTCACATTATAGCTACGAATTGAAACATTTTTTCAATTTCAGTCGTGAATTAGCGCACTTTCTTCATTTTAGCATCTAATGAGCGCTTTTTTTCATTTTAGAAGAGGATTAGCCATCTATTCACGTATAGCGATGAATTGCCAATTTTTTTCGGCCATGACTTCCCATTTAAACACGAATCAGCGCTTTTCCTCAGCTTAAGCAGTGCGAATTAGCGATGTCTTCACATTTTTATCTACAAACTAGTGCTTGCTCTTAAGATTAACAGCAAATTAGCGTCGCTTTATTATTTTAGCTATGATTTAGCGCTTTCTCTCCATTTTAACAGCGAATTAGCGCTTTTTTTCGAATTATAACGCAATTTATCCATCTCCAGCGCTGTTTCACAATTTAAGCAGTGAATTCACATTTACCCGCGAATTAGCGTTGCCCTCCAATTTAGCCGCTAATCAGCGATTTTTCTTAATATTAGCTGCGAATTATCGCCTTTTCTCCATTTTGTCAGCGACTTGGCGATGTATAACAACGAATTGGCGCTATTTTTCTCAATTTCAGCCATTACATTGCCCCCGGAAATTGCGGATTGGCGTTTTCTCACTTTTGAAATACAATGGGCAGTTTTTCTTAATTTTTGCTGTGAATTTTATGTGATGCTTATTACCGATTTTTTTTTTTTTTCATTTTAGCAGTGAATTAACAGTTTAGAGCGCAGTACATAACATAGCGTCGGATTAGCACTTTTTCTTATTTTAGCCTTATTTAGCGAAGTTTCTCTATTTTAGCAGCGAATTAGCAGTTTTCTACATTTAACCACGAATTAGCGCTTTTCATCCATTTCGAAAGCCAACTAAGCGATTTTCACAATGTAAGCCGCCAATTAGCACCTTTTATAGTTTTTAGAAACGGATTAGCGACGTATTCACATTTAGCGACGAATTAGCTCTTTTCCTCCATTTTAGCCGTAAATTAGCGCATTCTTCTTTTTAGCAGCAAATCAGCATTTTTTCCATTAGCAGCAAATTTGCGCTGTTTTTCAATTTGAGCATTGAATTAGCGATTTTTCTCAACTTTAGCTGCGGATTAGCATTGTTTCTCCAGTTTAGCAGCTAATGGGCGATGTATTCACTTATAGCAATGAGTTAGCGCTTTTATTCAATTTCACGGTTTTTGCGCATTCAAAAATCCAATTTCAGAGGATTAAAAAAAAGCAGTTTTATACCAAATTTTAGAGTTTAACCTCAGAAATGAACATTTTACCCCAAAATGGGTTATTTTAAAAATTGTGATTAGATTTGGGATCTAGTTGGGATCAACTAACTCGCGGATCAACCAAAAGCGGGACCAAAATGGGGATTTTCCATGGTTTTGATATCATAGGGGTGTGAGGTGTCGATTTTCACGTAATTTCAAGCTTTTGGCAGCAAGATTTGGCTACATTCACGAATAATAAACCCATGTGCAAAAATTTGCAGCGTTTTTGTTTAGAGAAGTAAAATCTGAAAAATTGGCTTTTCACTTGTGTCAGATCTGCGAAAACGGTATTTTAGGGTGCAAAAACCGCGAAATTGGGATGTCAGCCTTGCGAAATTCGTTTTGTTGTTTAACAATAATCCTCGACAATTTTTTTTCTATCTATAGGGTTGGGCAGCTGCCCCACTAAATCTGCGCTTTCGAGTCTAGGGGAGGGCAGCTGCCTACCCCTGCCCCCCTCTGGCTACGCCCATGGTTGAATGTACGTAGTTGTTTTTTTTTTTCACTTTTCCCGCCTTTGGGTTTTCTCAATTTTTCGATGTTTCAATTATCAGAGATTGAGAACTGTGTCTGTCTGGCAACTGTGTGACGTGTGGTATTGGTGGGTGCCGGATGGAGTCACAATATGGCCCCCTCCTCGAGCCGACTCTGGATCCGCACCTGGTGGGGGTCCTCTGTGAATTAGTGATTTTTTAATCCTTTAGCTATGGACTTTCCCCAAGAACAACCCATTAACGCGAGTTCTCAATTGTCGCCGCCTACGGCCAAAAGACTTACAGAAACTAGGCATTAGTGTGTTTTACTGATTTTAGCCTCGAAGTTGCCTTCAGATATCACGAATTGGTGGTAAATGAACGCTTTTTCTACATTTCAGTCGTTAGTTTCAGCTTGCCGGGTGTGAAGCCCCCACCCCGCAGCACCCGAAAACAGGCCAAAGCGGCCAAAAAAGCCGTAATCACCACTGGCATCTAGTTAGCCTGTCTACTTGCTAACCCCTCCCTTCGACCTCCATGAATCAACTGGCATCCAGTCTGTCAAGTGCTTACTTACTTGGAACAAGCTCGTTAGAATTATTGTAACGTTCGCTAGGAATCTCATTGAATGCAGGTGACTGTCAGTTGTTTTCACTAAGAAATTTTTAGCAGCCTGTAAAGAAAGATTTTATTACCGAGCGAATGATTTAACGTTAAAAAAAAATGTTTAAACTAACCATCGTGTTAGTCATAGCTTTAACCAGAGTTTCATAGGGAAGACCAAGATGATCGTAACTCCCAGTCTCCTCGAACAAGTAAATGATGTTGCTCACACCGCTTTGAGCCAGCCGAAACTGTTCGGATTATTACAGTTTTAGCTCTCAAACACACACACAAAATTTACGTTACCTTTTGCTCGTCGAATCGCCCGTCTTTGATACTTTTCGCCAAATCGTCCAATCGTTTACGTTCAACAATGTACGGCAGGACAATTTCCCGGCCTAGGCCGTCGCGAGCGATCCACACGAAATCGCCCACGTTCAGTCGCCGGATTTCAAACTTGACACTCAGAGACGTCAGTTCACTCACCGTGGGATCGTCTTTTCTCGGACCTCTGTATTAAAACATCCCCACCGAATGAATGGACAAAACCCTTCGACTGGTCGTTTTTTTAAATATTGCAGCTTACCCGACGGTTTCGGCGATGTCAAGCAGTAAAATCACTTCGAACGTATTCGGTAGAAACACCATGTCCTCGTTGTCAAAGTTAGAGGAGCTCGAAGTACCCTGAGAGGACGACGCCTCCTACACAATTGAAGCAACTTGCAAATAATTTCCTATTTGCCCAATTTTTTTTTTTTCTACCAACCTTATCCGATTCTTCCCTAGAGCTGAGCGGCTTTGCGGTAGCTTTAGCTCGCCCTCTAGGCGAGCCTCCTCCCCCCGGTAGAGGCTGAGATGACGCCTGGGGAATCGACGAGGTTGACGAGGAACATTGTAAAGCGTCGGCGCCTTTAACGAGGCGCTCGGCGAGTGTACGCCCAGCGTCTGTTAATGAAAATCTAATTCCAGACCGATGATTTTCGAAATGTTGGAAGGTTTAGAACAAAATAAAACAAAACATTACTTGGCAGGAGAGCTTTTTTTCGATACTAAGCCCTTGGATATGAGAAGAGAAACCGAGCTCCAGCCCGTGTAAAAAGTACCGGCTCGAGGTTTTTTCAACGAGGTGTCGCAGTGGTTTTGAGCGTCAGTCTGCAACTCAATTTTGGTCATGAAACCTAAAAATGAGCGAATGCGTTAGTCATTTGTTCCTGGTCATTTCAAATTTTTCACCTTTATAATTGGCGACTAGTTCGTTATTCAATAAAGAAATGAGAATGGCGTACGCGGCTGAGCGATAAGTCGGTACGTATTCCTTTGCTTTGTCCCCTTTGTCTACCTAATAATTAAAAAATTATAAATTAAGGCAGAAAAAGCGTATAATAAGTGCGCAAATTATTACTTGGTTCTCCTCACTGGGAACCGTTTTCTTCGCGGCCCTTTTACCACCGTCCAAGCGTTTCTTTCCAGGCTGCGACTGGGTCTCTTCAAAATGCAATGAATTTAGAAACAGTTTGATCTTGTAAAAATCTACGCTAAATGAGTACCTTGAACAACCGGAAATGCAGCGCTATGCGCGTGACCTGACGACGAATTGCTTTGTCGCTCGACAAGAGGAGGAGGAGTCGGACTATTGTGCTCCTTCAATTTCATATCTAATTTGACGCAGAGCCGAGCGTCAAAGTGTTCAAGGATCATGCAGTCTCTGCCGTTTCGAAGCTTTAACGGGTATTTTTTCAGGGAGTCCAGCGCCTGAGAGAGGAACAACACTCAGAGCAATTGAACAGTGGTGGTTGAGGAGTGGAGGACCGTCATTTGTCTTCTTGGGCCGATGAATCATCTAATGGGCCAACATTTCCACTTTTCAGGTCAAACAACCTGATTTTAAGAGCCTTCTATTGGAATGGCCAATTGTCTGGTCTCGCCCTGTATCTTTTGGACCAAAAAATTGATTTTCGGTTCAAATTTGCCTGTTTAAGGTATGGTTGGGTAGTTATTAGAACAATTTTGACGGTTATGATCGATCAATGAAACCAAATTCGGCAAAAATGCCAATTTTTGGAGCTACTCGGCACCGGTATGCTCATAATTTGCTGTGACGTTTTGATTTTTATTTTCTTCTTGTCCCTGCAGGCATGGCCGGATCTGGGGGAGGGGGGACTACCGGGGGCTACAGCCCGGGGCGGCAAAATGTTATAATTTTTTTTAAAATTAAATTTATTTTTTTAATTATATGTGTAAATACATTTTAAAAAATAAATTAAATAATTAAATAAATAAATTTAAAAAATATATAAAAATAAAAAATATTCAGGCGAGGGAGAGGGATAAGACAAATTGAACCAGAAGAGATGAAAAGAGAAAGAGAATAAATGTTTTTTTTTTTCTCCCTCTCTTTTACCCCCGTGCTAAGAGGGCTCCTCCACGCACTACCAGGAACGCTCACATGAAGCGGCCGCAGTCGTATAATGAATTATGCAATAGCGGGATCAGTGGGGAACCTCCACCTTTTTGGGGGAGGGGGGGGGATTTTGGCCAGGAAGTTGAATCAAGAACCACGAATTGACGCATTTTCACAATTTTAGCCACGAATGACAGCTGTTTCTCAATTTTACCTGAGAATATTAGAGTTTTTCAAACCGTTTGTTAAGTGACATTACTTTTGGTGCTAGGGCAATGAAACAGATTAGGGAGTTATTGACTAGCCGTCTGACGCTTAAGGGGGGGTTTCAGGCGGGTTTCCTCGACCCCTTCCCAGTCAACCCTTGCCTAAACTTCGCACATACATTTTGGCTCCATTTCTGCATCAATATTCGATTTCAACGTCTCATTTTAATCTTCAGGAAGTTCTACAGTGACTTTAGATCTTGCTTTTTCAAATTTTCACTGCAAATCACTTTACAACTTGAATGTATTTTAAGGTAATTTTAGGGATGAAATCTGGAAAAGAAAGATCTAACGTCACTATAGAACTTCCTGAAGATTAAAATGAGACGTTGAAATCGAATATTGATGCAGAAATGGAGCCAAAATTTATGTGCGAAGTTTAGGCGAGGGGTGACTGGGAAGGGGTCGAGGAGACCCGCCTTAACGTTTACGGTTATGTGACGTCACCACAAGCGTAGCCGTTTGTGTCGGTGGAAACGGTCGGGCATTATGAATTAATGAAACACCTCCTCATGTGGTCTTTAAACGTTTGTGATTAACGCTTAAACCCAAAATTTTAATTTTACGCTTATCATGACGTCACATAACCGTTAACGTTAACCGTCAGACGGTTATGCAATAACTCTCTATTATGTATGAGATTGTAGTTATTGATGTGAGAGTTGATTGTGCCAAATTTGGGCTCAATTGGTGCACTTAAAAGGTCAGCCCGCACACTTTTTCCGCCGGTCAGCAGTTTTTAGCAGTTGGGCCTCAGAGTAAAGTACCATTGCTTTTGGTGCTAGGGCAGTCAAACTTTGTGTGTAGCTATTGGTGGGAGAGTTCTATGTGCTAAATTTGGGCTCAATCGGTACACTTTAAAGGGCCGGCCCGCAACTTTTTTTTTTGGTCTGCAAATTAGGAAGTCCCCTAGAATCCGTTTCTAGTATCTTGCTTGACTTCGACATGTCTTGAAGGAAGTTGGACGCGGGGAGGGGGTCGAACCCAATGACCTCCCTCCATCCTGGCCATTCACATGTCCACAATGTCAAGCCAAGTTGACCATGCTGTCCAAAAGTCTCAATTTTTTTCAACAGAGACTGTTGTATTCTGCCTAGAAACTGAGGAGACGGTCGCTTAGGCGGTGTGCAATTCATGGAGGGGGGGAGGGGTCCCCAAGCAAGAATGGAAAGGTCTAGACCGGGAAGAATATTTCTCATCGCCGCCCAGATCTGTGGCCGTTTCCTCCGTTTTTAGGCATGTTGAACACCAGTTTTTACAGGGGCGGATACACAGATTTGACCGGCACGGGGCACTGGGAAAATATCGACCCAATAGACATATGTACAGGGTGATTCAGGAGGAATGTGTGAGAAACTTGCACTGGTGATAGTGCGTACCTGGACGCACAAAAACGTCATGTAGACGCATAGCCGAAAATGGTTTGGTTCCGAGCTATAAGCATTTTGATACTTTTTTCTAGTTTCATTACTTTTTACGGTATTTGTCGTGTTCACGGCTCACCGTCGGTGGTTATAGACAAAGTGGATTCGGAAAGAGGACAAAATACTGTTCCTGAAACCACCAGAAAATGTCGCTTGCGCGTGGCTATTTCAGCCATAGGAAAAAGTGTGGATTTTTAAAATAACTGATAATTTCACATCAGTATCAATCAGCTGCGAGTGGGTGCATCGACGGGTAAAGTTGTGTAAAACTACCCCGTTCTGTGTACTTTCGAACGGTGTCCTAATAGTTAAAGTTTGCAACCCTCTGATTTCAGCAATCAAGTTCAAATGCAAAAAATGAAAACTTTCTTTATTAAAAAAAGCCGAGTAGATCAGGGTAAATGCCTTTTTCTTCTTAGGGTAATGTGTTCCTCCTAGCATATTATGCTCCCCTCAACGCTTGAAGTAAGGATTCAATTCACAACGAGCCTCACAGCGATTTTTCTCAATTTATGCCGTAAATTAACGCTTTTTGCTAATTGGCTGCAAAGTTGCCTCCGAAAGCCTCGGCTTGTCATTTTCTCAATTTTCTGTGAATTAGCAAATTTTCTCAACTTAACACCCAATCAGCCATTTATCCTGATTATAACTACATATTAGCGTTTTTCCTCATTTTAGCCGCTAAAATTATAGATTTTTATACATTTCAGCCACGAATTAGAGGTTTTCCCCAATTTTCGTCAAGAACAACGTAAAGCTTTTTCTATTTGGCTGTGGATTAGCGATTTTTTCACTTTCTGGCACAAAGCTACCTTTAGAAGCCGTGAATTTGACGTTTTGTCCTTTTACATCGCAAATTAGCGTTTTTCCTCACTTCAGCGCTAGCAATTTTTCGACAATTTAGCGGTGAACTAGCGTTTTTTCTGAGTTTTTGCGGTGATTTCGTATTTTTCTTGATTTTAACCGCTAATGAGCCATTTTTCTCAATTTCATTCTTGAATTAACGCTTTTTCTGTACTTTACCCACGGAAGCATTTAGGAAACTAGAGCCGCGAAATAGCGCTTTTTCTCACTTCTGTCCGTGAATTAGTAGCGTACCGAGACAGTGGCGAGGGGGCCGGATGTTTGCATAAAACGAGTTTTTGGCATGCAGTTGGACAGCGATATTGGATCCTTTCGAAGATTTTCAATCCATCCGACCCAGGATGGAGTGCTTTCAGGAGATTTGCAAAGAGCATAGCTGAATAATCGATTTAGGCCACAAAAGCGCTATTCTGAAGCAGATGCGGATCCAGAGTCGGCTCAAGGAGGGGGCCATATTGTGACTCCATCCGGCCCCGGCAACCACCAATACCACACGTCACACAGTTGCCAGACAGACACAGTTCTCAATCTCTGATAATTGAAACATCGAAAAATTGAGAAAACCCAAAGGCGGGAAAAGTGAAAAAAAAAAAAAAAAAAAACAACTACGTACTTTCAACCATGGGCGTAGCCAGAGGGGGGCAGCGGTAGGCAGCTGCCCTCCCCTAGACTCGAAAGCGCAGATTTAGTGGGGCAGCTGCCCAACCCTATAGATAGAAAAAAAAAATGTCGAGGATTATTGTTAAACAACAAAACGAATTTCGCAAGGCTGACATCCCAGTTTCGCGGTTTTTGCACCCTAAAATACCGTTTTCGCAGATCTGACACAAGTGAAAAGCAAATTTTTCAGATTTTACTTCTCTGAACAAAAATGCTGCAAATTTTTGCACATGGGTTCATTATTCGTGAATGTAGCAAATCTTGCTGCCAAAAGTTTGAAATTACGTGAAAATCGACACCTCACACCCCTATGATATCAAAACCATGGAAAATCCCCATTTTGGTCCCGCTTTTGGTTGATCCGCGAGTTAGTTGATCCCAACTAGATCCCAAATCTAATCACAATTTTTAAAATAACCCATTTTGGGGTAAAATGTTCATTTCTGAGGTTAAACTGTAAAATTTGGTGAAAAACTGTTTTTTTTGAATCCTCTGAAATTGGATTTTTGAATGCGCAAAAACCGTGAAATTGAATAAAAGCGCTAACTCATTGCTATAAGTGAATACATCGCCCATTAGCTGCTAAACTGGAGAAACAATGCTAATCCGCAGCTAAAGTTGAGAAAAATCGCTAATTCAATGCTCAAATGGAAAAACAGCGCAAATTTGCTGCTAATGGAAAAAATGCTGATTAGCTGCTAAAAAGAAGAATGCGCTAATTTACGGCTAAAATGGAGGAAAAGAGCTAATTCGTCGCTAAATGTGAATTCGTCGCTAATCCGTTTCTAAAACCTATAAAAAGTGCTAATTGGCGGCTTACATTGTGAAAATCGCTTAGTTGGCTTTCGAAATGGATGAAAAGCGCTAATTCGTGGTTAAATGTAGAAAACTGCTAATTCGCTGCTAAAATAGAGAAACTTCGCTAAATAAGGCTAAAATAAGAAAAAAGTGCTAATCCGACGCTATGTTATGTGAATACATCACTACTGCGCTCTAAACGGTTAATTCACTGCTAAAATGAAAAAAAAAAAACAAAAAAAACAAAAATCGGTAGTAAGCATCACATAAAGTTCACAGCAAAAATTGAGAAAAACTGCACATTGTATTTCAAAAGTGAGAAAACGCCAATCCGCAATTTCCGGGGGCAATTTAATGGCTGAAATTGAGAAAAAAGCGCCAATTCGTTGTTATACATCGCCAAGTCGCTGACAAAATGGAGAAAAGGCGCTAATTCGCAGCTAATATTAAGAAAAATCGCTGATTAGCGGCTAAATTGGAGGGGAACGCTAATTCGCGGGTAAATGTGAATTCACTGCTCTGCCCTGATAATTCACTGCTCAAATTGTGAAACAGCGCTGGAGAATGGATAAATTGCGTTATAATTCGAAAAATAGCGCCAATTCGTTGTTATACATGGCCAAGTCGCAAAATGGAGAAAAGGCGCTAATTCGCAGCTAATATTAAGAAAAATCGCTGATTAGCGGCTAAATTGGAGGGGAACGCTAATTCGCGGGTAAATGTGAATACATCCACTGCTCATATAATTCACTGCTCAAATTTTGAAACAGCGCTGGAGATGGATAAATTGCGTTATAATTCGAAAAAAAGCGCTAATTCGCTGTTAAAATGGAGAGAAAGCGCTAAATCATAGCTAAAATAATAAAGCAACGATAATTTGCTGTTAATCTTAAGAGCAAGCACTAGTTTGTAGATAAAAATGTGAAGACATCGCTAATTCGCACTGCTTAAGCTGAGGAAAAGCGCTAATTCGTGTTTAAATGGGAAGTCATGGCCGAAAAAAATTGGCAATTCATCGCTGTACGTGAATAGATGGCTAATCCGCTTCTAAAATGAATAAAAAGTGCTATTTTACTGCGAAAATGGAAAACATGGCTAAACCACATCTAAAACTGGGGAGAAGCGCTAATTCAAAGAAAAAGTTAAGAAATACTGTCCATTCAATGGTAAAATTCGCCACTTGAGGGGTAAAATCTGCAGTTTTTTAAAATGCAGACTGGTGAGGGCCGGTGTGTCCATGGGAGCTAGGGCATTGCGCTCCAGTGGCCTGGCACCCATGGGCACTCCGGTCGCGGATTTGATTCTCGCGCTGGTCAACTGCCAGCCTCTGGGTTTTTGAGGTCCTACACTTCGGGGTAGGAAAGGCGCCAGAGGCAAAATGGCGAAAGCCTCCGCCTGGGTCTTTCCCCCCTACCCCCTGTAACACTGCAAGGTACTACAACCCCCCCAAAAAAATGCAGACTGGTCAGTTTTTTTGGCAAGATCGTTTGTTTTTTATCAGTTTGGGTTATATCCGCCAGTTTTAGAGAGAAATCATCAATTTGGGGCGAAGCCTTGGGTTTTAAAATCGCCAGTCGTGCTGTGAAATCTATAATTTAGGGGTAACACTTCGCCTTTGGCATGAAATCGTCGATTTTAAAGTAAAATATTCAGTTTTAGAGTGAAGTCTTTAGTTTTGGGTTAAAAAACGTCAGTTTTAAGTTGAAAATCGTTGGTTTTTTACACCTCTCAGACAAGACGTTGATGAAAAGTCGGACACCCAGTATTGAGTGTGCCAATCCTTTCCTACGAGTATCGATTTAGAGGGAAAACATTGTCAGTTTTTGGACAGAAAATTAGGATTGGAAGGCTAAAGGCGATATTTCCTAACGGAAATGTTAGTTTTCGGTGGATTACGACCCTTTTTGTGTAAAACTCATTTTCCGGGGAAGAATTTGGCGATTTAATGCGACTTTTTTCTGACTTAATCAACTACCAGTTCTTTTGCTGGGGTCTCTGCCCACCCCTGGAATAAGGGCTGTCTACGCCCCTGCACTTAACAACTACCTACGTAACGTGAACTATTAGTTTGGCAAAAATATGCCTTGCGCCGAATGAAGTGAACTCAGCGCAGTGGTGGAGGGGAAGCTCTTATGTCCCACGGCTACGAATGCGATTGTCAAAATTGGGTTTTTTATTGAGCAAAATCCGGGAAATTACTTTTTTATTGAGTGGAACCTGCTAAAAATTGTTCTTACAGCCAAAAATCGGCGTAATCGTTCACTGAAATAGGACACCCAGCGAAATTGTTTTACTGACAAACAAACAAAAATTGAGCATTTCCTCAAAAAATAAACGATTTCCTCAGAAAATTGAAAATTCGTTCGTCATAAAGCATACAATTTCATCATAAAATTCACGATCTCCTTATAAAATTGAGAATTTCCTCGTAAAATGGACAATATCTTCATAAAATTGAATATTTCCTCATGAAATTGATAATATCCTCGTTAAATTGACAATGTCCCCGTGAAATTGATAATTTAGAAACGATCACCAATTACTATATTAACAATAATCACCGAAAGGGCAATCGCCTATCGAGTCATGGGGTAAAATTAATAGGTTCCATGGACCAAAAATAAAAGTATTGAGAATAAGTTACAATTTTCTCATCAAATTGACAATTTCCATGTCTAATTGACAATTTCGGCTTCAAGTTGACAAGTTTTTTAATTAAAATGTCCAATGCGCTGATAAAAATGTCAATTTGCTAATAAAAATGGCAATTTCCTCGTGAAACTGACAATTTCGTCCCAAAATTAACGATTGCAGTTCGAACTAACAATTTCCTTACAAAATTGAAAATTCATTCAAAAAGGGCAAGTTTCTTATTATATTGACAATTCTTCATAAAATTGACTATTTCCTTATTAAACTGACGTTGTACTTATCAAATTGACACATTTTAGACTGAAAATTTCCTTGTAAAATCAACTATTATGCTCATAAGCTTAAGATGTCTTATAAAATTGGAAGTTTTCTCATGAAACAGACAATTTCGTTATGAAATTGACAATTCTTCCGTGAAACGGACGGGTTTTTTCATAAAATGGACAATATCATGTCCCCTTAACATTGTCTTGGGAAAGTATTTCGCACATGTTACCTCTTGACGCGGCATTTCACGTAAATTTTGCATTGAATGTGACGATTCACGTGAGTGTTTTCCTGCATGTTGCGTTTTGCCCGCCGTGGGGCATTTTGCGTAGTTTCACGCGTCGTGCCGCGGCATTTCTAAAGATTTTTTTTTTCCCTCACAATGTGACGTTTCGCTTTAATTTTGCCCCTGGCGTGACCTTTCGCATGAATTTTGCCCTTGATGTGGCGGGGCGTTTATCATCAATTTTCCCCCTCGGTGGGGCCATTCGCGAGAGTTTGGTCCGTTAAACAGCTTGGTATTACGAGAGCCTTTGATCCTCGGGCCCGTGAATTCTTTTTTTGCGCAAGTGACCTCGACTCCAAGAGAGGGGCCATGGCCCCTGTGGCCCCTCCCATAGATCCGCCAATGTTGTGAAGGCTCAGATCGAGAGAATACGCTGCTCCCCACTTTTTTTATTTATTTTTTTTTTTTTAAGGTCCGTAAGCGGATAAAGATGAGAAAGGGGTACTAATATGCTATTCTTACAGGCAACACTGCAAAAAGTTGGGAAAAATCGCTAGTATTCGTGGCCAAAACTGTTCGAAAGCCTTCATTCGCGGTATCTCGATGAAAGATCCAGACCTAAATTGAGAAAAAATCGCTGATTCGCGGTGTATAGATGCCACTTTATGCCTAAAATGAAAAAAAACGCTAATTTACTGTTGGTAAAATTGAGACGTGGCTCAGTTTTTGCATTTATGCAAGCGCTAAAGGGCAAGAAAACCCACTACGGCTATAAGATAGAAAAAAAAACACGCTAATTCGGGGCTAAAATTGAAAAAATGACAAATTCGCAGCTGAAATTGCACAAAATCGCCCATTCGCGGATAGAAAAGTGAAAAGCAACTAATTCACAGCTAATTTTCGAAAAATGCTAATTCACGACTGAAATTGAGAAGAATGGCTAATTAGCTGCTAAAATTGGGACGTACACTAATCTAGCTAATTCGCTAATGAAATTGACAAAAAGCGCTACTTAGCGGCTAAACTTGGAACAATCCTATTTCGCGGACTTAATTGAAAAGAATAGGTACAGCTAAAATTGTAAAAAATCCGATAATTAGCGGATAAATTCTAGAAAAAACGTTCATTCGTGGATTCAAATAAAAACATTTTACGGTGTACATCTAGAGATGAAGACACAAGTTTTGAGCCATCACTCGTCCAGATCTGTCGAGATAAAAGTGGACGACGGACGCCATACTAAAAATCGAGATTTAGGCCTTTTCGGGGTCCAGGAACACGAATCTGGGTCAGCTATTTTTTTTTTTTTTTTGCCATTACCAAACTTCCTTCCCTACGGGGACATGGAAGTAAAAAATCGGCTAATTCTCAGCTATATTAGAGAAAACGCGAATTCACGACTAAAATTTAGTAATAACGCTGACTCGGGGCTAGAATTCAGCAAAAGACAATAGTCTGTTGCTTCTGAAGGCAATTTCGGGCCTAAACCTTTAAAAAAAAGCGCTAGTCCATAGCTAAAAATTGAAGAAAAAAAATAATTGCGTCCAATGTTGAGAAAAATCACTAATTAAACAGCGCGGCTGAAATTAACGAAATAGGCTATACTCGCCGCTCAAAGTGCTAATTCACTGCTGAAAAGGTAAAAAATCGCTAATTCGCTGCCAAAATCGAGGAAAACTTCAATTCTTGACAAAAATTGAGAAAAATCGCTAACATGGGATAAAAACGCTACTTCGCAGCTAAAAATTAGGGAAAATCACCTATTCGCGGACAAAGTGTAGGGGAAAAGCTCTGTAATTCACGGCTAAAAATGGAAAAAACTTCAATTTTCGGCTATTTTATAGTTTTGAAATGGTTGAGCTCAACCAAGTCGAAGAGAAAAAACTACACACAAAGATCACAATCTGCTTTGCTGAGCTGAATCTAACGAGGTAGAATGCCTAAGTCCCCGATCAAGTCCTAACGCCCAGTTCCCTGAGGATTGCAACGAGACCATAAAATCGGTATCGGTGCAGATATAAGACAGCAAAGTAGGGGAAAAATGTATGCAGCGTGAGGGCTGAGGCGAAAGCTGCGTACGTGTATTTTGGGTGTTCTCAATCAGTGAATTTTGAACCAACTGCTAAGCTATACGATGTAAAACAACCTTGTGTCTTGTGTCATATGGGTTGAAGGGTGTCCCGGTTTCAAGAAAACCCTACTTGATAGGTTTTCTCATTTGTCTCATTGTACCTCAAGGACCATTACCGAAAAAAAAAAATTAATCTGTAGTTACCAGTTTTCTCAGGAGGACTGGGATCCGTCAAAGAGTTGGACGGGGGGCAGGCATCAGCCCCTGTATCGGACCTTGCAGTTTACTCAAACATCGAGCCGAACAAGAACGTGCGGTTGAACTTTCGTCCGGGATTTGGGGGCGGGGGCGAAGCATTCAATGAGTGAAATCAACAGGTTCTTTGGCGGAGGCGACCAATTAACACACGAGTTTCACTTTAAACACACTCAGGCGTCCTCACAGTCACAATTTTATCTAAGTTTTCCTTTAGTTTTAAGTTTACCTTTTCGTACTGCTCGAGTCTATCATAGAAGCCTTTCGTCTTCGCTTCATCGATGAACTCTCCTAGAAATGCCTCGAATAGTGGATTTGGAGTTTTTAAAATTAATTTCGCTCGCTCCTCATCGACACTGTCGTTCATTTTCCAATGTATTCCCTCAAAAATTTTCTTTAAAAAACCATCCGAATTAAAGTTTATGAGCTTCTTTGCAAGAGGCAAGAGTGATTGATATGGGCTATCTACAAGAAAACCGTTGAAGTGTTGAAGTTGAGGATTTAAGTCTGTCGCTTTGAGCGCTTCCAAGCGGATTTTTGTTGAAGTGACAACTTTTTCTCAACTCATCTCGTTTCTTCGTCACACGCTGCTGATAAAGATCTTTTAGCGTCCCCCCGAAACATGCTGCAGCGTGGTTGACGTCGACACGTGGAAATGCGTTACTTTTAGCGTTTGCTTTCAATAGTTTTTTGCGTGTGTGTATATAGTCTTGTGACATTTTGCTACAAAAACTTGGAAATCGAAGTAAAAACAGCAGTAGGGGAGCCATCCTTGAAGTATCGGAAGTTCCAGGTGTGAGTATATACCTAATCTCATAATTCGTTTGTGTCTGTCGATTTATATTTTCTCGTTTATTTTGCCATTTTTGTGCTACTACGTCTCAAACTTTTGAATTTCCGCATGAAAGTTAGCAATCCTTAGTAAATTAGGATAGCCCTAACCTAAATCTAGTCCTAAACTCTGGGTCCGTCAATAGTGGTCTTTGAACTGGCTAGATGACTGACACCCTCAAAATATCACATCAGTGAGCTTTTCTAATCGCTTAAGGCCTTCCGTTATCAAAATGACCGTTTTTAGACGGATACTGACGATTTCATTTCAACAACATTTTAAATCAAACAGAAAAATGGAAATTTAACCTACAAACTCCAATTAGCTTGGTTCAAAATCTTGTGTTTAGGATCTGTTCAATGTTACCAGACAGTCAAGGAAAAATTATGATGCCTCTAACCCAAATTGTGGTATTTTCATCTGTCGTGGTGGAAGCTGGACCCGAAGGAAGGCAGGGGGGGGCGAATGCCCCTCAACAAGGTCTGGTTGAGGCTGCGGTACTCCCTCAGTCGTGAGGCTGACTGAAAATTACGTCGAAAATCGAGAAATTATATCCGTCAGCGGCTTTTGCACCGCCAGCCATGCAGTGTTCGAGCCCGAGCTTATTGTCTTCCGATCATATTTTTTGTCATCCCCGGCGCTGCTATTGTGCTGTCCCCCAATCGGGCACAACTCTGAACAAGACCCCCCCCCCCTCAACACTCGTTCTTTCGCACATAGACTCTAATTTGCGATCTAGTTGGCCCTAACATCTGATCAGTTTGGTCAACTAACTTTCTGGGTTTTTATGGGCCAAACTGGGGATTTTCAAAGGTTTTGAGGTCATAGGGGTGTGGGGCAGAGGCGTAGAGTTAGGGGGGGCGAGGTGGACCATCGCCCACCCAATATTTTCACCTGATTTTCAACAATATCGTCCGACAAAGGGTGATGTACTGTGGTATAGCGATGAGTAATATTATTTTATTAATTTAAACCGCGAATTAGCGCTTTTTCTGCATTTAATACGCGAAGAGGCGATTTTTCTCAATTGAAGCAAGCATTTAAGGTAAGCCTTTTTCAATATTTTAGCCGCGCATTACCACTTTTTCTCAATTTCATCCATGAATTAGCTAATTGGTGGCGAGTTCTCTCAAAATTTTCTCCATTTTACTGTCCCGAAATTGTCACTAGAAGCACTGGCGGATCTACACCTATCGGGGCATGGGACGGATAACTCACTGAGGCCCCTTAGGTCCGTATTTATGAACGTTCCTTGAAGCTTCCTTGAGTCAAGGAACCGTTGAGAACAGTTTTGATCACAATAAAAACATCTGTTCTAATGAATTTCAAGGGTTCCTTAATGTCAAGGAACGTTCATAAATACGGACATTAGTCTCTAGGATAAACAATAAATAATTATAATTTTTACGTACCTAGCGTTAAACTTTGGGGTTTTCCTTATTTTAGCCACAAATTGGCATTATTTATACACCCCAACCGCCAATTAGCGCTCATGATTAGTTTAAGCCGTATATTGACGAATTTCTCTATTTTAGCCGCGAATGAGTGTTTTTAGTCAATTTTACCCGCGAATTGACGCATTTCTCAATTTTGGCCTCAATTTGCAACGTTTTTCTCAATTTCTGCTGTTTCTCAATTTTATAGCCCCAAAGTTGCCTTCAGAAGCCACGATTTTAGACGCAAATTGAAACTCTGTATTTTATAGCCGCGAATCAATGTTTTTTTAAATCAAAATTCTTAGCCGCAAAATAGCGATTTAATCCCGTGAATAAGCGATTTTTATCGATTTTAGCGATGAATTGGCGTTTTTGAGAGAGAGAGAGAGAGCGATCCGGCGTTTTAGACGCGATTGAGCACTTTATCTCAATTCGTTTTTCTAAATTTAAGGCGCGCTGTAATTAGTGATTTTCCAGAATTAGCCGCATATACACCGGGGTATTTACATTTTAAGGCCCCGCATTAACAATTTTCTCCCCTCGCGCGCATATCCTCAGTTTTAGTAGCGGACTAGCAGTTTATTTTTTCACTAATATCCGTGAATTGGCGCTTTCCTCAATTTTGAGCCATAAATAAGTTGCGTTCAGAAGCCCAGAATTGGTGTATTCTCAATTTTAGACACAAATTAAATTTGTCTTAATCGTGACAAAGTCTAAATTTGTTTTAGGCGTGAATTAGAGCTTTTTCTCAATTTTAGAGCAGCAAAATTAGCGATATTTCTCAATTCTTGACACAAATTTGCGTTTCCCTCAATTTTAAGCAGCGAATTAGCACATTTTCTCAATTTGAATTGAAAAATAGCGTTTCCCTTAATTTTAGGCGCACTAATTAGCGATTTTTCAAAATTATCAGCTTAGCCAAAGTTTTTACTTTTTTGACCCGCATTAACCATTTTTTTTGTTAATTTGATTACCATTTTCCGTTGTTACCATTGTTTTTTGGGTTCTTTTAGCTATGGATTAGCGCTTTTTCGCACTTTCAGCCACCGTACAGCGTACTATTTTTTCTACATTTTTTTTTTAAAGCAGGGAATTGGCACTTTTCTCAATCTGAACTGAAAATTATCGTTTTTATCCCATGAATTAACGTTTTTTCGCCACAAATCGGCGTTTTCCTCAATTTTTAGCATCGAATTAGCACTTTTCCTCAATTTGAGCTGAAATTTAGTGGGTTTTAAAATTTTAGCCGCGCTATTTAATGGTTTTCCCAATATTAGCCGTGAATTACCGTTTTTTTGTACATTTTGGCCCCGCATTGGCTTTTTTTTTTCAATTTTAGTTATGGATTAGCACTTTTTCTCAGTAGGTACACGCGAAATATAGAAATATATAAGCTATGGGTAGGCATTTTCTCAATTTTAGCCGCGAATAAGTGATTATTTTTCATTTTTATCCGCAAACTAACGTTTTTTCTACAATTCTATCTTCTACGGTTCTCAATTTTGAAGACGGATTAAGCGATTTCTCTACATTTTAGCCGCGATTTTTTTCACTTGTTCAGCCATGATATAGCGCACGTTCCTAAATTTTAGCCGCGGGCTAGGCCCAAAAGGCTTGGCCGTAATTTTTGCCCTTATACACCGCGAATCATCGACGTTTTTTTAAATTTTGGTTTAAAAATTGCATCGAGAAACCACGAGTGAGCGCTTTTTCGCGGATTTAGCCACGAATGTTAGCGCTTTTCCATACTTTTTGCCATTTATTTGCCCCAATATCCGCACATTAGAGCGCCTTCTCAATTTTATCTTCTTAAAAGGCGACCTAAAAAATCTTGGGGATCAGCGCATTTCCTTTGTTTTAGCCGCGAATGTGCTTCCGGAGGCGCGAATATTTAGCCACACTATATTTGCTGATCACCAGTATAACGTTCTATTCTCCGGACTGAAAATCGTCGAAAGGAACACAATCGCTGTCCAATCGTCTACCAAAACTCTTCTCTACTTGTTTGCCCCCCCCCCCGCGCTCCTTCCTCGGTACGCTACTGACTAGAATCCGATGAAATGCATGTTTTCAATTTTAGCCGCTAGCCAGTGTTTTTCTCCATTTAAACGGGGAATTTGAGCATATTCCCGATTAGCGATTTTTTTTTTTAAAGCCGCAATTTTGCGCTTTCCCACTATTTTAGACGCAAAATTTGCTTTAGAAGCCGTGAATTGACATTTTACTCAATTTAATAACGGCTAATAAGCGCATTCCCCTTATTTTACCCGTAAATTAGCTGTTTTTCTCAATGTCATTGGTGGATTACTAATTTTTCTCCAGTTTAGCTTTAGCTCAATTTCATAAGTCTCAGTATTAGATGCAAAGTACAGTTGTTTTTATCCCGTGAATTAGAGACTTTTCCTAATTGCAGCCTTGAATTAAGATTTTTTTGTTTTACCTGTGAAATAACGCTATTACTCAAAAGCGGCAAAGTGCTGTTTTTGTCCTGTGAATTAGCGCTTTTTCTTTATACTTTTCTCAATTTTAGCTGCACTGTCGCCTTTTTACCCCTCAAATTATTGACTTTTTAAGTTTTAGAATTCTAGCCGAGAATAGCGATTTTTCTCTTCTCTATTTTAGTCGCAAACTTGACTTCAGAAGCCATGAATTGGCTTTGAATTTCTTCAATTTCAGGAGTGAATAAGTGTTTTTCTAAATTTGAGCTTTGAATTAGCACATTTTCGCGATTTTATCCGCGAGTTAGAGATTTTTTTCCATTTTAGCCGTGATTTAGCGCTTTTTATCCTGCGAATTAGAGACTTTTCTTCATTTCAGCCGTGAATTAGCACTTTTCCTCAGTTTAATCAGTGAAACAAAGCTTTCCCTCAATTTTACCCATGAATTGGCGTTTTATCCCGCGAAATAGTGATGTATCTCAATTTTTTGCCGTGATTTAGCGTTTTTCATAATTTTAGGTGCGTTCTAAAAACCTCTTTGTAGCGGTTCTATTATCCTTAGCCATTTTCCTCCATTTTCGCCCCTTATCTTAGCCCTGAGCTCTATATTCCCCCACCCTTATCCACTAAAAAGGCCCATTCACAGGCATTCTCCAAACCACGACAAACCTTCAAACCCCAGGAAAGCTCCAAACCGCAGTTTAACTCCAATCGCAGCAAAGGCCCAACCACAAGAAGGCCCAAACACAAAAAGCTGTATACAAAAAGTTCTAACCTCAGTAAAGCTGCAACCACAGCAAAGCTCCTAACCCCAGCAAACCTCCAAACCACAGTAAAGATCCACAACAACAGCGAAGCTCCGACTCACCGGGTTTGTAGTAAGCTAATGCCGCGTTTGTGCTCTTTCGATGAGTCAAGCCCGCAGGAATTGTTTTTTATTGAGCCCAACTATCGGATGGGGTGGGGTGGGGGGGTTAAATAGTCGAACCCACTATAATGTTTTATTAGATTGTAAAAAACCTGAAATATGGTTTTTGATGACGCATACTCGAGGTTTCAAGAGCCAAACCAAGAAGTTTGGTTTTTAAGGAAAGAAATCCACAAAATTGGTTTTTGAGAGAGCCAAATTCGTTATAATAATCTTTTTGAAATTGAAACCCGCGAAAATGGTCTTTTAGATTGCAAAACCCGTGAAAATCGTATTTTAGGGAGCAAAACTCGCGCAATTTGTTTATTGAAGAGCCATGAGCCACACCCTCCCCGCGGCTGGGAAACCCGCGGGCTGTTCGCCCACGGATGAGGTTACCTCTCATAAAACGTCCTGGTCAACCTCTCATAAAACGTTGACTTAGCACGTTGCATGCACGAGTCATCGATTCATATTCTCGGGGAATGCGCCCGATACGGGTCCGTTCAGAGCCTGAGAGAACTCTTTAATAATAGCATTGTTACAGACCGCTTTATGTATTGGAATAAATGCGGGGCTGACAACCGACGAAACGCGTGGCCAAATGAGTCGAAATGCAATCATTTGGGAGTCTTTTTTTTACTGTTGCCCTGAAAGAAAAGGAGAACAAAATTGTAGATGTTGGCAGCCAGTGTCTATTGTGATGACTCCTTATTTAACCGATCAGGAAGCCAGATTGAACGAACGCTCGAAAAGTTGTAAAGTATTATTTAAAAATTTCAAAAGCGTTTGTGCAAGCTTAGGCAGCACAAAATAAATGAATAATACACAATATGACATTCAAACCAGCACCTTTTTCACGTCGGTTGTTCCAGACGGCAGATTTCGTTGAAAATCCAACAGGGCCTGAGCTTCGGGCATGCTCGAATCACCGATAATGGCGTTCCGCCTTTTGACTAGCGACAATGGATCAGGACCAGAATCGTCGGATTCCTCGGTTTCGGTCTGCTTCTGAAGTATGCGAATGCAAATTATTGGGCATTTGAACGAGATTGTAGGTTAGGGCAAGAATACTTGATTCGGCCGTCGAGAGTCTCCATTTCCTGACATAACCCCCTTCTAAGAGAACTTTTGGCTGTTTGAAAAATTACGTCAGATGATTCTAACACGTGATTTTTCTTTAAATGTTGTCCCATCTTATCGACTGTAATTAATTAACAACAAAATAATGGATTGGTTACTGCCACTTGTGGGTTAAAACTTACTGGGTCTCGTAAAACTTGTTCGGCGTACAGGAATTCATCTGAGATAGGATCGAAGTTGGATTTATAGCTGACAATGCTCAGTCTGTCCTTTTGCGCCTTGTAAATCTGAAGTGGCAAAACAATTTCGCATCGTTTCTTGACAAACAGTTTGAAAATTAAGTCATTACGTCGATGACGGCTCTGTGACACCCAACTCTTCTGGCCAGTGTCATTCGACGCTCCAAATCGCTCTCCCATTCCAAAACTGTGACTAGAAGGGACTGAGGAGCCGAGAGTTGGTGTAGTCTTTGAACGAGAGCGTCGACTGGAACGTCCATCTTGAATTTTGTTCTTTGGAGCCAGCCCTAGTTGACGTAGCATCGTCATGTATTTTTTTTTTTTTCAACAAACAACTAATTTTAAGTGAAACCCACCTTCGTCATGAAAATGGACGGTACAACGGACCATTTCTGTCGTTTGGCAAGGGCTTCCAGAGCGGCCCATTGGTACAGTTTATCCGAGGCTCTCAGCGAAGCCGCAACAGTTTGCGGGTTTCTGGGCGAGCTCACGGGATCGTCCCAATGATTGGTGCACAGGTCGGTTAGTGTTGTCGACAGAGGGTGTCCAAAAAGACGACCGTTGTCGTAGGCTTTTTGCCATTCTGTTAAAACAAACGAATTTCAGATGTAGTCACCCTGTTCAGGCTCCTACCCCCGGTGTGTGTGTATTGGGGGGGGGGGGTATGCTGACCCAAAAGTTTGATGAATTCCTGGACGAAATTGTTGTCCTTGAATGCAAAGTGCTCTTTGGTCAACAGTTGCAACTTTTGATGCATTCGTTCTGGGCTTCCGCACGCTTCTTTAAACTGGATAATCTGTCCACACCACATCAATTAATCCAGAGAATTATTTATTGATATGAGAGCGAGGGGAGGTGCTTACCGCGGCTTCATCGCCCCTTCCAAGCAACCTGTTAAGCTTTCAAATTTTAAATATTCCGGTACCAACGTGTTTTTCACCCAACTTACTCGAGGATATCTTTCATTTCTTGTATCTTATTTCTCGTAGCCAAGTACGTCACGTAATGGTCTACGGCGAATAGTGACGAAGTGGCTAACAAATCGTGAAAAAGTTGTTTTTTCAGCGTTCGGGACAAAAATAAAACGACCTTTTTAAGTACAAAAGAGGACGATTAGACCTGAATCAAATGTATAGCAAAATAGGATGACTCACGTTCAAGATTAAATCCCCGTCGCCGGACTCCTCTGCCCGTTTAAATAATTCTTTTTTTTGTTCTAACGATTTAAACATTTCAAGACAATACGGCCTGTTCAGCAGTGATTGATTTATGATGGCATTGACATCAGGCGCTGACCATCGATTCTAGGCAAATTAAGCGATTGTGGGGACGGGGGTAAACAATTTTAACTTTCTCATTGGTGTAATACCAACTTCGTAAAATTTCCTCAGCATAATCATTTTTTCGTGTTCCGAAATCTGTTCACTGACGTGAAACGAGTAATCTTCCTGGTCGGCTTCTAGAACTGAATCGAACGTTTAAGTGGTTTTTAGGGCGCTGGGTGTAACGAACTGGAGCGTACTTGTTTTGAGGGATTTATCGGAAATGAGTTGGCTGAGGTTGGGCGCTAGATTTTTGTCGTATTCGTCGCCGAAAGAATCAAATGATCGTGATGAGGCTGAAAACGTACGTTACACGTTACCGACGGAGCATGAGTGTGTGTGGATGATTTTACTTGTCGCGAATGGTGCGTTGTAGCCGAGTCCCGCCTTGATTTGCTGTGACAAACGCGCTGTGCCTCCTAATGGGACACCACACATTGTAGGCGCAGTACTCTAAAATAAAATAAATTCGCATTGATTATTCAACTTCAGGCTATTGGCTTTGTCCTGTGGCGGCCAAACGCAATTCAACTCACTCCCCCTCCATTTTAAACAAATGTTTCTGGCGTATTGACTATAATTAGTGCAACTGGACGGGACTCTCAATGTGGCCTTTTCACATACCCCCCCCCCTCGCCAACATCCAACAACAGTCAAGGACCAACTTCAGCAAATGTCCAGCCACAGTGAAGTTCCAGCCACCGCGAAGGTCTAACTACACTTTGGACCTCCAATCTCCGTAAAGCCACAACCACAGCAAAGCTCCACACCACAGTTGAGCCCCAGCTACAGTAGAGCTCCAACCTCGTAAAAGTTTTCTTTTTTTTCCGTCCCTTGAGTTTTGAAATCCGAGCCTCTAAGGAAGGCCGGGCCCGGGGATAACCGACCCAGTGCCCCTAACCCTCTCTCACGACGGGCCTGTCTGCGTATTTACAATCTCCCGCAGACTCCCCAGATCCCCAAGCCGACTCTGAACTCGTAGGGGGTTTGTAACGCGGGCCGTCAGAATTGCTACAATCTCCCAACGTGTTCAGAGCTCATCAGCAGAACATCGCCATTATACGCTGTCTTGGATTACACTGGCAAGGCTCGAGTTTATTCATTTCAGTGCTCGACCAATGATAGAGATATTTGTTGGGCGTAGCTTGCTGAGACCTCAAGTGTTAAATAATGACAGTGGGGGGGGGGGTCACTGATTTCATCAAGCTCAGGCACTGATCGGCTTCGGTCCATGGCGGAAGCCAGCATCCTCAGCTCAAAAGACCCACCTCCGCGTGGTCTCTCTCGGGCGCGGCTGGCTGGCCAGCAGCCGTGGCTAACGGGTTGAGCTGAGCGATGGGACCGACTCTGTTGCGGTATCCGGGCCAAAGATGGGGTACAGGCCAGGTAAAGGCCTGCAAAAAGGTCTAGGTACTGGCCACATCTTAAGGAGTTCCGCAGAGAGAGAGAGGCACTGATCGGCACTTGAAATATATATTACGGCTCTTCAAATTATAATTTATCCGTAAAGGCGCGTTTACAAGGTTTAATCTCATGGCTCAATCCCGCTGAAAAATAGGCCCAGAAACAGATAATTTTGCTTGAACTATGATCGTGAGGGCGTGAAACTGACGGATTTACTTGAAATTACCATTCCATGTATAATTATCCGATATTTAGCTCCGAATGGTGTCAATCATGATGTAATTTTTCGGTCGTTCTCGATCCGGCTGGACCGCGGGGGAAACGGTTCACACATAAAACAGTTATACCAGTACTTACAATTTCACAAAAATCAAGATCCGTATTGTAATGTCAGTGCAATTAAGATCCCAAACTTTCTGTTTCGTTGAAATTAGACCCCGAAACTTGCAATTTCACAAAAAATAAGGACCCAATTTTAGTAATTTCGACGAAACTTAGACCCCAAACCATCTATTTCGTTAAAATTAAGCCCCGAAATTTACATTTACTGGAATTTAGACCCTAGACATGCATTTTCGTATATTGTTGGTGATGGCGGGCACGGTTTTCATCAAGCTTAAGGCGCTCGGCCACTATAAAAAAGCCTCAAAATTAAGACTTGAAACTTCCTGTACCATTGAAATTAAGCCCCTTAACATGAATTTTGCAAGAATTAAAACTCGATAGTCGCATTGCCGCGGATATTCGTCCATGGAACTTTCCAATTCCCTGAGTATTCGCTGGGCTGCAAGCTCTGTCAAGGCTGGTCAGCCTGTTAGATCCACCACTACACGAAAAAAAAAAAAAAAAAATTGAAACCTGCAAATTTTTCTTAAACTAATACCCTGAACTTACAGTTTGGCTTAAATTAACATCCAAAGCCCCGCAACTTTCCATTTTTCGGATATTCATTCGGGGAACTTGAAATTGTGCTCAAAATAAGACCCGAACATCAGAGATTACAAATCTCTGAATGTTGCAATTACACGGCTATTCTTCAGGGTGTGGGAGCACTGGCCTTGTAGCCGACCAAAAGAAAAAAAGAAAAAAAAAAGGTCCCGGAACTTGCAATTTCACCGAAATTAGGACCTGAAACTTGCAATTCAGCGAAAATTGTGCCTGGAAACATCCAATTTCACGTATATTTCCCTCCAGCATGTTACGTCAAACCACGACACGGTTGATCGTGGCCGGCTAGTCTGGAGTCAAAGCCGGGAAAAATTGCGAACTTGCAATTTCACGGATATTTAGCACAGAAACTAAAAAATTACACGGTCCGTAACTTGTAATTTGCTTACATTAAGACCCAAAACTTGCATTTTCGCAAGAATCAAGACTCAAAGGCCCAAAACTATCGATTTCACATTAATTTAACCAGGACTTAACTTGTAATTTCGCTCAAATTAGGACCCGAACAAGCAAACTCATGAATTAAAATTCCAAGCTAAGGGTAAGGACACAGTCGGGACTGGTTTGCCCAGGGATCACGACCAAAGATCCTGAAACATGCAGTTTCGCTGAAATTAGGACGTAAAACTTGCAAAATCGCAAGTATCCAGCCAGAAAAATGTCAATTTCGCGGTTAATTTCCTGTAAAATGGAGTAATTATGCGTCGGAAACTTTGCCTAGAAACTGGCTAGCCCGGGTTCCACGGTCACTACGAAACACCCCCGAGACTTCCCGAAATTTCTCAGAAATAAATACGAGAAACTGGGAATTTAAAGGGAATAAATACCGGAAATTGCAACTGGGAATAAATACTCAAAACTGGCAAACTGACAGATGTGTAGCAGAGTGCTGAAATTTATTGGCAATAATTATTTGCCAGGCTTTGGGTGCTGGTCACGGCTGGCTAGCCCTGGCTGGATCCATGACCTAGAAAAAAAAGCCCCGAAACTTCAATTTATCGCGAAGGGTAAGTCTATAAACTTGCAATTCGCTGGATATTTAGACCCGAAACTTAACATTGCAATTGAATCCGGATCTGATCGGATCGAACGAGTATGTTATTGGTTGGGAAACGCGAAAATAATGGTGTCCTGAGTTTTTCGGTCATCATTACTATAATAAACGCGAAACAAAGAAATATTGGGCTCTGGGGGTCAACCATGAGCTAGCGTTAAAAAATTAACGCAAGCGGTAACTAAGGACGCTCTATCACAAATAATGTTATAACGCCATAGATACCGCGTTTTGACGGTATTTTTACGCTAGCTCATGGTTGACCCCCTGAACTCGTAAGGGGATTGCAGCAGTTCAGGCAGGCTGCGCCTTTAGGGCTACAAACCCCATGCGAGTTTCGTTTTTGGGCCCCATGAATCCTTTTATGGCCCAAAATTTCCAGTTACCCCTTCAAATGAAACTGAATTTCCGGGGTTTCGTTTCCAAATATTGTGTGGTAGTTGTGATCGCTCTTCACCACTCACCAGGCCATGCCTTGCTAATTTCATCGACCCCCCCCCCCAATAAATTCTTGCTTTTGAGCTTCAGCAGTTAGGTCTCGCAGGATGGCAAAAACCGCGGCATTTTTTATCACAAACAGTCGAATTCGGTCAGTTTCAAAGTTTGAATTGTCCGTTGCCCAACCAAAAAACCAGTTTTTCTGATATTCTTTTTCTGGGTTGATTCCATTATCGGATGGCTTAAATGGTTCAGGGTTTATTCCTTATAAAACAACCATTTTACGGGGCTTTAACTCCGATTTCTTAAGTACATAACGCTTCTGTTGATTTGATTGCTTTGTTATCCAGGCACCCGCATTCTGGTGATTTTCCAGCCGTTTAGCAAGACAGTAGAACAGCGGTATTCCGAGGATAAATTATACATTTCACAGCCACTAAGTCAGTGTTTGAGCATTAATTGTCGTTCACCCAAAGCGTAAGAGGCGTGAACCGTTTCAGATCCAGTAGCGAAGCTAAGGAGGTCGGGTGAGTTTACCCACTTTAAGATCATTACAGACACTTTGTGTGTACTTTACCTCGTTTTCATCGAAGCTGAAAGGCTTAATTCTGCTCGTTTCCCACTCAAAATCATTGCTTTTGTCCATTTTGGCCCCTCTCACTGTCGACTGGAAACTTTTTCCAGTTCTGTCTGATAAAAATGATAAACTTTTAATCGACGCTAAAATGTTGACTCTGAGAAAACATAGTGGTGGCTAACTGAAGGGTAACGTTTTTTGAGACATTTTGTATGTGGCAAGTACAAAATTGCCTTTTAATTCGAACTGTGGAAGTGGGGCAAATGACCCTGGAATGGAATGAGATCATCTGTGGGGGGGGGGGGTCTCTATCTCACTGCCTCAATATATTTGGCCTCAAATTTTGTCTTAAAACTGGTACCTAAGCACCAGGAACGAACTGTTCACGTCACAAAATATAGCAAAACTCCCCGTGGAAACTGTCAATGTTTGGTCCCAAGACTGGCTTTTCAAAACTGGTAATCATGGTCATAAGCTCATAACGTCATAACCGTTACAAAATCTCAAAATCTGAATTATTGGCCATCATTTTGTGGCTAAATTGTGACTTTTAGAGTCGACTGATCGCAGATTTAGTGAGGAAGCTGCCCACCCCTAACATACATTCTGAATCTGAAAGTATAAATCCTTTAAGATAACCAGATTTTGTTTCGTTGGCTCTGACGAGCGCCGTTTTCAGTGAAAAAAAATCATTTCTCGAAATTCGCTGATAAAAAAAATCAATTTCAAGGAATTTTGTTGCTCACAAAACGAATTTCACAAGAGTGACGTAATTCAAAGACAAATTTCGCAGTTTTTGCGCCCTGCAGTACCATTTTCACAGATCTGACACAACTGAAAAGCAAATTTTTCAGAATTTGCTTCTCTGAAAAAAAAAACCCAGCTTAGTGGTAAATTGCCAGTTTTTGGCCAACATCACAGTTTTAGGCCCTACTAAAATCACCATTTCTGTGCTAAAATTGCCATTTTTGGGCTCAAGGGCCAGGTCGACAATGCCCGTTTAAACGTTTTTCTATACGAAATGCTAAATTATTATGATTGGGGGTACATATAAGCTTCCCGCCAGTCTATCAACTCAGTTTTGTGACAAACTGACCAATTTAGGGGTAAAATATTCATTTTTGATGTTAAACAGTCCCATTTTGTTTTGGGGTGAAATCGCCAGGTTCATAGTGACGTCTTAGCACGTCACTATGCACCTGCATAGTGACGTGACTATGCATGTGGCAATAGTTTTGCCAGTTTTGTAGTGACATTTTTAGTTTGTAATGGGGGGGGGGGGTAACACGTCAGCTTTGGCGAGAAATTGTACGGTTTTTGAGTAAAACCGCCATTTGAGTGATAAAATCGGCAGTTTTTTATGCAGAGTACTGGTCTATTTCAGTAAGATCATTCGTTTTTCATCAGTTTTGGTTAAGCCTGCCTGTTTTAGGTTGAAATCATTAGTTTTGGGGTAAAGCCTTCGGTTTTAAAAATCACCAGTTGTGTTGTGTAATCTTCAGTTTAGGGCTATCGCTTCGGCTTTGGCGTAAATTCGTCAATTTTGAAGTAAAATATTCAGTTATAGAGTGAACTCTTCGGTTTTGAGTTAAACTGACGTTTACGTCTCTCAGACAAGACGTTGATGAAAAGGTGGACACCCAGTATTTGAGCGCCAATCCATTCGATTTACGGGGAAAACATTGTCAGTTTTTGGACAGAAAATTAGGAATAGGAGGCCAACACCGATAGTTTCCCAACGGAGATGTTAGTTTTTGGTTAATTACGACCCTTTTTGTGAAAACTTGGTTAGGCTGGCTGGTTAGACACTTTCGACGTCTTTTATAAAGCAATTCGCTAGTTTGAGACTTTGAGAAATTTTGTTTGTCGCTAGTTTGAGAAATTTTGTGGATTTGGAGCCCCAGAAACCAATTTCGCAGGGGTGCACCCCTTAAAACGAGTCAATTTCACGAGAATTCACACCTTTTTTTTCCAAAGGTGTAATTTCCAGCGTACTGGCTCATTTTTAAGAGAAATATCATGGTTCTGGCTCTTTTTAAAAACAAAATATCTAGCAGCAGGGTGGCCCTTTCAAAATGCAATTTCGCAGAGTTGACCCATTCAAAAGAAATAAGCGGGGCACGTTCGACTCAAAAGAGCAATTTCATGACTTCCGATGAAAAAAAAAATCACGCTGCTACCCATAAAAAAAACTGGCCCTCTGGAAAATCCAATTGCGTCCTCCACACCTTTCGCAAGGTAGGTCTTATAAACACCAATTTCGTGGTAACGGGTCGTTAAAAAACAAATTCCGTGTGTATAGCTAATTCTAACACCAACATTTCTTTGGGCTGATTTGAACAGTTTCTCGGCTTAAGAGTCAGTTTCTGGGAGAATGAGCCAGTTTCTGCGCCAAAATTACTCATTTAGAGTGAATGCACCTGACAGTTCGTCCAAAATTGTCCAAGGGGCCGCCGTACGTATGTCATGTTACAGGGTCCAGGGATTCAGTTTTGGAAGTTGAATCGTTAGTTATAGAATCAAATTCGCGAAATCATTTTTCAGCCAAACTGGTGAAATTCTGGCGGGCCAAATTCAAGTTTTCTTCTTGAACTGTCAGTTTCTGAGGCAGTTGGCTTAGTTGACGCGCCACACTGTCAGTTAATAAGGTAAAATCGACAGATTTCGAGAAAAAAAGTTATTTGATGTTGTGGAAAGTCCGTGATGGAGGCACATTGTCCAGTTTCCAAAGTCGATTCTCGTCTGGACTCGAAAAACGCACCTGAGTGGAACAGCTCCCTTTCCCCTAGATATCAGTAGGAACAGTGTCCACTGACCAAACATTGTCAGGGAAATTTCTAAAACTGGAAAAATCAGGGAATTTCGTGAATATATGTGGAAAGTCAGCGAAGTCTCCTCGTCTCCTTTGATTAAAGCGATATAATGCGACGGAGCCATAATTTTTGTTATTTTCTAGGCACAATGAGGAACTTTTCCCCCGTCATGTCGTCTTAGGGGCGCAACCGCTGGAAATGAAATAAAACAGCCAACGTTTCTGGAAAGACCACACAATTTTATTTCATCTAACACCGTTTATTGAACGTGCCGAGAATCGACAGTCTGATCATTTTCTGGGAGCGACGGATCAGATTACGCCAATTTTAGGCCGTGAATAGTCAATTTGGTAATTGTCAGGGCACGCGAATCATCAGCTTAAGTATTTTTCAAGGCGCGCATCAATTTGATGGCGTTTTCCATTCAATGCTATACACTAGCGTGGTGTAAGTTTTCCCACCAGTCCTCTCTGAATTGAAACATGTGTTTATGGAGAGGACGCTGCACTACACTTGTGTAGTGAGTTGAATGGAAATCGCTATAAGTTCAACATTTGAATCATTAGTTCAGGGGCGTAGCTAGCCCTTGATCTAAGGGTGGGCAGAAGATGTCAGAAGCACCACTGACTATTGTTCGCTTATTTTCGGGGATGAGACCCCAGCAAGATAACCTGTATGATGTCTGGGTGGCGCTGGGGGCTAGAAAAGTGTAAAATCCCCCTCCCCGCACATGTAAAGTAAAGTTGTGTTTCTAACAAGTAAAAACAAGTGAAATCATATTTTCGAAAATCGCAAACTCACAAAATTCAAATTTACAGAGCCAAAATATTATTAATATTATTATTATTATCAAGTTTGAAGCCGTACTTAGTTGATTATTTTTTATTTTTAGGGTTTAGTCTTCCATTTTCTACTTCTTTTTCGGAGCTCTCGACGTCCTTTTACTGAAAGCTCAGAAAAAAAGGAGAAGAAGTAAATAGAAGCCTAAACCTTAAAAATAAAAAAAAAATCATTAAAAAATACAAAGTTTTTTAGTGAACCAAATCAGTTTAACGGCTCATATCTCAAAACTCAATATTTCCCCCTGGAACTGGCGATTTCACTCTCCTCCTTTCACTAACCCCTTTCCTTATTGTCCATTTCAAACGGGAAATCAATGAATAAGTGCCAAAATCCACATTGTTTGCCCCAAAAACAAAACATTTGGAGACTTTGCCGAGAGAAGTAGGCCGAAAATATGACCATAGCCGGTAGGACCAATTTACTAAGTCAAAAATCCACATCCTCCGCACCTTAAAAGTCTATATTAGAGCTCTGTAATTCAGCTATTAATCCTTTAGCCCTGTTAAACGTTTAACCCACAAACTGAGTACTGACGGCCTAAAATGCTGAGCCATATTTTGCTCATTTGGATAAAAAATGGCTGGCAATCTGGCAGGCCTCCAGAATTTCTCTTTTCGACTAATGACTAAAAACTTTGCCCAGAAATCATAATTTTCCATCGAAATAAACAGACCGTTGTCTCAATCGATGGTTAAGCAACAGAACTTAACGTTTAGCCCATAAACAGAGTACTGACGGCCTAAAATTGACCGTTCAAAACTGAGCATTATCGCCCATTATTTTATGTTATGGAACAATTTCCACTACTGTTCCACTCCAAAAAAAAACATTAGTAGAAGCCTTCCAAAGTCATTTCGTCATTTTCGTCATTAAAGTCAATTAGATTTTTTGAACAAAAATGCAATTTTTACAGGACAAAATCTGATTTTTTGGCAATTTTTTCGTTCCAAACAGTATTGGGTCGGTCGCTGTTGCGTTTTCCGACTTTGACTTTCTTCAGCGTCAACTTAGAACACCGTTAAATGCTAGCGCGCGGCCAATATAACCTCTCGATCTCGATCCTCCATTCCTTTTCATTGGGTGCGTCCACCGACGGGACGCTTGCTGATATTCTCGGCTCACCAGAAATCGCTATCCCCCCCCCCCCAAGCGCTTTTCTTCCCTCTCACCTCTGATTTTTCACATGAAAGCGTTCTTATGACCAACAAGAATGTTTCTCAATTTTAATTATTCAATTTTAGTCCTTATACAAATTACAAGTACTTGTCTCTACAGCGAACACAGCCATATTTAGATAATATAATATAAATATATTTATAAAGAAAAATCCCTCGGGTAAAAAAGGGACGTAATCTAATACAGAAACAAAACTACACTAGTAATTTAATGAATAGTAATTTTAACCGTAAAATACTATTTTTCCCCCTATCGCCTTTTGTCCTTTTCTTCCAAATTGCAAAATAGGAGGAGTCCTATTTTTCCTGCCGAAAAACTCCTTAAAATTGTACTGATATATCACATGATCGTTGACGAGGGATGAGGCTGCGCAGTAAGAAGAAGAAGAAGAAGAAAAAAGGAAAAGTCTAGGCTAGAACCAACGATATATAACAGAACTGGAATGCTCATCACTGCTGATAAAGAATAGCAACCGGTAAGTTCCCAAGTAGATTTGAGGGGTGGAGTTTCAAAGTAAGAACCGTGTTGCCATAACTACACAAGGAGAGCGACAGAGGGTGATTGTTTATCAGGGGACGACCTGCCCCCTCCACGCCCCTCCAGTCCGCTGTGAGCAATCCAGGTTTATATATCGTCGGCTATAACTTGAAACATTGTTCTGATAAAACGTGAGAACCGAAGAACAATGCTCAAAGACCCGGAAGTAGCTCTTTAATGTGACTAAAAAACAAAAAAAAAACTCCGAAACTCGACTATTTCTAACTAATAATAGTTTTACAAATAAACCTGAGATTGTGAAAGAACAAACAAAATTTCTCGATTGCGAAAAATTTGTCTAATAATACGCGGCGCCGGCGTAGTATAACATTTTAAGTACGCTCCCCGAAGCAAACTGAGGAGAAGTCCTTAATAATTATTGCAAGCGTTATTTTTCAAGTACTATGTTTTTTTCTCAACTAGGCACTATAATCGAAGCTTTAAAAAATTTTGGCTAGTCGAATAATTCTCATAATATTAATAATAATAATAATAATAATAGTGGTGATAAAAACAATAACAATGTGACAGTTTCCTCATTTGGGTGGATAGTCTTCTCCTCCCACACCAAAACAAAATACTGGCGAGTTGGCTAAATTATAACAAATTGTCTAAATTCAGGCAATGAGTCCTTGAGTATTGCCCTCAATAATAGTAACGTTGGAACTCTCTTTTACATTGATTGTACTCTGCTTGCATTGATTCTAATATTTTTAATGGTTTAAAAATTCTAAACTACATAATTTATTACTGAAAGGCGAATGATGAATTGTTCAAAAAATATATTAGAATCGATTATGAAGAAGAGTGAATGGCGTTTATAAGGCTTTGAAAGAGGCGTTTAAAACCACGTAAAATGACTCACTTTGACGGTTTATGAAAAGAGGGTTGACTGTCGCCGCCGCCGTTTTCGTTTAGAGCGGCTTTGACGAAGGCTCGCGTTTCCATTTGAAGTGCGGTGAGTCTTCGCTGAAGTTGTTGATTCCTCCTGAGGAGAGCCATTGTTTTTAGGCTTATCTCGACTAATCCTGAAAAAGTAGTTACGCGGAAAAAGTCATAATCACCCAGTCATAGTCAGTATGGTGTGTGGGATGGGGTGGGGATTTACCTTGTTTTTTGTCAATACGCTGTGAACACGAGTAGCCGCCGCCGCCGGAAGGTGACGACGACGCCGATGACGGTGAGATGGCGGCTGAATTGGCATGATGAGGCTGCACCGGGGATGATGGTGGTAGCGAGGGAGAGTCGCCTTCTCTGCTACTCTCATCGACGACTAAAACCATCCTCCCCTTGCACCCCTACGATTTAAATAAAGCGGAGGAAAAACAGAGAATGAGTAATCTGTTGAAAATTAAAGCGGTTTTTAACTTGAATATGTACCTTCGGTTGACCGAGTTTAGATTTTTTGCCAGCTTGATGTCGACCATTCGCCCTTAGACCATCTTCTGGAACAAATACGTGATTGTACAGTTTGGGGGAAAAACCTCCAATATTTACTAAACACCCCCAAAAATTGTCCTGTTAGCCACAATAAGGGGGAGCAAGGTTACCCCGCAAAGTTTCGAATTCTAATACGATCTTCCGAGACAGTTCTCCGTATTTTGAAAGCTTTTTCTCACTCTCTCTCCCTCAAGTCTTTTTCCCCGCTGAACGTCTCCCCAACCGTTATAATGTTAAATGGGCCGTATCCTCGTCTCTTCGCGGTCCGTGCAATTTTCACTACTCTCTACTGTTTTCTGAAGTACCGTTTAATCAACACACAGCCCCCTTTCTTTTTAAATCCTTTTTTTGTCTTAAGATGACGATAAAAATGATTTGAATTCCAAGAAAATGTACTCATTAGCTTACGCCTATTGCCCGATGTTTCGAATAACCCACGAGAGAGTGGAATAGGAGTACAAAGGCGCAGATTTTATTCGCGGGAGTGTTCATATAGCGGCGTCCCCTAAATTGGGCCCCTTTTTGCGATGGCTGTCGCAACCGCGGCTCACATGTCGACCTGTTTTGAAAAAAAAAAAACAAATTCGCCAAAAACAGTGCCGAATATTCAATTCGTGTTTCATTCTACTCTCGAAATGATTGGCACGTCTCACATCAATTGCTGTCTCTCACGATTATTCCGCGAGGGAATTAATGAATTTATTTTATGAACTAGCGAACGTAATACTGTCAAGGACGTAAGTCACCGCTAGCGTAATTTAAACAGGACCTCGCGGATAGGATGGATCATGAAGCGAGGGGAGTGGGTCATTGACTCATTTGGAACGGTGTATGAAAAGTTTTGTTTCTCGTTAGTCATTCATTAGTATACTTTTTGAAGACGTGCCAGTAAACCGTGAAATAAACAAAAAAATAATCGCAATTACGCGACAGATGAATGGGTTGGGAAATGTTTTTCCTTTAGTGTTTTGATCAATTCATAAAGGTATAGTTGTTTTCTAGGGAATTACACCGCGAGAAAATTTTAATAATTGAGAAATTAACGGTTAAAATTTCTTCTTGTGTGCGCGTTCACCCGGTTAATTTTCCGCCAGCTCGTTTTCCCGCGCGGATCGGCACGTGCGGTCAAGGACACCCCTTTGAGTTTTTCCCACGAGTGATTCATAGCATGCTGCACCCCCACCCCCTCACCCGTAGAAATAAAAAGCCGAGTAAACGCCCCCAAAATCGTAAAAAACTAAAATGTTGTGAAAATGTTTTGCGACTTACCCAAAACTAAATTTGAAGCTTACACGAGTTGGAATGGGGGGGAAGAGAAACAAAACAGAGAGTTTGAACTTGGCCCCCACAGGGTTCTTCACAACTGAAACACCCTCCCAACAGTTTCCACACTCTATCTCTGTCTTTTCGTCCGCCACCACCAGCCCCCCGGCCTTGCCTACGGACCTATCTCACGTTAGTCTCTGCCTCCCTAGGCCACGGACTGCGTTTCATTTTAGTAGTTGGGGGTCTTCTTCTTCTTCTTCTTGCGTTCGCGCGCCGATTTCACCCACCCCTGGGGTGTGAATCGGTCGAAAAAGGAGATCACCCCGAATCTTCCAGCGAAGGGAGTCGAAATCCTCTCTCTCACCCCTCTTGAACGACACACGCGTATTACGCACCCCAATGAAGATGAGTGAGTGGTCGAGGGGGTGAGATTGAAAATGGCGGGGATCAAAATTCGCAAAATGTCCTCCCTAGGGTGGTAGGGGGGGGGGCTGTAAAATTTTCAAAATATGGATGAGAACGAGCGTACTAAACAAATCCGGGTGGTGGGCATCGCTGTACCACAGTACCACACTTTTATGCCGTCACGAAATGCCACGTTCTCTGCTCATAATTGAAACGTCAAGGTGATATAAGAGGAGGGGGATCCATCAAGAGGGAGTGGGTGTTCTCCCATCATTTGTCAACCAACTCAGTGATTGACGGTTTCACATGAATGAAAATTGTGGCACATTAGTCGTGGCTATATCGCATAGTGTCCGTACACCCGACAATTCCAATTACCTTTCGCGCTGATTCTAAATTCAGTGAAGGAGTTAAAGAGAAGCTGAGTTTTGAGGGGGGGGGGGGTCTTAGCGCCGTGAAATTATTTAACCGGACCATTTATTCCCGTAGCATAAAATTGTTAGGCTCGAGTCGTTTTTGGGTGCTACACTACACAGTACGAAGTTTTTTTTATTTTCGTTTTATATAGAATCGTTCAACATTCAACAACTCGTCATCCAAACCATAGGCCACAATGAGGTAAGCCGTGACCCAGGCAAAGGGTCTCCCCGTGTCTAAAATTCAGGCGCGCGCGCAGGGTTCAACGATCTACCACAATATCTGGATTGACGTGGGAAGAATACCCCCCCCCCCCTCGCACCAATTTGATGGGTATGTCACCGATTGTATGGTAGTGGGAGGAGGAAAACATTATCATTATTATCATTGCAAATTTCTAAGTGATTAATAATTTGATGGTGTGGGGGAGGGGGTTGAGCGAGATACCTACGCAACTTTCTTAAATGATATTTAAATGCCGAGCGAAGAAACGATCATTTTCTCTTTTAAGGTGTTTTTATTCCGTCCAAAAAAACAAATAGGCAAGGCTAATGAAAGTTGTGGGGTCATCAAACTTTAAGATGGCTTAAAAAGACCATCTCCTTACGTAAGGAAGCGAAAAATCAGGTCACAAAAATGATATAAAGTTTCCGTCTCGCCAAAAATTCATGATGAAGCAATAATGAGAAATGGGGGGAATGCCCCTCCACGTTAAATAATGGGAGGGGGTGGGTTGTCCTTGTTACTTTTATTTCCATCTCAAGAAATATTGGCTGCTCAAGTAAATTAATATGCTTCTTATATGAATTTTAGCCACGAAACGCGAATCTCTGTTGTTTTAAGAACGGTGAATTGCCATTTTTTTCCATTTCAGCCGCGAATTAGCGCTTTTTTCAATTTTAGTTTCGAATATTTCTCAATTTTAGCTGCGACTTGGCGCATTGTAACAAGTTCGCGGGTTTCGCTCTCCTCTAAAACCTGTGGTTTCACTGACTCATTCACTGGCTGGGTTGACTTGTTCAAAAACCCATTTCGCCGCAATTGGCTTTTCAAAAAACACCATGACAATCTGATACAACAAAATTCCATAAAATGGGCTGTTCCAACAAACGAAATTCCGGTGCAGTTTGGCTCCATCAAAAATCAATTTCGGGGAATTTGCTCCTTATGAAGTTAGTTTGTCCGGTTGCGACTTTTAAAATACAATTTTCGCGGGTTTGGTAATTCGAAAAAACTAGTTTCTTTGGTTTGAAACTTGAAAATTAAGTCGGGTATGTCTTTCTATACAAAATTGGCGATGCTAAATCATTCACTGGCTGGTTTGGCTCATGAAAATTCACAATTTAGACGGGCTTTGCTCTTATAGGAAAACCACAATTTAGCTGGTTTGGCACTCTGAAACCGAAAATGCCACGGTTTTGGTTCCTTTCAAAACTAAATTCGGTGAGTTCGCTCCTGAAAAAGTAATTTCTTGGTTGTCGGCCCAAAACAAACCTGTCGGTTACCATAGTACGGACCGTTTTGGCCGGGTAACCAACCGCCTTCAATGGCCTAGTGAGGTTAGCCTGTAGGCCTACCTGCTCGATCACAAAGCATTTTTTGTTTTAATAGGGCCAAAAAAAGTTTTTAGCACCAAAGTTTATGCTTCGGAGGTGTATTTTAGTGCGATCATGAAATATGATAATTCAATTTTTTAAAATCCTAAATGAAAGAAAGTAGAAACTAGCGGCTTCACTAGGAGCTGTAATAATTGAGCCTCCTTCATTTAATATTGCGACACAGGGGCACAACTTGGAGAATCGTCACGAACATGTTTTTATATTCGACCATAATCCTTTCGCTCTGTTTTACCGGAGAAATGATCAGAATAGGCAATCAATCACTGGCTGTAAGCTTGGCGGGTCAAGACACGTATCCGTTCGTTGTTATTATTCATCACAGAAATGTATCTTACACTCCGATTAACGTGTCTTCTCCACTTTTCGTCGATGCTATTTGCACGGGGATGATTCTGTCGGAAGTAAACGTATACTTGTGGTCAGGAGCAATACACGTACAGACAACGGTGGATGGTAATTTGTGCTCTGTGTCGGAAGGTGTTGACGTCGTGCACGTGTATGCACAAAAAAATCGAGGAAGATTTTGTGTTAAATCCGAAACTTGAAAATTATCGAATTCTTGCTGGAACTGTCTTTTCTAACTCGACAGCGTTAACCGCTCAGTTAAGGTGAATAAGCTTTCGTAAATATATTACACGTAATGAAATTCACCCCCCTCCTCCTACTTCGTAAAATATTCAGATTTCCGGTCGAATTTTTTATCCATCCGCAAGCCGACTGTACGAATCGGGACCCCAGCTTCGATTACATAGTCCTTCAAGTTGAAGTACCGTTCATATTGAATTCACACGTTCACCTTATAAGCATGTCGTCGAAACGACAGAAATATTTGGCGCTCACGTTAAACGTATATACGAACCAATCTTTATTGAGCGCAGTGAGTGCACTTTATTTGCCGCTTTCAGGCGATTATCGAACGAGAGCTCGTTTGTAACATTGTCGGATGGGCTCAAAGTCCGGGAAATTGGACATTGGACACTCGCTACCAGATATCGACGGACGTGAAAGTTTTGAAAAATTTCGACTGTTTGGAGTATTTTTGTAAAACGCACGATTGGTGCATAGAGGACCAGATTCGTAATAATTTCATTTGCGCCCGAGCCTTATCTCATACACCCTGCGAAGGGTAATTTTATGTTGTTTTTTTATTTAATTATTTCTACAAAACCGCTAACCCCCCCCCCCCAACTCACACTATCACATCTAACAGATTTCAAGGAGCCCCTCTTGTATGTGAATACTGCGTTTTCGGCTTCTCAATAGCTGTCGTACCGGTTTGCTCTGAAACGCCGTCTTATGTTATCCTAACAAGAATTGATTACGGCATGGAATTTATTCAAAAATACATGAAAAGCAACGATCGGACGAATGCTCCACATTTTGCTACAATTTTTACTTTGAGAATATCACTCTGGACCCTGAAATGGATCATCTCGATTGTAAGTTGAAAGGTTTGGTCCGGACACTGATTGTTTCCGAGGGCAAAACTAAAAACATCCCCTAAAAAAGGGGTTTACCTCCCCCCCCCCTTATTATTCATCTTTAACTAACTTTTTTTTAATAAAATAGAAATTTAGAAGCAAATTTCGACGATTCGGTCACAAAACTAGACAATGTTGCCTATTCAAACACTTAAAATTTGGTGTCCGGGCCTAGAAAGTAATTACTCTTCAATTTGTCCCCGTCGGCCTGGAGACTTAAAACCCAAATACCAAAAGTCTCAGGATAAATCGAAATCAGAATTTAGATCGTTCTCAAAATTTGCTCTTTCGTTCCTGCAACGGTAGAGAACCAGACAAGAACGGTGCTATATGGAGAGGAAGAGACCTTCCTTGCTCTTCTTCAAGCGATCTTGCGTGGTCGAAATCAGGTGTCTGCAGTGTCGAGTTCTCTCATGTTTGACTCCCCCGGTTGTCCGGTTCTTGGTCAAGGGCCAAGGTGATGGTGTCCGCTCCCGGGCGTATTCAACCCGGAAACTTGGACAGGAAGAGCAACGGTATACGCCCTGAAATGCTCTGTCACCCATTCAAGCCCTAATCTCTCTCATTTGGCACTTTAAAAATCAATTTTGCGGGGTAAGCCTTTCCAAAACCAAAATTTCGGAGACTTGGCCATTTTAAAAAGCAATTTTGTGGATTTGGATCTCGCAGAGACCAATTTCACGGGTTTTACTCTCTCGAAAAGTCAATTTCGCAGGAGTGTGTCCGTAAAGCCAATTTCGAAAACTACATTATATCGCACCGAGGAAGTGGCGAGGGGAAAGGAACCGCCTCCCGCCGCGATCGGACGGGGCCCCCAAAAAGCTTAAAGATAAGAAAATGTGGATTTTCTTGTTGTTAAAATGTGAGAAAAAAAACGCTAACTCGCTTCTAAAATTGAGAAAAGTGCTCATTTACGGCTGAAATTGAGAAAAAGCGCTTATGCTTATAACTTATAACGGAGGAAATAATAATAATAATGATAATAATAAGAATAATTGACACGCGACAAAACGCGCTAAAATTGATAAAAATCGCTAATTTGCGGGTAAAATTCAGAAAAAAGCTAATTCGCGGTAAACTAGGTAACTTCGTAGCTAAAATGGAGCAAAATGATTGATTTAATGCTACCTATGCATAATAGTATGTTTCATAACGAGTGAGGAAAGCGTCACTTTACGCGCGAGTTGTGTTTTGCGATCGAGGCGAAGCCGAGTACGCTAATTACTAACAACGAGCACGTAAAGACGCTTCTCACGAGTTGCGAACGCTATTTTTCGCTTGGCCGGCCAAGTGGGCAGGCACTTCATCACGGCTCACTCCAATCGTGTCACTCCTAACAGTGACGGAAAGTACTTTACATCACTCCTATCAGTGACGGTTCACTCCGTGACGTAAAGTAAGCAAATAACACGCTGAGATTAAAATGTTTCTTTCGTTGTGAGTTTGCTATGGTGAAAACAGCCACTTTCTCCGTAGGTCAAGCGAAAAGTACTTTACATCACTCCTAGCAGTGACGTATAGTAGTTTCGTTCACTCCGTGGCGTAAAGTAAGCAAATAACGCGCTGAGATTAAAGTGTTTCTTTCGTTGTGAGGTTGCCATGGTGAAAATAGCCACTTTCTCCATTATTTATAGGCTAAGGGACCTCCTAAACATTTTCGTCCCGGGCCTCGATAGGTTAAGGTCCGCCACTGCTTTTAAACCCACGTACAACAATCCAATTTCGCAGTTTTGACTCTCTAAACAGCCAATTTGCGGGTGTAACCTGTTCGAGGCGTTCATAAAAGCCATTCCGTCTGTTGGGCTCTTTCGCAGTTCAAATGCCGTGGATTCGGCCCGCACATTGCCGAATTGGATTGCTGTTTCGGCTAATTTGGGAACCAATTAGCCAAAGGAGCCTTTTGGCTCCTTAAAAACAAGCAATGCCGGTGGTTTGGCTCTTTTAAAGCCCAAATTTCGTGGATCTGGCACGTTAGAAACCAATTTTGTGGAGTTGGCTCCTTATGAAAGCCAACTTCACGGATTTCACATTATCGAAAGTAAAACAACCACGGTGTGAAGAACAATGTCACGGGTCTGGTTTCTTTCATATACAAAATCTCGCACGGTTGGACCGATTAAACAACAATTTCGTGGGACTGGCTCGTCTCGCAATAACAATTTCGTTGGTTTGGCCCACACAAAGAGCCAATTATGCAGTTCCGGCTTCTTAAAATAACGAATTTCGCGGAACAATTGGCTGGCTCCTTGAAACACAATTTTTTCGTATCTCACCCAAGATTTCGGGGCTTTGGCTATTTAAATAAACATTCGCGAATTTGGCTGTTGAAAAAATATATTTGGTGGGCTTGGCTCTTTGAAAAATGTATTTGGCGGTTTTGGCTCTTCCAACAACCGATTTCCCGAATTTTTTTCTTGAGCAGCCGGTGGTTGGCTCTTCAACGAACTTAAATGTTCGCGGTTTTCACTGTTTTGAATAACTTTTTTTGCGGCTTTGGCTCCTATAAAAACGAATTTTGTGGATTTGGCTCATCCAAAAGCCAATTCCGGAGGTTTTACATTCGTAGATTGGCTAATTTGTAAAGTCAATTTCACGCCCTTGGCTTTGAAACAAAAAATAAATTCGCCAACATGAGGGGGTTAGGGTCTTTAAAAACCAATTTGGCGGAGCTGGCATTAAAAAATATCCTGTGAATTGGGGTTTTAAGTCTTTTTCACTCATTTGAAAACTATTTTCCGCTCTTTGAAAAAGCTATTTTGTGGGTCTGACTAAAAACTCGGCGTCTGGCCGCGAATTTGGCACCGTGAAAGCAAGTTCCGTGAGTGTGGCACTCTGAAAACACGCGGGTATTCCTATTCCCAAAAACCAATTTCTGCTCGTTTAGTACCTAAACCCCTTTCGTGCATTTGGCCCTTGAAAAACAGCACTTCGCGGGTCTGATTCATTCTTTATTCCGTGTCCAGTTTTGTGGGGTTCGCTTTTATTGTTGAACAAACAAAACAATTTCGTGAATTTTGATATTTTGAAACACAATTTTGGAGGGATTAGCTATTCGGAAAAGTTATTTCACCCCAGAAACCAAATTTTGCAGGGTTGCCTATTTCAAAAACCAATTTTCGCGCGATTCACTCATCCGCAATTGTTCGTTATCAAGAGCCGAACATGAGCTTTCAAGCCCCTCTATCTGTCCGGGGGACAATACAGCAAAATCTAGATTTTATGAAGTCAAAATCTCTCTAAACAGGAAGTGAAGGTTTAGCATCGCGTAAAAGGGGAATAAATAGGTGTGGGTGACCTGTCAGCTTTTATGGTAGTGCGGTAACATTCAACCCCCCCCCCCCCACACTTTGACGGCATCATGTCGAGGGATAAAAAAAAAAAAAGATCGCGCGTAAAGAGGGGAACGTTGAAGGCACGTGCGTACCGTTGAGTAACGAAATAAAAAAAAAACTTCAACAACAACAAAACGGATCTATATAGCGCCCCCCCCCCTCACTTCTTTCTGATCATGCCCCCCTCACGTTCGCGCGGAAAGGGTCACCCACCTGGGAAGACCTCGCCAGCTGACTTTCCACGTGTATCTGTGACGTCTTTTTCGGGTTGTAGATGAAAGCTTGAATATATTCTAAAAATAATATTTAACGTTTTTTAACTGCAGAAAGTGTTCGATTATTTTTACCTGAAGGGAAATAAGACGAGTCTTAATGACCGGGAGAATAGTGAACTCATGTCACGGAAATTCACCGACACGTTCAGCTCGACACAAAATGATGAGCATCTTTTGCAAATCGGTAAGGTAACTCGTGGCGAGTAGCTGTTTCAGCAGGATTGCTATTTTTCTTCGAGGTTGAATTACAGATGGTAGGGGGAGGGGGTTGAGTTGCTGGTGGAGACGTGAAGTGAATTGCTGGAGACGTGTCGCATTTAAATTTTTCAAGATGAAAAACAGACGCTGAAAGTTTTTGAATTTTCAAAATATACGTATTTTTGAGTTTCATCTTCGGAATGGAAGTTGACCTTGGGAATTTGTAAATTTAACGATCGCTGATGGATCGTCATGCGAGATCGGAAGGTGTGTTTGGACAAAGACCTCTCTCGCGAGATACACACGTGCAGTATATATCGACGAGAAACGTGAACGTTTAATCTTCGGTTCGGGGTTGCGGGTGAGGTGGAGTAGAACGAAAACGCTTAAGGAGTAGGGCAAAATACTGCTTTCAACTTTGATGTTGATGGTGTAACAGCTGAATTGTGAAAAGGGAAGAGGTCATCCCTGCAGCTTAAATCCCCCTTCCCCCAAAACCACTTCACGACGTGATTATTCCTCTCTTCCTCTTTTACACCGTCATCGTCCTATCGACTACTACTACTACTACTACTACGACGACGAAAACTCCCTAAAGCTCAAAACGCCAGTTCGCCAACCCCTTATAGTAAAGGAATCCCTCCCTTTCACCTTCCTTTAAAAAAAAAAAAAAAAAAATCTGTGGCGAGTAGAAAGGAAGGGGAATTTCGCACACGTGTTGCCACGTGGAGCAGCTGGCTGTTTTCTCCCCGGGATGGTAGGGCGGGCTGGAGAGGAACGAAGGGCTACGTCACCGACCGCCTCCTCTCCACGTGGCCCCACGTGCAACCGGTTGTAAAAGTGTAGTTTAACTGGTGGCGAGGCTTGAAGAATGAACGGCAAGGATGGTGCGTGAGGCGTTATCGGGGGGCGGGGGGGGGGCGAAGAAAAGTTGAAAGCAAGAGTTCGGGCAATTACTTTCGCTTCTCGCTTAAATTCAATTGGCTGAACAATTAGAAATTTTACGAAGTACTAGGTGAACTAGAAAGTCACATTTTTAGCGATCTGAGCAAAAATTTTCCAATTTGTCGTTTCTTCCTCTATTAGGCGAAACCTCCAAGGTTCTAGAAACACTTTATTCATAAATTTTACGAATTTTACCCCCCTCTTCTGCCATAGGTGAATGAGATTTTTATACTTTTGTACCGGCCTGACCCGCTGTTTTATGCGCGTGCATTAAAAACGTTAGGCAACGTTCCGCAATTCACCCTGGCAAACCCTAGGCGTTGCATACCCATCAAACGCTCGTATATAATTCCACTCCATCGATACGATTTTTCCTCGTCATTAGCATTTGAAACAAACGGGGTGCGGCAAACTAAAAGAATAATGAAATGTATCGCAGGAAAAATAACATCCCTCGAACGCTACTCCCGGCTTCCCTCCCTCATTCAAGGCTAAATCCTATAACCTTGGCAACACGTGCGGAGTATCAAACATTTTTTTTTTTTTTTTTTTTTTTTTTTTTCGGTTATTATTCTCTTTCGCCTGGCGTGTGGCAATATTAATTACCCGCCGAATGGAAAGCTATTCGGCTCTTTTTTGTGTGTGTTTTAGTTCTTTCCGGCTAATTTTAACATTTTGAGAATCTAGCTTGGTTGCATTTTGCTGTAGAAAAATGAAAATATTTTGCTCGATGTGGCTTAATAGTGCCAGTAGTATCAGATCGGTGCGCATGTTGAATATTTCAACTTCTGTATGACATATTTCGTGACTCACGAGCACTTCACAAAGCACAGTAACATACAACAAGGCAGAGTTACTCGCTCAAATTAAAACTGACGGTTTTATAACTAATACACTTGATCTTTTAAGCGCAAAAATTGTCCACTTCAGTGGCAAGAAGACCGGTAATGTTGCCCTGTACGACAGAAACAGGCATTTTTTTCTCTCTCTCTCGAAAACCACTGTCGTAAGCCTCGTCCATCGAATCCCGAATATTCGTCATAGCAGCTATGTCATCTTTTTTGGGCTAATTTACCCATAGTGGTTTTTGAACCACTATGGTTGGCCCTGTAAAAGCCAGGGCAAATAGAGTTCGTTCACACGCTTCATTATCCAAAGAAGGTCCTTCGAAATACTCAATTCTACGCCTCAGGATCGTTTTCACACACGGTACACCGCTTTCCCTTTATCGTTTCAATGTGGTGTGCTCTTGGTTTTGTAATAGCCATTGACAATATCCGCACTGGAAAGTCAGTTCACGGAGTCACAATGCCTGAAGAAACTGTAAATTTAGCCAGAGACTCTGGATTTTCTGCTTCAAAACTTGTAATTTGGTTTTAGTAAATGACTTTTTGGGCACTCAACCTCTGGCGTGCCTACACCTATCGAGGTCCGGGGTGGAAATCACCCAGAGCCCTTTTTTTTTATCACTTTTTCTTTGATTTCTACATTTTAGCCGTAGAATGGCCTCTATACTCTGCGAATCAACGATGTTTTTTCAATTCTGATCTGGAATTCGCATCGTGTGACCACAAGTCAGCGCTTTTTCGCAATTATAGCCAAGAATATTATCGCTTTTTCCATAGTTTTTGCGTCAGTAAGTTGCAAATTGCCAATCAGCACATTAGTGCACTTGAGGATAGTGATGCACGAGACCGAGACCGAGACTTACGCATCTCAGTCATTAGCATTAGACTGCGGTCTCGGTCATTAGCAAGATGATCTCGGTCTTGGTCTCTGTCTCGTACTTAAAAAGTCGGTCTCGGTCTCGTCTCGAAAGTCTCGGTCTCGTTTCGAAAGTCTCGGTCTAATGACAAAAGGTGGATGGGGGGGGGGATCAAAGCCCTTCTTCCTCCCACGTTTCACCCCCGCCACCTACCCACTCATATGTTTAGAGTGATTTTGACAGATCCCCTGCTACCCCACCTTCTCCGGCAGCTGGTGGTCGGCTATGGAGCATTTAATTTATAACTCCCCCCCCCCCTGCAAGTGATTCAGCAGAAATCCCCCCCCCCTTCTGGAGCTGGTCAAATCCCCTTCAATATAGGAGAGGGGTGGGGTGCATATAGTGAGGGGGAGGGATTTCGATTACCTCCCCCGGAGAGAGGTTCCAGATCCGCACTTGGCACTATATGTACACATTTTGTGAGCTATGCAGGGTCAAAATGCTGCACTTTAGAGGGGAAGAAGTTTACATCCGATCCAAGAATGGGCGTAAAAATGGGATTAACACTAGTAGGCTGGTATAGGTCTTGTCAAATCGCTGAAAACTCGTGTGGGGAGGGGGTTATTCTATGAGAGGGTTTTCGATCCCCCCCTCCGTTTAAAAGGTCTCCGACTCGCCCTTTCATGCTTGATGCTTAGTGTGTAGGACACAGTATTCCAAAATTGACAAATTAGAGGAACGCTATTTCTGCACGAAACGAACCGAATTCGAGCCGGTCTTCGGTCTGGGCTAAAGACCCAAACCGGTTTCCGGAGAGGGGAGCATTAGATTGGGTTCATTTGTTGTGTAAAAAGATCTATACCGGCACTATATGCATCGTGCTTTTTGGACCACACCGAGACCGAGAAAATGAGGCTTAGTCTCGGTCTCGGTCCGGAAAATGCAATATCGATCTCGGTCTTGGTCCGGAAAATGCAATCTCGATCTTGGTCCGGAAAACACAATCTCGATCTCGGTGCATCACTACTTGAGGATCTAACGAAACAGGGGACCGCGAATTTTTCTCAAGAGGGTGCGAATTTTCTCAGTTTGAGCCACCAGAATAGCACTCTAGGGGGCTTAATCGAATATTCAACTCACACTCTTTGCTGACATCAACGTTATATTCTCCAGGTCGGATAGACTGAAATTCGAATAGAAAGGAGCCAAATCGCTGTCCAATCTTTTCACATGCCTATACGTCCATAATCAATAGAACCAAGATATCCTCATTTTTCCGTACCTTGAGCTTTTTGGGGGCCCGGGGCGGTCCGCCCCCCTCGCCCCTACCTCGGTACTCGGTACGCCCCTGGGTACTCGGTAGTTGAGTACTCTACTGTCTTAGCCTTAATAGAGATGGCTGTTACGCGACAAAACTGGAAAATTTCATGGGTTTGGCTTAGTCTTCAAACCAATTTCGTGGATTTACTCCTTCAAAAATCAATTTCGTGGGGTTCCCGCCTTATTCGGAAAACTAATTTCGCGTATTTGACTGGTTGGCGGGGGGGAACAATTTCGGCCAATATTGTCGAATTTCGACGCGGTTACTGAATCTCACGGGCAATGGTGAACTTGAAAATGTAGACTCCGTAAGGACCCATCAAGACAAAACGCACCTAAGCGATGTCCTAATGTTTCGGCCAATTTTCTCGACTTATACCTTCACAGCGAGCCAGGGAACGTCCACCTGCAGCGTCGAGCCTGTTGCGTGGACTCTGGGGCAATCCCTACCCCTCTTGGCAATCAAATGCCATTTTTGTGAACCCCTTTGGGAGCCCCGATTATCAATTGGAGAGCAGGAAAATTCGATTATTTGGCTCGAAAAATGTGAGTTTTTTTTAGACGAAATTTCCCCTTTCTCGGCCGGTTAGGGTCATTCACTGTTACTTTTTCATCAAAAAAGTATGTACTCATGTAGGAAGGAGGAAGGGTGAAGTCAGTGGCCCGATGTAACTTCCGGCTTTAAGTATTCACGGTCCTTGAGTCGCCAAAAAGTTGTGAAAATCAAATAACGTTCAATTTAAAATAAATCTCCCCACCCCACCGCCAGTTCACTGAGGAAAGAAAGAGTTTGTCGGAATAAAACAAAAACGGATCTGTCACCTTTTGAAGGTGATGGGCTCGGAGTATTGAAGAGTGGGAGCAGTTGTGGTGAGGGGCTGACAGCGGGAAAAGGAAATGAAATCTGCACGTGCCGTCGAGGTCTTTTCTAGGTAGTTGTTGTTTTTTCGGTCTCTTTTAATGAGTCACATCGGCAAATAGTTGAGGGGAGTTTCACTTTTGTTTATCGCGAACTGTCATTTATTTCCCATTTACCCCATTCATTTTAGGGCTAGAGTGTGGAACAGATTCTAGCACAACATCAATAAAAAAACGGGAGAAATAATAATGAAAATATTACAGGATTGTTTTTATAGCGATTTCCATTCAACATACTACACAAGTGTAGTGCAGTGTCCTCTCCATAAACATATGTTTCAATTCAGAGAGGACGGGTGGAAAAACTTACACCTCACGTTGTGTATTGCATTAAATGGAAAACGACATTATATTGAACAAAATTCGGGTGTCAGCCTTCTCAAGCAACGAATTTTCCGTCTCACTATTTGCAATTTTTCCAATTACTGGCATCAGCAAAACGACCGTTTTATACTAAAAGGAAAATAAGTTTACGTATGGCGAGGGGGTGAGGGATGTTTCTTTTCGTTATTTCACAAGCCTGCCAATCCAGATGGATCTTGCGCAACCCAACGATGGTACACCCCATGTTTCCTGGGACTAGAGAACCGAACTGACACGTGTCGAGAATAACAAGTCCTTGTTTGTTCTCCTCCTCCTACAAATTTGAAGGGTAAAGATAGCGAAACAAAACAAAACACACACAAAATCGAGACGGATAATTATTGTTTAATTTGTGCTTTTTGTTTTGTTTTTAAAGATAAACTGTGAACTCGGGTGCCTGTGATAATATCTGAATATTCATAAAATCGAAACAACACTTTATTTTCTCTCATCAAACTTGTTCACCGAATGAGTCACTTAGCAACCCCCTTTCATCCACTGGCGTGGATCGGGGGGGGGGAGGGGCTTTTTCAAGGATCTCCCACATTTTCCACGTGCGTAAAAGGTAAGAAGCGAACCAACCAGCCTGTAGCCCATCCCCGCCACGTGTTGGTCATGCACGTGTCACTTTTTTTTTTCGTACGGTGTCGTGAAACTGAGCCAAAGTCTCCGCGTTCCCCCCTGTGACCTCCCATCTTCTATGACAACCGCAATCGCTCGAAGGCCGGATTTTTTTGTCCAACTAATAACGCCTTTTATTGGTTTTTTGAAAAAAAAAAGAATTCCAACAATTTGATTACACTAAAAATTAATTAATTATTCTGAGAATTTTGAGAAAGTTGGTACAAACAGTTTCAGAGTGAAACTGGTTTTAGATCCCCAAAATAAGGGAATCTTCTGGTTTTCTTTTCTTTTTTTCTAACATTTTGATTGAAATCTTTCCTCTTCCGAAAATTCCATTTTATTTCTCGATCGCGAGGCCAACCGCCCAATTGTTTCTCAAGCAAAGAAAACAATGGCTTTACGACGGCCGACTCTCGTCGAAACGTCTTTTCAGCCTCGAACCCGGGAAATATCGCTTCAAAAACTCGGGCAAGTCGTTTATACCCCCCCCCCCCCTAAAAGTAGGATATCTGGGCATCTCTTGTATCATGGGGAGTGTATGGCCCAGCCGACTGTTTTAATGAGTCAAACCCGGGAAATTGTTGATTTTTTTTTTAACGAGAGGCTAGCCCGTGCAATTTATAACGGAAAGCGCACGAAACTCGCGAAATTGATTTTTTGAAGAGCGATACCGTCAACAATTTTATTTTTAAAGAGCTAAACCCGAGAAATTTGTTTTTAGAATGAGCCAGCCCCGAAAAACTCATTATCAATTAGCCCGGTTTCCTGGTTTCTTGGAATTTCATCAATAAGTTTGGTAGCCAACGTTACTAAAATGTTGGTTCCAAGGTAGACACGTAGGTGTACACGCGAATACTTTAATTTTTTGTTGTAGGTTTGCCACCCCCCCCCACCGTTACATCATTTCTCACCCGTCGAAGAACCTTGCCAGTTCATTAAATTGCCATTTAATGATTTCCCGGATCGGAAACCGAGTATTGACTGGTGGGCAATCGTACCGTCACTTGTTTTCGACGGTTGGTTAAGAGTTCAAGAAAAAAAAAAAGGCTGTCACTTACTTATTCTAAGGCACGCGTGTAAATATTCTTCCAAGCTGAACGGTCTCCTTCTTTCCCCCAGTTCGCTGACGGTTGGTGCCATAGTCCTGCGAGGGAGGAAAAACAATATTATGAACATCACAGGCGTTTAAGCGTCAAAACTAGGTGGAAATTTTGTATTAGAAAGTACTTGAAAGTCATTACGAGTATAAGTATGCGCTGATTTCGTTCTCTTTTTACCATCAGGGAAAGCTACTTTTCATTCATCGCACTAATATTCGGGGTTTTAATGTTAATTTCTCTCTTTTTGACTTATGACTTATTCGCGCCTAGTTAAATTGCTATTCACCTAACGTGCTCATTTAGTTTTAAAATAAGCCAAAAAAGAAATATATATCGACGAGAGAAAAAGGTGCATTAATTATACGTCTACGGCGCTTTCGTAGCGAATCATGGTATAGGGTGAAACACGTGTCACTAGTCACTACCCTCTACCACCTCCTCCCATCAGTATTTGCTATACGAAAGGAAATGTACCCCCCCCCCACCACCACCACACTCCACAGAAGTGAACAACGACCACGAAAAAGGGTTATGTAAACTTGTAACACCCCCCCCCCCCAGTTCTTTAGTGGTACCTCCTACGCTATACACACCAATTTTATGTTTTGGTCGAGATTGAGTGGGCATGATGAGGCGCTTCTCTTTTCGTGTACAACCCCCCCCCCCCGTCTTTTATTTTTTGCTCCGAAATTATCTCAATCCGTCAAAACTTGAAGGGGGAAAAAAATAAATTTACAAAATAATTTCGCTCAAAAGGGGGCCGATGACCTTCCACGTGTACCCTACTGGCCAATATTTTCGATGAACGACAAAAAAAAAAAAAAAAAAAAAAAAAAAAAAAAAAAAAATCGGGAACAGCATATTTTTGTTAGCCAAGAAGCTCTCGATTGGGTCGAGAAAATGCGTACGTGACTTGTGAAACATGATTGGTTGATATCTTCGGAAAGATTGTTAATATGTGAACTTGGGTGGTGGTGGGGGTATTTCCTCGTATTTTGTATAAAATTGGGTGCATGCCGTTCATAAATTTAGTTTCCACTCCGCACCGTCATCCCTTTCATGTAGAACTAGACATTTCTTGGTAACTTCTTCGACATTGAATTGATGGCGAGAGGGGGAGGCTAGTTACCATAAGATAAACTTTTAAGGAAACAGATATTAGAGTTTTTGAGAGAAACGAGCCCATTTTTCCGGTTATTCACGCTAAATCCCTCACCTCCTCACCACCGTGCACTATTCAAGGCCAAGGGAATCCGACGGATTCAAAAGAAATAAATAAACAAGAGATACTATAAATAAAAAAAGAAGGGATTTAAAGGGAGGGGGAGAGCTACATCGGCATGAAAAGATGAAAAGAAACAGTGAGGGGGAGAGAAGATATTTTGTGTTTGGGGGGAGGGGTTCTCGTCACGTGGTCGACCTTTGCACGAGCTGAGATTCCCCGTGACGTTTTCTACACTCCTGTTTTAGAGTGACGTCACTCTAGATCACAACTAGTGACGAAACGTAGCCTGTGACGTCACTCATTCAAGTAATCCCACTCTCCGTTGTTATTACCGAGAGTGACAGGAATAGAGCGCTGCAGTGTTACAATGTAAATCGCTCTTTTAATTAAAAATGTCAGCGTCTGTTAAACTTTGTTTTTTTTTTCTAATGACCGTGACACGTGCGAAGGGCAATCGTTGAAACGTAATTGAAGGGACTATTAAGCACCTCTTGAATGATTCGCTTCATTGAATCCGTTCAATCTCGCAATTCCGTACTTGAGACGTAAGTCCCAACGGCGGGCGCGTTGCACGCTATCCCCCCCCCACCCCACCGGGCATTTAATTTAGTAACTGAACGACCCTACGGTAGACTTATTTTTAAAAACATAATTTGTGCACCACCAGGGACAAAATTATTTTCAGTTTGATAAAATTCTATAATAAAGAAAGAATCGATTACTTGGTTAATGACCAAGTAATAGATGCTTTAAAAAATTAATTAAAAATATTTTTTTAAAAAAACGACAAAAACAGTGGAAGAGTCTAACAATAAGAATAATAGGGTCATCGACTGGATCAAAACTTTCATTTTTGGATTTCTGTTTGAAAATTAAGGGAATTCTCGGGTCGTTCACATTGAAATAAGGGTGAAAAAAATTGATAATAGTAAATTGTGTGATCCTACCTTCAAATAACTTCAAAGGCCAAAAAAAAGGATGAAATACGCGCGGACGGTTTCTGTCAGGAAGGAGAACCTGCGGATCGCGAAGGTCCACTATGCGAGTTTTTTTTTTTTTTTTTTGTTTTTCTTAAACGAAAAATTTGTCTAACGACTGACGCAGTGTATGAAATGGCAATGTTCTGACTCTGAGCCGGCAACGGAAAGCGCCCAGCTGACAAGATAGATGCCTGAGGCGGTTGAAAAAAGGAGGTGGCGGAGGAGGTGAAGGAGGCCAATGAAAACAGTCGATGGGGGTATGTGTGTGTGTGTGTTCGGTGGTGATGGTGACTGACAAAAAGTGAAAGGTCCTCTTGTGGGGGGGTGGGGTCGGCTGGGGGTGGAGGAATAAACTGCTAAAACTTGGGTACAATAACTCGTACTAATAGCGGAGTATTGTAAAAAAGGTTTCCTAGTTCCCAGAAGCAAGGTCGAGGGACAAGCATTTTACCCCCCCCCCCCCTCACCCTAACATTTCACAAGACTCAGGGCCGTATTCAGAAACCAACATTTACAAAGCCTTATCTAAAGGAGTTGAAAAATGTGACGGTTTATTAAAATATGTCATCTGTTTTGAAGTGCTTTAGGGGAGATGTGAATGTTAAGGTTGGTTTCTAAATACGGCCCTCACATTGGAAACCTAAGAAGATCCATTTTTAAATTTCAGGCCTAAAATTACGAGCCAGTTTCGAAAACCAATCCGGTGGGCTCCGCTCGTTAAAACACCATATTTCGCGGGGTTGGCCTTAAAAACAAAATTTTACTAGTTTGGCTCTAAAAAACAAAAAAAAAACAAACAATTTCATTAGTTGTGGCTCTTTATAAAAATAAAGTTTCTGAGTCCATTCGGAAAATCAATTTCGGGTGTTTGGTTACTATGAATGATTCGAGGCCGAAAAGATCACGTGAAGGCGATGAATTCCTAGGGTCGCGTTGGAATCGTTTGTGTCTTCTGTTGGAAAGTGTGAGCCTAACTCGCGAAATTCTTTTTCTGAGTGATCCAAATAGTCCCGACATTGGTTTTCAAACCAGCCAAACCTGAGAAAATTCGTTCTTTGTACAGCTGACCTCTCCAAAATGTCGTATTGTGAAATAGTCAAATGCGAGAAATTGGGGTTTTGTTGAGCCAGTAATGCAGCAAAATATCCTTCCTTGAAGAGCTAAAGCTATAACTCCGTAAAACTGTTTTTTAAAAAGCGCCATTCCCACAAAACTTGACTTGTTAAAGAGCGAATCAGGAAAACACGCTGATTATGGTTTTTGAAAAGTGAAGTTTGTACATTTCACTTTTTGAATGCGCCACTCTCAAAAATTTGATTTTAGTAAGAGCGAAACTGCTTCTACAAAACCCGCTGATTATGGCTGAAAGCCGCGAAAATGGGTGCTAAATCGGCCAAAATTGGCGTTTATAATATAGTATGTATATGAAACCCGTATGATAAACAGTCAACCCCACTATATTTGGTTTTTTCCAGAGCCAAACACGTGAAATTGGTTGCAGAGAGAGAGAGAGAGAGAGAGTCACCTCTGCGAAATTGGTTTTCGAAACAGCCCATTTCGCGAAATTGTGTTTCATGTTTAATGTTCATAAGGCGAACCGCGACCTTTGCTGCTGTTAAAGCTCGCGAGTTTGCTTTTCTGTATGACCCAAACAGCGGCGTCTATCCCCCCCCCCCCCCGGATGGCTGGACGCAAAACAAAATCCCCCCCCCCCCAATGTGAGTGATGACCCCGCCAATAGAAGAAATAGTACAGTGAATAACAATGACAGATAATGATTTTGCTGCTAAAATAGAGAAAATATTGCTCTAACTCAAAAATTTGTGTAGCCTAATAGGCGGCTAAAATTGAGAAGGCGCTAATGTGCTAATCTTGGGGCAAGTATACGGACCCAAATACTTATTTGCTGCTAAAATAGTGTAAAAGCGCTAAATCATAGTAAACAGCAAAAAAATCATTTATCACAGCTAAAAATTGAGAAAGATGCTAATTCCAGGCCACAGCTGAGAAAAAGAGCTAATTCGCAGCTATAAAATTGAAAAAAAAGGCGGCGATCAATCGTTCAGCAGGCAAGCTCACAGTCAGCTAATATTGAGAAAACGCCAACACTTGGTTCTCGTGGCAACTTTCGTGACTAAAATTGAGGAAAAGTGCTAAATTCGCGGCTGAAGTTAGCAAAAATCGCTCATCCATACAGCAAAAATGAGAAAAACACCAATTCGCTGATCAAATTGAGAAAATCCGATAATTAACCGGGGTGGGGCTAAAACTGAGTAATGGAGGAAATTCGCGGCTAAAATTAAGAAAAAGCGGTGATTCGCAGCAAAAATTGAGGAAAACTACTAATTCGTGGCTAAAATTGAGAAACCCCGCTAATACTTGGGAAGAAACTTGGGAAAACCGATGATTTCCGGCTAAAATTGAGATGTAGATAATCGCTTCTGAACATGAGAAAAATGGCTAATTTGCGATTAATATTGAAAAAATAATCGCTCATTCGCAGCCAAAATGGGGACAACTGCTAATATGAGGATCAATTAGAGAAAAATTCACGGCTAAAATTGTGTAAAAGTGGTAATTCTCGGTTAAAATTGAGGAATAATTCGTGGATAAAATTAAGAATAAGCCATGATTCGCGACCAACACCTGACACGTACTCATTGAATAATAACAAAACAACAAAATAAGCCTTACAAAAGCTATTGGTACGGACGTTCACCCCCTCCCCCAAATTAAATTTCACATTATGTGGCTATTTATCCATTAAACTCACAAATTAGCTGCTGCTGCTGATTATTCAAAACCGGAAGTTTAGCTGGATGGAGGCAGGGCCGGATAACGTCGGGAGACTACCGGGGCTATACACACTCACTCATTTTGGATCAACAATTTCATACTCGTAGAATCAAGCTGTGCACACTGCGCTTTTCCATCTATAAACACGCTAAACCCGCTCTAGCCGCTAAAATCGCGCGGCTCCCGCCTCACGTAGGTCACAGGGCCACTTTTAGCATGAATTAGCGCTATCCTCAATTTTAGTCGCGGATTTGCCCTAAGACCTATTATACATGAGCGTTTTTTCTCACTTTTGGCCTGGAAGTTGTATTAGAAGCTAGGACTTGACGCATTTTCTTAATTTTAGTCACGAATGCGCACCTTTTTTTGCAATTGTATCCAAGAATGTTGGCATTTCGACGAGCAATTGCCTCAATAACTGCAAAATTGAGTGCCTTTTTAGAGGCAAGGACGACCAGAAACTGGGCAGCAGCGCTTTTTCTCAATTTGAGTTGTAGACTTGCCCCTAAGCTTGCTGAAAGAAAAGAACTGCCCAATTGGACTACTGATCATGTACTCTGGAGTCGAGAAATATCGTGAATAACCAACGACAAGGCAAAACGAGCGATTTTCGGCGCCGACGTCCCCTTATGGAGGTGTTTTTAACTGAGGGTGGTAAAAATGGACTAGAAAATCACCCACTTAAGCCCTCCGCGGGTTAGGCAAAAATTTAAAATCGAGTTAAAGGGGTAACAAACTCAGGTTTTCGGCCCTTCAGAAGTTTCTATGAGGAAATTTTGGTGGAAAACCCATGAAAATTACTCATGAACGTATAAATAAAAAAAAAGCGATTTTTTGGTAGAAATGCCAATTTTTTGAGAAAAAAGAGTGCTTTTCCAAAATTATTCAAACGATCATTGCGATTTTCAACATGCTAAAAATCATTAAAGCCTCGTGTGAAGCGGTCCTTTGAATGGAACTGAATGCGAACGCTCACCAAACAGTGGCGGATCCAAGGGGAGGGGCCACGGGGGCCATGGCCCCTCCCCTGAAGTCGCCAGGTCATTTTCGCATAAACATAATCAAAAGCCTCTCGCAAAATCTAACAGGGATTGTCACATTCTCAAATTTTAGGGTCCCCTTGAAGCGTTTTTAACAGAAAAATACTGTCCCTTAAACGGTTCAGAAATGAGTATTTCATGCCATGGTCGTCGGTATCAGCCAATTCTATTGACTCCAGGGTCACTAGTACGAGCGGACGGTGACAAAACGAAAATTTTGTCTCAATTTTCGGTTTCACTGTGTAGTGAAACCCCAAAATAGAAAGATTCAGCCGCCGATCAGACTTGCTAATATAGTATGAGGGACTTGGAAAATTGTGTGTCTATCTCTACTAGAAGTAGCTTGACAGCCATTAACTGCTTTAAAATAGCCAACTATGGCTATTCCCACCTTAAAAACAGCTAAACTGACTGAAATCGCACCCCAAAGTGGAAATGGCTGAACTGACTATAATTGCCAAACCGGAAATTCCCGCTCTAAAAAATAGCCAAACGGACTTGAAGCGCCCAAATGGCTAAGGTGACGCTAAAAGTGGCTAAATCAATTTGCGCTCCAAAAATGGCAATACTGGCAATTCGCGCGCCAAAAATGGCCAATATTGATCATTCTCGTCTCTGGCTTAGACGGACCATATTCGCGTTCCAAAAACGGCTAAACTGACTATTCGCACCAAGAAAATGCCTGAACAGATGATTCCAGCCCTGAAAAGTGCAAAATCGACCATTCGCGAGCAACGAATGGCCAAACTGACCATTCTTTGCTTTTAGCTTGACGTGACAATTTTTATGGCCTGAAAATAACGATTCGCGCCTTGAAAATGGCTAAACTGACTGGCGATTCACGCTCTAAAAATGACGAAATTGACTTTACGAGCCCCGAATTCGCGCCTTAAAATACCTGAACAGGTGATTTCAGCCTCAAATCCGGGCAAAACTGACCATTCGTGCGAGGGAAATGGCTAAACATACGATGCATTGAACATATCGCACTGGCTAATATTCACTTGTTATATACAGGGTGTACAAAAAGCGACTAGACAGAGAAAAACCAGTGAAGGGGCAACTGATTTCTGATCGAAATGACAAACATGACCATTCGCAGCCTAAAACTGGTATGACGGACTATTTGCACCACACAAATGGCGAAACTGGCTGTTTGCGTCCGAAAGTCGTCAATACTGAATTTGCGTTATTATGTTTACGGCTTAAATGACGCGATTAATGGAACGCCTGATGTGACTTTTGCTACGCCGAAAAAAAACCAAACAAGAGGCTATTCACACCCTTAAAAGATATTAATTGAGTCAATCGGTGAACCATTCGATCCCCCCCCCCCCACCGAATAGCACCGTCTTCACCTTACCAACTGAAGTGAAGGAGAAGGCTCAACCCTCCTGAGCCTGGGATCCGCGAATGCTAATGTTGAACCTTTGCACCTTTGTATTGTGGTTTGGAACCTGGTATCACAGTGAAAACCACTTCAATCGCTCGTCATAATACGCGGTTTTGTCAATGTTTTTTAAATTTTTGGCCGTTTTTGCCAGAAATTGCCCAGGTACGGTTTTTAGGCTGAACGTTCATGTTTTCAAAGTGTGTCTATTTGAACTGGACGTGGTTTATGAGACCCTTGGGCATTTACCACAACAATTTACCACTAGACAACGTGCCAAAAGAGGTCAAAAGATAAGGGCGGGAGCAAGGTTGAACGCGCAGATTTTCGGGTTCATCGCGTCCAAAACATGCGGAGGTACAGGATGGGGGTCATGGCCCCCTTCTTGAGCAAAATCTGGATCCGCGCCTGTCACCAAAGCATCAAAAGATATCGCTCCGGCAGCTGGCTGTCGAACAGAGTGGATTTCACTATACTAGTACGAATTTCGACGTTATTAGTAAATTAGGGATTATTGTGCAGAAATGGCTAAATTAAAGTAGAGAGTCACTCTGAGTGGTAATTTTTGTCGAATACATAATAGCAAATTAACTAAAAACCTCGAAATTCGTAGTAGTAAATGCACTCTACTTGACAGTTAGCTGCTGGGGCGACATTTTTGGATACCTTGGTGGGCGTTCACAATCAGTTCCATTCAAAGTTCGATGAAACCTCACTAATAGGTGAGGTTTAGCATGTTGAAATTCGCAAGTATTATTTGAATTTCGCACGTCAAAACAAGCGATTTTTTGCTGGAAAATTGCCAATTACGCCAACGAACCAATGCCAATAACGAACGATCATTAGTAGTTTTGAATGGGACTCGTTGAAGAAGTTTTCATGATCCATGGAAAGTCGATTTAGTATGGTCAAGTGGGGGTTGACTTTTATCTAAAATTGAAAATCCCCGTATGGTTGTTTTATTATATTAACATAGTACAACTTTCAGTATTTTAATACTATATGTTGGGTTAATTGGATTTGAGATCTTACTTTTGTACAGGAGTACTAATGGCACATGAGGGAGGGTTTCTGTCCAGTAACAGTCCCTCTATTATACGTTGTTAGATTTAACATTAATCATTAATAAATTGGGTAGCAATTCGTACATGGGGTAGTAACGATAATAATAATTTAGATGATTACATTGCAGTGTTCAGTTGAGCAAGTCCGGTGCTCTCTTTCTTTTGAGTCGTCGTGTATGGTTTTGGCAGTCCTTCCCACAGTGACAATAAACTGGTGAATATGGGGGTCGGATGATTTGAAAAAGAGGTGTGTAAGTTATTGATGGTAGTTCGGATGACTTCTTCGACTTGTGGGAATGTCAAGGTCGTTGTGGAGAACGGTGTTCTTGACATGGTGCGTCCGTCATGATACGAAGTGCTCTGTTTTGCTGGGTTTGGACCCTCTTTATTTGCGTTTTGCTCGCTGTGCCCCAGACGGAACAACCGTACTGCCATATCGGGCGCACCAGGGTGATGTATAACAGACGCTTCGTATCGAGTGTTAGTGGCGAGTAGCGTCCGAGCAAGGGTTTCAAGAGATTTAGGCGTGTGCGTATTCTTTTGACTAACTCGCCTATATGATGATCGTATGTGAGTCTTGTTTGAAGGTAGATGCCCAGATATCGAACTGCATTAGCTTTAGGTAATTCGGTGTTTTTGTACCTCGGGGGGGCGAGTGTCGTATTTCGTTCTGAGGGTAAATATCGTGGCGGTCGACTTACTTTCATTTATGGAGATACGCCATTCTTTTGACCATTGTTCGAGTGCGTCAAGATGAGATTGGACGTTATTTGACGCCACGATGCCGCATTGATTGCGTGAAAGGATTGCATGGTCATCGGCAAACAAAGCGGAAGTCGTGTTTGTTGAAGTTGGGATGTCGCTCACATAGATCAAGTATAAGATTGGCCCCCACACGCTTCCTTGATGTACCGAAGCGCTCATGCCCTTGCTCAGAGACCGTGCTGTTTCACACTTTACGTGAAATGTGCGGTTTGATAGAAACGATTGTATCAGCCGATAATAAGTGTCAGGTAATAACGGTTTCAGCTTGAATAATAGACCAGAGTGCCATACCCTGTCAAAGGCCTTTTCTGTGTCAAGGCAACCCGTATCGTACAATCTTAAGGAGCTGCCGAAGCGACAGAAAATAGTTATTTTTGGGCGAAAATTGCTAATCCTGACTTTCTGTCAGAGTGCGCAGACAGGGTCTGTCAGGGTGTGCTTTTTCCGAATCCATCGCTAAAAATTTACAGAAAGTCAGCTAAAAAGCGAGTTACTCGCACTTAGTTAAGGAAATTGATGTTATCCTAAAAAGATGTTGGAAAAATCATATCTCGATGGGTTCTAATTTTCGTACCATGGTGTTTTAAGCGTTTTCGAAATGAGGTATACTTTCACCCTATTTTTTTCCTGCATTTATTTGAATCCACCCTGTATGTATAAGTAGAAAGTTTTCGATAGAAAACAAAAATGAAAGCTCTGAAACGCTAGGCACAACTTTTGGCAGCACGAAAACCACGATTTTTGGGTCATTTTATCCGGTTTTTTCTAGACATTCCCTAAACGAGTGGCTTTAGAGGAAAACCTTCTCGTACAAAACATTTAGGGCTAGGGTCATTAAATTTCTCACGCCTTTCGTGAATACTACATTGGTTTTCCTCGACCAATACGGAGCACGATAAACCCTTTCAGCCCTTTTTTTCCATGTTGAAAGTCTTCAAATCACCTGTTTCCGATCAATCTATGCTCCGTGAGCTTCATTTCAGGCCATCAACCTTCATTCCATTAGCTTACCCAACTTTTTCAAGCCCCTCCGTCCGCCTCGGTTGAAAATGTTTCGAACCCCTCTGTTTTAGATTTTCTATAAAAAAAAAAACTGACCATTGTGCCTCCAGAAAACGATAATTTATGCCTTAAACTTGATGTTCTTGTGTCCTCTGGGGTAAAAGTCTAATTTGACTGGACTAATCTGGTACATCATTCTTTGTCATGAAACATCACCCCAAATTTGTATTAATTTTTGAATCGTTGGAATGTTGTAACATGAGGGTGCTGGTGTAAAGAGAGGGGGGTCACCCCCCCCCCCCCAGGATTCAGACCTGGATCCGTATCTGGGCTTATATCGCGCCAAATCCAAAAAGTGATGCCATTTTCAGAAACTGCGGAACATTTCATTTAATTTGGAGACCATTTTATTGCTTGAAATAATCGTCAACACCCAGAAATCGGGCATTTTTGCCATAAATTCACGTGGCCTCCATAATTTGTACGTTTTGCGAAAAGTCGCTGTACCCAAACTGCTTCTTCTACAGACTTTTGTATCACAAAAACTTCTCCGTCTTTTAAGCTTCCCTTTGGCGTGTTCACATTTCATGTTACCACTTACGTTTCTCATGAAAATGTCACGAGACTGCACAAAAACCGTGATTTTACGGAACATGGGCCGTTGCCTATGAGATTCGTGAAGCCCCTTAACGAATAAAAGCAGTAAGTGAGAACACGATATCTTACCATGCATAAGATATCGTAGGCACGCGACATTCAATTTGACCCCCGCCCCCACCGACCACTTTAGCCGATCTCCCTGCACCATTCACGAATATTGTTGGCACGTATGCAACTGCCCGTATTTTTCTGTCAAAATACTGTTTTAGAAAGGGAGGACAGGATATTTTAAGAAAGAGAAGATATCGTCGACAAACGGCATTCAATTATACCCCCCCCCCCCTATAATGGCGACAATTTAATGTATAGCTGACGGGGGGGGGGGGGTCAAATTCAATGTCGCTTGGCTACGATATCTTCTCCACTATAAAACACTCCTGTTCTCACTTTCTGCCGATCTCCCTGCACCCTTCACCAGTGGCGTAGGTAGGAATTTGTCCTAGGGGGGGATCAGATTGAAATCTCGTTGGGGTGAGGGGAGGGGGTAATTTCACACTTCAGCTATCATTCGACCCAGCCTGCACACTCTTGAATCTATCGGACATCTTTCTGGCCCCATCATAGCCTTGCCCGAGAACAAAATTACTATCCCTGATTCATCCAGACATTCCAGAATTTTCTTTTCGATAAATCGTTCCGTTATGGAATGAGTAGAGTAGAGGCTAGTCTGCTAGTCTCATGAAGTTTTCCCGGATGCAGATCGACGAAGTCGATGATACAAGTGCAAATGCAAACGCACACTTTTACCCAATTTAAGGGACAGTGGTGGCCACTCAATGATGTTGGGAAGGAAACCGCGTACATTGGTCAATTGGGCATATCTCCGCGAGACTCATACGTTCGGCTCAAATCGGAATACTCAGAAAAAATGACCCCAAAAATATCTCAGTTGGCGATTTTTAGGGGAAACGGCTAAAATTTAGAAATGGATAAAACCGTGTATCGTGGGGTCTCTGGCGGACCTACACCTGTCGGGGCCCAACCGCGGAAATCTCCAAGAGGCCCCTAAAGTCTCTGTATGAACAAGACATATAATTTTAACTTAGCCTTTTCCTTATTTTAGCCACGAATTACCGCTATTTCACCTTTTCTATCCTCTAATGAGCGCATTATGACCAGTTTAAGCCGAGAATTTATCAATTTTAGCCATGAATGAGTGCTTTTTGTCAACTTTACCCGCAAATCAGCGCTTATTTTTTCAATTTTGGCCGCGTTTATCGTTCTTCACAATTTCAGCCGCGGATTAGCCGTTTTGTCCCTCCCCTCCCATAACCATGAATTTGCGCATTTTCTCAACTTTAGCAGCAAAATAGCGTTTTTATCCCGTGAGCGAGTTTCTTAATTATCCACGAGTTTTGGAGCTTTCCTCAATTTTAGCAGCAAATTAGCGATTTTTTCACTTTTCTTAGCTGGGGATTAGCACTTTTCTCAGTTTTAGCTGAAAATTAGAGTTTTTCTCAAGTGTTTTCCTCAATATTAGCCGCGAAATAGAAAGCTTTTCACAAATTAGGAATTTGTTGGTTCACCATATGCTATGCATGAGCGATTTTTCTCAGTTTTACCCGCGCATTAGCAGTTTTTTCACTCATTGCCATGAATTCGCGCTTTTTCTCCATTTCTGCCTCAAAAGTTGCATTCAGAAGCCGCGAATGGCGTATTTATTCAGTTTTGACGCAAATTAGAATGTTTCTCAATTTTAGCCGCGAATTAGCACTTTTTAAAATCTCTTAATTTTGTCCAGACTAATTATTCATTTTCTAAATATTACTCACAAATTAGCGGGTTTTTTCACATTTTAGCACCGCATTAGCAATTTTATAATACTTTTGGGTATAGCTTATTGCTTCTTCTCAGTTCTAGCCCGTGAATCAGGATTGTTTTTACTTATAACCGTGCATGAATGTGCGGTTTTTCTGAATTTTAGCCCCAAAGTTGCCTTCAGACTAAGGCGCGTATTTAAATTAAAAATTTCACCACACTTTATACAAAAATTAGTGATGTTCCTGAATTTTAGAAGTGAATTGGCGCTTTTTCTAAATTTTAGCTGCCGCTACGATATCTTCACGTGCACGTTTCCAACCCGTGCATTACCGACTTCTCTCAATATTTGCCAAGAATCAAAATTGCATTTTCCTCAATTTAAAGCTGCAAATTAGCAATTTTTTCCATTTTTTGGCTGAGAATTAGCGTTTTTCTCAAATTTAGCTGCGCTAATTAGTGATTTTTTCTTCAATTTTAGCCGCGAAGTAGTGGTTTTTTATTTGCATCCGCGAATTAACGTTTTTCCACTCCCAGAGCTGCCAATTGCAAATTAGCAATTTCTCCAAATTTCAGCGGTGGAATAGCATTTTACGCTAATTTTGCGGCGATTTAGCATCTATTCCCTTTTTTTATACGCGAAGGGGCGATTTTTCGACATTTCAGTTGTGAATTTGCCATTTTTGTCCAATTTTAACCTGAACGCGTATTTTTTTTGTCAATATTATAGCGAGTTGTCTCAATTTTAACCGCGCGGTTGGCCCCAAAACTACACTTTTGCGTAATGGCCTCCATGCACCGCGAATTACCGATTTTCCCTCAATTTTAGTCTGGAAGTTGCCTCGCGAGATCACGCATACCCGGGACGAACGCGGACCCTTTCGGGCTGCTTGAAGTCGAGAAATTCTGCTAAACGTAACTTCAACGAGAAACGCTTATTTTTGGACATTTTATGAAGCTCTTTAGAGCGTTGGTATACTAGTGTCCCTTCGTTCGCATACTTGTAGCTCTGGGGGGGGGGGGATCTATCCCCCCTGTACCTACACCCCTGCCCTTCACGAATATCGTAGGCAATGGCCCATCGAAAACGTCATCCCGTAGAAAGCAACGTATTTATTGAACGATGAACAAACTGAATGAAATATTGCCCCTTGGCCTTTTGCAGTGCGGGAATATAGTCAGGCTAGTAACCGGGTTGCCAGGGGTGGTCAAATAAACCGTGCACCCCCCCCCTCCTGAGAAAATCCCTAGCCCCGTGATGTTTTGAGCTTCCCCCACCCCATGTGTGGACGCCCCTGGATCCAAACCGCTCCAATTTGACTTTTTTTCGGAACCAAACCCTCGAAAATGGTTTTTTCATTAGCTCTATCCGGTTTCTCGAACGAGGCACTCCCACTCGTTCTTTTTACAGCCGACCCGACCTGATCTTTTGAAACAGATAAGCGTGAAGAAATGGGCTTGTGTAGAACCAATGACGACAAATTTCGTTCCATTTAGATTTTTCAAGCGGCAAACCCGTGAAATTGGTTCGCGTCAGAGGTTGTCGGGCAGTAGCGTACCGAGGTAGCGGCGAGGGGGGCGGACCGCAGAGGGGGCCCCCGAAAAGCTTGAATATGCAAAAATGAGAATTTTTGGATTTCCAGGTTCTACGTTCATGGATTTAGGCACATGAAAAGGAGTTCTGGCGCACGAATGACGGCGCTTTGGCTCCTTTCGAAGATTTTCAGTCCATCCGATCTGGAGCTAATAGAACGTTAATAAAATAGCGCAAATAGTGTGGCTACATATTCGATTGACCCCACGAAAGCTCTATTCTAATGGCTCAAATTAACAAAAATTCGCGCCTTCTAGAGGTAAATTCGCGGCTAAAATACAGAAAATACGCTGATTCCCAAGTTTCCTTAGGTCCGTAAGCAGATAAAATTGAGAAGGCGCTCAAATGTGCCGATGTAGGGGCAAGAATAGGCGGCAAAAAGTTTGGTACAAGCGCTAATATTCGTGGCTAAAACTGAAAAAGCGCTCATTTGTGGTTTCTCAATGCAAATTTCAGACCATAATTTAGAAAAAATCGCTAGTTCGCTGTATAGAGGCAATTTTACGGCTTGAATGTGAAAAAACAAAAACCCCTCAAGTGAAGGCAAAGCCCGCGGCTTAGGAAAATGCGTTAACACAAGGCTATACAAGTGAAAAAAAAAAATCACTTATTCGCGGATAAAACTGAGAGAACGCCAATCCATAGCACCTGAAGGATATTTTGAGGCTAAAACTGAGAAAAGAAAAATCGCTTTCAATTTTTTTTCGACCTATCCTGCCGGTGTTTTTGTTTTCAGCGACGTGACGTTTCGTCGAGGGATCCTCAACGTCGCTGAAAACCAAAACGCCGGCAGGATCGGTCGAAAAAAATTGAAAACAAATCACTCCTGCCTCCAAAATAAAAAAATCATCAGAAAAATTGCTAATCCATTATAAAAATTTTTAAAAAAGCGGGCCCGAAATGTGAAAAAAAAACTAATAATTCACTGCTAATATTGAGAAAAGCCCTAATTATTGCGGCTAAAATAGAGAAAACCCCTGAATTTCAGCTGGGATCGAGAAAAATTGTCAATTCGCCGCTATGAGGACATAAACGCCAATTTGTGGCAAAAATGGAGAAAAATCCCCAATTTGTGAGATAAAAACGCAAATAAATACGACAGTATTATGTTCAAATTGAGAAAAGTGCTAGTCTCCTGCTAAAATGGAAAAAAGGGCTAATTCGCGGCTGAAATGAAGACCATTTTTCATTAATTATTTAAAATTGAAAATCCTACACCAATTCTCGGCTTCTGTAGGCAATTATTTTATTTGTGGCAAAATTTGAAGCAAAGCGCCAATTCATTTCTATAGGAGAAAAAACCCGCTAATTCACAGCTAAAACTGAGCTAAAGCACTGGGCTAATTTTGGAAAATCACTAATTAACGCAACAAAAGTTAAGAAAAACTCTTATTTGTTAGCTCAAATTGAGAAAACGTACTAATTCGCTTCTAAAAATTGGGATAAAAATTCTACTCTGATGCTAAAATTTAGAAAAAGCGCTGATTCGCGGCTGTAAAATGAAAAATTTCAAATGTATTTAAATGGTAGAACCTATCTACGGTAATTCTCGGCTTCAGGGGCCAATTCATGCCTCAAAACTGAGGAAAAGCGTGAAGTGAAAAACCCCGCTAATTTACGGCTGAAACTGTGAATAAGCGCTTATTTTCAGGTCGAATTGAGAAAAAGTGCTAATTCACTGCTATACGCCGTAAAGAACGCCCTTGCTCTGTCCTGAAAACTCCAATCCGTTGCTAAAATTCAAGGAGAATCGCTTTTTCACGAGATAAAAACAATACCTTTGCGGCTGAAATTGAGAAAAACTTTGCATGTGGCCATAATTGAAAAAAAAAAAAAAAAACACTCATTCGAGGATAAATGGAGAAATTCGTCAATTTTGCGGCTTAAACTGATCATAAGCGCTAGTTGGCTGATAAGGGGTAGAAATAATGACAATCCGTGGCTGAAATAAGGTAAAAGCCAGTTTAACGCTACATAAAAATTATATTAGTGCATTTCATTCTGAAAATGCACTATTTCTTGTTTATCCTGAAAATCAAGGGGCCTCATAGTGTTAACCGCCCCGGGCCCCGATTGGTGTAGGTCCGCCAGTGTTGTCGGGTAAAACCAAGGTAAATAGATAGATTTATTTACCTTTGGTAGAACTGTGAAAACCAAAGGAATTTGCAGTAAAACCGTTTATTACCTGCCGATTTATGTACAAAAACACTCAATTCTCTTCATCTCTGGCTGCTCATTAGTTCGGACAGCTCGAAAAACTGTAAACAGGGCGAACAAATGGTTATCACAAGGAAAACTATAGACGTAATGGGGGGGGGGGGTTATACCTCTTGCTCCTTTTCAAGCTGCTTTTGAAGGAGCGAGTCAAGCATATGTTGGAATCGTTGCCGCAGAGCGTGATTTTCAATAGCTGCCACTTCCATCTCTTGTTGATCGCGGCGAACTTTAATGTCAGCCAACTCTTTCCGTAGCTCGTCGAGTCTGACCTTAATTTCTTCTGTAATAGACGTAAAATTAGGCGTTCCTTTTCTTCAAGATATTAGCGACAAGCAGTGACGGACCATTTGATAAAGATGCTTGAGGTCGATAGTCTCTTTGAAATTCATATTCGACGTCGTCTGAGTCGCCCTGGAACATTCCTTTTGAAAATTCAGTGACTAGGCCCGATGTCCCTTCGCCGCCTGTTGTGTTGTCTCCGTTCGTTGCTTCTTCCAGTGTGTTACCATTATCTTCTTGTTTTTCGCCCATCTAGAAATTATGTAAGTTAGGCAAAAATGGCCTGTTAACTCGTTCAGTTAAGGATCCATACATGTAGAGACATTGAGTCCGAAATTCTGCTGTCGTCAGCTGATAGACGACTACTTTCTTCTTCGATTATGTTGATATTCGTTTCTTCCTCGTCTGAATCACTGACCGCTTCTCCGAAAATATCGTGTTCAGCTAAATTTAAAGAGAAAACACGTTACGAACGCGTCAATCTAACAGGATTACAACTTGTTGGTGCGGTGAGCGAGGGGCAATAACGTACCGACGTCAACTGACGTTTGAGTGTTTTGATCTGGAATTACTTCCTCTTCTTCCTGAATCTCCTCCTTGATGACAATACCAGACAAATGATCGATGGGAGTTGTACTGCTTCCAGACATGCCTTCGATGGCGTTGCTCGATATCCCCTTCTTTTCATCCTCCTCAGAGATCACTTCCCATTTTACTGAGACGGCATCGTTGTCTCCTCTGAGAAGTCTTTTAACCTGGTGACAATTTAACGTTGGAATGTTTCGCTAAAAGGAATTGTTGACGGTTGGGGGGGGGGGTGTACCTCTTTTTCAACTTCAGGGGCTTCCACGCATTTCTTTTTTAAAGTTTTTCTGAAACGACGCTTCCTAACGTTTTTCAACGGCGGTGTCACGCCGTGCGGCCACAAAAACTTCTTGTCCACCTTATTCGGATCTTTTTTCTTCGGTTTAACCTTTGACTCGTCATCAGTCTCCGAGTCGGCCTCCTCTTTGCAAATCATCATCTGACAGATGTCGGCCGTCTTGTAGAAACTTTTATTGTCGATCGATTTAAGTGATTCAACGATGGCGGGCAAATCGACCACCTAAAAAATAGGGAAAACGTGTCGAGTAATTTGAGGGAGAACACAATAAAGTTTGACTCACTTTGGCGTGTAACACCCAGTTGTCAACATGAACTTGTCCATAACGGACGTCGTTTTCAAGTCGAATTGAGAAACGGTCGTTGAGGCTTGTAACGCCGCTCCGAAGCAGTTCTCTTAACGTTTTCGCCGGCTCCTAACATGAATTATTGGAGCGAATGAAGTATTACGAAAATTGACAATATTAGCAAATATTTACCTCTGGTAAGCGGAGGACGAATTGGCATTCCAATTCGACCGGGCCCTCGGGTTGTTCTTTGGACATCTTTTATTGAGAAATATTTATCAAAATTAGAGCATTTTTAACGAGAAATTACGCGTTTAAATCAAGTAAAATCAAAAATACAGTTGACCAACACTATCGTATTCAATAATACAGTTATCATACAAGTTGATAAACCAATGAGTACATGTACATGAGCGACGAGACGCGACTAGTTCTCTAGGAACAGCACAGGGAACGATACGTTCCGGGAGGATCGTTCTCTGGGACCTCCAAAACAGGCTGTGGACCAAGAAGGGCGTAGCCTGTCAGAGGGCAAGGGCTCTAGTGTACCGACGCAAGGGCGAGGGAGGGCGGACCACCCCGGGCCCCCTTTGGGATGGGGCCCCTGAAAAGCGTAAATATGAGAAAATCAGGATTTTTAAGGGGGAGTTGTACATGTGTTTCCTCGACCCCCCTCCAATCATACCTCGCCTACTCCGCGTTCCGGAAATTACCGCCGTATTTCTGCACCAATCGTGGACTTCAAGGGCTCATTTAAATCTTCAGGAAATTCCGCACAAGCGTACGATCTTGCTTTCCTAAATAAGTCGTCGAAAGAGTGTGAATTTTCAAGGTAAAAGTTTGTGTGCGCTTTACGGTTATTTTAGGGATGAAATATGAAAAAGGAAGATCGTACGCTTGTGCGGAATTTCCTGAAGATTTAAATGAGCCCTTGAAGTCCACGATTGGTGCAGAAATACGACGGTAATTTCCGTAACGCGGAGTACGCGAGGAAAGATTGGAGGGGGGTCGAGGAATCACATGTACAACTCCCCCTTAAGTGCATGAGATGTAACCGAATCACTAAACTCGCTTGTAAAATTGAGAAAAACGCTGATTCGCAGCTGAAATTAGAAAATTTTCTGTAAATTTGTGGCTGTTAACATTGAGAAAAAGCACTAATTCATAGCTGAAATTGAGAAAACGCGAGTTGACGGATTCTTGGGGTAACTTTGCGGACGCAATTTCACTTTTACTTCCATGTTAGAATAGAAGTATGGTGTTCGTGAAAAAAATCTTTTATTGAATGTTAAAATAAAGTGTAAATTAAGTTTGGATAAATTTAAATGGTTTTGTTGAGTTGAATATCCTTTTCAATTTTATGTATTTTACCGTCTATAGTTTCTTCGACTAGTAACTTTGCAATGCAATGAAACAAACGTTAATTGGTGGGCTAGCATTATTAGAGAGAAACATTAGTTATGAAACGCCAATTTGCGGAAAGAACACACAAAAAGTGCTAATTCGCCGCTAAAATTGAGGGGAAAATGCTATTTCACGCCTGAAATTGAGCAAAACGAGTATTTTCGGCTCAAAAATGGAGAAAAATGCGGTAATTCGCGGCTAGAATTGTGATTAAGCGCAACAATATGTGACTTAAAAACTTAAGAAAGAGTCCTAGTTCACAGCTGACATTGAGACAACGCAAAATCACGAATTCTTAGAGCAAAATCGGGACTGCAATTGGGAAAAAGCACTAATTCACGCGGCTGAAACTGAGAAAAGCGCTAATTCAAAGATTAAAAAAAGAGAAAAACGCGAATTCACGACTGAAATTGTGTTAAAATGCTACAATTTAGCAGCTTTAAAAATTGAGAAAAAGCGCGAATTCACACCTAAAATTGAGAAAAAACCGACGGATTCTCGGGGGTAGGACTGGAATTAAGAAAACGCGCTGTGGTTCACGCATGAAATAGATAAAAACGCGAATTAGCGTCTGAAAGAGAAGAAAATGCTGATTCACGCAGGTAAGGTATGAAAAATTACGATTTTATGGATAGTATCGCGAAAAAGCGCTGTAATTCGCGGCTAAAATTAAGAAATGTGCTCATTCACGGCCAACTCGCACATTCTTGGGAAACTTCAGAAATAAAATTGAGAAAAAACGCCGATTCAAGCGGCTAAAACTGTGAAAAAGCTCCAACTCACGGGTAAAATAAATAAAAAACTGAATTCACGGGTAAAATAGAGAAAAACACGAATATGGCGTTTGAAATGGTGAAAAACGCTAATTCACAGCTAAAGTTTAAAAAACACCAACTCCCGGATTCTTGAGACAACTTCAGGAATCAAATTGAGAAAAAAACGCTAGATCAAGCGGCTAAAACTATGGAAAAGTGCTAATTCACGTGTCAAATTTAGAAAAACGCGAATTCTCGTTTAAAATAGAGAAAAACGCTAATTTGTGGATAAAATTTGGGCAGAGCACTCAAACGCTGGGCAACTTCATGGCTAATTCACGCCTGGAAGTTTACAATAAGCGCCGATTCGCTGCTAAAAATGAGAAAATGTGCTAAATTCGCTGCTAAACGCTGGGAAATGTCGGTGCACAATAATAAATTAATTTAATCGAGCGTACTGGACGCAGGTTTTTTAATAAAAATGAGAGAAAAACGTTAATTTGTGCTAAAATGAATCGCTGCTAAACGCTGGGGAACGACGGAGACCACAATAATAAATTGACTTTAATCGAGGCGTACTGGACCAGTTTTTTAATAAAAATTGAGAGAAAAACGTTATTCACAGCTCTGAAATGAGAAACGCCAACTCGCGGATTCCTGGGGCAACTTCGGAAAATAAAATTGAGAAGCAGCGCTAATTCAACTGGCTAAACTTAGAAAAGGCGCTAATTCACGGGTATAATAAATAGAGAAAAACACGAATTGGCGTTTAAAATGGAGAAAAGCGCCAATTCAATGCTTGTCTTTAGAAAAATAGCTAATTTTCGGATCAAATTGGGAAAGATCACTCAACCGCTTCTTAATTTTCGGATTCTTCAGACAACTTCACGGCTAGCAGTTTATAATAAGAGCCGATTCGCAGCGAAAATTGAGAAAAAGCGCTAATTCTCTGCTAAAATTGAGAGAAAAACGCTAATTCACAGTTGAAATTGAGAAAACACATACAGGTACGCGGTTTTCGGAGGCACTTTCGTGATTGAAAAATATGTACTTCAACGCTACTAAAAAGTATATATTCCCAGTTTAATAAGAGGCTAAAGGGCCTCCTAGAGATTTCTGCCCCGGGCCCCGATAGGTGTTGTTACGCCACTGGGCAAGGGTGGGCAGATTTCACGGCAAAACCGGCGGTTTTACCTCGTAAATGAATATTTCACTCTGAAACTAGATATTTTACCACAAAACCGACTTTTCTCGCCAAGAAAATTGGATATTTTACTCGAAAACTAGCGATTTTACTCCAAACCCGGACGTGTTTTCGGTAGGATTTCACCACAAAAACTGACAATATTACCTAAAAACTGTCGTTTTTAACCCCAAAACTAACGATTTAATCCAAAAAAACTCATGTGTTGCCCCTTAACTAACTATTTAACCCTAAAACTGGAGGTATGACCACTTCAAAACTAGAAATTTTATTCCAAAACTGAAAATTTCCCACCATAACATAACTGGCGTTTTTCCCAAAACGGACGATTTTAAGCCGAAACCGACGACTGTCATGAAAACTCTGACGAAATTTTCAGTTTTTACTTCCATGTTCCTGTAGGGAAAGAAGTTTAGTAATGGCAAATGAAAAAAAAAAAAAAAAAAAATTAGCTGACACCAGATTCGTGTTCCTGGACCCCGAAAAGGCCTAAATCTCGATTTTCAGTATGGCGACGGTCGTCCGTCCGTCGTCCACTTTTTTCTCGACAGATCTGGACGAGCGATATGGCTCAAAAGTTGTGTCTTCATCTCTAGATGTACACCGTAAAATTTGAAAACGATTGGTTGAGCGATTTGGAAGATATTATAACAAAAATGTGTTCGAAGTAAAAACGGTTGGACCCTTATAATTCCAAGAGAATATTATAAAATTTGATGATCGATCGCTCAAAATCGTCATCTAGGTTCCTAGAAGACGCTGCCAATCTTATTCTATCCCTAAGACTGCACCCAAGGTTCTTATTCTATCCTTTTCGCTTCTTATTCGAGGACCAAGCGACCGTCTCTCAGATCGAATCATCCTGGATCATTTACGAGAAGATGAAAAATAGCAATGCTTAGAAAATTTGCCCCCCCCCCCTTCTTTCACTTTTCTGCAGAATTTTTGTTAGGTATATTATTGATTCTTCTTCTACACTTTACCCCTGCCATCTGGCAAACGGGGGCGATCCACCTATCGGCCTCCCTCCCTGGAGAGGGTTTCAGCCCAAATTTAAGCAATATGAAGGACATTTATTACATCTCCCCTCCCCCACGAGCACACAGCAGCCTCCGGGCTACCGGAATCGCTCCGGAAAGATTTCTAGTTACGCCCCTATCTGCGATCCCACACTTTGCTACGTAAATATATTTGAATGTTTTGAACTAAGAAACCTATATGTATAGCATAGCATGTATAGCTATAAGTATACGCAGGAGCTAAAGTGCGTCTTTTTGAGACGAGACGAGAGATGGCCGGACTCGCCTCGTTCGGCCACTCCTCGAGGCTTGAAAATACACTTTAGCTTCGTGGTGTACATACTACTTTTTATTCTAGGACTTAGGGCTACTTAGGGCATTGATATTGAAAGCAGGATAAGATTTGAAATTTGATGGCAATTCGAAAAAGTTATTCCATGTTTAGATAATGTCACTGAACTAAGGCTCTATAAGTTCCTACGAGTACTGACAGTCGCCATATTTGGTCTCCCCTGCATATGTGGATCAAATAGATTTGGAATCTCTCAAATGCCGCCATGTTTGGTCCATTGGCGGATCAAATGGATTTGATATCTCTCAATCGCTGCTGCGGTCGTATAGGTTAACGCTCACCAGCCAATCACAAGCCCACCCCACTCTAAAGGATCACATATGGCGCATGTTGTCAGTACCTGTGTGTAACTATAGGCTCACTAACTGAACCGCTGATATTCTTACTCAGTTGTTTCAAGCTTTTTAATTAGTAAAATGAAGAGCGCTTCAACGCAAGTGTATGAAGCACAGTCCAAAAAAATTACTTTAGAGCCTAGGATCTAAAACGCCGTAAAATTTGCGGCGGTAATAGTATATTACATTACAAGTCCAGGAAAGTGGTTATTATCTGCGAGGTTTTTTCATTTGGCGGGCGAGGCGGAGGCCGAGCCCGCTAAAAAAAACGAGAAGGTAAATCCCCTTCCTACGAGTGATGAACATACGACTTTTTTCACGCGACAGCACGGAAATGATACAATTATTTAAAACATTGTGATTAAATTTAACGTGAAGCTGCAAAATAGGGTGTTGACCAGTGACACTGAAGGGAACTTCCGAACGAGGTTATAAAAACCAGGAAGGTTTGGTTTCTTGTGTGGAATTGGAACAAGAGAGGTGAGAGAGCCGGTGTTGGAGTCAAGTATTTTTGTGCATATCCAGCAGTGTTTCATTCCCCTTGGTAAGAAAAGAAATTGATTAAAGTTTTCCATAATAGTACATTTCATAACAAGTGCGGAAAGTAAGAAATATCGTGCGAGTATTGTTGGACGAACGAGACGCAGTCGAGTGAGTCTATTACACGAGCACATGATATTTCACTTTCCGACGAGTAATGAACGACGTTTTTCGCACGACGATGGGGAATTTATAGGCAGGTGCTCATTCTGGAAATGTTATGGTATTTACGTGTGAGAAACGAAAAACACAGTGAATAAACCAAACCAACAGGCTCAGACAGGAAGAGGAACCAGAAAAAAAAAAAAAAAAAAACAATAACAATTAACGTCATATCACAGAATTCATTGGAATTCCTGGTTTTTGATGTGAAGGACTTTGACAAACTGACCACTGACTTCTCGTGTGTTACTTCAAGAAGACCTTAAACGAGGTTATAACCCGAATTCATTTACTTTCCGTACTAGGACGGAAAATATTCTCTGGATCAGTGCAGAAAATTTCTGGAATGTCACTGTGCGGTAATGGTCAATTTCCCAGTCACTTTTGGGTAGAGAAAATGACTACTTTCGGAGCATGCCGCGTGAAAAATACTTTAGCTCCTAGGCATGAAAAGAGACACTTTTGGACTCATTCGCGGCTGTAAAATTCGGGTTTAGTATCATGTAGGACAAAAAAAAAATAATATTAGTCAAATACCTATCAAGAATTAGGCCGTTGTATACCACATTCAAATCATTCCCAAAATGCTGAAAATTCAAGACTATTGAGCACCTCCATACAATACCTTGTCTCCTCTATTTACTTAAAATTGAGAACTACACTACACTTCACCTTTCTATCGATGAAAACTAAGGATGGGATGGTAGTGAAGGGTATGGTGGGAAAGGGTAGGGGGGAGAGCCTTAATTTTCACCCCCCCTTGAACCAAAATACTTCCGCCGCCACTGATGATCTGCGATTTTGTTTAGAAATGTCGAATATTTCACTGCCTGCTATTCACGTGACTCAACCACTTCGGTTGATTAGTGTCGCTACAAGCCACAAAATTAGTCGTTTTGGTGGGAATGTTTAGATTGTCGCTCCTGACGTTTAGAACTGTTGCGTAACGAAATAATACGCCAAATTAATTTCGGTGAGTTTTTAACCCCCATTTAAGGGCAACGATCTAGATTTATCTCTACTTGTATTACGCCTGCTTTCTAATTTTGGCTCGATGTGAAGAAATTAGGAGTTCTGTAGGAAAAATGTTACTCCTTGTACTCTCTCTTTCGGCGACTTTCTTTAGGGGGAAATATATAAACAATTATTTTCTTAATTTTAGCCGCGAAATTCACCCAAGAACAGCACGTAAGAGCTATTTCTCAAATGGCAGCCGCAAAATAGCGACTTTTTTCCCCCTTATAGTCTTGAATTTGCCGTTTTCCTCAATTTTAGCCACATAGTTGTCTTCAGAAGGCGCATATATATAAATTAGAAATTTTACCGTACTTTATCCGCCGATGAGTCGTCTTTTCTCAATTTTGGCCGCGTATTAGCCTTTTTCCTCAATAGTAGCGTTTTGTGATCTTTGAATTACCAAATTTTCTCAATTTTTTCCGAAAATTGCCCTTTTTCTCAATTTTCATCAGCAAATTAGCCATTTTTTTTTTCAATTTTCAGCAGGGAATTTGTACTTTTTGCCATTTCGAGCTGAAAATTAGCGTTTTTTTTATTTATGCCGCGATAATTAGTGATTTTTCAATATTAACCTTGTTTTTTCACATTTCAGTCCCGCATTGGCATTTTTTATTCAATTTTACCTGTGGAATGGCGTTTTTCTTCAGTTTCAGTTTCGAACGGGTGCAACGCATTGGCGTTTTTTACAATTTTTCGCCGAGATTTAGCGATTTTCCTCAAGCACGGGCTTAGCGCTTTTTCTCAATTTTAGCAGTGCAGTAGCATTTCCATTTCTAGCATTAGCCATCTTTCTCAATTTTAGCCTCGAATTTGCGTTTTCCTCAATTTCAGCTGTCCAACCGTCCAACATTTTCACATTCGTCTATCCGTGAATGTGGAACCTAAAAGTCCTCATTTTTCCATTCGGGGTCAGCCGCATGCGGGGCGGCAAAAAGCACGCGAATGACGATTCGTGTCATGCTGCGCCGAAAAAATGGTCAAACTCGCGCGAGCAAGTATTGCTGTAACCTGTGTGGGGGGGGGGGGGGGGCGAACGGTCAGTTCATCGATTTCAGGGCGCTAATAGTCAATACATCTTTCAAGGGCGCAAATGTTGTTCTAAGCGTGTTCAAAGCCAATTTGAACACTTTGAAGACGCGAATCGTCTGAATAACCCTCTGTAGGGCGCAAATGGTCAGTTTGACTAATTTTTGGACCGTGAATGTCTGGTACAAGTATGCCATTTTTAGGGCTTTAAATAGCCCTAGTTTTGCTATTTTTAGGGAACGAATCGTCATTTTAGACATTTTCAGGGCACGAAGGTTCAGTTTGGCCATTTTTGAAGCGCGATAATGATCGAATTTACTATTTTCAGGACATGAATCATCCGTTTAGGGCCTTTCACAGCGCGAATCGTCAGTTCAACCATTCATGGACCGCTATAGAGTTGGTTTTACTAATTTTAGGGCGTGAATAGCAAGTTTAGCCATATTTACGGCGCAAACTGACAGTATGGTCATTTCTAAGGCTTGAACAGTCAGTGTGATATTTTCAGTGCTCGAATCATCAGTTTTACCAGTCGAAATGGTCAGTTTTGCTGTTTTTAGAGCGATGAATTTCCAGTTTTCCAAGCGCTAATGGTTAGTTTGGCCACTTTAAGGACAAGAATCGTCTGTTTGTGCATTTTCAAAGGCGCTAATCGTCAGTTAAGCTATTTTTAGGGCGCGTAGAGTCAGTTTTGCCGATTTCATGCCTTGGATATAGCCAGTTTGGCCAGCAATTTCAGGGCGCCTATTTAAGGTTAAATCACTAAATTTGCAGTCGCAAATCAGAATTTGGAAGTTTCGTAGTGAAAACTTCGTTTTTCTGATAATTGTTTTAGGGTAGAAACTTGAATTTTGGGTTGAAAAATTTATCTTTTGTGGTAAAACCACTAGTTTTGGGGGGGTAAAATTTTCATTTTGAGGAAAAAATGTCAAAAGGTTAAGAGTAAAATCACCGTTACAGTGGTAAAATCTTCAGTTTTGACTAACTTGTCAACTTTGATGTGAAATCTTTAGTATTGGACTAAAATCGTGACTTTTCTCTGGATGAAAACCTCCAAAACTACAGATTTCACGCTAATACTGACGTTTTACATCAAAACTGACAATTATGACAATATATTGACGATTGAGAGATTGGTGATTTTACCCGTAAACTAAATGTGACAGGTTTCCCTCAAGATGAAACGTTTACCATGATGGTTTTACCTCAAAACTGACCTTTTTTAAATGCAAAATTAAGGGCCTCCGCACGCACTGAGTGGCACTGCCGCGACCACTCAGTGGCGCTTAGGGCGCGGAGGACCTAGAACTGCTACCAGAAAACAGAAGTTTTCACGACAAAATTGGCGATTTCACCCTCAAGATAAACTTGGTTGTTTTACCTCAAAACTAAAATTGTAGATCGAAACTTGCTATTTGGGCACAAACATGACGATTTTTGCACACAAATGGCAATTTTAGCACACAAATGGCAATTTTAGCACAAAAATTACGATTTTTATGAAGTACTGAAATAGTGATTTTTTGCATAAAACTGGTAATTTTATCACTATATCTGGCAATTTTAGATTTGAGAGAAAATTGGTTGTTGAATGAGGCAACCCCACAAAATTGATTTTCATCCACAGGAAACTCACGGTCTTCCAGAAACAAATCCGCAAATTGCGCGGTAATAGTTTTGAGGGCAAAATATGCGTGAAATTGGGTTTTTAGTGCCAATTCCGCAAAGTTAATTTTTCAGTGACCCGCGCAAAAAAAAAAAAAAAAAAAATCGGAGAAAAAGTCGCAAAATTTGATTTTTTAGTTAAAGCTGAATCTGAGAAATTTGCTTCTTAGTTGGGTCACATCTGCAAAAATGTATTTTTATGGCGCTAAACTCCTCGAAATCGGAATTTTTCAGTGAGCAAGGGGAGGGCAACTGGCCCAAATTGAAATTTTACTGGCCGAGTATTCCCGATATATTTCAAGTGTCAATCGTAATTTTAGCGAAACTGCAAGTTTCAGGGCATTTTGTTCGGGTCTGAATGTCTGAAAAACTGCTTAGTTTAATGGTGGGGGGAGGGCACTGCGTCCCCCCCCCGCGATGGGTCCCGTATTTCAGAAAAAAAGGAAAGTTTTACTGACTGTGAGGTTGAAGCTCTACTGGTTTGTAGTTTGGAGGTTGGAGCTTTATACTGTGTTTGGAGTTTCTGACCGCGGTTGGAGCTTTGCTGGGGTAGGATTGGACCATTGCTGTGGTTGTATCTTGGCTCTGGTAGGAATATTTCTGTGGTTAGACCCAGGGGCGGTTTATGGGGGTGGCGATAGGGGTGATCGCCACCCTCGTCAGCTCAGCCACCCTCGGAGAAACGGTGGGGGGGGGGGATAAATAAAAAAGGGGAAATTGAAGAGATACAAATGTGAGGGAGAGCAAATCAGATATCTAGATCCTAGAACTATAGGAAGTTGGAAAATAATTACAAAATTATTTTTCAGTATTAATTTAATTGGTAGTACCAAAGTTTGGGTTGAAAGAGCCAAACCCACGAAATTTTGCTTTTGAAAGAGCATATCCGGCGCAATTTGGGTTTAAAAGAGCAAAATTGCCAGACATTTTGATTTGAAGAAGACTAATGCGGAGGTTTTTTGTTTGCAAATCCGTGTTAACTGGCCTTTGTAATAGCCAAAATAACAAAATTTTGCTTTTTGAGTTACCCAAATCCATGACTTTGGTTTTTGAAAAAGGTAAATTAGGTTTCGAATTAGTCAAAGCAGCGAAAGCGATTTTAGAAAGAGCTGAAGCCACGATATTTTGTTTTTAAAGAGAAAAAATACGCGAAATTGCGGCTGAAATAGCATAAATTCTGTTTTGAAGAAGCCAAATCCACGACATATCGTTATGGAAGAGGAAGAGCGAATTTCCAGGGGTTTTAAACGAGCTTAATCAGTTCTTTGTATCAACCAAAATTATAGGAAGAGCTTATGCCAAGAAAGTCAAATCGTGAATTGACGAAATTTGGTTTTGAAAGAGCCAAACACCCCCCTCCCCCAAGTTTGGTCTTGAAAGATCAAAAATCTTGGCAGTGGCTGGACTATTGCTGTGGTTGGATCTTGGCTGTGATTGGACCACTGCTGTGGACCTTTTTGTGGTTGGGAATTTTTGTGTTTTGGAGATTTGCTATGTTTCGTCCTTGTTTGTGTTTTTGGAGTTTTGGTGTGGTTGAAGCGTTATTGTGGCTCGGCTAAATCATGCCTCATTTTTGCGGACGTTCGGTCTTTCGAACCCAAATGTCTTGGATTTGGCACATTCAAAACCCTATTTTTGGGATTTGTCACGCTTTTATGCATAAAAACCAGCTAAAGGGTTGGTTAGTTGGAAAAACTAATTCGGCTCAATCCAGGGATCTTTAACATTTTTGTCTCTCCACAAGTTTTATTGATATGTTATTCGCAATGGCCGAATTCGCCCACTGCCCGAAAAATTTACCCAAAACGAGTTACGGGCAGTCCGAAATGCTCACAACGCGTCGTGGGTTATTTTATTCGCCCAGTGGGCGGAATGAAATACCCAAACCGCGTTCTGGGTAATTCGTTTTACTCAATAGCCGAAATAAAGGTTAGGGTGAGTCTATTTTGCGGCGTGGGCCTTCCGATTTTACCCACAACGCGATCTGGCAGCTCCGATTTACCCGCAACGCGTTGTGCGCATTTCGAATTACTCACAAAGCAGAGTCAGAGTTTCTCAACTCCTTAGTACAGCGTTATATTGCTGTATAACTGCAGCAAATTAATGAAACGGAATGATAATCAAACATGATTATGCTTTAACGAAAATAAGTTTGTAACAAAAAGGAAATTAAAAAGAAAAGACACGAAGCGAAACAAAGAACAAGAGAGAAACATACACTCAAAGAGGCAGACTTTATTTATTTACGCTCGATATGTTCCCATGGCATTTACCACGCAAGAACACACGAGACGCCCAGCAGACTGTAACTGTAAGTTATCGCTGTATAATCACACACAGAAGCCGGGTTAAAATCGCTATGTGGGTAATTCGAAATTTCGGCTATATTGAGTAAAACGAATTACCCAGAACGCGTTATGGGTATTTCATTCCGCCCACTGGGCGAATAAAATTACCCACGACGCGTTGTGAGCATTTTGCACTGCCCATAACGCGATGTGGGTAAATTTTTCGGGCAATGGGCGAATTCGGCCATTGGGAATAACATTGTGGAGAGACAAAAATGTTGAAAATCCTTGGACTGTTCGGCCTCCACGACAACATGACCAGAAATGAACATCTTCATAATTCGGCTTATTCAAAAAACCAATAAATTGTCGTTATCTTGACCTTTTCAAACCGCGGTTTCGTCGCTTTTTAACCAAAAAATGACACGGATTTAGCACCTTCATCACCAAATTTCAAGAATTTTTGCTATTTTTCATACTGAGTTTTTTTTGCGATTTTAGAGCGAGCCAAATCTGCGAATTTCATTTTACAGTGCCACCCCGTGGCATTGGTTTCTTGTAGGTTGAAACTCCGCAAAGTTGTTTGTCTCAAAGAGCTAAACTCGCGAAGCCGTCAAATATGTTTTATTCTTATCTAAACCGACGATTTTTTTTTTTTTCAAGAGCTATACATTTGCAAAATTTAGTTTTGGAACGATGTAACACCGCGACTTAGGTTGCGTAAGTGCCGAATCCACGAAATGTGAACTTCAAAAGAGCCCAACCCGCGGAAATTTATGTTAGGAATCTCCAAACGCGTGAATTGTATTTGTATTTAACGGGTCAACTTCGCAAATTTTTTAGGGAGTTAATCCGTGCTAAATTTGGATTCTTCAATATGCAAAACCCGCAAAAATTGGTGTAGTCCGTGACTGTAAAGTCCACAAATTTAGCTGTTGAAAGTACTAGACCCGTGAAATTGATTTTTCAAATCCACGAAATTATGGTGTGATGGGGGTGAAAACAGCAAATTATAGCGAGCGATGTAGACAGATTATAAGACAGTGAAGAAGAGGAAGTTGATTATGGAATAAGCTTTCACGGGCCAAATCCTCGAAATTTGATTTGCAAAATCCTAAAACACGAATATTTGTTTTTTAACGAGCCTTCGTTCTTTGAAGAGAAGAGACTCACCCGTGCAATTGGGGCTAGAAGAATCAAGACTCGCCAAATTTGGAATTTGGAAGAGCCAAACCAGCGGTTTTGGATTTTGACAGAGCCTGAATTGTAAAATTTTGATCGCATGCTCGACATCCGCGGGAAATTTCGTGGGTCCCCTGAGAACAAGCCAAAGTAGCCAAAAACGCAGGAATCACGAGAAGAAGCTCTTAGACGGCTAATCAGAACAAAAATGCGTTTTTAATTTCCTCATTTTCAGTTGTCATGAAATTCCAAGACACGCAGTTTCGTTAAATTTTGTTTGGGGGGGGGGGATTTCTGGGGAAAAATAGCCCACGACTTTAACCCCCCCCCCCCCCAGGCACATTCTGTGTCAACGCCCATCGGTGAACTTGGTGGCATTGACTGCGTCTACGCACGTCCAGTGCTACTCACTATGGGTTAAGCTCTCAGTCCTTGAGTCCATCTTAATTAATTTTTTTTTTTTTTTCATGGCAAGCCCCCCCCCCTCCAACAAATGGATGCATCAGGAAACCGACAATCATCAACCCGGTCGATCGCTTTTGACACGGTAAAGCGGTTGTTGGCAGAAGACAGAGACTTGGACAAACGTTTGACTGCCGTTAAAAAGAGCACAGAAAATGGTATTTTTAGTCATTTTTTTTACTATCTTGGGGATTGATTTTCATCATTTTGTGATTGAAATAATTCTGCGATCGGCGAATAGAATTTCAAGGCCGAATCGTTTTTGTGAAACAATTTTTATATACGACGATCCTTCTTTGTTACCCGAAACGATCAGTTTTCAAACATGTTCCCTAGGATTTTGTCAGTTCCACCATTCAGACATTTTTGGTTTCAGTTAAAAAGTCAACGTCAGCCGTCCAATTGGAGAGTTCACTCATCGACCAACAACTTGCCGTTTGTGAGACGGAGGCTCGTTTGAAGAAAGAGTTAAAAGAACTCAAAATACACGACATAACGGTTTGTTTTTTTCCTTTCGCTATTTTTCTCTCTCTCTCTCTCTCTCTCTAAAAACAAAACAAAACACAATCTCGCTTTTTAATTTAATCAGAGCGAGGAGTGCAAGAGATTTGAATGGGAGGCAAAGAAAAGTCAGGCTGAAATGATTTTGGAAAAGGAAGAGAAAACCCTGGCAATTCACTACGAAAGAATGAAAACGTCTAGAGAGCGAAATGATTCACTGCGTGAGTTTTCATCTTTTCATTAAAAAAAAAAAACAACAACAACAATTTAAAGCGATCTAATTAGGGAAAGGTGAGTTTGATAGACACTCCGACGCTGTCGACGCCCTGGCGAGGGCTAAAGAAAGAGAACTGAACAGAATTGAGTCGTTTAAAGATGAAATACGAATGATTTACGAGTCGGTAGAGTTCTCAGAGGATGTGGATAAACTTCAACGGGACTTACTGATTCTAAAGGTGAAGGATTTATTATTGTTCGTATAACAGTTTGAAGGGGTTTAACGTTGACGGAGGGGGTGGGGGTGGTTAATAGAAACGGAACGCAGCAGTTTTGCTGAGGCTAACGAAAAAGGCTGAGCACCTGGAAGAGCAGCTTCGCTCTCAAAAAAGGGACTTTTAAATTGCCAAACTTCGCGCGTATTCAAACATAGCTTTTTTTTTGTTCGCAAACGACGAAATTTGATAATAATGTTCAAATTATTGTTTTGTTGTTGTTTACCCTTCCGATAACCTCAATGGCGTAATGTATAAATTATCAAGTTTGGGTTCACAGTAATTGTGAGGGGGGGGGGGTTGAGCATTGCAGAAATCTTTAAATCGAAACGAAAAAGTTCTTTTCGCGATCTTCAGAAAGAAGCTTTCTCTTCCAGACCGGATCCCTTTCTTCCACTTCTTCATAACATTCAACTTCACCCGTTCTGCCTGGTGGTAATGGAAAAGGGGTAGGAGTCCCTCAATGTCTTATGCTCAGTATTTCTATTTTCTTCCATTCGATAAGGGTGAGTCTGCCGCCGCTGCCGAGAAGAAGAGAGAGAAGAGGCTCGGCCCGAGAATTGAAAAAAAAAAGGAAGGAATAAAAGGAGGGAAGAATACGTACACCGAGCACGTAAAGGGCGAGCGCTGTGAAAAAATCACGCCAGTTGTCAACTTGAAGTGAAAAGTATGAGACAGACACACAGACCGGAGAGAGTACTTGCTGTACTAGCCGCCGTTTTGGCAGTTGGTGAGTTTTTCAATTTTAATATTTTTGAAACCTACTTTAAATTTGAAAGATAAGTTTTTATTTAAAAATTAGTCGGTGTCATTCAACTTACCCGGATTTTATTGGTCAAAATGTGGTGGAAGCGTTCGGAGTTTTAGTATTCAAAACACGAATAAAGCGATTTCCGCAGAGGGAACTCTCCTGTCGCGTATAATGGGAAGATGAGAAAAATATTTTCCAATTTGAAAGAAGGCGATTTCAGTTTGGACTTTAACGTGAAAGTTGTTTTTCAAAACAGGCCAAGACAAAATGTTTCTTTCGAAAAAACCGTCACGTTTTTTCTCTTCCCTCCCTTCTATTTATTCAGTTTCGTATACATATCGTGATGTTCGAGTTGTCAAGTTTTACAACCGCCATCGCGGCATTTTGCCGGACTCGGGACCAATAGGGCCCAATTCTTTGTTTCTCAAATTTATGACCCGCCTCCCCCTCATACCAAAAACTTGGTACTTCGTGAAGTCTCAGAAATTTCTTTTCTCTTGAAAAAAAAGTTACGCAAGGGGTCACCGGAGACCTCCCCATTAGCTTATGTAAACCTTGTGCAACTTCAAGATTCTTCTTCTTTTTATTTTCGAATTTGGTTTTTTCTTTTCTGCCACACCTTTTTCGGGGAAAGCCAGCAACGCTCCCCCTCCCCCGACTTTTCAAGCATTTCTTTAAATATATATATAATATATAAATTGAGAGCAGGTTTTCTCTCTACCGGCTTTTTATATTTACATTTCTAGGCGCGACACGCTCATCCCACGCTGTCAACAAAAGTGAAACTGAATTAGCCCTCCCCCCTCCCTCGGGAGGGGGAGGGGAGGCAGTTATGTCATAACAAAAGTTTAATCCCTGACCTTGTAAAAGGAGACAAGTCTGACCCTTTTACTTCCTCTTTTTGAACGTTTTTAAATATTTTTTGGTGCGCGTTATAGAATTTTATTTTTATTTTTTTAAAGCACGTAATACTTCGTTGGGGTCGATTTCACTTTACATTAAAAGTCCAACAGCTCCTAATTCGGGACGGGAGGTGTAGAAAGATACAGTGAGAGAGAAAGAGAGAGAGAGAGAAATTACGCAATGGGACACTGTGTGTGTCTCTCTGATACCTGTCATGGAAAAATGTTGGAATTCATCACCCAATACGACGGGGGAAATGACATTTTTTTGTTGTCAACCCGTCCGTTTTGACGCGGAAACTCGGACCCAGGGATTGCTTTTCCTCTCCCAAGAGTTTTTAACTTTCTTTTCCTCGAGCTACCCTCCTTATTGCGAGGCTTTTGTTCTTTCACTCGCGAACACAAATTTTCCTTATTTTTCTAGCCTTAAAAACCAATATTTTCCCTGATCTCGCTCATTCGAATACAAATTCATCGGATTTCGTAGTCTAAAAACCAATTTTGCAAATAAAAAAAAACAATTTTGAGTATCGGGTTTGTTGTTGTTGCTGCTGTTTCGTACTTTTGAAAACAAATTTGTATTGTCTCCTACAATATTTACAACAACAAAACACAATATTTGACAATATTTGAACTGCAAAACCAAACTGGAATGTTCCCCCTCTCTTTTTTTCAGGCAAATTTGTGAGTTTTTGATGGGTAATGACTCTTTTTGTGGATGAATTGGCGATTTCATTGCTTGAATTTTAAAGTATTTTTCGTGATTGTCTGTTTCGGGGGGGGGGGGGAATTTTCATTGAAATTCATTAGGCGGATTTTTGGTTTTCAGGAGGAATAGCAAGTTATTAGGGCCAGTGTGTCCGTGGGGGCTAGGGCATTGCGCTCCAGTAGTGGCCTGGGGCAGCGTATTTACAATCTCAATCAAAACAATCAAATTCCTTTTGATGTATATCACTTGAAGGATTCGAAGAGTCCGCAAGAATACGGGGTGGCAAACATATTTTCAAGGGTGGGTAGACGTTGGCCAACTCATAATCCCTATAAGGGATGATAAGATTCACCCAAACAGGCTGAAAAATCAATCCCCAAGTCCGTGGGATGATTACTTCTCGAGATATGGCATAATTTGTACGAAAAGACGTTGTTTTTGGCTTGATTAGTTTCAAAAAAACATCACGCCCTACATTTAGTGGTGAAGTTGTTTTTGGAGATTTCATTTTCTGACTTAATGCACATTGCATTGGCACGATAGCTCGATTCTCTGAGATCAATATTCTTTGAGTTATGAAAAAAAAATTCCTGGAAAACGCGAATTTTGAATTAGTGTGTAGTTTTTTGTGATGAATCGAATGAGCTGTAGTAGGGATCGCTGGGATCAATAACTTTGTGAGTTACGGCTAAATATCTTCGAAAAAATCTAGCACTTTAAAAAGGATTTGTTTTTTTTTTTTTTTTTTTTAGATTTATTGCTTAAATTAAATTAAAAAATATTAACCCCAGCGATCCCTGCAAACGCTCGATGCAGCACAAAACCCTACACAAGATCAGAGGACGTAGTTAGTTCTGCCCAAAATCTTGTTACACATTTACATATTTGATGCTCATTATCATGACGATGAGCTGATAGCACTCGTTTTTTCGAGTATTTTCATTCGTAACTCAAAGAATATGGATTGTAGAGAAACGAGCCTAATTCCGCACCAAAACCTTCTTCAGACATGACATCCACGTCAACCGCATTACTATTGGACGTGAGAATTTTTTGGGAATATTTAAGCCAAAAACCAAGTTTTTTTTAGTATAATTTATACGTCGTGACTCAAAAACTAATTGTCGCACGGACTTGGGGCCGATTTTTATCGACTCAGCACACAACATTACATAGGACTAGACGCCTCGTTTGGGCATATTTGTTTACCCTTTGTAGCGATGAGTTGGCCAACGTCTACACCCCGAAGGATGCTTGCCCCCCCGTACCGTTGTGGATTGTTCAAAGTTGGAATTTCCGACATAATGTGCATTCTGCATTACAAGGAAATTAGTGTGAGTAACTCGAAAAAATTTGTTAAAAGATCCCAGAGCCGTTGTTTTTAATTTAGCGAAGGAAATTACACTAAAATTCGTCCTTCTACGAACCAAAATACATTTGACAATTTTTCGACAATTAAGTGATCATCATTTTTAAATTCAGCACCCCAAAAAACCACATTGCACACATTTTAAACCAAAACGGACACCGTTTTTAATTTCCGTCTCAGTGACCCTCGAAAATGGACAAAAATACGCCTCAAATCCTCATTTCAGACGAGAAAAAAATTAAATAACATCTTGGTAGTGAAAATTCCTATAAATTTGGCAATTCGAAAAAGTTGTTCCATGTTTAAATAATGTCACTGAACAGCTGATAACCTTACTCAGTCAGTTTCGAGAGTTTCGAGCAACGCTGTATAAATAGAACTGGGTTGCTCATCACTGCTGTTAAAGAATAGCAATCAGTCAAGTTACCAAGTAGTTGAGAGGGGCGGAGTTTCAAAATAAGTACCGTGTTGCCATAACTACACAAGGAGAGGGAGGGGTGTTGTTTACCAGGGACGACCTGCCTCCTCCACACCCCTTTAGACCGCTGTGAGCAATCCAGGTTTATATATCGTTGGTTTCGAGCTTTTTTTTATTTAAATTCATATAGTGAAGAGCGCTTCAACGCAAGTATATGAAGCGCAGTCCGTAAAAATTACTTTAGAGCCTAGGCCTAGACTCTAAAGGCCCTAAAGGGTTCTGTGGAGTCTATGCAACCAAACAAATTTATTCCCGCGAAAAATGAAGCATTTTGATGGGTTGCATAGATACCACACAACGAAAACATTGAGCTTGTGAACGGGCCTTAAAAGCCGAGACACTTTTGGGACTCACTCGCGGCCGTAAAATTCGGTTTTAGTATCAATATGTTTCCGTGGTAGCATTTCAAAAATCACAGCGCTTCCTCAAATTGGGGGTACAGATATGGACTGTGGCTCATGTGAAAGCTAATTTCATTGGCTTTCCAAGAAAAATAGTGATTAAGAAGGGTAAAGATAAATTTAACTTGTAAAAATATGATTTCCAACCAAAATAGCCCAGTAAAATAAGGTGTCGAAGGTTGCAATAATTAGGGTAGATACTTTTTTTGTTTCATGTTGTTAGGGGTGGTGTAGGTATGATGTGTTCAAATTGTTGACCTCGAAAAACCTCGGGATCATCCTTGAATTCGGGAAAGACGGCGCAATTTTTGGATTTTTTTTCGGGTTTGGGCACTTTTTTTGCTTAAGGAGCCATTTCTCGGCTGTGACTACGAAGTAACATTTCAAAGCAGACAAAATTTCCGACAAAACTAGTCCAAAGCGGGATCTGGAGGTATCACAGTATCTAAGATAGAGATCGTCAAATATACGATAACTTTTCAAAATTGACAAATGATGTTGATGTTGCCATGTCTTCATCATCTGTAAACATGTGTGGAATCATTTTCGTGGTCAAAATGGTACACGGCTTTCAGATTTAGGCTAAACGTTCCAACAAAGAGAAGGCAAAACGATAAACTGTCGCCCAAGAAGCTCCGTAACTACATTGATCAATATGCATTGTTGATAGAAGTAGTTCCTAATTGCATTAATTGGTACGGCCATTACTCGTTGTAGGCTGTAATAAATGTTATCAGTATTCGTTATTCGTGACCATGTAGGATTCGTTTAATGGTCGGTAAAGATAGGACGACTTCTGTAACACCTATGTTTCGATAACTGTAATAGGTATAGTTAGTTTTCAGCATTTCGTCCTTTGTAGGAAGTAGATCACAAACGCATGTAAGTCATCCGACAATGACATAATTGTGGCTGAAAATGTCTGATGAACGAATATTTTGGACTGAAAAATGAAAAGTAATGCACTATTTCAACTAAATGATAGCGTGGATGTAAAAAGTAATAAAAAATATATTTCAATCGACCCTTTATCTCTTGGAAGAGCCTAACATAAGACGCGTCTCCATGATACTTGAAAGTTGTCTATTAGAAATGTCAAAATGTCTTCCATGTCGCCTTCTATATCCGTGGGGTCTTCTATATCTACACAGTCAAAATCCTCGAGTGGGTCCGGTTCACATGACTCTCCACTGCAATTAATGCAGAGCACAGTGGCGGCGGAACCGGGGGGGCAGGGTGGGCGGCCGCCCCCCGGAATTTAGTCTGGGCGGGCGTCGCCCCCCCCCCCCAGGCTTTAATGCCAATCTTCTATCCCGAATACTGCACCCAAAGTTCTTATTCTATCCTTTTCGCTTCTTATTCGAGGACCAAGCGACCGTCACTCAGATCGAAAACCCTGGATCATTTGCGAGAAGATGAAAAATAGCAATGCCTAGAACATTGCCCCCCCCCCATCTTTCACTTTTCTGCAGACTTTTTGTTAGGTATATTATTGATTCTTCTTCTACACTTTACCCCTGCCATCTGGCAAAGGAGGGCGATCCACCTATCGGCCACCCTCCCCGGAGAGGGTTTTAGCCCAAATTTAAGCAATATGAAGCACAGGCGTAGCAAGGGGCGTGCGGCGCATGCGGTGCGCACCGGGCATCTCTACCCTAGGGGCATCAAACCCGATGTTTTGTTATGCGATCACCGCTACCCAGTGGCGGAACAACACTTGTCCGGGGCCCGGGGCGGAAATCTCTAGGAGGCCCTTTAGTCTCTAATTAAACCGTAAATATACTTTTTTGCAGCTTTGAAGTATATATTTTCCTCAATTTTAGCCACGAAATTGCCTCTAAAGTGCGTTTTCTCAATTTTTTCCGCGAATTAGCTCATTTTCTCATTTTTAGCTGCGAATCGGCGCTTTTTACAAGCTCTTACCGTGAAGTTGCCTTAAGAATCCGCAAATTAGGTTGCGTTTAAGTGCTCTTTCCCAATTTTATCCGCAAATTATCAATTTTTCTAAATTTAAGCCGTAAATTCGCGCTTTTCTCCATTACAAAAAAAAAACCATTCGTGTTTTTCTCTATTTATTACCCTCGAATTAGCGCTTTTCACAGTTTTAGCCGCTTGAATTAGCGCTTTTTCTCAATTTTATTCCCAAAGTTCCCCAAGAATGTGCAAGTTGGGGTATTCTCAATTTCAACTGTGAATTAGCCTTTTTACCCCCAATTTAGCAGTGAATGGGCACATTTTTTAATTTTAGCTGGAAATTATAGCACTTTTTCTCGATTTTATCTGCAAAATTGAAATGTTTTGTACCTTAGTTGTGAATTAAAGTTTTCCTCCACTTTTAGATGCAAATTCGCGTTTTTCTCTATTTCACGCCGTGAATCGCAGCGCTTTTTCTCAATTTCAGTCCCAGCCCCGAGAATCCGTGAGTTGGCGTTTTCTGTGAATTCGCGCTTTTTTCCAATGTTTAAAGCTGCCAAATTGTAACACTTTATCATAATAGCGTGTTTCTCTATTTTTAGACTCGAATTCGCGTTGTTCTGTTTTTTATCCTTGAATTAGCGTTTTTCTCATCTTTAGCGCTTTTCAACTTCAGCCTTAAAGTTGCCCCTAAGAATTGGCGAATTGGCGTTTTCTCTCATTTTCAGCTGTGAATTAGCGTTTTGTTTCTCAATTTTAGCAGTAAATTAGCACATTTTCTTAATTTTAGCTACGATCTTTAGCGTTTTTTCTCGATTTTATCCGTAAAATCGTAATTTTTCATACCTTAGCTGAGTTTTCCTCCACTTTTATCTAGACGCGAATTCGCGTTTTTGACTATTTCACCCGTGAATTAGCGCTTTTTCTAAATTTTAGTCCCAATGTTGCCCCGAGAATCCTTGAGTTGGCGTTTCTCCCTTTTAGCTGTGAATTTGCGCTTGTTCTAAATTTTGAAAGTTGCTAAATTGTAGCACTTTATCACAATTTTAGCTGTAAATTAGCGTGTTTTTTGTTTTCATGACGACGCGAATTTGCGTTTTTCTCTTTTCCATCCTTGAATTAGCGCTTTTCATCTCAGTTTTAGCTGAGTAAATTAGCGCTTTTTCCTAATTTCGCCCCAACAATTCGTGATTTTGCGTTATCTCAATGTCAGCTGTGAATTAGCTAGCGCTTTTTCTTAATTTTAACAGCCATAAATTTCAGCAATTTTTCTCAATTTCAGCCGCGAATCAGCGTTTTACTCACTTTTACAGGCGAGTTTAGCCATTCGTTTTCATCTTATCTACTTGAAAATCCAGATTTTTCATCTTCAAGCTATTCAGGGGCCCCCATCCGAACCCCGGATCCGGATTTCTAGTTATGCCTCTACCTGCATTCCCACACTTTGCTGTTTTATTTGAGTACGAATGATTATCGTTTATTATTTAAAACGAATACTTGCCATATTCTTGTGGCAAAAAACAACTAAGAAATCAATAATAGTATATGTATACGCAGGAGCTAAAAACACCGTAAAATTTGCCGCGGTACATTACATTACAAGCCCGGCGGGCGAGGCGAGGTAAATCCCCTTCCTACGAGTGATCTACGACTTTTTTCACGCGACAGCAAGGAAATGATAAAACTGACTTTGACAAATTGACTACTGACTTCTCGTGTCTTTAGTTTAAGAAGACCTTAAACGAGGTTATAACCCGAGTTCATTTACTCTCCGTACTAGGACGGAAAATATTTTCTGGACTAGTACAGAAAATTTCTCGAATGTCACTGTGCGGTAATGGTCAATTTCCCAGACATTTTTGGGTACAGAAAATGACTACTTTCGGAGCATGTCGCTTGAAAAATACTTAAGTTCCTAGGCATGAAAAGAGACACTTTTGGGACTCATTTGCGGCCGTAAAATTCGGTTTTAGTATCATGTGGGATAAAAATAGAATATTATTAGTCAAAAACCTATCAAGAATCAGGCCGTTGTATACCACATTCAAATCATTCCCTAAATGCTGAAAATTCAAGACTATTGGGCACCTCCATACAATACCTTGCCTCCTCTATTTACTTAAAATTGAGAACTACACTACATTTCACCTTCTATTGATGAAAACTAAGGAAGTGATGGTAGTGTAGGGTATGGTGGGGAAGGGAAGGGGGGAAGCGCCTTAATTTTCGCCCCCCCTGAACCAAAATACTTCCGCCGCCACTGGCAGAGCGTAGAACACTTGAGGCCGGCTTTTCTGCACCCACATATGCATTGGTACAACCCTTCGTACAGGCGCAGAAAACCATCTTTAAGGCCGCGTCCGCACCGGAGGTGGCTAGCTTAGCGCTAGGATGGGCTGGAGGGTAGATAGGTGCCTAGCGACTGGCAAGGATAGCAGGCGGGTTGCACGCGTGGATAACTAGGATCTTTTTTTCTTTTTCTTCTTTTTTCCTCCTCGTGAGTCGTAAGTGGATGCAGAGCTGTTGAGGAGTGAATTCTCTTTTTTACATTCAGTGTCTGTCTCTGGGTCTTAAGAATATCATGTCTGTTAATTCTGGAGAGAAGAGCTAGGGAAAATCAATGTCCTATATGTATATGTATGGAGTTGAGGGGATACCAAGAGGAATGTACGCAATTATTATGTTTCAAATAGAGGGCAACGACTAAATAAAGAGAGTTAGCACCCTTCTCCTGTTTCAAGCTGAAAGAGAGAGAAAAAAAAAATGACCCGCCACCCCCTCGCCCACAAATCTCCTAGCAAGCATCCAAGGTAGAACAGTGGGAGCTGTTCGCCTAGATGGCCGCTAGGAGTCTACCCAAGCATCCAAGCTCTCGGTGCGGCCAGGGCAATTCATTTCTTTGAGTTCGTTTACTTGGATGCTTCACCCTAGCGTCTCTCTACCCTCCAGGCGCTAAGCTAAGAGTAGGGAGGGAGCAGGATCATTTGACATTTTTTTCGGAATGAGTCCTTTGCAGTGATTGGACCCATTCCAATTTCAATGGGCTCTTCTCGTTTCCCAACCATTTTTGAACCTGAAACAGATCAGGCGACGGGAGATTTGAAAAATCTCGAAATTGTATAGAAAATAAGGAGATTATGGACCCCACCACGGAAGCATTTTGCTACACTTATTTCATCCTATAAAGCAGTGGTTTTCAATCATTTGCGGCTCGCCCGACCCCCTAAATTCTGCTAGGGCATTTGGACTTTTAGTGACTATACACGTTAATGTGAAAGCCCGAATCCTATACCGAAAGCCCAAACTCAACGGTGACTGTCACATTCACCATAGCAGAGAAAATTGTAGCTGTCGAAAGCCGGGGAAATTTGGGCTTTCAATGGTGGATGTTATTTTTATAACACCTATCGATATACATATTATGGGTATACACGGAAAACAACACTATTTAGATAACTATTCAACTTATGGGCGACACTTGAACGCTGCATGGAATTTACTGGGCTTTCAATTCTTCACTTCAACCCCTAAAAACATTGGGGATAACAAGTCGTTTGGCCTCATTTTTGAAGATTCAGTCTAGTCTAGCAAAATAATTAGTCCTATCATGATCAGTAAAGGTTTCTACAATGTCACAGCTAACGAAAACGAAGAACCATAGACAGCATTTCGGCCCGTTGACAAATTTGCATAAATTTGACGAGCTGTATCTTGGAAACGATAATACATTTAGAACCCGCTTTAGGCTGGTTTTCTCAGAATTTTCTCAACTTTGAAAAGTTACTTCGAAGCCACAACCGAAAAATGGCTAGTTTAGCGTAAAAGAGCCAAAACCCACAAAAAGTCTCACATTTTTGTGGTTTTTCGAGAATTCCATGGTGATCCCGATGTCTTTCGAGTTCAACAATTTGAACACGTCATACCTGCACCATCCCAGACAACATAAAAAAAAAAAAATCATCTACCCTAATTATTGCAACCTGACCCCCCCCATTTTAGTTCTTATTTCACTGGACTAAAATTCACGTCTGGCACAAAATCCACAGGGGGTCCCCTGGGACAAATGAGTGCGATTTTGCAAAAAAATTTCTACGCTAAATGAAAAATGGTTGAGAGTCGTTTAGTAATGAATAAAAATATTGGTTGTCATCCTTTTTTTGAAGCACCAATTCTAGAGTACGGCTCCCCTACAATCGACAACGTTTTTCCTAATATTTTGGCAAATTGGAGAAAATGTTGTCGATTATGGGGGGAGCCCTACTCTAGAATTGGTGCTTCGCAAAAAGGATGTCACCCAATATTTTTATTCATTACTAAACGACTTTCAACTATTTTTCATTAGCCTAGAAAATATTTCGCAAAATCGCACTCTTTTGTCCCAGGGGACCCCTGAGGATTTTGTTAAAGTCGTGAGTTTTTGTTGAAATAGGTAGATTACATTACAAGATTAGTAAGTGGTGCATTACCTGCGAGTTTTTTGTTTGGCGGACGAGGCTTGCCGAGGTAGTTTTGTTCGTGGAAGAGGACGTAATTTAGAGTGATTTCCTCCGTTAAACCAAAACCTACGGCTCTGGGATTTTTAAATTTTTTTCGAGTTTTTCACACCAATTTCGTCGCAAAAACACAATTTTGAAATTCCGATTGGCAAGTCCGGTAGGGCACGTGTCTAATATTTTTCGATGTAGAACACACAAAACAATCAGCGATCAAATCGGCGTCCGACATTACATACTGACACACACTACTATGAGCTGGACAAATCTATATTTGTCCCCGTCCTACGTGAGCGATTCGCTTCTTGAACGTTTTTAGCGGAAAACGTCCGTATAGTAAAAGGCATGGACTCTGAACGCGTAGGGGGATTGTAAATACGCGTCACGTATCAAAACACACTAGAGCAGTTTTTATCTCTGGAATTCTGTCCAGCTTGAAAAGATGACCATCCAATGACGCCATAGCAATCAACTTGTTGTTTCTCAATATTTTACATTTTTTTGATAAAAAATTGGACTGTGACGCCTTTTTTTTTTTTACTATCTATGGCACGGAGAGAAGGTTCACACTGTATCCTGGCACGTACATTTCGTCTATTACGTCGACTATTTTAGTTGAACCTGAACAGGCGCGGATCCAGGGTCGGGGGCCATGACTCCAATCGGTCCCAAAATAATGAAAATTTCAAAATGGACAAAAACCGTGTATTTTGAGGTTCAACGACACAAGGAATTAACAATTTCACACTCAAAAATGGCAATTTCCTCATAAAATTGACAATTGACAAACACACAACAACAATTGACAATTTCTCTACACATAAAATTTCCCCTGGTGAGGCCCCTCCTTGGTGAGACGTGGCCTTAAAATTGGCGATTCGCGTGAATGTTTCCCCGAATGCCCACAGTGGGGCATTCTGTGTAAATTCCTCTTTGCATGCGACAATTCGCGTAAATACTGCCTGTAGAATGTGCAGTGTTTCATGGATTTGGACCTTAATGATCGCCCGAATGAGGTCTTACGCTTAAATATTACCCTGGATGGGACGTTTTGCTTTGAAATGGGGAATTTTTCATATTAATGACACCTTCATTACGAGTTTTACGTGAATTATTTCCCATTTTCGGATCCAAATAGATAATTTCCTCATTTTAGCAACACAATTTTCTACGACAATTTTTTATTAAATTGACAATTCCTCATACAATTTGCGAGTTACACGTGAGTGTTTCCCCCAATGTTCTTGCGTTTTGTTCACAAAATGAACCATTTCGCGTACATTTTTCCCTTGGGTGTGCCGCGGCCGTTTCAAAACAGTTTTACTCTCACCGACGAGATGTTTCGCGTACATTTTGCCCTTGGCGTGCTGGCATTTCGCGCATCAATTTCCTGGATTTTGCTCACTAAAAAAGCAATTTCGGGGACTTTCGTTCGGGGGCAAACCCCGGTTAAAGTTGAGAAAACACGCTATAATACTGACAAATGAAAGACTCTTTCAGGTTAAAAATGGACAAAAATGGCAAACTCACAACTGAAATGGCGTAAAATCGCCCATTCGCGTATGAAAAAGGGAATAGGATGCTGAATGGCCGCAAAATTAGCACAAAACGCTATTTCACAGCTGAAATTGGGAAAAATCACTAATTCGCGGCAAAAATTGAAAAAATCACCAATTAGCGCAGCTAAAATAAAAAAAAAAAACGTTAATTTGCAGTTCAAATTGGGGAAAAGTGCTAATTCTCAGTTAAAAATTGAAAAAATTGCTAATTTGCAGCTTAAATTGAGTCAAACTCCAATTCTTGCCAAAAATTGACAAAACTCGGTAGGTAATGCACGGGTTGGAGACGCTACCACGCTGCTAAAATGTAGAAAAAGCGATAATTCGCAGCTAAAATTGAGAAACATCACTAATTCTCGAATTAGTCGTGAAATTTATAATTTAAAAATGATGATTTTTTGACAGAAATGGATGGATAGAAGTAAATTTTTTGGTTTGAAAAAAAAAAAAAAAAATCATTTATAATTTAAATTCGCACCTTCTGAAGGCATTTTTGTGGCTAAAATTCAGAAAAATGGCAAATTATGCATGGCTGTAGTACAATGTTAAAAAATACGCTAATTCACGGCTAGACTAAAAAAATGTGAAATGTGAAAAACGGTAAAATGTGAAAAACCGCTAATTTGCGGGTACTATTTAGAAAATAAAATAATCAGCCTGGTCAAAATTAAGAGAAAGGTTAATTTTAAGCCTAAAAATTAAGAAAATTGCTAATTCGAGGCTAAAAATGGAAAAAATCGCCAATTTACAGCTAAAATTGCGCCAGACGCCAATTTGTGACTGAAATTGAGAAAATTCGCTAATTCACAGGTTTGAAACGCTACGACGCGTCGCCGCTACAATTTAAAAAAAACGCTAATTCGCGGTTGAAATTGAGAAAAATTCTTATTTGCACCAAAACTGAATACACGCCAATTTGCGGATTCTGAAGGCAACTTTTCAGGCTGAAATTGAAAAAAGCGCCATTTTGTGGCAATAGGTGAAGAAACCGCTTATTCGCGAGTAAACCGAGGAAAATCGCTCATGCATCCCCCCCCCCCTATTTTGCGGCTAATATTGAGGAAAACGCCAAAAGTCGTGGATAGTTAAGAAACATCGCTCACGGGATAAAAACGATACTTTGCTGCTAAAGTTGAGAAAATGTGCAAATTCATGGTTATGGGAGGGGGTGGGGCAAAACCGCTAATCTGCGGCTGAAATTGAGAAGAACGATACACTCGGCCAATATTGAGAAAATCGCTAATATGCGGGTAGAGTCCAAAATTGCCCTTAACTGAGAGAATGAGGCTATGATGAGGCCAGCAAGATGTCCAGAGAGTGTGCTGGCTGGGTGGAATGATGACTAAAATGTGAAATTACCTCCCTCCTCTCACCCTTACGAGATTTCAATCTGATCCCCCCCCCCAGGACAAATTCCTACCTACGCCACTGGTTTGGGGTTTGAAACTTTTGTACCGTTTCTGAAATCCTCAAATTTCAAATTGGCAACCCTAAGCTCGAGGATATCGCTCGTGTCATAATTACTTTGAAACTCGTATTTTTCAGAGTATTTCATGCAAAATCTCCTCCAAATCTCCAAGTAAGGCGCGAAATAGTACCCGCTGAGTTTTCGAAGTAATATTGACTCTGAAGATGGAAATGTAATTGGTAATTGTTAATTACAAATTACTTCGAAAAAGTGCTTTTAATTACAAATTACCAATTACAATGGCGTGTTCTTATCAATTACAAATTACCAATTACTAATTGTAATTCGAATTACGTAATTCAATTACTGCCCAGCCCTGGCTACTGGGCCCATAACCAATTGGAAAAAAGGCTAGATTAGGAGCTGATTGACGAAGACGATTATGTATTTATTCAAGTAGCAGAGAGAGAGAGAGAGAGAGAAGTAAAAGTGGAAAAAGGAAAACATGTGTAAAAAGGAGGGGACGCGAATGACGATTTTTTAAATATTTACAACAGCGAGTTCGATTCCCGCGCTGGTCAACTGCCAGCCTCTGGGTTTTTGAGGTCCTACCCTTCGGGGTAGGAAAGGCGACAGGTAAAATGGCGAAAGCCTCCGTCCGTACTACAATAAATGAAATGAAAAAAAAAACACGTTCTTGTGGTTAACTTTTTTTTTATGACCTGTCTTCAGAAAACAAGGTATCAAGGTATACGGAGGAAGCTACAAGAAGCGTTTGTCGCAGGCTTTGGTCGTGCGTTGCCTATTCCGTGCTGCCATTATGCCTTGATTAGCACAGAAACAAGTTCTCATTCGACTGCTTTCTATATGAGATTTATTTGGCTTATCGGGAGATGCAACTCGGCTGAAATCACAATTTTGAGCATTGCGGTGGGGTGGGGTACGTCTAAAACTGTTTCACAAGCCTTTAGTAACACAAATTGCAGGCCTAACACGACATTGTTCTATTTTAGATCGTTACAATGAAGAAATCATGGGGGGGGGGGCAAAATGAAATTTAAAGCAGTTTACCAACAGTCGTTAGATAACTTTTCAAGACCTCCTACGTCCGCTTTGTTTTAAGTTGCAGTCATTATTCAAATTTTGTATTTACTAATAGCGAGATCGTTGTAATAAAACGCCTCTCAGTGGGCGATCGGAAAGACGAGCTATTTCGCTATGTTTAGAAACCGGTAAGGGCTCTCCATTTTTTCATCTTTCAAGGCTTGCACTTTCATTGCAAATGTAATTTTTCCCGTTAGATGACCCTCATCCTTGAAACTGTTAATAAGTTTCGAGGGTCACGATGAATCCGCATTATCCTTTACATTATTCATCACCGTTCATTTCGTTTTATTTAATCACTCTTGAAATTCTTCCAGGTCTTGCCCAGAAACAAGTGCAAGAAGACCCGTGTAAGACGAAAAGCCGCGTCGTACCAGACGCGACCTACTGCGACCGCTATTGGGAATGTCAAGACGGCCAGCCTGAATTGTACGACTGTCCCAACGGTCTCGTCTATGCGGGTAAAAATCGCGGCGTAACTGAAGGCTGCGACTATCCTTGGCGTGCCAACTACTGCGATGGGAAAACTCAAGCGAGTGAGTAGACTTGTTTTTTTTTTTTTTTTTTTTATGCAATGTTGTCAAGATGTGTGTCAATGATGGTGGAGTGATAGCTTTAGCCATTAGCATACTTTCCGTTTCTCAGAAATACAAAGAAATAAGTCATCCCTTAAAGCCGGTTGCTTAAAACATGAAGTAAGACGTCCGCTCGGGACTGGATTGTAAATACTCAATTTTATCACACACAAATCCCCAGTTTCTTCACTACATTTCCTGTTGTTACCACGCAATCCTCTTCATTTCTGTTCTTCTAAACTTCAAAAAAAAGGTTCAAATGGCTAAACACAACTTTTTGTTTTCATTTTTGTGCGCGTCCTTTCAAAATGATTTCAACATTTCAAGGTTCATTAAAAATAAAAGCTCGGGTTCTCGCGTTCCTCTTTGAAAAACATTCAATTTAGAAAGCTACGAGTCGCTCGCACTCCTAGGCCTTGCCACTAATTTCGTGTACGTTTTTGTGAAAATGCTCATCAAAAAGCATTTCCATGCTTTCTCAAAAAGTGTGAGAGAGAGAGAATGCCAGGAAGGGGAACGATGCGCTTTCATTGTTATCCGATTTGAATTCAAAAATCCTGTTTTTTTTTTTTTTATTAATAAGAAGCAAGCGGGGGACGGGGACGGTGATTTGAAGTTTACATTGGTACTTTCAATCCTGATGCGTATGCCTAAGAATGACACGTGTGCTGTTTATTCGCCCCAGCAAAACTATAGAGTTTTGTTCTTAATTGAAGAAATTTAATCCTAAAATAAGACTAATCAGTGATAAGCCCAGTAATTTAGACCCCAGAAGTTAATTGATAGGCAATTAAACATGAATTATACCCTCGTTCCTACAAATATGTACAACGAGTTTCTTGGTTTGGTGGGGTAGGGGGGGGGGTCTGTCGTTACTTTCCGCGTGAAAAACGACAATTTTTGTGATGAATAGTCCTGATGAATGAGCCGTTTATTTTACCACGCGAAACTGCAAGCTACCTTCGACTCGTTTGTCTGGGTTTACCGAGCTTTCAGACAGTTTTATTCAAAATTGAGGGATGCGGAAAGAATTTTTAGCGAGAAGCTCCCCAGGACGTTGTTTTGTTGTACGCGAGACCTTGGGACAATAGGTACAAAGGTTTGGTCATCACCAACTACAGACAACTTCGCATCCCATTTTTTTTTTCACTCATTGTTTCTTTCTTTCGATCGTAAAAAAGTGGAAGTCTTCTTATTCACCTCGCCTATTTAACTACTGGGGCTGGGCAGACAGTGAACTCGCGACCCCTTACAAAACTCGGGAGCCAAGGTTGGTCTCACGAAGGCAATTTTTATAGTACTTCGCAGTTGCAATTAACTCGTCCTATATTTGCAGAAACTTTTTTTTTTTTTTTTTGTATAAAATAGAGGACGAGGGTTCGATCAAAGGCTTGGCTTTGTTCTTCACCATAACCGTCGTCGGCATGAAACAAGTGGTTGGTGGGTCCCTCTCCCCCTTCAACACCTCAATTCGAATTGTAATTTTATAGCTCGGTTACAATTGAAGAATCGGAATAGCGAAAAAGTCTATTTGTCGTTGATTAAAGGCCTTGAAAAGGCGGACTTGGGATTCATAAAGCATTGTTTCTCCAGAGCTTTAGGCTATGCTTCCCTGATGAATTCAACTGAAAGAAAATGAGTGATCGTGAACAATATTCGCTATTTGCCTTCGACTTGAAACTGAATTAGGAAAGAAAAAATCCATAGATCCGGGTTTTTATTGCTAGAAATCCACTCGTGAGACTTATCCACTCCTGTCCAGTAGAAAAGGTCAGGGTTGTCCTTTCACTACCTTCTTCACTTTAATCAGAAATGCCCTGGTTTTCTTGATTAATCACTTTTAAATCGTGCTGAAAGAAAAACCTCGAAGAAAGTTACTAATCTCACCATTTTCATTTTTTTTTTCTCTCTCCCTCTCTTTCTTATTTCCCCTACAGACGGCCCCATCGGACGAGAGCACTGCGACTGGCTCTACGGCATTTTCGGCCATGAAACGTCTTGCACACGCTACTGGACCTGTTGGAACGGGACGGCGACCGAGCAACTGTGCATCGGCGGTCTTTTGTACAACGAAAAATCACACTCGTGCGACTGGCCGGAAAATGTGGAAGGATGTCAAAAGCATCGTAAGTTTTTAAACTTTTTTGGGGCTGTGACTAACGGTGGTGGGGGGGGGGTGGGGTGCAAAAGTGTTAGTTATAATGTTAAAAATGTCAGGTTCTTATTCTTGAGCGATATCTTTTATGAAGGGGCTCTAAAAGTTCATTATCCGGATTGAAATTGTCGGTCGATTTTCCAACGGTTCACTCACTATTTTCGCGTGTTGGAATGCTTGGTATGGGGGGGGGGGAGATAAAGCTTTCGTACAAATAATTTAGCCTGAGGGCAAAGTCATGTAGAAAACAAAGTGATCCCACTTATTAGAACGCGGTTTGAAGCTAGACGTGTGTTATAATTTTTGCTCCCGTTAGGAGCGCGGCGGTAGCTTTTTGTCCTAGCTTTAGCATTCTCAGTGTGATTTGGGTTGTGTGAATTTGCGGTGTTTACCTCACTGGTGTGTATCTCTCGACTTCCTGCAGTTGTTTTTTGCCTGCAAACTCGAACTTTACACGCTGGACACGCGAAATAGTATATTTCACAAGTGAGGAAAGCGTCACTTTCTGCACGAGTTGTGTTTGGCGATCGAGGCGAAGCCGAGTTCGCTAATTACTAACAACGAGCGCGTAAATAAGCTCCTCACGAGTTGCGAACGCTATTTTTCGCTTGACCGACCAAGTGTGAGTCACTTCACCACGACTCACTCCAAACACGCCACTCCTAACAGTGACGGAAAGTACTTTCCATCACTCCTAGCAGTGACTTTAGTACTTTCGTTCACTCCGAAGTGTTTCTTTCGTGGTGAGGTTGCCACGGTGAAAATAGCCACTTTCTCCGTAGGTCAAGCGAAAAGTCGCGTATCCAGCGTGTAACATTCCAGTTTATAGGCAAAAAAAAACTGCTGGAAGTCGAGAAAGATATAAAACCTTTTTCCTACTCCCGCCTGGAAGCAGCCTCTTACGGCGGTTCAAAGGCAGCTGAGCGTGCGGAATTGATATCATTCCGCACGCTCCGTCGTTTTTCCCAGCTTGCACAATTATTCCACTCGCTAATTCCGCACGCTCCGTATTTTTTCTCGTCGCCGCCAGTTGGAAGCTATGTTGTATTGAAAACTTTGTGTCGTTCGTAGCCTTATTATTTTATATTTTTTGTATATTAATGTTAGTGTACTGGTGTGGGAAAATTAGCGTACGATACTCGTACGGCATTTCTCACTCCGTACTCGTGTGATTACCGGCACTCGGCTACGCCTCGTGAGCTAACTCTCACACTTGAACGGAATGAAGGGCGTTCCGCACTCGTGTCGTAATATACTATACCTCACTAAAAAGTAGTGGCGTACAAATTTTACCTCACTGGGACGTAACTAGGCAACCTGACGTGACTATAGGCTTCCGCTTTATAATTATGTAATTGACCGAACGTTATCAATTGCACACGAATGAAAATTTACTCTGTTTTTAGTAGGCTTAATATGTCAAAAGCTGGGTAGCTAATCACGCGAAAAATAGTGTACACAACTCGTGTGCCAATCAAAACTCGCGTGCAAAATTCTACTTCCTTCACTCGCTGTGTAATATACTACTCCGTCTCTGTTAGGAGTGACGTGTGGTAAGTGCCTCACATTCGGTCGGTCAAGCGAAAAATAGCGTTCGCAACTGGTGAGGAGCGTCTTTACGCGCTCGTTGTTTAGTAATTAGCAAACTCGGCTTCGCCTCGATCGCCAAACGCAACTCGCGCGTAAAGTGACGCTTTCCTCACTCGTTGTGAAATATACTACTTAATTATGTAGTAGCAAAACCAACGAAATTATTTTTTTTTTATTCTTCATTTTTTTATTTTTTCGGTATTAATGACCCGACGGGGAACTTGTATGAATGCCCGATTTGGGAGAACAGTAAACCGGTGAATTGGCACATAAGCAGAAGGATATCAACGGTGGTTGCAGCCCGATTGGTGCATTTGGTGGTTTTAAAATAAATTTCAAAGTTCTTCTAGAAGGAATGGATGGTGCAAGGGGAAATGACATCAATGGCCACTTGTGAAGCATCTGAGGGAACTACAACATTTTTTGTTTACAAATAACAATAAAAATTGTCCCCCAGAAAATTCTTCTTACCCCCTCTTCCCCACACCATCCATTTTATTGAATAGCCTTTGACGTTATCAAACCCCCACTCAAAATTTTTGATTGATTTCAATGTTTAATGTGAGCGATTGGCGATTCAGATTATCACTTGCAGCGCTAGAGTCGAGGCGCAATGGCGAAAAAGAGCCCTACTCTTGCCACCAACGCAAGGGCAGTTTTTAAGGAGTTTACAATGTTTTCCGTCTGAATAATTGCCACACTTGATTGAAAAAGGATTTGCGGTTACGACCTTTCTTCGATCGACCTTCTACAACCCTTTCAAAGGACTACATTTCGGGAACGTAGTGAATTTAGTATTCTAGTTTGTACCTATAATGGACAGTACGTAGTCATTATCTCTTTTTGTTGTCTCATAATGTTGCCTATGTGAATCATTATAAATTTGATAAATGATGAGGAGCTTCAAAGAAGGGAAAGTGGAGTTAAGCACGGAGTATATGCGGCCAAATAGAGGACGCCAAGGTGTAGGCCGCCGTTGATGATAGGGCAGGGGTGGCCAAATGAGGGCTCGAGGGCCAAAAAGTGGCCCGCTGACTCAGCTGAGTCTTTCAAAATGGCCCGCCCATGGCATACAGTGGTAAATAATCATCTTTAATGTTGGATTTTGGCGCCCATCGGATTTTTGTGGAAATGGAAATCGCTACAATTCGCGGCTCCTCGTGGGCGGCCAATCCCCCACTTAATCCAGACGAAAATGGAAAATAACGATAATTTGAGGCTGAAATTGAGATAAATGGCTAATTAACGGATGCAATTATTGAAAAAAAATAACTGACTCACGGCCATAAATAAGAAAAAGTGCTAAATCACGGATAAAGTTAAAAAAACTTCACAGCAAAAATTGAGAAAAAGCTCTAAAATCGCGAATAACGTGTAAATTACAGTCATTTGCCTTTAAAATTACGAAACACGCTAATTATCGGTTAAAATAGTGAAAAATCAATAATTCGCGAATGAGAAAAAGTGCTAATTCACGACTAAAATTACGAAAACATGAATTCTCGGCTTCAGAACGCAAGTTCGCGGCTCAAACTGCGAAAAACACTAATTCATAGCTAAAAGCAAGCGAAACAAATCGCTAATCCGGAGCTAAAATTAAAAAAAGTCGCTAATTCATGGGTGCAATTGAGAAAAATCGCTAATTAGCGGCTGAAATAAAGAAAAACACGAATTTTCTGCAAAATTCAGATAAATCGCTATAATTCACGACTAAAAGGGTGAAAAATCGCAAAAATGACCAAAATTGCTTAGTCGCGGATAAAATGGAGAAAACTTGCTAATTTATAGATAAAATTGACTAATTCGCGGATTAAATAGAGAAAACGTCAATTCGCGGTTTCTGATCGTAACTTCGTGCAAGAAAGTGAAAAAAAATCGCTAATCCGCGGCCAAATTTCAGAAAAGCTTTAGTTAGCTTGCGGAGAAAATTGGGGGAACTCTTAATTCGTTGATGAAACGTAGAAAAATCCCTAAATAACTGCTAAGATGATGGAAAACGCTAATTTGCGGCTGAAGTCAAGAAAAATGGATGTTTATGGCGTTAAATTGAAAACATTTGCTATTTCACGGAATGAATAGAGCAAATGCCAAGTCGCGGTTTCTCGAGACAACTTCGCGGAAGATTTAGCGCTAATTTACGGGTAAATCACATCGCTCATTAGCGGCTCAAATCAGGAAAAACACGAATTCTTTGCAAGGAAAGCCGCTAATTCACGGCTGAAATTGAGAAAAATCGCTAATTCAAGAATTGACAGTTTTTATTCATTAGAAGGCTACACCGATCGTTTAACCGTCAAAAGTGGCAAAAGTTCTTCGTGGAATATTGCTCTTTTTTATGTGAGCACTGTCAGTTTCTGGGGTGAAATTCGCTTTCTTTTCCGAATAGGGTAAACTCTTGAAATTGCGTATTTTAATGCGCTAATTCTACTTGAAAACTCAACCACTTAGCTAAAAAACCAACACTTATCCATAATCCGGCTTGTTCCTGCTTATTCAATTCAAACAACGCATTTGAGTCTCAAAAAGTCTAATGTGACTCTAGTTTTTCATCCACTTCGCGCACGTTTTTCTGGTTCCAAAAAACTCACACGAATGGGGGTGGGGAGGGCTCAAAGTCCCTCGAGTAGAAGCCCTGTTCCGACAAAATCGAACAAACTCTTTTTCTCAACTTTCAGCCCAAAGAACCGTTTGAATTAGCAATATTTTGTTCACTTTTATTAGCGAATTGGATATTTTTCCAATATTGGGCAAAGTTGTCTCTATAAACCGGAAATTGACGTTTTCGAGATTTAAGCCGCAATTTAGGGTTTTATTGCCTCAAATTTAGCAATTTTTGTCATTATTTAAGCCACATTTGCCTGTAGGAACCGCGAATTAGCTCCTTTTTCTTAATTTTAGCCGCGAATTAGCGTGTTTTCTTAAATTCAGCTGAATTTGTCGCGAATTTCGCATTTTCTCAATTTGAAGCCGCAATTCTCGATTTACAGCAGCAAACTAACGCTTTTTCTCAATTAATGATGCGAAATTTGTGCTTATTTCAATTTTTATTCGCGAATTTGGATTTTTTTCGCTTTTAGCCTCATAAATTAGCGCATTTTCTTAAGAGTGGGCGTTTTTTTATCACTTTAAGATGCGGACTTGCAAAAAAACAGCACGTAAGCATTTTATTAAATTTTAACTTAAGAAAACCCGTACACACCGTGAGTAAGCGGGTTTTTCGAATTTCGGCTGCCATCTCGTCTCCGCGGTATCTAACAAAAGAATCTCGGCTAAACTGTGTAATTGAGCTTTTGGGAGGGCCAAAGTACCATTTTTCTCTTCAAAAAACCAATTTCCAGTTTCATGCTTAATAGTAGTCAATTTCGCGAGGTAAACAGTGATAACGAGGCCCCTAATTCTCAATAGGAGCAAACATTCATTTAGTTGGGCAGAAAACTTGAGGTTTTTTTTTCGCGAAATTAAGTGGAGCCATTGAAATTTACTGAATGGGTTGACCCCGGGATTCCAGCATTTTTGGCAGTTTTGCAAAATCACGCACTGAACGGTTGTTTTTTATTTTTAATTTATTTGTACTTTCCAGCTCTTTGCAATGACGATTCCAACGGAAATGTTCCATTGGGGAAATCATGTAACCGCTACTGGCAGTGTCAAGGAGGCTACCCACGACTTCAAAGATGCCCTGCGATGCTCGTTTTTGACAAAAGAACACTTCGCTGCGTAGTGCCACCGACTGATGATTGCGAGGTAATTAATAATTTAATTTCCCGTCGAATCATCGTTCAATCAATCACCACCCTCCCCACTCATCCGCACCATATTTCTTTCAGGTTCCAACGACACTACCACCCCCGCCCGAAGAAGAGGACGACAACAGACCCAATGTACCCAGCGGAGGCCGAGGTGGAAACGTCGCCGCCGCCACACCTCAACAGGGTCGACCGTTTCAAGCTCAAGCGGCGCCCGCTCGCCACCAACAGCACCAACAACACCAGCAGCAACCGAGTCAACAACATCAGCAACAACAACAGTACCGACAACAACAGCAATACGAACAGCCTCAACAGAGCCAACAACACAGCAGCAGCAACAGTACAGACAGCAGGACTACGCTGACGCGCGAAACGATTTGAACATTAACGTTCCACCGGGAGCCATACCGTTGAACAATCCCGCCCGAGGAGGACGAGCTAGGAATTAAATTGTGACGACAAACTAACGTCCCGAGCTAATCACTTTTTACAACAAAATGACTGCAATATCGACTGTTAATAACAACAACTCAAGTTAGAGTGACAGCGTGCTTCCATGACGTGAAATGAACAGCCCAGAACACGAGTGTTTAATTTTTGTTTTATAATTTAAAAGACGGAAGTTGGAGACACTTGAGTGAACGTTTTGTACACGAGGAGTTTCAATTTTTTTTGTTTTAATCCTTTTTTATCGACTTGTAACAAGGATCAAAAGTAAACTAGAATGTAAGTTTTAGTTTTATTAAGTTAATACATTTTTTTTCGTTGAATATCAGAGAGGTTTATGCGCGTGAATGTGGTGCAAGAGGAGGGGTGACCGGGAATACTCAGTGACGGGTTGTCAGGATTGAATTACCGTTTCTGCGGTAGTTGCGGCCGCTAATTGGGGTTAAATTACGAGTTTTTTTTGGGCCAAACAAATCGGGTTTTGCGGGTAAATAATTATTTTTAGTCCTGTGTTGGCAGGAGGCGGGATAATTTTCAACATTCGCAGCCGAATGGAGTTTTTGGCCGATATCACGTTCTTTTTGGCCACATTTGACAGTTTTTGTGGTTCAACTGCCCCAGATTGGGGAAGGGGAGGAAATTGTCAGTTGTCTTATCTGTTAAAGTCAATGAATGAGCCTCTTCTAAAGAAGAGGCTTCTTTTGTATAAGGGGGGGGGGGGTTTCACGCCGAGAGAGATACACAGTAAAAATGGCCACTGGTAAAAACGCTGCGAATTATCGAACAATGCCTTATTATTTCGACTGTGGGTTTATTATTCATCGATGTAGTCAAATCCGGCTTGAAATTACATGAAAATCGACACCCCACACCCCTATGATCCCAAATCCTTTGAAAATCCCCATTTTGGACCCGTTTTTGGCCCATAAAACCCCAGGGAGTTATTTGATCAAACTGATCAGATGTTGGGACCAACTAGACCCCAAATGGAGTCTATGTGCGAAAGAACGAGTTTTTTCGAGCAATCCTAGGGCAAGATATGGCCCGGACGGCGGACGGAAATTTTTTTTTTATTGCAGATTTGGATTGTACGCACTTTGAAACGTAAAACTACAAATTTTGAGGGGGGGTCAAAAAATTTTTTTGCGATACGATTACAAAGACTTATTATTGAGAAATAATAAGCCAAAATCCGGGCCATTATTTGATCGAGTCTGGCACCTGCGCAGGACGTTTTTTATGGTCTAGGAGATGACACTTCTGAGATTGCCAGACATTTTCCGTGGGACAGGTGCTCACAACAGAACTAGCTGTTGGCAAACACGCCTTTGGCCTGCTTGAAAACGGCTGGCAAGTGTAAAAATTGATTCTTCGCAAACAATAAGCTAGAAAGCCACCATCGCCATTCAATTTCGAATGAAACCCTGGCTACTAGTGAGTCTATCGAAATTTCACATTTTCTAAAGCTCGCAGACGGCGCTATTTACAATAAAATTGGATGGCGCTGTTGGTTTTCGTACCGTATTGGTCGAGTGTAACGACTTTTTACTTTCGCCAGTCGTTTTCAAACCACCCAAAGGTGTGTTTGCCAACAGCTAGCTCTGTTGTGAGCCCCTGTCCCACGGAAAATGTCTGGTGATCTCAGAAGTGTCATCATCCTAGACCATAAAAACCGTCCTGCACAGGTGCCAGATACGATCAAATGACCCGAATTTTTCATACGGTGGGCTCCCGGACTACATTCTCTCGAAAAATGAAGCATTTTAATAGGTTGCGTAGACCCCACAGAATACATGCATACAGCTTGTGAACGGTGCCTAAAAAAAGTCTCTGCGTGTACTTGGCTTTAAAAGTACGTACAGACGCTGAGGATTTCCTGTTTAGGCCAACCCCACCGGCCGGCCGGAGCGTCTGGAGCCTGGATCTGGCTTTGACTTCAGTTTAAGCCACCTTGAAGTCGCCACACATCAGTTGAAGTTGTGCAGTCCATTTCAACTGATGTCGAAGTCTGGGCACACGCTCCGGCTGGCCGGTAGTGGTTGTCCTCAACGGGAAATCTCACGTGTGTACGTCCCCCATAATTGTAGGGGTTACAGAGTCTGGGGGAGGGGCTTCAGGAAGGAGAGCCTGGGGTTGGGGGCTACAGAAAGTTTTGGGGCTATAGGACCAAAGCCCTCCCCTATCACCGCCCACGTCAACCACCGCGTTGATTATTTTTCTCAGCAGAAACTTTGTCCTGGAACCTGTGAATTTTAACATTCACATCAGAAAATTGTCTATTCTTCCCCAGCATCAATTCTTTCGGTTCGCAAATGGATTATTACCCGCGAAACTGATAACTCGGTGAAACTAGAACATGATCCATATAGAATAATGTGATTATTTGACCAAACAAGTTGAATTTTAGTCTCAGATACGAACTTTTGGCGCCTCCTTTTAGGAAAGCCTCGATCCGCGCCTGCCCGCCGCTAACCTCCCTTAACCAATAAATAGTCTAACGTAACCACCCTTAATGCCCCTCATGGATAATTTCCTCGAAAAAAATCAAAGAATTCAGGCAAGAATTGGTGAAGAGGGAAATTTCCATGACATTTCTGTCTAGAAATATGTCACTGTTCAAATATTCGAAAATGTCATGACAGATATGTTTACTTGTTGCATCTTTACGTGTTGTCATGGAAGCGATGTGTTGAAATGCTCCTCAATTTAATGATTTAAGAGAGGGGGCAATTAAAATACTTCAAAGATGTGCGAAAGATTCCTTACTGAGCAACTCCATTGGATTCGAAATGGGGGTCACAAAAAAGAAATAATTTCTTTATTTGAACTAACCACAACAACGAACAAACCTAAAACTTCAAATTTTATTTTTTTAGCCGTTTTGAACACCAGCTTTCAATAGATGTCATGACATAAATGTCTCCGCGTGTACAGGGCTTAAGACCCTCAAAACTAGCACGAGGGAGAGGAAGAAAATAGACGCCTATGCAATGAAAATAAATCGTCGAGAACAGATCGGCAAGAACCAAACTGCCGACGAAATAGAACATGTTTACACCCTGTCTAGGCCTAGCTAGTTGGCCACCTATTGGCGATTCAGATTGTCACTTGCAGCACAATGGCGGAAAAGAGCCCTACTCTTACTTACCAGCAGCACAAGGTTCAGATTCAAAATCGTTAGTCAGTATTATAAAGAGAGTGAGACCAAGAATTGAGCCCTGGGGCACGCCTGTCATCAATGGCTTCAAGGTCTCGAATTCTGGTGTAAAGTCTGTTGTGCTTTTGCCGAGGAAATACTTTATTAAGTTATGAACCCTCCCACTAATGCCAAATCTAGCCAGTTTCTGGAGGATTAATCGATGATCCGCTCTATCGAATGCCTTGCTGAGGTCCAGAAAGTCACCGACAGTAATCCCTTTCGCCTAAAATGTTTGCACAATTTTAGACGTCAGTGCTTGAGTAGCATTCAGCGTCGATTTTCCTGAGCGATATCCGAATTGATTTAGTGGGAATAGATCGAAACCTCCAAAACTATTCGGTGAGCTGCTTATTAGCAAAATATTCAACCTTCCTTGGATATCCTTGGATTGGTCTTGTAGGACCGACACGGGCCTGCAGTTGCCGAAATCGTCCTTCTTTCCCATCTTGTGAACTGGCACAACCGGAAATTTTCAATAACCGGAAGTACATCGTCCTGAATGAAACTGGTCTTATTCGATATAGGTTTTGTGAAGATGATTACAAATAAGTTCGTCTGCCGGCGCCTGCTTGGGGCATTTGCCCTCGGTCACCAGTCAAATACACTAAATTAGGGATAATAATTATCCGGAAGAACGAAGTCCGCTGCCACCGGCGGATACAAGGAGGGGGCGAACGTTTTCCCGTTCTATACAATGGTTTGGGGGGGGGGGTGAAGTAATCAGTTCCAAGGGGTGATTTGACGGTTTCCGAGACTCGAGTGTAATTGCAGGTGTCTCTGCAATTCCGCCGCAGAGTAGCCAGTCTCTGTCGGGGTTCAGGTGGTGGTGGTGGGGGGGGGGAGTCTAGAAGTAAAATTTACAGACGGCCACCCATGGACCAACTGCCAGGAAGTCCGTGAAAAAGAGCCTCGATCCGAGTCGTGGACCTCGATGTGTGCCGCCGCTTTGGGGCCGAGAAAATCGACCATGTCTTGACGATGATACAAAACACTCATTCATGGAAAATTGGACAAAACACAAAAATTGGCAACAAAAGACGAGAAAAAAGTGCACTGAAAAAGCGCTAAAGGTCAAAAACTGAAAAAGTGCCAAGTCTGGACATCCCCCCCCCCCTGGTAAGCCTTATGATGAAGGTCAGACTAACTGTAGTGGTGGTGGGGGGCGGACCTCCCAAACATCTACTGAGGATAAAAACGTTGTTCAAACGATAGCAGCTGGTCTCGAATGGGGCAAGTCCTCCCCCGCAAAGCTTTTAAAGGAGCCAAACCCACGAAATTGGTTTCAATGAAGCCCAAATCCGCAAAATTTGGCAAGACTGTTTTTTCTAATGAGTTGTAATTTGATTCTTTTTAATGAGGCAACCCCCTCAAAATAGGTTATTTGACTGAGCCAACCCTGCGAAATTGCTTTATGAATGGGTCGACAGCGCAAAGTAGCGTTTAGGGGGGGGGGGGCGCCGGTAGTGATGGTGCTGCGAGGGGCTGACCGCTCCTGATCCGCATATTCGGAGTATGTGTGAGCACATTACACGGATAACAACTGAGAAAAGGCGCTAATTCACGTCTAAATTGAAAAAACAAAAACAAAAAACCGCTAACTAGCAACTAAAACTACTAGTAGTAAAAAAAATGGCTACAAATTTAAAACGCTGCGAATTATCGAACAATGCCTTATTATTTCGACTGTTTATAGGTTTATTATTCATGGATGTAGTCAAATCCGGCTTGAAATTACATGAAAATCAACACCCCACACCCCTATGATCCCAAATCCTTTGAAAATCCCCATTTTTGACCCGCTTTTGGCCCATAAAACCCCAGGGAGTTAGTTGATCAAACTGATCAGATGTTAGGACCCCAACTAGACCCCAAATAGAGTCTATGTGCGAAAGAACGAGTTTTTTCGATCAATCCTACTGCAAGATATGGCCCGGACGGCGGACGGACATTTTTTTTTTTTTTCAGATTTGGATTCTACGCACTTTGAAACGTAAAACTACAAATTTTGAGGGGGGGGGGTCAAAAAACATTTTTTGCGATACGATTATAAAGACTAAAGGCCGAATCACACGTACCGAGTGCTCGGCCGAGACAGTGCACTCGGCCGAGTGAATAACATGTGATTTTGTCTCTGCCCGGTCTCGGCCCAGTACTCGGCCTAGCCACTCGGCCGAGCTACTCGGTTGGTGTAATTAGGCCTTTATTATTGAGAAATAATAAGTCAAAAATGTTTTAATTCGCGGATAAACCTGAGAAAAAGTGCACATTCGTGTCTTAAATTGAAGAAAAAGAGCTAAAGTCATGGCTAAATATGGAAAAAACGGCTAACTCGCGGCACTCACCCATGTTTTGAATTGGCACACACAGTACGTCAACGTGACCCCACCCACGGCCCATGCATCGGAATTGTAGTTGCGTGTATGTGTCGAGGGGAGGGTGTCATCCTTTGAAGTTGCCGCCCGGTCAGGGTCGTGGAGAGAAAATTCGGGCACGGGGATGGAACTCAATAAGACCCTTTCACAGACGCCAGACACCCCCCCGCCTGTCACGAAAATGCCCAACCCCGGCTTCAAACCACAACACATACCTCCAAAACTTAGCAAAGCTCGTAACGGCAGCAAAGCTCCAACTAAACTAGAACCTAAGCTTCAGACCACAGCGCCAAGTTTCGAATCACGAAAGATATAACAACAATAAATCTCCAACCAAATATAACCACAGCAAAGCTCCAAACCACAGCAAAGCTCCAAACCACAGCAAAACTCCAGAGACAAGCTCTATTACCACAATAAAGCTCCAACCACAGTAAAGCTCCAAACCATAGTAAGGCTCCAACCACAGCAAAGCTCCAAACCACAGCGAAACTCCAGAGACAAGCTTCAACCACAATAAAGCTCCAACCACAGCAAAGCTCAAAACCAAATCAAAGCTCCGAACCACGGCGAATCTCCAAACACAGCCAATTATCAAACACCAGTTTTGCTATTTTAAGGGCAGAAATTGTACGTCTAGACATTTTTAAGGCGCAATAGTCAAGTTTGGCCAATTTTAGTGCGTAATTAGCCAGTAGAACACCATTTTATACCACGAGAGTAGTACTATAAGTTTGTCCGTTCTTGGGATGTGGGAGTAACCAATGTGCTTGCGGGGGGGGGGGAGGAAACGAATGGCAATTTAATCGTTGGAAGGGCACAAAATAGCCAGTTTTGGCAACTTTTTGGGCCGCAGATAGTGAATGATCAATTTGACCATTTTTGGGACGCGAGAGGTCGGTTTCACCATTTTTGGGGGCATGAATCGTTACTTTAAGCATTACTTAAAAGGTCAGTTGCAAATCGTCTGTCACAAAACCTGTCGAATGATACCAGTTTTAGGACTATGTTCTTCCGGTTAATTTGAATTTCCCAAATGTCGTGAGTCTGACGAGCCACAGAGGGCAAATGCCCCAGGCAGACGGCGGCAGATGATCGTATTCGTAATCAGTTCCATAAAACCTTTCGAATGAGACCAGCTCCAGGACTATGTTCTTCTGGTTAAATTCATGTCTCAAATTAAGGACTTTAATTAGCTATAAAATCCTTAGGCCCCAGATATAGCATGGCAGACTCCCGGAATCGTAAATAGGGGGTCATATGCCATCATTTTGCACACCTTTCGTGACTATGTTCTTCCGGTTTGTGTATATTCTGTGTGGACATATGGACATATGAGCTCCGTACTCGGCTCAGAGGCGTAGAGGGTTTTGAACCATTCTTTATAAATGCTTCTATTTGAGCCGTATTCAGGTTTAGAATGTCTCCGATCATACTGAATTGAGAACTGCAGGCGGTCAAGGCCAAATAGCCCCTAAGGGAGCGTCCACCCCCCTCAAAGTGACCAAAACTGACCGTTTCGCGTTGTTCTTGGTTTCCGAATTATTTCTCCGCTCCACCCGTGGGCCAGCGAGGTCCGCCTGCGTCGGGACTTTTCCTAGGACTTTCGGGCTGATAATAACGTAGCCGCCGCCCACAGGAAAATTCGTGTGACTCCGGAAAACGGGCCGAAGCGGCTAAAATCGCCGGAATACCAGGGAGAACTACTTCAACGGTTCGTCCGATGGAAAATCTGTTTCGATTTTCCCCGATTCCCCGCGGTGAGAAACCCAATTTTCTCCAAAATGACCCCATGGTTAGGTGGTCGAAATACTGGGCCAGGACGCCCGTAAAGGCGCCCCTCCAGCACTGTGGCGCCGAAACGATTTCAAAGAGGTGTAGCCGAACTCTGTAAAAAGGACCCACCCACACATTACTAGTAATGTTCCCACCGTAACAATCCTTAGCCCTCGACAAACGATTATTTGTCTACTCATCGGTCGAACAAAAGAGGTGACCAGAGAGCTGAATCAGCAGAATAATCGTGAGTAACGTCCTGTAAGGGATTCCCCTTCCTCAAACACTCAATTTTTCAGATTTATAAACGACCTTTTGGGGAGTCACACGCGTGGAGGAAACTGCTCAACATGAGAATTTTCTCCCCAAAATAGATTTCTCTGGCCAGAATAATTGGAGCATTGACTAAATGGGCAGGTTGTCTTCTGTGGATATTTTTACGAAGATCACATGGCTCTTCTTGCTGACGGCATGACAATTTTCAACCAATAAATTGCCGATTCCCCCCTTCCAACTGGAAATCTGACCTCAGAGAGAGTTATTGGGGCAAGAAAGAGAACAAAAAAAATAACTGGAGAGTGTAGTACAGCATTGATCCCATCAGTGAACGGGGGATGGGTATTTTTTAGGCTATTTCCACACTTGTGCGCTTTCAATTCGACATTTTGAGGTTGCTATCACATTTTATTCGTATGCAGGGCGCATGCTTCAACGCATGCAACTCGTTCTAGACTGCTAGCGCCTAATCGTATGCGACTGTCGAACACAGTCTCGTCACAGTTCACTCAGCACCGACTGAAACGCCAGCGCAGTACGGCTGTGAAGTGCACAGGACGGCCGTGAAACCATCTACAATCGGAAACCGTCAAACTGGCTGATTAGCATTAAAGCCGAACATTTTTCCCTGACAAAATTATCTTGAAATTTCACAAACATAGATTTTCCAGTGAAAAATTGGGCATTTTTCGGAAAGTCGCTTCGCAATTAAAATTGAGAATAACGCTAATTCACTGATAAAATAGAGAAGATAAGGGCTAATTCTAAAATTGAGGAAAAACTTTACCTGCGAAGCAGAGAAACTACATCATTCAGGCCTAATGTATCTATGAAATTGAAAGTTTCAGTGCCATCACGCAGGGCTAAAAATCTGCGGAATTCCACGTTTCGGCTCGAATTATATTTCGGAACATTATTGCTAGTTTCTGGTATTTATTCCCGCGAAATAGCAATTTTTTTTGTTTTTGGGATACTCTTAGTGACAGCGGAACCACGGCAGTGCCCAAGCCTTCAAATTTGGCATTAGGGGAATAGGCATTTTACGGGCTGATTATTCGCGATATTGCGAGTTTCACGTCTTAATTACGCGAAATTACAAGTTTCGAGTATTTATTCCGTGAAATTGCAAGTTTCGGGTGTTTTTTATTTATTTAAGTGGTACAGGAAAGTCGAGAGCTTGCTCGACCGCGATAGCGCTCGAAGTCCGACAAATAGCAGCAGTAACATTTCACCGGCAAAAATATGTGAAATTGAAAGTTTCCTGGCTAAATATTGGCGATATTGCAAGTTTAACGTCCTAATTTCAGTAAAATTGAAAGATTCAGGGCGTGAACCCTGGGCAAGCTATGAATTTATTTGCGATTGAAATTGAATGAGTTTGTAAGTTCAGGCAATGTGATGAGAGGGGGAAAAAAAAAAAAAAAAAAAAAAAAAAGCGTGAGGGCCAGGTACTTAAAATGCTCCAAACGAGCCCAAATTGAGCACGAGTACTTCTCATACCAACAGCTAAGACCACACCAAAACTACTGGTACTCGAAATCTGCCAAGTACTCGAAATCTGCTGACCAGCAACAGAAGTCTGTCATGTCTGTGTGCTGGTCAGCAGATTTCAAGTACTTGGCCTCGAAGTAAAGTACCAGCAATTTTGGCGCTAGGACGATAAAATTTGGTGTGGTCTTCCGAAAATCGCCTCAAAACACAAGAAAAAGGAGCAAAATCGTCGTTTTTGGCAAGATTTCGTCCTGAATGACTAGGATAGAATGAGCTGGGAGGCCGTCACCTGAGGAATTTAGGCCTTAAAGTGGTCAGACGTGCGGCTACAATAAAAGAGCGATTTTGAGCGTTCTATGCGGGTTAAGGGAGCGACATTTCTGTGGGTGTCCGTTGTCACTCTCGAGAGCAATTTGGGCCCACTTGGAACGCTTTTTTACCACGTGTGAATTTTATGCCTTTTTCAAGCCCCACTCAACCAAATAAAGGAAAAAACTCTTTCGTTTTTACCTTTAGTTGGTTGGGTGTGGCTTGAAAAGGGCATAAAATTCCCACGTAAATCCTAGTAAATCATATTCTCCTAATACAAAAGACCGAATATCGCCTCAAAACGCGATGAGTACATGTAGAAAGGTCGGGCATAGTTTTCCCTCGTTCCAGGGCCTCCTCAAAGTGGCAAAAAATGAGTATACGAAAGAAGTAGAAAAGGTCGTCTCGCTCACTTTTTATATTTTCAACCAAACGTTTTCGACGTCATCGTTGCTTTTCGGCAACTAACCACGCTAGATTTTAACCCGAACGAAAACCTAAACTCTACGCCTATTGCCGGGCTGATAAGACCAAGACCAAGAACCTCTGATAGCCAAGAGTCTGAGGTCTGAGACCGCCGTTTCACCCAATTTCAAACAGACGACACTCGAATGTACCACGAAAAATCCTACCTTGTCGTAAGTCAATTGCGAATATATATTTTTTTTTGTTAAACAACTTATTACAGCCTCAAATTCAAAGATCACCCAAGGAATACACATCAAGACAGTTAAATCTGCGTTTTCCCCTCAAGAAAACCCCCTCATTTAGGTACATAAACGTGGTACGATATTCAATTATTTTTAAACTTGGAAGCACAGTCTAAACTTCACGCTGAACGTAAAATATTTTCCAACATTTTCCTCTGTTACGTAGTAATATCTCTAATTTATCATATTATTGTTGTAGATAACACAGTAATTTTATTAATATTTTTAAATTAGTGAAAGAAAAAAAGGGGTAAAGGGAACAATTTCTTAGCATTTTCAAAGCTCAAGTTGATATGAAGGTTTTAAGAGAATCGAAACGAACCCTACGCTTAAAAATATAAGTCATTTCATGGAAAAACAATTTACACGATTCAAAGACTAAAGATGCCATAAAGAAGCAAGCTATCTAATCCAGTCAGCCAAATTATAACATGTAAGCGAGTTAGAAAAAAAAATCTAGAATTTGAACGCCACGCGCATGCGTAGTTGAGGCGCACGCTTAATCCATAACGATGATATCTTACTCAAAGAACAACTTAACATAATGAGGCACCAGTTTTTCATTTTGTTCAATTTCTTCTTGATTAAAGAAAAAGGAATAAGCTTAAGTCTAATACTCATTTTTGATAAATTATTGAACAATTAACGATGATAAATCCTAGAAAGTAACTGCGTTAATTTTTTTTTCTTTTTTATACATCAGGTCTTAGACCCTTTGATACAGAGGATATCGCATATAGTTTATAATACTATTCACAGCCAAGATCCTATGCGACATTCACCCATTAATTCGCGGAATGATTTTAAATAATCTGTTTGACGAATCACAAAACCCACTGCATGGGATAGGAAAACGAGGGGGTGGTGGTATCTGACATCCTAAACCTTCCTTGAAAAAATTCACCGGCTCACTTTGGCTCAGTTGTGATTGACCTGATTCGTGGTTTTTTCTTTGAAAACGTCAAACATGGAAATGCAATAATTTAGTCTTTTTGCCCATAAAAAGAATGTGAACATAGAAAAATAATCCTTTTAAATAACTAACGAGAAACGTAAAATAAATTAAGAGAGAAAAATAGTACTCACAAATACGACTTGGTTTTTTCTAACCTAACGCTGCGGTCGATTTGAGTAGGCCCGCTTGACTGCCAGTGTCAACGGAGGAGGTCGACTCTTCAAGGGAGTCGAGATCAAGTGCCGATTCGATCATTGTCGTATCTTGAAGAAGACGAAGTCGACTGGCGCTTAAAGAACCGCCGGTGTTGGTGATGATTTCGTCCAAGTCACTCGTCGAACATAGCGACGCGTCCTTGGTGGCAGCGGTGGCAGGCGGCGAGGAGACGCACATTGACATTTGATGGTGAGAGGACAACCTTGGCGCGAGACCGTTGCTGCCGCCTCCGCAGCCACCACCACCGCCGCCGCTAGACCTCATAAAATCACGAGGTGTGAGTATGACTTCTTCGGGCTCAACGATGGGCCTCAAATTACACGAAACATCTGGAAGTTAAACAAATAAATGTCGTGATATTCTTGTATCAATGTCAGGGTGACCCTACGAGCCACTAGCATGCTCAGAAGGTTAGCAAAACTAGTAAGCATCACAGGAATCAAATTCAATGAGATAATTTAACTACAACATTTACTGTAAGTAAGAAACATTTAAAACGTTCCAAAATTTTAGTTTTTCAAGGCATAAAGTAACACGGATCACTAAAACTACAGTCCATCCAATTAAGACAACAAAACATCGGCAAAATAGGAAGAAACTGAGAACCGAACCTAGAACCTGCGTCTCCACAATCGTATTTTTGCCCGCGAAAATTCTAAAATGTCTAAACTGACCCCCCCCCCCCAATTGGGGTTTAAAGGAGCCCGGACCACGAAATTGGGTTCTCAAATAGCGAAAGTCCGTTAAAAAAGCGCTTATAAAAGAGCACAACTCAAGAAAATTGGATACCGTACGATCTTGCTTTCCTAAATAAGTCGTCGAAAGATTGTGAATTTTCAAGGTAAAAGTTTATGTGCGTTTTACAGTTATTTTAGGGATGAAATATGAAAAAGGAAGATCGTACGGTTGTGCGGAATTTCCTGAAGATTTATATGAGCCCTTGAAGTCCAGGATTGGTGCAGAAATACGGCGGTAATTTCCGTAACGCAGAGTAGACGAGGTATGATTGGAGGGGGGTCGAACTCATGTGCACATGTGTTTACATGTGCAACTCCCCCTTAACGGGATTTCGCTCCTTTTTAAAGGAGAAATGAGTGTACCGTCCCATTCAAAGAGAAATTTCATGGCTGGCTGTTTTTAAAAATAAAATATCGCAGGGTCCAGACGCGAATCCAAGATTTAGTCAAGAGAGAGGCTAATGAAATTGTGTGCTTCGCTCTAATAAAAATGGCTTGCTATCAATTCACTGCCTATTCCCACCTTAAAACGCCTTAAAAATTGCCAAACTAGCAATTACCGCTCTAAAAAAAGCCCGACGGACTTCACGCGGTCTAAAAGTGGCTAGACTGACGGCTCGTGCAGCCCTGAAAATGCATGAATAGATCATGAATCCCGCTATGAAACTGGCTAAATCTTCCAATTCACGAGCTTCAACTAGCTAAAACTAGCGATTCCCGCTCTAAAAGTGGCCAAGCTGTCGTAACGCGCTCTAAAAATGGGCAAACTAACAATTCCTGCCCTAAAAATTCCAAAATCAACCATTTGCGCGCCAAGAATGCCCCAACTGACCATTCGGGCGTTGGCTTGACGGGACTAATTGCGCTTAAAAGAGCAGAACTGGCGATTCGCGCTTATTATAAATGGTCCAACAGACTTTACGAACCCTAAAAATGGAAAAACTGACGATTCAAGCTCTGAAAATATCACACTGGCTATTAACTCTCTATAAATGACTATACTGACAATTTGAGCCCTAGAAATGGCAAGCTGACCATTCGCACCCCATAAATGGCGTGACGGACTATTTGCACCTTAAAAAATGGCAGAACTGACTGTTTGCGTTCTGTAAATGGTTAATCTAATAATTCACGCAATAAAAATGCCAAAACTGAGTTCGTAACATACTATTGACTAAAACGACGGATTCAGGCCCTAGGAATGGCCATACTAGCAGCGTTAAAATTGCCAAACTGGCTATGCATGCCCTATAAAATTGGTAAAACTGACTCTATGCTGCCTACGATGAATGTTTAAACTGACAATTCGCACTTTGAAAATCCCTAAGTAGATGATCCATGTCCTGAAAATGGCAAAATTGGCCATTCGCGCGTCACAAATAGCCATACTGAGCCTTAACGCCTTGAAAATGTCTAAACTGACGATCCTGGCCTTAAAAACTGGCTATTTACGCCCTGTAAATGGCATACTTAACTCGTACCAGCAATTCACGGTCTAAAAATGGCCTAACAGATCGTTTGTGCTCTACAGAGGCTAAACAGACAATTAGCGCCTTCAAAGTGGCTATCTGCACCCAAAAAATGGCCAAACAGCGCCATTCAAGCGATAAACTGACCACTTGCGATTGCGCACCGAGCATGGGCCGTCCTCACCGAACCCCTCTCCAGCACCAACTAGCGTTAGCTACATGCACCTCATGGACTGGATAAACATTTCTATTTGATTAGAAACTATAAATTACGGAATTGCTTGATTGGAAAAATACCCCCCGCCCCCTAAAAATGGCTAAATGTGCTAAATCGTGCCAGTGGAATGGCGGAACTTACGATTCGTAGTGCAAAAATGGACAAACTGAGCCACCACGCCTAGAAAATGGCTCAAAATGTAGACGATTTGTGCCCTAAAAATAGCAGAACTAATAGTTTGCGTCCTGGAAATGCCTTATCTGACGATTTATGCCATTAAAATGCCTAATGTGAGTTGCTGCTGGTCGGACCTAAAAAGCAATTTCACCGCGCCAAAAACAACTTTTTGCTCGCTCGAACCATTCGAAAAATGGCGAATCTAGCGATTCGTGTCTTATAAATTGCTACACTAACCGTTCGCAACCTAAAATTGACTTTACAGACGATTCGTCCCCTGGAAATAGTCAAACGGACTATTCACGCCCTAAAAATGACTCAAATGATGATTCGCGCCTTGGAAATGCCTAAAATGACTACTCGCACATTGAAAATGGCCAAAAAAGCCATTCCGGGCCATTGAAAATGACTGAACTGACGATTCGTGCTATGAAATAACCAAACGCCTTAAAAGTTTCGATCTTCAAAGTTTCGGTCTAAAAATGGTCATTCGCGCTCTTTGGAAAGCATCAGGGACAACGACAATTCGTCCTACATAACAGAAGATCACAAAAACTTGATTTCGAGATTCAGCAGCAGACCATTTGGGCTCACAACATGAGGTTTTTGGGCCCCTTCACCTGAAACAGTCGAGTTCTTAAAACTCTCAAAACAATTCCGTCCCATAAACTGTCAATTTCGACCAGGGAACTGTCAATTTCACCCGAGAAACTGTCTATTTTGTCATAAATAACTGTCAATGTTGTCTCAAAATCTGTCAATTTCGTCCTGGGGACTGTAATTTTCTAGTTGAAACTATCACACACTCAACACACACACACTGTCAATTTTGTCCTATGAAGGTCAATTTCGTCATTCCAATCTGTCAATTTCGTCGTCAAAACTATACCGATCGATATCATTCTAAAACTGCCCATTTCGCCCCGCAAACTGTCAATTTCGTCCTCGAATCTGCCAATTTCTACCAAGAAACTGCGTCAAGGAATTTCGGAAACTGACGGTTTCTAAGCCCCTTCACCGGAAACAGTCGAGAACTAGAAACTGTCAATTTCGTCGTTCAAAACTGTCAATTTCGCCCAATAAACTGTCAAGTAAATGTTCAAATCCAACAATTTCGTCCTGGAAACTATCAATTTCGTTCTTCAAACCGTTAATTTCATCCTGGAAACTGTTAATCTCGTCTTTTAAACTGTCAATTTCTTCCTAGTATTGTCGATTTCGTCCCTGAAACAGTCACTTTCGTCGCCAAACCTATCAGTCCTGAACTCCAATCCTCCTCGTCCTGAAACTGCCAATTTCGTCCTACAAACTGTCAATTTCGTTCAAGAATAATTAAAAACTGTTAATTTCGTCATGGAAACTATCAACTTGCATTTGTTCGGGAAAGAGTCAATTCCTTTCTGAAACTGTCCATTTTGTCCAGGAAATTGTAAATTTCGTAGTCAAAACTATCAATGTCGTCCTAAAATTTCTAATTTCATCCTATAAACTGACAATTTCGTCTTAGAATTTGCCAATACTGATACTAATACTAGGTACTGTCAATTTCAGAAAAATGATAAATCACGTGTAGAAAAGTATTAAGTGTGTGCTCTCGCCCTCGCCCACGACACCTTATGGTAGTTGGACGTAAAGCCCCGTTGGATTACAGTCAATTTCAACATTCAAAACTGTGATTGTCGTACTTGTAACTGTCAATTTTGCCTCAGGAACTGTCAATTTTGACCAACATAACAAATATCCCAAACCTTGATTACGAGGTTTAGCAACAGAGTACTAGAAACTATCAATATCGTCGTTCAAAACCAATGATATATAAACCTGGATTGCTCACAGCGGACTGGAGGGGCGTGGAGGGGGCAGGTCGTCCCCTGATAAACAAATACCCTGTCCCTCTCCTTGTGTAGTTATGGCAACACAACTCTCTTCCCGTATTTACTTTGAAACTCCACCCCTGTCATCCACTTTAAGCTCTACTTGGAGCTTATTTGATGGCTATTCTTTATCAGCAGTGATGAGCAATTTGTCGCCATATAGACACTGTCATTTTTGGCGTTAAAAGACTGTCAATTTGACAGTTTTTGGAAAAGGGGTTTGAGAATAAACATTATCATGGGGGGGGGGGCTAATACGACCAACTAGAAGGGTTAAGTCCCTATACCCCCCCCCTTAAGTCCGTCAATGGAAATACCAAAGAATCGTGCTGACCAGATGGTTTTCCCTACTGACCATTTTCAGCTCAACCCAAGCAATTTAACCTAAGCATTTGGTCAGTAGAAAAATTCCTATCGCAATTTCACAAGTTTCCCTCAAACTCAAGAGTAAATTGCGTGCCAATTTTTGGCTAAATCTGAGCATTTTAAATTTCTGGTCAGTAGGAAAAACTCTGTAGATTAGACGGCTCCATTGAATGTTGTTCGAAAGAGTTCACGCGAGTTCAACGATAGGCCACGAAAATCCTACCCAAATTGTGTCCGAGCGACTCACAAACCGCGTCCATCTCAAATCGGGCAAGTTCGAGAAAATAACACTAAAAATTAAGGAACTCGAATCGAAGGCATTTGACCAATTGTTGCCCAGGGTTGAGGGGGGGGAGGGTTCATTTAGGCTACGGTACTAAAGAAAACATGCATTTGGCCCAAAATATGAAATGAAATAGCAGTAAAAAAATGTTACGTTGATACAAACGAAGAATATTATATCGGCAAGACACAGCGGATCTACTCGTAAAGTGTTACGTCAGAGAGGCTTATACGGACAAGATCGGAGTATCTGTGACGGTAGGGCGCCTTAAAAAAAATGGAGCCCCCTCCCGTCTTGAAATTACCTACGTGGTAGGAATAAATACCAACGCCTACACACAATTCAGCCGAGTTAACGCAGCAAAAGCAATAGCGATACGAGTAAAATGTACAGAGCAAGCTTTGAAAAAAAAAAAAAAAAAAGACGAACAGAATCAAAATTCAATTAATTCGAAACTTACCAATCAGGGGAAATAGCCAGAATTTTTTGCTCGGCAGAGAGAGACAAAAAATGAGTAACCAAAAAATTAACAGGAGTGCTTTCAACGGAAAAACGAAACAAAAACGGTGGGTGGGGCGAGGGTTGTTGATTGAGAAATTCCGATTGGAAGGGCAAAATTACTTTTTGCTTTTGAATTTCTTGCCCCCTAAAAGACGAAATTTCTCAATTTTTACACTAATCATTCAGGTGGATCGTCAAATTCACTAGCGGGTACGGGAAGCATCACTTCCTGAGCAAGCTTGGCATTCCTGAAGCCGACGATATATCTAGGCGCGTGACGGTAAGCCGGAAGGTACTGAGGAGGATACGGAGGCGACAGTCGCCGCCTGGGAAGGGTGCGAGGATCGGTTAGCGATCGACCTCCGCCGCCGCCGCCGCTTCGAGGAAACGCGTGACGAGCGCTTCGTAAGGGAAGGCTCGAGTAGTAGTGAAGGGGGGCGGGCGGTGGGGGTGGGAGATAGCCGTTGTAGAGTGACGAGGGGGGCGAGGACGAGGGCTGTGGTGATGACACGGAGGCTGAGGAGGAGGAGGAGGTGGTTGTCGCGGTTGATACAGTGGCGGTGGTGTACGCACCTGGTGCCGGCGTCGACGTTGGCTGGCAGAGTACCGTTTGTGCCGACGGCATTTGACAGGCTGGTTGACTCGTTCGCACGGCCGACTGCATGAATTGTGTATTTTTGAATTGTTCACTCCCTCTGAGCTGTCCATTCATTCCATTAACCTTCAAACCCAAAATTTATTTTTTAAACACAAAATTCTACACAGAGACGTGTATCGGACACACCTGGAGCGCAGCCGTAGGGTTTGCGCCATACGTTCGGTTATTCGCTATCACGGTGCTGTCGTGAGGCCGACCGTCCCAAGCCTGCCTCTCAGCGGCATACTCCGGCGTGACGATACCCCTCCTATCTGAAATTAGCAGTCTAGTATTTAAAAAAAATCGACTGGGGCCTCCATTCCGCTTTAAAATCTACCAATCAGGCTGGGAGGTGTGGGGCCGCAAAGAATGTGACAGCAGTTAAAGCAGATATTCCCTCGGCTGTACGGATTAAAACCTTCTTGTCCTCTTTTCGAAGAAAATGAGCCTTTGATCTGATGAAATACAAATAAATAAACAATGAAAAAATAAATAAAATAAAATAAATTAAGCATTTACATCCTCGTTTGTTGTTTGATTCGAAGTCGTGAGATATGTGTGAAAACCGGCCAAGCCCAGAACACTCCAAACGCTTGAAAAACACACGAGTACTACAACCATGCTAGCTGGGGACATTTTAACCGCTTCAAAAAAGGGACGATCGCCATTGCTCACTACAAAAATTCAACAGTTGAAGATGCTTCGTTTTAGCGTGAAAGAAATGCACTACTTACGAAGTATCAAATGAGTTACAGCACCCGCCAGAATGAACACGCACAGAAACGCTAGTGACACTATAAACATGTAGAAATACCTGTAGTTACGCTTGCCGACGCAGTTACCGACCCATGGGCAGTGATGATCGAATCGTTCTAAAATGTTTTAAAACATGTACAAAATGCTGAAGTGTACAACGTTTCAAGCTTCTACTGACCGACACAGTTGTCACAGAGACTACAGTGTGAAGCTCTGGGCGGGCGAAATATTTTACAAGTGAAACAATACTTCAATTTAATTGTCTGCCCTCGCACGGTTATCTCTTTTGTACGAGGTGGCGGCCTGAACATGGGCGAATTGGCACTATTCGGAACTTCTGGCCCAAAAATGAAAATAAATGTAAAAAAAAAAAAGAGGAAATGGAATACCGATCGAAAAATGGACGTCTGGTACTATGTTAGTGTGGTGGGGGTGGGAGGGTTTGTTTTTACCAATTTGTTTTTCTATGTAAGCCGCTTCATGCGGAGTGGCTCGAGGTATGACGCCTGGATCGCTGAAACTCGTCCATAGCAGTGAGGACATAACGAAGAGAAAAAGTACAGCGCCGATGACTGGAATTGCTGGAGTTACTCTCTCGGCCAGAAAAGGGCAGCTACAAAATTAAAACAAAAAAATGTACATTACGCTGAGTGCTATGTCCAGCTTCGATAAAATGATTTGATCCCTTTTTTGCGATGGTACGCACTCTGCTAATTTCAAAAGCAGTAAAAATAAATTAATGAAATGAAGACGCCTAAAAGGTTTTAATTGGATTTCTGGACTAAAATTCTTTATTTAAAAAAAACAAAAAAACATTTCATTTGTTCAATTCACAAGCGAGCTAATTAGCAACTGCGGATAACGGAATTCAAGTTTTTTTTTTTTTTTTTTTCACTCCCGACATAATTTAACTTCCCCTTCACCTCTCCTCATCATCAACTTGCAGCTCTCAACACACCAGTACATAAAAAAAAGAGAGTCACCATCGTCTTATTTACTGAAAACAAAACGTTTATCTCCGTGCTCACAAGCTCATTTGTTTAGCATTGTATTTTTGGCGACGAAATAACCGTATTTATTCCCACCAGTGGGCTTTATTTACAATTCTAATTTGTCTTTAAAAAAGATCATGCTTGCCTCATTATTTTTACGCTATTCAAAGTTCCATTCTTGAAATATTAAGGAAAGTCGGAGTAAAAGCGACAGGAAAACTTTCTGAAAAATTAAAAAATCGCAGTTAAGGCTCTTTTTCGTTTCGTTCTTCATTGAAGTTTCATTAAATTTGCAGTAATTAAGAAGGTCAAAAGGCTGCCGTGAAACCATTAGAGTGGAAGAGAGCTCTCCTCTTTGAATCCAGGGTCATAAATTAGAGATTGCGAAGATTAACAAACTGAACCAGGCAGACACCACCCTTTTCACTGCAAAATCAACATTGATGAACTGAAAGTCTCGACGCGAAAAATATTGCGTACCTAGCCGAGAAAGTGCGTGTTTGCCGGGCCGAGAGAGGTTGGACGGGCGAGCCGCCAACATCACTTTCTCAGCGAGGTGCACATACGGTGGTGGCTGGAATGTGATTTTCAGCCAAAATCACCTCCAAACCTACGGTTTGTAGGTCGTATGTTATGGATGCTGGGGCCGAATTTCCAGATTTTTTAAGTAAGACGGAGGCGAGAAACTTCATTTTTAGAGATCCTTTAGAATAAAGTTGCCCACTGAAATCGCTTACTAGCTATCTGGTAATTGCATTCAACTTCACGTTTTTCACTTACCCCTACAAGCTGGCAGGGAGCCGATCTTATATTGGTGACAAGAATTGTCCATTTTTGGGTATGCATTTAGCCGTATTCAGTGCGAAAACGTAACGCCCCCCCCCCCCCATCTCGCTCAGGAGACGGTGGGACTCCTGCACGTCAATTATAGATGATAGTTGACCACAGACTCCATCAGCTTTCCCAGTCTTCTAGTGAGTGACTCACCACATCTCTAACATCAAAAAAGCCTCTCCCATTTTACCAAAATGTGGCATATTTCATGCGTTTCGTGTATACTACGAATTATTATGACAGACGCGGATGCAGCAAGGGGCTAATGAGGCTTTAGCCCCCCCCCCCCCCATTGGGCTGAACTCAACCACCCCCAACCTTGCCTAAACCCCTTGTTTTCACAGATAAAAATCTGAATTTACAAACAATCACACAAAAAACTTAAAGATAACGGCGGTGATGGGAAGGGGGGGAACACAGTTCATGACCAATTCAAGATGACAGTATAAATTTATCTTCAATTCATCTTCTGAGCCCTGGTGCAGTGGCGGATTTAGACCCGAAGTCCCAGAAGAAGATAAAGAAAAGTTGTATACTGTCAGAGTGTCAACACATAATAGAGACCTAGGCGGATACAGCAGACGTCAGCGCAGGGAAGCAAATTCCAAACCATTTCCCGGGAAAAACTCTAAGCCCTGTTAATGACTCGCCATCTGGCCGATGAAAAAAAAAAGGCTGTACACGCTATACAAAGTCCCACTTTTCATTACGAGCTCACAAATACTATTAGAATCAGTAATTGCGAAATTTTAATTTATGTTTTTAGCGATGTTGCGGAGGTCGTATATGAATAAGAAGGTATTCTTTGTCTATCTTCCAGCAATTTTTATTATTGACAAACACGTAAACCGGTTTTCAGCTCTACCGAGCCATCTTCGGACGTATCAATTTTTTTAACCTAGTAAACAATAACCCCGTATGAATTATTATGTTAATTTCGTATTTAAACTGTCTATATAAACTTACCACTAGGGCGTGTCAAACACAACTAAAAAGTAAACACCTAATCGTAACAAGAATTGACTAGAGTAGGATTATCACATTCTAATTCAAAACAGTTTGGAGGGGAAAGTTCTTTGGTGGGTTATTCTTTGAACACGATATTAAAAGGTCTAAAAGAGGTGAGCATGTGCCTTCCGATCTTTCATTTAAACATTGTGAGGGGTTCTGCTGCAACTCTCTGGCTATATAAAATCTTTCCAGGGACTCTAAGCGTTTACCATATTTATCAAAGGCCAAAAACTGAACCATGTGGTCGGCCCCACCTCTACACTCTTGAATGTGACCGTAGAATGACGAGCCCTGCTTGTTGAGATGTTCCCGTAGTCTGGTGGAAAACTTCCGTCCTGTTCGACCGCAATAGGTAGCCGTTGTACAATTCCCGCACGTGAGCTTATAAACTCCACTTTTGTTCTGCGGTTTAACCTTGTCTTTTCCATTTCCCAGAAACGACTTTAATGAGTTTTCACTCCGGAAGGCCACTCGAAATTTTTCTTTTTCCAAGATCCGTTGCAAACCAATCGCCTGCTCACCAAAGAACGGAAGTCTGACCCATCCTTTCCATTCTCGTCGTTCTTCCCCTTGACGACTCGTTAAGGCCGGGAACATGCTCTCGGTGAGAATCCTCTTTTGCCTTTTCTTTAATAGATTCTCAACTGTGTTGTGTGAATAACCGTTGACGATGGCGATGTGATGAATAGCTGAAAGCTCCTTTTTATATTCCTCTTCTTTCAGTGGTAAGGCGAGCAGTCTGTGAATGGAGCTTCTTAGTGCTGCTAATTTATGTTGTGGATGGTGGTTGGAATCTTTCCTTATTATTATGTCCGTAGAAGTTGGTTTTCGAAAGACGCCAAACTCCCAATCAGTCCCTTTCCTAACTACAGTCGTATCTAGGAAGTTTATTTTCTCATCCAACTCTTTTTCTAGGGTAAACCTGAGATACGGCAACCTTGAGTTCAAGAAGTCCAAGAACTCCTCTGCCTCCTCATAGGTACCCTCCCATACCACAAAGACGTCGTCGACGTATCTGTGAACGTTCCCGAGCATGTTCCCGGCCTTAACGAGTCGTCAAGGGGAAGAACGACGAGAATGGAAAGGATGGGTCAGACTTCCGTTCTTTGGTGAGCAGGCGATTGGTTTGCAACGGATCTTGGAAAAAGAAAAATTTCGAGTGGCCTTCCGGAGTGAAAACTCATTAAAGTCGTTTCTGGGAAATGGAAAAGACAAGGTTAAACCGCAGAACAAAAGTGGAGTTTATAAGCTCACGTGCGGGAATTGTACAACGGCTACCTATTGCGGTCGAACAGGACGGAAGTTTTCCACCAGACTACGGGAACATCTCAACAAGCAGGGCTCGTCATTCTACGGTCACATTCAAGAGTGTAGAGGTGGGGCCGACCACATGGTTCAGTTTTTGGCCTTTGATAAATATGGTAAACGCTTAGAGTCCCTGGAAAGATTTTATATAGCCAGAGAGTTGCAGCAGAACCCCTCACAATGTTTAAATGAAAGATCGGAAGGCACATGCTCACCTCTTTTAGACCTTTTAATATCGTGTTCAAAGAATAACCCACCAAAGAACTTTCCCCTCCAAACTGTTTTGAATTAGAATGTGATAATCCTACTCTAGTCAATTCTTGTTACGATTAGGTGTTTACTTTTTAGTTGTGTTTGACACGCCCTAGTGGTAAGTTTATATAGACAGTTTAAATACGAAATTAACATAATAATTCATACGGGGTTATTGTTTACTAGGTTAAAAAAATTGATACGTCCGAAGATGGCTCGGTAGAGCTGAAAACCGGTTTACGTGTTTGTCAATAATAAAAATTGCTGGAGGATAGACAAAGAATACCTTCTTATTCATTGCGAAATTTGCCTCACAAACTGACAGATGAAAACCCGTCAACTTGGCCGCAAATAATAGAGGAACAAGCCCAGAGAATGACTTATTTAGTCCTTCAAACTGGATATTTTGCCCCCCAAAAATCAATAACCTTGATTTCGCCCTAAAACTCACCATTTTTCGACAAAAATCCCACTGGAACAGTCAAATTTTTCCTAGAAACTTACAGCTCGTCAAGCATTATGAACTAGAATAGAATAGAACTAGAAACATTGCCCTTAGAACCCAGTACCCTCCTCACCCACTCAGGTGAACATAGAATCGGTAAAGGTCAAAATCAGTTTCTTGGCCAAAAATCTGAGAATTTCGCGGCGTGACATTTATGCTGGAAAACATTAATTCAGTTAAGGAAGCGAAAAAAAATGGAGGTAATTCAGTTCCCGGAATCGCCATACACAGGTTTTGTATATTTCACGAGCCATCTTAGCATCTTGGACAAATTATTTGGTCCTTAAACCTGGAATTTTAAACGGTAACTATCGACTCAGCTCTTTGAACGTGGCCCTATAATATGAAACTGTGGTTCTTTCGCCCCTCTTTTCGCAATAGCTGCCTCCAATTTTAACACTTTAATTGATATAGTTTCCACAGTTTAATTCGGTATCAGCGAAGAACTGCTCAAAAATTCGACAAATCTTTCAAATTTAAAATAGTGGTGGTTTTTATCCGCCTCCTACGCTGTTCTACCAATTTCGAGATATATCCAAAGTATTGCTCTTTTATTACAGATTGCTTGAAGTTCTAGACACCCCACCCTTCCAAATCACGTGACGGCACAGTTAGTTCCCCCCCCATCACCATCACCAATACCAAAAGTGTACATCCCTCCTCTCCAGTGACAATTATTTAACCTCCAACAGCTATGATCAGACGTGTAAAATGCACAATTCAAAGAACTGGACCTCGTAGCCACCTCAAAACGCCCAAGCTTTCCCGGGTTTCCTCTTCATACGATTGAAGAGAATGATCCAATTTAAATTTTAGCCCATTTATGGGGGATTTCACAACTTAAGAGTTCATGTTTGAGTTACATAACTCAGAATTAACGAAAAAAACGTATCACAATTTTAGAGTTGGGTATCTCCAACCTAACTCCCGGTGATGAAATTCACCATTAGACAAATTATAGTGGGCTATTTAAACTAACGGTGATTGGGGAGAAAATCATGTCGGTGATTTTCGTGAACTGAAGGATAACCACGGAAGTTGCAACCCGATTGGTGCGTTTTGTGATTTTTAACAAAAAGGTTCAAAGTTTTTTAGGAGGGGATGGTTGGTGCGAGGGGAAATGACGTCAGTGCTTACTTGTGAAGCATTTGAGGGGACTCTAAAATTGTTTGTTTACAAAAACAACAAGAAAAATGTCCCCCCAGTAAACGCGTCTTCCCAGCATCATCCATTTCAATAAATAATTTTTGACGTCATCGAACCCCGAGGGCCGGATCATGAGGGGGGGGGCTACCGGAGCTATAGCCCTGGGCGGCAAATTTTGAGAAATTTGAAGGGGCGGGGGAGGGGGACAAGACAAATCGAACCAGAAGGAGATGACTGCAAAGACTTCACATACGACACACCCTGATCGAGCTGTCCACTTCGTTCCCGTACAAAGCGGGCTCTCCGGTTGATGCGCGATATGTTGAGCGCTCACACGAAGCCGAGCGAGCGCTGTGTCACAGCTCATCGCATCCTTCTAGCGAATTGAGCAGTAGCGGGATCAAACATTTTCGTTAAGGGGAAGTTGTACATGTGTTTCCTCGACCCCTCTCCAATCATACCTCGCCTACTCGGCGTTACGCAAATTATTGCCGTAGTTCTGCACCAATCCTGGAATTTAAGGTCTCATTTTAATCTCCAGATAACTCCGCACACACGGTAAGTCTTGCTTTCCCAAATAAGACGTCGGAAGAGCTCGAATTTCCAAGGCAAAAGTTTAAGTGGGTTTTATAGTTGTTTCAAGGGCGAAATATGAAAAATGAAGATTGAAACGAGACCTTATAATCCAGGATTGGTGCAGAACTACGGCGACAATTTACGTAACGTATGATTGTAGGGGGGGGGGGGTCGTGGAAACCCATGTTCAACTCCCCCCTTAAAAACTTTAGTTTTTTTTACAATCCTTAGTCTTCAAATCATTTTTCAGAATTTCACAATTCGCGTATAGAAAGAGAGTAGATGCTAATTCACAGCAAAAGCTATTTAACAGCTAAAATTGAGAAAAATCGCTGCAAATACCTAAATCCTCTAGAAAATGAGAAAAAAACTAAATCGCGGCTAAAATTGAGAAAACAAAAATACGTAGATTCAAGGCTCAAACGGAGAAACAACACTATTCCATAACAGAAAGTAAAAAAAAAGTTAATGCGGGGTTAAAATATAAAAACAAGGCGGCTAAAATTGAAAAAATCACTAAATACAGCGCGGCCAAAAATTAATAAAAACTCTTAATTTGCAGATCAATTGAGAAAAAGTTCTAATTCGCTGCTAAAAAGGGAAAAATTGCTAATCTGCGGCTAAAATTGCAAAAAACGCCAATTATGGCTAGAATTGAGAAAATTCGTTAACTCACAGGATAACAGCGCTACTGCGCTGCTAAAATTGAGAATCTGAGAAGAAGCGGTGCTAAAATTTAAAACAAAAATGCTAATTTGCTTGAAAAAAGCTTGAAAAAATAAATTTTTAGTCGAGCTAAAATTAGGGGAAAGGCTGATTTTAAGCTCAAATTGAGAAAAAATGCTAATTTGTTGCTACAATTGGTAAAAACGGCTAATCTGCTGCTAAAATTGCGGAAAAAGCCAATTCATGGCTAAAATTGAGAAAATTTGCGAATTCACGAGCTAAAATTCACTAACAAAAATGCTAATTTGCGGTTTGAAAAAATCAATGCCTGGCCCAAATTTTAGCCTACCTAAAAATTGGGAGAAAGGCTAATTTTCAGCCTAAATTGAGGAAAAATCTAATTCGCTACTAAAAAATTAAAAAATCGCCAGTTTGCACCTAAAATGGAGTAAAACGCCAATTCGTGGCTTCTGAAGGCAAAATTGAGAAAAAAATTGAGAAAAAAATTCAACTTATTGTTGACTTATTGTTGTTGTAGTGGGTAAAAAACGGGCTGATTTGTGGCCGAAAAAAAAATCGCTAAATCATGGCGCCCTGTTGAATCCGCAATTTGGGGGCAAATGCACCCTCTAGCCTCCCTCCTTTAGACCCGGCCCTGGAATCAGACGTGTAGGCATAAAGTGTTCTGCCGTCCTTTTCATTTTTCTGTCGGGCTAAGAATCAAAAGAAGGGGAATATCCTATTTTGCCGTGCTATCATCTTTTTTGTCGAGGAAGTTCATTTTTTGAAGCTGCAAACTTTTTATGGGCGGGCGAAACATTAGAAGACCGGGGCAAAGAATAATTTGCCGTTCGAAAACCCTATTTTGCCATGCTTACAACCAATAAATGGGGAACTTGCATGAATGCCCGATTTGGGCGAAAAGTATACCAGTGAATTGGCACATGCGGAGAAGAATATCAACTGTTGTTGCAGCCCGATTGGTACGTCTGGTGATTTTTAAATAAATTTCAAAGTTCTTCTGGTGGGGATGGACGGTGCGAGGGAAAAATGACGTCAACGTGCAGTTTTGAAGCATTTGAGGAAACTATAAAATGTTTTGTTTACAAATAACAAGAAAAATCAAACCCCAGAAAACGCGTCTCCCCCCCTCTTCCCAACACCATCAATTTCATTAACTACCCTCTGACGTAATCAAACCCCCCACTCAAAATTTTTAAAAATTCTCCTAAAAAAACCCCTTGATTGATTTCAATGTTTAATGTGGGCAATTGTCTTGTTGAAGAGCCCTCTTCAAGAAACACTAGTGATTGAAAAATGTGCAAGTTCCCTATTGCCGGGCCGATAAACTTATCTCAAGAATAATAGCGTTTTTTAGAACTTTTTGCCGCGTGACTGCCCCAAAACAGCAAATTAGAGTGCATTCTCAATTTTAGCCGTCTAAGGAAGTACAGAAACTGGGAATTAGCCTTTTTTCTCAATTTTGGGCGTATACTTGCCTGTAAGCTTTCTCACAAAAAAAAACTGTGCACATGGACCTTGATATAGGCTACTCTGAGTCAAGAAAAATCGCCCAAAACCAACGACAAGGCACGACGTGCCATTCTCGAAGGCTCCGACGATCCCTAATAAAGACATTTTTGTCTGGGGCTGGGTGAAAATGGACCTGAAAATCGCACACTTGAGCTCTTTGTGGGTTAGGCAAAAACCCACCTTCGAATAGAATATTCGGCCAGGAAGCTTTCAATCCCGGATATTTTGCACTCGCAATGTTGCAATTTTGAGGCTAACGTCAGACTTTGGGCACTGTCGTGGCGGCTAGACCTGGATTCCACAATCACTAAAAAAAAAAAACAACCCAGAAACTTGCAATTTCGCGAAAATAAGGACCAAAAACAAGCAACTTCGCGAATAGGTAGGCATTTAGCCCCGAAACTCAAATTGAAAATAAATGTAAGAATATTGCAATTTCGCGCATGTTAAGACCTGAAACTTATAACTTCCCTAATATTCAGCCAAGAAACTTGAAAAATTCACTCAAATTTGGACCCGAACTTGTACACTCACACATATTTAGCTTTACTGATTACGCTGGTATTCGTAAGGTTTAGTCATGGCCGGATTGTACGCGCCTACTAAAATAATGAAGGCCCTGAAAATTGCTATTTCGTGGAAAACATAGTTCGGAAACTTGCAATGGGGAACTTGCATGAATGCCCGATTTGGGAGAAAAGTATACCAGTGAATTGGCACATGGACGGAAGGGAATTAACGGTAGCTGCAGCCCTATTGGTGCATTTGTTTATTTTTAAATAAATTTCGAAGTTCTTCAGGAGGGGATGGATGGTGCAAGGGGAAATGACGTCAATGGTCACTTGTGAAGCATTTGAGGGAACTCGGAAATTTGTTGTTTACAAATAACAAGAAAAATTGCCCCCCCCCCCCCAGTAAACGCGTCCTACCCCCCTCTTCCACACACCGTCCATTTCATTGAATAAGCTTCCCGGGAATAATCAATTCCTGCTTCAATGTTGAATGTGAGCATTAGCATTACGGAAGAGCGCTCTTCAAGAAACACCAATGCTTGAAAAATGCGCTAGTTCCCCATTCCGGGAAAATAAAAGACCTGGGGGTCAACCATGAGCTAGCGTTAAAACATTAACGCAGGCGGTGACTAAGCACGCTCTATCACAAATAATGTTATAACGCCATAGATACCGCGTTTTGACGGTATTTTTACGCTAGCTCATGGTTGACCCCCAGGGGCCTTATTCTGAACGGTCGGGAAAAAATGCCGCAAGCGGGATCCAAGGACGCCGAATAAGAAATAACATTATCCCGCCATAGCAACCGCTTTTTGCGGCATTTTCACACTGCTTCGGAATACGGCCCCAGGGGGCCTATTCTGAGTTGTCGGGAAGAAATGCCGCAAGTGCGGTTGCTATGACGGGATAATGTTATTTCTTATTGGGAGTCCTTGGATCCCGCTTGCGGCATGTTTTCACGACTGTTCGGAATAAGGCCCCTGAAACACACAATTTCGCGTCCAAGTGTCAAAGCGGTTACTAAATCTCCTTTTCACGATCCTACGTTCAGGAGAATGAAACCTAAAAATCCTCACTTTGTCCAACTTTAAGCTTTTCAAGGCTCGGTGGTCTACCCCTTCGCTCTTACCATTCAGGTTTCAGACCCAGGCAGGCTGGCTTGTCCCAAAACCGAGTCAGAGAGGACCCGGTTCACGAGGGCTGAAGACAAACCTTAAGGGCAAAACGGGGACACCGCTGCCCAGTTCAAACATCAACGGCTCACTCGGTTTTCCCAAGTTGGGTCGAGAGCTGGGGCCGAGGCCCGAGTTCGTAGTGCAGGTGCAGTTTTCACGATCCCTGGGTGGGCCTTACTTAACCCCTAACGTCATTAGCGTTTGCCAAGCCAAAAGCAAATATTTCTCAATTCTGGGGTTACCGTCAAGAGTCAACTTGAGGTTTTCCGCCTTGTTTCCCTAAGGTGCCTGTACACTGCGCGAAACTTCCTCGCGAAACAGTTTCGCGAGGAAGCCTCGCGCAACGTGGGGTGTTTACACTAAGCGAAACAATTGAGGCGAGTCAAGCGAAGCAAGGTGAGCCAGTTTGGGCGAGGCAGCCATGCCAAGAGGAATTGTTTTTTCGGTGCCGGGGACTGCGGAGGCCTTTTCATTGTTGGTTGCGACCGAACGAGGACAAACGAACGACACAATAATACAAAATAAATAATAATAGCGTCACCGAAAATGAACGCTACTTCTACTTCATTCACTATTTCCTCAGCACCCATCCCCTTTCACCGCGAGACAAAAGGGGCGTCTACACTAAGCGAAACAAGAAGGGTGAAACACTTTGATGCGCGCTAAAAAACCGACAACGGTTGGCTCGCCTCGAGACTGCCTCGCGCAACGTGTTTCGGGGCGAAACATCCATATACATTACGCGAGACTTGACTCGCGAAACTGTTTCGCGAGGAAGTTTCGCGCAGTGTAAAGGCACCTTATACTTGTATAATCCATTCTCTATCGTTACTTGCTTGGCTGCACAAGTCTTGGTAGAAGGGGAGGGGGACAGCACGGGGCGACAAAAAGCAAGATCAGGCCCTGCTAACCCCCACTCACAATTTTTAAAAATTCGCTTAAAAAGCATCCTTTATTGATTTCAAAGTTAAATGTGAGCGATAGACTTGTGAAAGAGCCCTCTTTAAGAAACACCAACTGCACCAACTTTTGAAAAATGTGCAAGTTCCCCCTTTGCGGCGGGGGGGGGGAGGGTAGCTAAAATTGTCTATTTTCTTAAAAAATTTTAACGTACATCTCATGGTCTTCTTCTCATATCGGAAATACCAAGGTGACGGGTCGATTATGCGGGATTTCCGCGTATCCATTCTATTTATGCAACGGTGAAGTGGTACTCGAGACCTTCAGTAAATATACTCGTAATGTAGGGAACTTCTGAACTTTGAAACTGCGGAACCGTCAACTTTTTTTTTTTCTTTCTTTCTCTTTTTTTTTGACGTTTGTGTCCTCTTGAGAAATCTGTAATCGCGCGTTCTTATCCACAGCGTCCGTGAACACCAAGAAACTAGTTCAGAATGAGAGGGGAGGGTCTTTTACGGAGCTGGAGGGCATAATTATTGCGTAAAAAAGGATATCGCGATACAAATAAGAGTATTAAAAAAAAGCTGTTATGAAACCTGGGGGACGCTCAATTTGGATCTTTGGAGTGGAACTAACAAGGTAGGAGAAAACGGCCTCAGAACTGTCAATAGAGATCCTTAGAGGGGGTTTAGTATGTAATTTCCAATTTAGATAAAAACTAATCTAGTAAGGAACATTTTTAAAATTACAGGGAGGAAGAAGAAGTAACTTACTCGAAAACGAAGAAAAGCGTGCAGGTACCCACGATGAGACTGAAAGTAACGAAAAACACTGAAGTTTGAGGTGCCATCATGACTCGACCGTCGCAACAAAATTTGTTCTTTCCAGGGAATAGCTCCCATTTCCTGGTGATTCCCCTCGGCATTCTGTCCCGACTCGATGACGACACCAGGGCGGACTGTTGTTTGTCAATTGACGACAACGACGTGGACGTCGGAGAGTCGACAAGGCTGACGGGCAAATAGACGGTGTCAGCTGAAACCATGTAGGCTGGCGCCGATGTTGAAATACGACGAGGAGGCGGCGGCGGCGGCAGAGGTGGCGACTCGGACCGAGGGCTTGAACATTTTCAAGAGCGATGAATTTTGACCTCAGCACTCGACTGGGTGCAGTTGTACTTGACGGGAGTGTCTCGTCCGATGATGGAAGTCGTGCAGAGGCGAAGTTCCCAATGAGCGCCCATCGCTTCGATTTTTTTTCCGAACGAGCTAGCAACGACCGAAATGAACTTGAAATAAAGCACAGACAAAATTACAGGAATTCCACCTTAGGACAATAAAACGAGTGCACGGAACTTGTTAACAGAACGCTGTCACTTCAAAGGCCAAGACAGGACTGATGACTTACCCCAGAAGAGGGTGAAACATCGAGCCATCTAGTCGTTCTAAAGCCAGCCGTGTGCTGCTAACTTGTTGATAAATTTCCTGTAGTGTCTACTCCCTCTTCACAATCCCAATAATTTGACCGTAATTTCTACTTTAAGGCCTCGTTACCCGCTTCTTTCTTCTAAAACTGTTAAACTACAGACAAATCAATCAACAAATGAAATATTTAGACAATCCCGACGACTATTCATCCGGACTTCCGGAGGTTCTCCCTTCAAAAGGTTCAGCGGCTTATCCACGATTCCACGGGCACTGATAAAAAGAACTTTCGAAATCCTGTTCTAAAAAACGTTAAACGCTTGAAATTGGGGCGTTTTTACTTGAAGTACAGTCGAAAGCGCCTCAAAAACTCTCATATTTTGGGAATAGTCCTTCACTTTTGATGAACTCGGAGCCGATTTCAACGTCGGCCGATGACACGAAAAGTGGAACTTCGGACCCGAGTTACAGGTTCAAAGGTCGGTAAACACTTCCTCTCACGTTACATGAATCCCACCACAGTGTGTGTTTGCGTGTCTAAAATGTTCGATAATGAAGAACAATGGTCGCTAAAAATGGCTTTGAACCTTCCAAACGCTCCCTCTCTGCACCCCTTTTCAAGAACTGTTAGTTGGTCCTTGTTACTCAGAGCTGTAGCTAAATTATTCAAGTTTCAGAGCACGTCTAATGACTAATGCTCTTAAAGCCTGTCTGGTTCACCGATCAAAGAGCTTTCCCGAGGGAGGGTCAAGATCCGCCTCGCGTTCGTAGGCAAACGCCTGTGCACACCACAAACAACGATTTTTCCAGCGATGACGTCAATCATTGTACCTTCACCAATGTTTTGTTCCAATTTCACAGTTGACTAGCCAGCCTCTTTCAACTTCTAGGATCTGCGGGGGTGGCTAGACCCAAAACATGTGGCATCCCCTTGGTACAACGAGGATGAAAAGAACGCCCAGATTCCTTACGATGTGTCCAGTACCCTACACACTCCCGTAACTTACATGGTCTGTGCCTCATCTTTGGTCCGCACAAACCCAGCAGGCCTGGCCCCAACATCCAACCTTCTAACTCTCGGCCATATGCCCGCCGATTCCCCACCGTGAGGATGGGCCACCGCTTCTAACACAGGGTGTCAGAGGCCAACCTGCAGCAATTTAGTCCACGGTCTCCTTTCGCCAGCGCTTACTGGAGTCGTGGCACCTGAAAAGCCAATGCTCGGCGTCGAACGAGTCGTGCCCCATTGGGATTGACGTGGTGGCACTATGAGAATCCCACAACCACCCACACGCTCCAAAACTTCCCAAGTGAAATGCGTTTAGATTTGCCCCAAAATCGGACTATTTTAAAGAAGTGTTTCGACTTCATGTGGACTATTTAGCCTATTAAGTCTGTGGAAACTCCCGAAACTTATAATTTCACCTCAGAAGCTCACTATAATGTTACTTCTGGGGGGGGGGGGGATTGATGTTTCGTCAAGTTATCACAGAGCGACAGCACAATCCTCGGCAGTTGGAAAGACTGTAAATTTGGAGCCTTACCCACTATTATAGGACCAAAGGATCCATACAGCTGTAGTCAAAATGTTGGGTTAAATAACGAGTATTTCGTACCAAAAAACTAGAGTAGTTCGTGGCGAAATCGGTTATATTTTTGTAATTGCAGATCTTGTGATTCAAGCTTCGCGCATTAGCCGTCATGAGTGACTGTTCGCCGTAAAAATTGTCATTTTGGCTTTGACATTTGACTATTTAGGCAGGAAATGGTCATCTTATGGTAACTTAGCAACCAGATACTTGAGTACTTTCCCGGAAACTGCTTGTCCTAACCTAGAATCGGGGTTTATGATCAGAAGACGTCTAATTCGGACAATACAATACATATCAGCCAATTAAAATACGTTCAACCCCCCTTCCTCTCACCATCACAGTATTTGATTGTGCGAGCCGACAGCATAGCGTTCATTCCGACCCTATTTTTCCTCTTACCATACTTACCTCTGAATGACCAGTTATGATTTCTGATTCTGCCCCTGTGTCAACGCCGCCATTTAGGGACTCCATTCCACCTAAATTCCTTTCCTTATTTTCCCGTTTTTGTTTTTGTTTTTTAATTCTTAGGGTGGAGGAGAAATCAGAGTCTTTGCCCGCCCTTGTACAGGGGTTTTCTCAAAATGACCAGAAA